>JAGXCV010000007.1:0-1200000 GCA_023677585.1 Meredithiella fracta
CCTAACCTAACCTAACCTAACCTAACCTAACCTAACCTAACCTAACCTAACCTAACCTAACCTAACCTAACCTAACCTAACCTAACCTAACCTAACCTAACCTAACCTAACCCTAACCCTAACCCTAACCCTAATGTTGTTTTAATAAGTGGTAGTTGAAGTTAAATAAAGCTACTTCCATATCCGATGTAATAATTAGTAAAGTGGAGGGCCATCGCCCCCATATCTCCAAATGTATAAATCATGGCTCTTCCCTCTAGCTTCTAGCGTTTCTACTCTCTTCTCTTAAGCCTCTATCTTCTCCTCTTGGCACTTGTCATCTCATTCTTGGCGATCTCTTATTTGTTCAATTGAGACACAATTATTGTCATTACTTCTTGGCTTCTTGGCACGAAAGCTTATTCGACTTAGACGCCAATTTCGTTCTTGGCAATTCTCCAACAACTATCTGACTCTCTTTACCAAGCAACAACCTTTGATCAATAATACACGATATCAAATCCTCAATCGCAAATTGCGTGGCTCCTTTTAACATGTCCCAACACAAGACTAAGGAAGAAACTGACGCCCGCATGCCTCACACCGGCATGTCGGCGGGCGAGTACTTGGGAACTCGTATTTCGTCTTTGAAGCCGCCGCTGACTACACCGCCGAACCCATTCAAGTTGCTTGGTATGTTGAATGGATGGCAATGGGCCTTTTCTCGGTGGCTTTTGCTGCTTGGGTAAGTTATTTTGCCATTATTACAACATTGAGTTTTGAATTCAGTGCGAGTGTATTTCTTGTTGTGTCTGCAACTATTTTGATAACTAATTGGTTGTATGACCGGCATGCGATCTTTGTGTCTCACATATTAATCTGATAATCTCCTCTCTCCATAGACATGGGATGCATTCGACTTCTTCACTGTCTCACTGGCGATGAACTCCCTGAGTGAGACGTTCAACAAGACAAAAACAGACATCACGTGGGGCATCACTCTCGTCCTCATGTTCCGGTCGATTGGCTCAATTGTCTTCGGTATCGCGGCCGACCGCTATGGACGCAAGTGGCCCTTTGTGATCAATGTTCTCATGTTCAGCTGTCTCGAAATTGTAAGCTTTTCCCTTTTTCCTCTTCTATGCATTGTCAATATGGTGCACTGCAAGCAAGGTAGGCGGTCAGATCCGACACACAACATGGCCGGGTAGAGCCACTGCGACATGGTTTAGACTTCCCTTCGTCTCCACGCCCCTTATTAGCCGGAGATCGGTGGTCACTTGACGATTTTTCACGGTGGGGCATATCATTTTGGCAAAATAGAAAGATTGAAAAAGACGCAGTATTGGAGGATTGCCTCCCTCATTTGGCGGCTGTTTCTTTGATCTGCTCTTTCTCCAACTTTCTAGTTCCCACCGTCGGTAGGGAGTCGGCCGGTCGAATTTTGTGACGGCTACGCCAACACATTATAGATTCGCCAAGTGTAATAAGAACTTGGTCTTTCCACATGCCCCCGGTCAATGGGATTGGGGCTCGTTGGGGAAAGATTGGTGCTTTGACTAAGATTACGGATAGCAGTTGCCCACTGCAACGTTGCTAATGTAGCGAGCGGAGTCCTGACGTAGAGAAAAGCCACCAACCACTAATATTTGACCGATTACAGGGCACGTCGTTCACGCAGACATATCAGCAATTTTTAGCTTGTCGTGCGCTCTTTGGGATTGCCATGGGTGGTCTTTATGGTAACGCAGCGGCTACGGCTCTGGAAGATTGCCCCGACGAGGCCCGTGGGCTTATGAGTGGTATTCTGCAGCAAGGTGTAAGTGACTGATATTTTCTCTCTTAATGATTTTTTCTTTTCCTTGCTTCCCATCTGCAGCTTGTTAATTCTCTTATCATATCCCGCCTCCTGCCTCCCCCTCCCTACCTCATGTAGCGTCCGGGGATATCTCTTATCATTGTCATTTTTCCCTGGACATATATTCTCATGCCCCTTTCCCTCGACATTCCTGGACATTCCTCTACTCCTTTACCCCAGGCTTCCCATTGACTAGAGTTTCCCGTGGGCCATCCTTTGGTCCCCGACGGCGCTCTCTGGGTTTTGGCTGCTTTTTTGTGTACAGTAGCCGCCAGCATCATCTGGGTGCGCCTAGGGTAATTTGCTTCGTCATCTCTTTCCTTGGGTTTCATCCTTCCCCTCGCTGTTGGTGTTCCCACTCTTACTATTGTGGTTTTTGCAGTAGTTTGTGTGCACACATTCCTAGGATTTTTTATGTTTTTGTCTGGCAAGTGTCCATGGACTCGAGATCGAAGATTGAGGTCGAATCCGCCGGTCAAAGGTACGAGAACCCTCGTCAAGTGAAATCTCGAGTCCGAGTAAATTTTGAGTCCGAGTACAGGCCCCCCACATTTCTGTGATTGCAGCCCTAAGCCACTAGCAGGACAAGATATATGCCATTGAAATTGTTAAGAGATTGAGAATTAGCCACCGGATAAAGTGGATAATCGCGGTATTGTGGAATATTGAATTTTCTTCTTTTCCATTGTCGGTGATTGAATACCGATAAACCGGTGTCTATTCAGCCCTCTGCACGTCACTTATCTATGGACACGACGTCGACGTCGACGTCGCAGCCAAGATGTCACACGGCTCATTGCCAATCCCTTCCATTTACCCACCCAGTCAGCGATCATTATCATTTTGATAATTACTATAAATTTCTCTCGGGGTTTTCAGCGCCATTAGTGTTATTTCACTGTACTTATCTTAAGTGACATGAAATTGACCCAATTTCTTTTAACCATCCACGAGTGCAAGTCCCAGAAAAGCATTTAGGCTAGTTAGTCGCCTTATTTTCTATTCCATTTCTCCAATTCCCTCACTCTCTTTTTCCCTATTAGTTCCCACAAAGACAGCGTCGGCCATGTGCCAGCCAAGCCCAAAGAAGCTTTGCCAAGCTCTGGGATTCCCCATATTTGGCGAGATACAGGCGCTTTACACAAGAGATCCGCTGCAACGCTAGGCCAGGGCCCCCAAATCCTTCCACGCACTTGGAGATAACGTTTTGTCGCTAACTATGTCCATTTATTTTGCATGATTACAGTACGCTTTTGGCTACCTTTTGTGTGCTGCATTTTCACGTGCTCTAATCGACACTACTTCACATGCCTGGCGCCCCATCTACTGGTTTGCTGCCGGTCCCCCTGTAATCATTGCTGTCTTGCGTCTCTTGCTTCCTGAAACTGAGATTTACAAGGAGCGCGAACGTCTTCGTCTGGCCGCCAAGGAACTCGACAACAACGCCAATGCTAGCCAGGCGTTCTTCCAGCAGGCCAAGGTGGCGCTCAAGAAGCACTGGATCATCCTCGCGTACATGGTTCTTCTGATGGCTGGCTTCAACTTTATGTCGCATGGCTCGCAGGATCTCTACCCGACTATGCTGTCGAACCAGTACGAGTTTGATGCCGACATGGTGACCGTTACCCAAGTCGTGTCCAACCTAGGTGCTATGTCGGGCGGTATCACTGTTGGTTTCCTTTCGCAGGTCTTTGGTCGCCGCTTGTCCATTCTCGTGTGTTGCATTGGCGGTGGTGCTCTTTTGTATCCGTACTCTTTCACCTCTAGTTACGCAGTCATGGCTGCTGCTTTCTTCGAGCAGTTCTTCGTCCAGGGGGCTTGGGGTGTAGTTCCTATTCACCTGATGGAACTTTCGCCTCCTGCCTTTACTACCTTTGTGGTCGGTACCTCATATCAACTTGGTAACCTTGCGTCATCAGCTAGTTCCACCATCGAGTCCCGCATCGGTGAAAGATTCCCGCTCCCCGACGGTGCCAACGGTGTCAAGCGCTACCAATACGGCCGTGTCATCTGCATCTTCATGGGCTGTGTGTTTGGCTACCTGCTGCTGCTGACGCTCATTGGTCCTGAGAACCTTGGTAAGAAGTTCGATGTAGCTCATGATGCTGATGCTACTGATGCTCTCGGCGAGGTGGCAGTCCAAGGGGCTACCAAGAAAGCGCAGAAATCAGACGACATTGAATCGGGTTCTGGGCAAGAAAAGGAGGCGCCCATCACCAGACACAAATCTTAAGCGAAACAACACTCTATCTGCGTATATGAGTTAATAGTGGTGAAGATGTAGAAGGAATTTTTGTGTGTTGTTTGTGTTGTTTTTTTTTACAAAAACAAAAGAAAAAAAAGGCTTGTATCCCGATTCCCAGATATGTTAATGGGCAAGTTTTACGAGGCTTATTTTGCCTAAAGTCTTTTAAGGGAATAGTTTTAGGCTTTCGGAAGTTTATCATCAAGTACAGAGGGAAATTTTTGTTGATTTCTTTTCTCTTGTTAATTCATTTTTCGCTTGAATTTCTTGACATTGAAATATTTTTGTATGATATCTTGAATTTAAATTTTTGTTCAATTCTTTGGGGACAATTTTCTGACCAGTTTTATCTTTTGTATGGATGACTCTATTTTTCCATTAGCGTTATCGTAATGCTGGCAATTCAAGCATTTGCAAAGACTGCAGATGAGAATGACACTGTAGGGTTATATGTTATAGATAACCCTAATGATATCCTACCACATTGGCGTCATACGCCACATGAGATTCAACTGTGGCGTTCAAGGAAAATCCCAAATTCCCAATGCCGACACCTCCGCACTCAATTCGGCATGCCAAGATGACAACCGTGGCGTAATTCTTTTATCGCCATTCTAGACTTTACCCGATCACTCAATTGGGCCCCCTCCGTTTCATACAAGGCGAACTGCTGAATCGGCTTTCCACAACCTACTGGTCTCAACCTCGATTCGCTACTCTACATACCCTTGCCGCTCGGATTGCCTCCCGGACGGACAGCAACATCGTTAGCTCATTAAGTTCCTGATCTTAGCAGCAGGCTTCTGCGGCGGCGCAAGTGGATCTTGCTGACGTTTGTCTTGATGTTGACGTGGATTGAATGTCACATCCGACTGTAGATTGCGACTCGACGTTGACTTGGCTGGAACTCGACGATATTCACTTTGTAGAGCCTCTGATTCCGACATTACTTTCTGAATTACATCCGCGACTCTAGCTAGTCTGGTTGTTCCTAACTTCTTGAAAGAACTGGTGCTTTTCAAAGTGCTTGTTACTTTTGACTGGTTGTGGTTTGCTGAGACGTACATTTAATCGGCAGCTCATTGTCACATCCACTCCGCTTCCGATTCCGACGGCTGGGATTCTGGCGTTGTATCTCGACTCTAAAGCCGTCACCAAGTCGCAGTCTGCGACAGTCTAGCCATTGATTTGACTGACTGTTTGCATCTGGTCTTCAGGCTCTGTGATCGGAGAGTTGCTGGTTGTGTAGTCTGCGGCTCCTATCTTCGGCTTTCTTTTGTGTATTTAGAGGGGGTATATTCTTTGATTAACATCTCGCATATGATCTTCTTTGGTATCGACGACCACACCCATTAAGCTTGCTGTTCTGTAAACTAAACCCTGCAGTCTCGGCCGCCAACTGCCCTGTCTTGTCTCAGAGTCATCGGCGTTGGCACCACCACCCCCGCAGTCTATCTAGAGACTATTGGCCTACTTTAAAGAGCCTCAGATATACCATCGCAGAGTAGATAACAACCTCGAGTGGTAAGTCTTCACCCTCAAGAATTTAACATAGTCCTGGATGAATCAACTAATCAGCCACCCTAGACAACCCACCCCAAACAAATAAAGCAGGCAAGGCAAGATCTCCGTGTTCGTCTGTCGCCCACTGCCTTTTCCCGACAGAAAATTTGGTCACGGCTTGTTGCTGTTGTACGTCACCATCTTATGCTCTTGCTGTGTCCAAAAGACATATTTGAGACTCTCGTTTTCACACCTTTACACACCCTTGTAGTAGTCTCCCTCTAACTTTCTCCTCTTCTCTTTCTATCGCCACCCCCTCCGCATCGTCACCATGCTGGAGATGGGCCCCAAGTCCTTCCAGGTGGCATCGTACGCTGCTGGTGCTGGTCTAGCCGCTGTGGCCCTGGTTTACGTCTTTGCCCCCAACTACCTTCTTGACGAGTCCGATTCTGGAAAGAAGGGTGCTATCGGCCTAGTCAACGTGGGAAATGACTGCTTCATCAATTCAAATCTACAGGCATTAGCTGGTCTCAGCGAGCTCCGGGTTTTCCTGATTCGGGAGACATACCGTCGGACTGTTGATGGAGATGCCGTTTACGAAAACATGCTAGTTCAGCCAGAGTCGCAGCCGTCGGCTCGGGGGACGCCCGGGACTCGCGAAGTGATTCCGGAGTGGAAGCTGCGTGGCTTGCAAAAGGGGCAAGTCACAGCTGGTCTCAAGGTCATCTTGGATCAACTCAACGAACGACCGATCTCACGCAAGACTTTGACACCAAAGGATTTTGTGTGCGTGATTGAAACGAGCTTTGGCCAGACTATCAATAGACAACAACAAGATGCGCAGGAGTTCCTTCAATTGATTTTTGAGAGACTCAAGGATGAGTACTATGCGGCCCAACGTGTTCATCGTGAGCTTCTGAAGCGCGCTTTAGAGGAAGTCGAGGCAGACAAAAAGCCCGAGGTCATCCAGGAAGAGAATGATGAGGAATTGACCGCTGCCCATGCTTCGGTGGGGTCATCAAAACTCGAGTCTCTCGTGGAGCCTTTTTTAGTCTCTGACTCCTTAGTCGCATCATCTTCAGATTCAGTCGATCAGTCAAGTGTGTCTCTTGATGAAGGCGACGAAAAACTCGATGATGATGTCCTGGAAAACCTTGCCTCCAAATCCGATAGCACGGCCCCGGATGATGAACGGAATGAATATGATATTACCGACGCTAATGGCCTTCGGTTGTCACGGACTAATAATCCCGCCGATGACCCTAATTTTGATCCGTTTCCTGAAGAGCCTGGTTTCCCAATGGACGGTGAGCGCGAGTCACATCTCACATGTCAGACTTGCCAGTTCTCAACGCCTTCGCGGTTTGAGCCGTTCACTATGTTGACGCTGAGTGTACCTCATGTTCAGGCTGCAACTCTCAAAACGTGTTTTGACAGAGCTTTTGGTGCCGAGTATATCAGTGACTTTAAGTGCGAGAAGTGTCGGTTGATCCATGCGGCGAGCCTCCTCCGTAAGCACATCGAGGCTCCCGGAACTACGAATGAGAACCGGGTAAAGGCCGCGGCTAATCTTGAGAAACTTGAATTTGCCATTGAGAACGACCCTGAGCACCCGCCTCTCGACGTTAATCTGCCCGATATCTCCCTCGCACCCAAACGCACCATCGCCCGCACAACCAAGATCAGCAAGTTCCCCCGGGTCCTCGTCGTCCATCTCTCCCGCTCTATCTACGACCGAACTTCACAAAAGAACATGGCTAAAGTCTCGTACCCCGAGGACCTCGTTCTGGGCGATTCAATTGAGCCCAAGAAATACCGTTTGATCTCCGCCATTACCCACCGCGGCGGACACACTAGCGGCCACTATGAATCTTTCCGCCGCCAATTTGTCTCGACGCCCTTCTCAAACCCCAATCGCTCCCGTACCAACAGTGTCTTCCGCCGTGGGTACGCCGCTCCAACACCTGCCTCTGCTACTCCAGTGTCTGCCACTCCTGTCGGCAGCACCCCGGGCAGCCCCATGGTCTCCCGCACCATCGTCCCCGGCGCTAATGGGTCTGCCAACGACTCGAATTCCCCGATGACTTTGTCGCCTCTCCCTGATCCTCTCAGCTCCATGGCCTCACTTGCCTCGACGTTTTCGTCAGCCCCGGGCACACCCGCGTCCCCAGCGAACGCCACTGTTTCCCTGCCCCCTACACCTAGTGACGCCGGCAGTCTCCGGTCCGTCCTCTCCCGCCAATCCACTCGCCTTTCCAACCGTCTCCGCTCCAAGACAATCCGCGACATTGATGGAAAAAACGAAAAGCTTGCCGAGAAGCTCCGCCGTAAGAAGGAGCGGAAGCGCCGGAAGGCTAACGATAAATGGTGGAAGATTTCAGATGAGAAGTGTCGGCAGGCTAAGACTTCGGAAGTACTAGGGTTTCACAAAGAGGTTTATATGTTGTTTTATGAGTTGAAGAAACCGAGTGCGGGGTTGGGGAATGAATTAATAAAGGTTCATACGGCGGTTGAGACTAGAGAAAGGAGGAATATTTGATAGACTTTGTATAATACTTTTTATAGAGATGGAGAAAGAAAATAATCATTCACCTTTTTATGTTTCGTTTTGTTATGGAGAAAGATAGATATACTATATATTTCATTTAACGCGATATTGAAATATCAAGAAAAAAAAAGTCTATTAAAAAGATAAAATAGAAACGAAAAAAGTACAAGAAACCAAAAGACCTCATTATCATCAACCCCCTTAATAGCCGGGAACCCCTCTTATTGGCCTAGAACCTCCTTCTCAAGAGCCGCAATCTCCTCTGCTGACAAAACATGGGCCTTCTGCTTGGCATCCTTCGAGTTGTCAAATCTCCAGACACCGCCCGTCCGGTCCATATCACCATCAGCTGGGACACCAACGATCGGGCCCAGCTTAGCCAGAACCGGGTCGGCGTCGGAGCGAGCAGAGAAGTAACTGCGATCCCAGGTACGACCCTCCTCCTTCTCCTTTGCGCGGAGCTTCCGTTGGGCCTCCTCAATCTTGGTCTTCTCGGAGCCGACGACTGACAGATTAGTGGTGGCAATGGCTGCGGCAACCTTGGACCAAGCGCGACGGGATTCGAGCGGGCCTTGCTGGGCGATACTAGCGACGGTTAGGGGCGTGAGGGGCGAGGTAGCGGCGTCAAACTTGTCAATGAGAGTCTTGGAAGAGTTGGTCTTAGCGGGGCCCGAGTAGATATCGAAATACTTGGTCCAGATGCCAGTGACGTTGCAGATGACAGCCTTCTCGTTCCCAGTCTGGTACAGAGTGGCAGTGACACTGTTCTTCTTACCCGAGAGCCAGCCACGACCGCTGAAGTCAAGCTTGGCAGTGTACCCCGAAGAGCTGGTGATGAAGGAAGAAGCCTCAAGCTCGAGGAAAGGCGATCCCATGATGAGACCCTCGACGTGCAGGGAAGGAAGGGTAATTAGGTAAGTCTCGGGTTCCTTGGGACCGTTGGGCGAAGGAGGTAGAGTCAGAAGGGCGTGACCAATCTGTTTGATGTAGATAGTGCTGGAAAAGGTGGCCTTTTGGGCATTGTAACCCTGAAGACGGATGCCAGTCTCCTTGTTGGTGATGCAGTAAGCAGTGGCAGGAGGGTGGTGGCTATCATATCTTATGTTAATATAAGATACATGGATTAAGGATTAAGATCAAGAATATGCTTTGAGGATATGATCACGTGCACATTGCGTCACCGTACATCAGCTCTTTGTAATGTAACACTACAACACCTTCATAACAAACTCAACCAATTTCAAGACTTACCTAACTTGCTCACTGACTAGCTCCGTAGTGCCCGAAGAATCAACCCATTTGCCGAGGAACAGTTCGCCCAAAAATGGGTTCAGAGGCTTCTTCTCGTTGCCATACTTCTCACTGCGCGACGCATACTGCTGCTTCAAGGTGGACATGAACCACTTGAGCACAAGAGTAGCGCGCTTGCTGGCATCGGGCTCGTTGGCGGCAGCGATGAAGAGGGCAGGGTGACAGCACCAATATTGGGAGAACTCGGTCAGGGAAGTGGCCGAAAGGATGAAGGGAGGAGCAGTAAGCGAAGAGAGATCACCATTAAAGCTGGCAATGGACTGGAAGAATACGAGGAATTAGTATACAAGACACTTGGCCATTGGACTTGATATTGAGACACCAAACACGCGAAAACAGAAACCCTAAACCTTCGTAAAACCTCACCATGCAAGCTCTCTAATTTGCTCTTCCCAATGACATCAATCAAACGAGTCCATCTGAGATCATGAACCTAAGTCTTCAAGAACTTGGTAGCGACTCTGCACGTGGAAACCGACCCTTCCGTAGTTTTAGATCCCCGCAGCTCCAAATCCGACTCCCATTGAGAAGTCGAACGCAGTTTGGGTTGTGGTTTCTCCGGGTGATCGTAGCCGTAGCGTTGCACGGCTGCATTCAGGTCCGGAGTTCGGAAAGTTCGTGGTACCAAGATATCGGAAAGGTCGAGAGACTTCGGTGAGATCAATATCGGAGAGAATATAGATTAGGAGTATCGGTACTAGAAGGTCTAATGGAAGGGAATTGGTCGAGATAGTGTTGGCGGAGATTGAGTTGTGCTTTGGCTGGAGCCGAGAATATCAATGAGAGGAAGCCAGAGCTTGAGAAAAGCTCAAAGAGTCGGTGATGTAGTCGTTAAGATATTTCCAATATAATTTTCATCTCTCAAATTCCCCAAAACATGTTTTGATCATCTCCGAGCTTCACGACAATCATCAAAGGTCTAGTCACCATCAGCGCAACACCGGCAGCCCGAAAACTCCGATTGTGTTGTCCCCCCCCCGAGCCATTTCGTTGCCGGTCCGCTTGTCGCATTAATCAGAAGACATATTAAGTCCATCACCGGCTGTTACAACTCAAGCCTCTCCAAACATTGGGTTTCTATCTATCTCCGGGTTGCTCTCACAAAGCTATGCTTACTTTCAGGAAAGCCGACCAGCTAGAACTATTGGCGGTATCGGCAGGCATGATGACAGATAATTTGGCGAGAAATAAAGCAATGAAGCAACGTTGGTAGAACAATAAGATAAGCCGCAAACTAGTATACGTAGTAATGTAAGATCCAAAATCTAAAGTACGATTGTGGCAATTCCAAGTAATTCAAAACTTCGTTCTGTGCAAAACCGCAAGCATCCAAAAATCAAATCAAGCAACTGCCCTTCACCACTATATCACCTCCTTCCCAAATAACACATCCCATTCACACCAAAAATCCTCCCCAGCCCTCTCCCTCCAGCCGCCTAGCCGCCTTACCCACTATACCCTGCTATAGTCCCCTGTAGCAAATTCACTAAACCGGCTCTTCCAGCGCTCAAAGCTGCCCTGAATCGCTTAACCACTACTACTGTGACCACCTTTACTCTAGTTGTAACGGCTCCCTTCCTTCCCGTGTTCCTTCCAGCGTGCTGCATTGACGCCACATAGACACGAGAATCGCCAATATTAGTGTCATGGGTGGTAATCAACAATGGGAAAAACAAAAATGTACTTTAGGAATCATCGAGGGGGCTCAGGTACATTCAGAGCAATATAAAGGACGGAAATTTAACCTTAGCGTTGTTGGTGGTGATTCCTCGGCGGCAAAAGAAAGATGAACATGTGGGTTGACGCAGATATAGACCCTATGTCGGTTAAATCACGTGTTGTCACATGGTGCTGTCTCTTTCCGAATCAGGCAATTACCTACACGAGAACCTGGGAGATGAGACAAAAGAAAAGTAATCATTCAAATATGTACAAATAAAAGAAAAAGGTATAAAAAGGCAGCCAGCTTTGGCTATTATGTCATATGATATCCTCGTCTATCTCTTTCTCTCTTTCCCTCTCCCTCTCTCTCTCTTCCTTACATCTTCCCTGTCCTCGACGCCTGCATTAAATCCATACTTCTCGGCCCTGCCGCACTTCTTGACCTCTTCGGCCCACCAATCTCCATATCTACACTTATGCCCATCCCTTTATTTAACTCATCCGTACTTCCATCTGCCTGATATGCCGGTTGCTCCGTCGTATATAAATCTGTCTGCACGACAATCTGACCCTCTTTCACTGAAACCTCGGGCTCATGGGCCATCCCGGTGTAGGTCTTTGTTTGGCTCTTGGCGCGTATGCGGGTGGTGGTGGAAAGTTCGTAAATGTTGCGAGAGGTGCTCCCGGAGCGGCTGGACCAATGGAATGGCATCAGCTGGGAAAGGATAGGGCGGAGAGGGGGTATGCAGACGCAGAAGATGCCGAGTGTGATTTCAATGGCAGACCACATTATGGCGAGGGCAATGTTGTCTAGAGAAATGTTAGTGTTTTTTTTTGGTAATTGTTGGTGTAACCGAAGAATTATGGGGACAACATAAGGTTTCTGCAATTTGTGATGGAACCATTACATCATTAACAACAATGGGTACGTTTATCTGTCAGTTACGCCTCAAAAATACTTACAAGAAAAGTCAAGGGCATTAACCTTCCCCAAATGAGTAATCCGAATGATACTCGCAATGCAAGCACTAAACCCAGTTAGCATCATATCTCAAACCGATCACCAAATAGCTTCTAGACTTACAATCCACCCAAAATGAACAATCCACACAAAACAACCTTTTGCTTCGTTGGGATTTTCAACGCCCAAAACGATGGTAACGGCATTACCACGATAACCATATCCGTCACAATGGTTAATGTTGAATGAACATACAAAAACGTCTGATACTTAAAACACTTCCTCGTTGGCAACAAAAACTCCCAAGCCCCACTAACTGGCTGGCACTGGAAGATCGTGGCAAACACTGATGATACAGTAAAGGCAATAAGGAAAGCAGACATGATGTAGATGGTATAGCGGAAGCTCTTGGCGGGAAAAATTCGATGATATAGAATCATAATGGAGATTTTAGTGGCGCCGAGGGCGGCGGCATACATTACTTGAGCAGCCATCATAAGTTTGATGAGTTTTTGCATGAGGGTGATAATTTCGTCTTTGGGGTGGAGCCAGATGTGGCGGCCAACGCCGCAGTTGACAGCTAAGGAGGTTAGTATGTGAGGACAGTAGATAGAGATGGTAAGAATTTGCACTTACAGTAGATGATGACGCTACAGAGTCCAATATTAAACACGGTAGCGATGATAGTTGCGATATCTTCCCAGAAGATGGTACTATTAATCCTTATTCTGACGGCTGTTCTCGCCCCAGTGATCAAGACAGATATAACGATACAAATGATGGAGATTGCCTTCACCGTTATTTGATAATTATCAGTATTCGTAAAATCTGTATCCCCGACAAGCTGCGGCGCCAACAAAATAGATGGCAACATATTTTCGACCGCCGTAATGTTAGCCATGATGGCGGCTCCCTGTATCGGCAGAGCGTGATTAAATCTAGTTAATATCCAGAGATGTGATGACAGCGGAAGTAGCCTGTGATGTAATATTGACAGATTCTTGGCTAGCGGGAATATTTGTATAAGTTAGATTCCTGGCCGTGGAAGGGTATCGTCATAGGTTGTACGTAGTCTGGCGAGATGACTGTAGTCGATTAAACAAAGAGAAAAACGAAGAAATGGATTTTGTATTTTTTTCAATCTATGATTCAAGTGTATATGTCGTTGTTAGGTAAATCCAGAGCCAGCTTGGAAAGTAGAGGAACTGATAAAGGTAATGATATGTATTTATCTCGACGACGAGAAACAAATTAAGCAAAAGTACAAATTGATAAATTGTTCAAAAAACAGAAGAATGTTCAAGCCAAAAAAAAAAAAAAGAAAACTAAATCAAACACAATCTTAATAACTTGACGTCTTCCTGTAACCCAAAGAGTGATAGAATAAAAGTCGATTTCAAACCTCAATAGACAGACTGCCAGACAAAAAAAATCCAAGGAGAATCAAGAAAAGGAATGACCAATCAAAAAAAACATAAAATAAAAATAAAAACAGAAAGACAAGAAAAGGGAAGACAAAATAGTCTTAGGAGAGAGATAGAGCAATGAGTAGATAAAAGAGGAAAGCCGAGACTTGTGAGTTGGCGTTTAGACTTAGACTTCGGAGCTCTGTGGTAAGATAGGATTGGAAAGGGAGATGTTTCTGGTTGGTTTGACAGATTATGGATGACAGGTACTTATTTGATAGATTGGCGTGACAAGATGAGATAATTGCCGTATTTTTGTTTTTATCTTTTATTATATTTTATTTGTTGTTCTATATTTATATGCTGCCCATTCCTCGTACTCTTCCCACCTTTTAAGAGCAAACTCACTCAGCTTCCCATTTTCTCCCTCTTCCATAATCCACAAACACCAAAATGAACTGCGTCGTTTAGAATAAATGAAACATTACCCACGACAAACCCTCATATTGTATAGGAGTTGGTCTACTACTGACCAATAAGGAAATATACCGAGGGCTGTTGTCGCCTCTAGGAAATTCGGGACTCGACGAGAGCCGTCCGGATTTCAGAATGTCAATGCAAAGAATCCTTTGTTTTGGTACAGATTTCCGTCTTGGCTTTGAGGTCTGAGCAACCAAATTCCATCTATGTTTGTAAGCAACTATTAGGTCCAGCCAGTACGTATTCACACAGAAAGGTCCAAAGGGCACGGCAGAACCAAGCATATAATGAAGATCACGATGTCGCGTTCAAGGCACTAACGGATTAGGGAATCAAAGATTTTGCAAGTGCCGAGTTGTACTAAGTTTAAAACAAGGGTTGAGGGTGACTATGACATTTGTGGTAATGGGTTTGGATCTGGTTTGATATAAGTGGGCTCCCACATCTCGGTGCCAGCCATGGGGTGATCGGCAGTGCTTATGCTTTTATATCAGGCATTTTCGTAGATATTATCTTATTGTAACGACAAAAATCCGTCACTTGCAGCAAAAAATACAATAATATTTTATCGTTACTTATTCTTTACATCTGCATCTCGGCATCTCCCTAATACCACAATCTTAACCAAGATCTCTCCCTCTCACCCGCCTCCGCTTGCCTGCCCTCCTCCGTCCTCTCCCATCCTCTCGCTATGACCCCCGTCTCCCATCGCCAAATCCCCGCCCCTACCACCATTAGGCCCCTTCCTCCTCCCCGCTTTGTCTCTTAGCGGCACATCTTTCCTCCACACTATGGTTCTGGGAATCTACAAAGTCGTAGATTCGTGGGGTTATCTGTGGCTATGGATGGGAGGACGTAAGTAGTGAGATTAAGTTGGTGGGGAGATTAAGATAAAGTTGGTGTAGGGCGGAAAGAATAGATTATATCACGTAGTATCGTAATTTAATGATCGTGCATATCAACGGCAGGTACGTCTTAGTACCTTCTTCTCTATCCTCTCCAGACCTCCATCATTCACATCTCAATTATCCCCTTCACATAAACAACTAACTCCCTCTCGCGCCCTCCCTTCCTCGCAAAATCTCCCACCGATCCCCATGTCCCGCCCAGACCTCTCTATTCACTCTTCTTCTTCCTCCTCGTACCCTCGGTCACACGAATATAGCCAATCACCCTATCTGCATACGTCTCTGCACTGCTCGGCGAGTCCGTTTGATGTCGTATTCAAGGGGGCGGTAGTTGGTGATGCATTTATGGGTGATAGCGTTCTAGTCAGTGTACAATGTTTGTGGTTTAGTTGATGCATTAGCGATAGAATTGAATGTTGTAAATGTTGATTTGGTGATCGTCATGTAGGTGTAGATTAATTGTGGGGTTGCTATATTGACTTGAGTAACCCTGTTCCGCAATGGATGTGACCATGTGAGATATGCTTGTAAAGATCTCAAACAGGAAATTCAACAGACTTCAAGTTGCTCCCCAACACCAAGATGAACTAAACGACATCATCTATTACCAATAAACACTAACAAACTCTCTTCCCACCGTTTAACCATCTGTCCCCGAGCTCCGGAACGTCGCACACAACGCTGCATACTGATGTGTCAAATCTAACACCGACTGCGGCAAATTCGTCGCCTGAATGATACTCCTCACCTTCAACGCCCCCTCATCCTCAATTAATATCCGCACTGTCCTCAGCAACTCCGGTGAGAACTGCGAATACCATCTGAACTGCCAACAGACCAATCTAATCAGAGCATCCACCGTCTCCCTTGTACTCTTCGTCCGCTCAAACGCCCGCGAGATCCCACTCAGGGCCTTGGGCGAGAACCGGATCGCCAAGCACGCCCGGTACGCCTCAACGGCTTCATCTGAGTGCTGCAGCCGCTCCGCCAAAGCACCGAGAATTTCCCATTCTTCAGCCGACTTACGGTATTGAAGAGACTGGGCGCGGTATTGAGCCATTTGGGTCCGCCAGATAGTGTAGACACGCAGATCCTCGTACAATACCATAAAGAGCGAGTCGAGCCAGCGCTCGCAGAGACGTTTGGTGTTGAGCTTAGAAAGAAGATCCTGCTGGTTGGACGCAGCCGCAGCAGTAGTAGCATCCGTGGCTGTATCAGCAGCAGCGCCATTCTTGGCTTCCGAGGCAGCAGCTGCCACCACGGGCTTCTCAACAGCATCTAGAGACTCTATCATAGGCTCCGTAGAAACCACAGGCTCACCGTCCAACCGCTCAACTGTCTCTTCAATCTCTGACTCTACCGCCGTATCATCTTCCTCTATTTTGTCATCAAGCCCGGGACTCGGACTTCGGATGCCGTCTAAACTAGGATTCCGCCCTCCATTCTCCATCGCCGCTTGTGACTGTGATGATCCCGAACTCTTTGCTGCTGTGCCAACAACACCGAAGAGTCACCTGCCAGGCCGTTGCCGGCCGCCGCTTCATGCTTCTCAGTGCGATACTCATCCTCCATCACAAATACAGTGCTACGGATCTTCAGCAATTGGTCCCAGCCCACCCGCGATGCCATTTCCGTCAGAATCTTGTACGCCTCCTTGAATGTCCCCTTGTACGTAGCCGCGCGTAGACTTAGTAAGCTCGGGTCAATACTGTCGAAGCGCTGATCCGACTCCGTGTCGATTTCATCCAGTCGGCTCTCAGAAAGGACAGGAAGGTAGATGTCCTTGGTCTCAGGCATCAGTGGGGCGTCCTTGTCCTGGTAGGTGAACATAGGACACGAGTTGAGGATGGCCAAAGCATGCTCCCAGTCTTCCATGGCCACGTAGATCTGTGCCAGTCGGGCCCACGTGCTAAACTCACTCGGCGCAGCAATAGTGCTCCGATCGGCGCAAGCCAGGGCCATCTGCAACCGCTCCTGCTTGAGCTCCGGGGTCTCAGACTTGAGCGCCTTGTTGAGCAGGAACTCAGCCTGGGTATCGAGCATGACGTAGTCCATGGGGCTCTCCTGTAGCGCCTGGTACAAGACTCGGATGCCGCGGACTTCTTCGTTGGCCATAAAGAGAACTTTGGAAAGCAGCGATGCGACCTCGACGTTCTGCTGACGCAGCTTCTCAAACAGGTTAATTCCGGAGGTATACCGGCCGGTGGTAGAAAAGTATCGGAGCAGACCGGTGGTTAAGTGATTGGCAACAATATTGGGTACCTGGACTACTGAATCGGACCCCAGTTGCCACCCGCGGAAGAAGAGGATCTCGGCGGCATGCAGAAAGCGATGCTCTGTCTCTGTGTTGGTGACTGGGTTGAACCTCCGCACACCCATAATTTTGCGCGTAGTCTCGCCCGTACCATCATCGGCGTAGAAGTAGGCGCGCAGGACCGAGCAAAGATATGTTTCCAGCCACATGTCCTCTGTTGCCGGTCTCTTCTCGCCGCGCTCGTCAACGCAAAAGGCCTCAACACCACCAGGGATTGCCACCTGCACGCGCATATCGAGGCGCGCAAAGGCATTATAACAACAGTACATGCCCTGGACCACTTTGGTATTGTGTGACTGTGACTGGGGGTTCGGCTCGCTGTACGTCAGCGTGTTAATATAGGCGGCGAGGGAGGCTGAGGACGAAGCGTCGACGCCCGTCACGTGGTGGTAGACGCCCATGTTCTTATTCTGGCTGCTGCGGGTGTTGGCGCGGACGAGATGGACGAGATCGGGAGGGCCGAGTTCGCGGAGGGTGACCAGCGACTCGGTGCGGGCTTCAATAGATTCATGGAGGAGTTGCTCCGTGAGCCTGTGGGAGAGGGTTAGAGGATGCTGTCAAAGTGTAGGCTGGAGTAGAACTAGAAGTAAAAGATATTGCGACAATCGAGGTCTCAATTTCTGATGTCATCTATTTCAGGGTTTCCCTGCGACGTACTCTGGAACGGCCGGGGCGAGCATTTTGGCGGGGGTTTACAAGGTCAACCAGACCCGATGCGCTCTATTGTCAGGAAGCCTGATAACGGTCAATTAAAGGGAGTGAGGCAATTCCAAGATGCACGAATTGAATAAAACGAGAGAATAAATGATACAGAATTACTTCTACCAAAAATGTATCGTCAAGATATCACGTCTTCATAGTCATGAGTCAAGAATTGGCAAACAAAGGAGTGAAGCCGGCTTAGACAGACCTCATTCACGGGTTCGTAGGCTCTTTCTTAAAACAAGCCACAAAGTATCAGGGATACTGCTTACTCAGCCTCTGTGGACAGATGTCTGCTGAGAGGCTTGATGATATACATAAGAATACAAAGTCAGCTGATGGATTATAAGGGTTGTTCTTAAGATCGTTAGCTTTAATCTTGTTGTTTCATTCATATCATCATTCGTGGTATCATCTAAAAACTTCTGGTTCAATCCAATGCCATCGACAGACAGGGGTAAGCATCGGCCAATCAGACCCTGTAATTGCTTCCTTCAATCATTGACATCTGCAGCCTTGCACTCTGATCTACTGACTCAGCAAAAAGTTCCTTAACCTTGCATTAACTAACAACGTCCAAGGGTCAGCGCGCGATTGCGACAACTAATTTAATAGTGTTCTGCTTGATCACGATCCTCGACATGTGAATTTTCGATTCACTATTTTGTTTTGCTTAATCATTCAATCATCATCAACCGCATTAACGACGAATATACACTAATTGAGACACTTACTACATATATTTTGTCTCTCAACTATCACAATAAGTCACTTCCTCCGATTTCAATTCGTGAATTCACTTCAGCATTCTCTTACGCCAACCTACAAAATCGACATCGTGCGCTCGACAAACCCTGAACCCTTATATCAACGACACTCGGCTGGGACCACTTGAGCTTCTGGTGACTGGCTCTCAACAATGAGATAGAGTCGCTCTTGCGACTAAAGCCGTTCATATACAATGGTGAGTCTATAGAGTTTCTAACCATCTATAGTGTCACCATAATACTAAATCCTTCATCTTTCCAGCCTGCCTTCCAGGCAATCAACATCGAGCTTGAGGAAACTGTTGAAGACGAGGAAAGCGCTATCCGCGAATTGCATGTCGATGAAGCCCTCAAGCTCTTCCAAGCTGCCCTTAAACTTCACGCCCAAGGCCCCACATCATACACCGAAGCCGAAGCCGCCTACGCCTCCCTCTTTGCCTCTGACATCTTCAGCTACCCCGAAGCCGCCACCGAATATGAACGTGCTGAACGCCATACTGCGCAACCGTCTTTTCTCGACCTTGCTGTAGTCGATTCCGATGGCACAGGAACCAGTTTGCCACAGGCTCTTTATCTAGCCTATAAAAACCGTGGCCAGTTTTATCTGGACAAGATGCGCCACCAGGCTGTTCAGGCTGCTCATGTCTCTGGTCCTGATGCTGAAGAACAGAAGAGGAATCGGAGACAATATTTTGAAAAGGCCGAGACTCTGGAGCTTGCCCGCTGTTGTATTCGTGACTTCCTTGCGGCTCTTGACCGTGATCCGTCGGATGCAGAGCTGTGGCGCAAGACGGCCCGGGTGGCGGCGTATCTTGGGAGTGGACGGACGGCCCGATTTTGCCTTGAATCAGCTATTGAAATGGACGATGATCCGGCTATCAGTGAAGTGGAGCCTCCGTCTATTTCTGAAGGTCTGGCGGGAGAACAGCTCAAGCAACAACTTAAGTTGTTAGGCGACGATTTGGCACTTACACATCCGGCGATGACGCCGTGGTTGAGACAGTCATTATCGTCTATGCTGCAGAAGAAGCTGGACCCGGTGCCATTCTTGCCGAATCCCTTGGTAGGGATTGAAAAGCCGGAAGGACTAATTAAGATCGGAGCCGAGTCTCATGCGGCGCCAAAGGTTCATGAACATACTTTGACGGTCTCTGATTCAACATGGACCGAAGTTGGGTTGGCCCTAATGCTTCACTGGGTCCGGAACGGAGATTCTGCTCAAAGAATCAAGCTTGTTCTTGAAGGAGAGATCAACGAAGATGACGAGGTGGATTCAAATGACGACCAAGAGACTGCGTCACAAAGATTAACAACACCCCCACAACAACCCAAAGCCCAAGCTTCTGCCGTTGTTGTTTGTCCGTCTTCAGTAACTGCACCAAGAACATCATCACCGACTAGTGCCAGCGCTGGCGTTTATTCGGAGCCGTCTATCGTGTTTTCAGAAGTCATTGATGGGGCTTTGGGTACGGTAGAATGCGTCAAAGATGACGATGAAAAGTCTAAGCAGACCGAGGAAGACCCTCCATTGTTGTCACTTCCGATACCCCCATGATAACCATCCCCACAGCCAGTGATGCTCCCGCCACCGCCGATGCGTCATCAGCTTCCCGGAAGCGGTCCCAGTCCGTGGCCGGTGTGGCCGGACCTGAGGAAGAAACCATGATGGAGAAGCGCAGCAAACGCACCCGGAGACGAGAGGCCGTTGTGGAAGAAGCTGAAGATGCTGCCATTAGACTGGCCGCTCAGTTGGCGCCGATCCAGGCGGCAGACAAGAATCTCTTTATGATGACCAAGAACATGCTGGAGAATCTCGGCGTGTCGGACCTGACAGCAATGGCCAGCTTGGATGAAGTCATTGAAATGTGCAACTCAGAGGACCGGAGTTCCGGGCGGGTGGGCGGAGCGGCTGTCGAGGAGTTGCTAGGGCTGCTGCAGACATATAAGGAGGATGCCGTGCGAGTTCTTGTGAGTAAAAAGAGCATGACGCTTAGTCTGTCAGCTTTTGGAACACTCCAAGTCTAGCGCTCCGCAACAGAGTGCCCCGCGGGTCTTCACTGAAACAGCGAAGCTCGAGGCCTTCACGACTCGTGCGGCGGATAATTGGTGGACCATCAGAGATATGCTCTTTGAGTGGGTTCGCCGGATGACTACTACGTATGTCAACCAGCAGTGGCCGCCAGCTACCAAGATGACGATGGCCCAGACTATCAGTCGAGCTGACACTCCGGTGTATGAGCGGTTGAAGTCTGAGACAGAGACTACCCAACCAGGATCTTCGGAGTGGAATACACTCCGAATGATGGCTGAGACTATTCTTGAGCTCCATGTTGAAGTGTACGCTGCGTTGATTAGGTCTGGACCTGCAGCAGCTGAGGAGAGGGTGGCCGAGGTTAGTGGCCGGGTCAACCAGTGGCAAGAGTTCTGCGCCAACTTGTGCCGGATCACGGCGGAGGTTGAAAGCGAGAACGGAGCTGAGTACTCGCCGGATCTGTTGACTTTGCGGTTTGCGTGGGTTTCTGTTGCGCTGTTGGCGCTTGTTGAGGACTCGGGGCCGAACCATAGAGACCACGTTCTTGCTTGTTGGCAGGAGCTGAGGGATCTGTATACTGAATATAAGCCTCGGGCCAGGAAATCTCGGAAGAATAATAGCGACAATGAGCCGATTGACCTGACGCCAACAGTTATTGATCTTCCCAACAACAACTTCTTGCCAACAATGTCAGCAGCTGCGGCAGATCGTGAGATATCCAAGTTGACGACAATGGATTTCTTCCTAGGATTGTTCCAAAATGAAGACACTGATCCTGTCGACATCATCGAGAGTCTTGAGCCCGTGTTGAACCCGGCGGCTGTCCGCGTGGTCATCCCACAGGACTCTAAAGCCGCTACTCCTGACTCTGGCGTCGACACGCAAGACTCAGTTCCTATCACCATCTGCGCCAGCCAACGTCTTCGTGATCTTTGGAAATTCATGGACTCAAGTGATGTCGAGGTCAAGATGTACATGTGGACGCGATTGGCTGAAGCCTACCAGAAGATCGACTACGGTGCTAAAGAGTTCTCGTGCCATCTTGGAACTATCTCCATGTTAGTGTCGGAGCTTCTCGGACCAAACGTTGCTGCAACTACTCCGGAGGCTCGGGCCGTAGCGTTGATGCGGCCGCTCAAGTTCCTAGACGATCTGGTTGTACTGGCGTTGAATGCAGTGGTCACGGACATGCTGTCTTCAGCCCACGCGTCTTCAGCGCCAACGGAGCAATCCTTGGACAAGGAAGCTCCGATCGCTTCCAACAAGGCGAAGACAGCCCCGGGAGATATATTTGAAGTTGTTGATGCCGAAGATTTGCGGTCGTCAGCAGCTGCTATCACTAAGGCCATTGTGTTCTTGCACCAGGCATCCATGTTTGAAGATGAAGTTCGTCTGGGCATGGTGACGCAGAAGACGTACAACAACACATTTCAGGGCTTCCTTGGCCGCATCCGCGATATCCAGGTCCGTCTTTGGTGTCTTTTGTACATGCTTGTGCGTTACGGAATTCAGAGCGGCATGTCTCTTGAAGTAGCGCCGGCCGTTATGGATCTTACTGGTTCTTCTCCGCCTGATGTGGAGTTGCTTATGCCGAATCCGCATACCCCAAGGACTCTGGCACCGGTTGTTCTCCAGCAGCAACGGACGACAACGGTATCGGAACTCGATACAGACCTTGCCAATTATCTACAGGCCATCCACCAGGTTCTCGGACCTCGGAAGCTCTGCAAGGCGTCCAACCGTATCTTCCTCCAGCTCATGCGCCATGAGCTGCTCCGGGGACGCACAGTCGATAACTGGGAGGATTACCTTGGACAAGTGCTCTACGATTTGTACGGTCTCCGGCTCGGTGCAGGGCTCTGGGAACTCGAGGAACATGGGTGTACGCCGACGGACATAGAGCGGAAGCACGCGCTGGCCCTTGTCGAGCGTGTAGTGCTTTTGGCGCAGGCGATGCCAATGAAGGAGTTGCTTCGTTCAGACCTTCGGGGTGCGGTGGAGCAGTTGCAGAAGGCTGTTGGGCAAAGCAAGGCGACGCCAAGCATGGTGCACAATATCCGGAACTACACGGAACTTATGAAGCGGCCGGTGCTCGGTCTTGCTTTGTACCAGGCCGACAACGGCGCGCTGATGCTCAACGCCGTGACAGTCACTGGGACACCCGATTGGAGTCTGGCGCGCCACGGATGGTACTATTTGCTTGGTATGATGGCATTTGCTCGGTACACTGCATTGGAACTCGCTAAGAGGCAAACGCCGGGCGCTATCGATGACCTGCGGATTGCTACAACCTTCTTCCGACAGCAGCTACAGTTTGTACCAGATCGGTGGGACTGTTGGTTACGAATTGCCCAATGTTTTGACTACGAGCTAGATGAGGCTGTCTTGTGGTCGGCGGACCGGATCAACGGAGCACGGGAGAGGGCGGAATTAGTGAAGTTGCAGCGGCAGGCGGTGCATTGTTATTCATTGGCGTTGTCGTACTCGTGGGCAGAGAGGTCTTTACTAAGGCAGAGATTGAGGGCCGTTGGAAAGGCCGGGTTATCAGTGCCGAAGACCAACGGGGGCATCGGGGCCGCCCCGATTCGGGGGTCTAAGGAACTGGATCCTGATGGGCAACCTTATGATAAGAGTTTGGATGGGATCGATATTAACAGTATCTACGATTTGTACTATTGTCTCGGAGCTCGGCTGTATTCTTCGTCTCGGGAGCCCTTCGCCATGGACGTATTCAAGCATAGAGACTGCCAGAGGTTCTTCATTGAGATGTCC
This sequence comes from Meredithiella fracta, assembly GCA_023677585.1. NCBI lineage: Eukaryota > Fungi > Ascomycota > Sordariomycetes > Microascales > Ceratocystidaceae > Meredithiella > Meredithiella fracta. Next base: position 23,449 of record JAGXCV010000007.1, read on the forward strand.
AGCTACGGGACATTCCAGAGACAAGCTCACGAGGAAATGACGCCGTACAAAGTCTGGAAGTTTGCGGCGCAGATGTTCCGGAGGGCGTCGGCGTTGAAGCCCGGCGAATGGAAGCCTCGGTATATGTACGCTAAATGTCTTTGGAAGATGTACCAAGCCGAGAACCCAAAGGCGACGGAGTCTGCAGACCCGGAGGTTCAGGTAGTCTGGAAGATGCCGAAAAAGCAGACGACGGTCTCGATACTCGTTCGTGCGCTTAGGAAGTCGATTCAATGTGTCTACGTCAAGACCAAGAAGAGCCGGAATGCCTCGCCTGTTCTCGAGCCGCATTACAAGATGCTTACTGTGCTGATGAAGCTCGTGGCCCGCCGGGACATGGCGCCAAGGGATGCTGCTACGGTCTTGTCTAAGCAGTCGTTTGGGGTTCCTTTGCACGGGCAGCCGAAGAAAACTGGAGATTCTGGATCTGACTCCGAGTCGGGAGCGGATGCCCAAGCCACTCGGAACCGGTCGCGATCTCGCTCGCGTAGTGACTCAAGTTCTGGGTCGGAGTCGGATGCGGACTCGGTGACGACGGCGTCTTCGCATGAGGCTTTGTCAGAGAATAATATGAACCGGGATGACGAAGATGACTGGTGGGAGAGTTATGCCATTCGCAGTCTCAATCTGTTGAGAGACAAGGACAAGCACAACTGGCAGCACCGACTTATTATCCGGCAGGCCGAGACTCTCCTCAACGGCATCGTCGGCATAGATGAGGGCTCCGCCAATGGCGCCACTGACTCAGTCATCGGATTGGATCCGGGATCATTTGAATTTATGCAGGCCAAAGCAGCGTTTAATGTGTTGAGGGACTCAATGTTTACCAAGACTATGGTTATGAACGTGTGGAAGTGTGACGCCGAGAGGGCCGGGAGACACTTTGTGTATACGGAGCGATACACTCGGTTCATGATTTCCTTACTGGTTGCCCTCGATGATCACGAGAATCTCGAGGCGTTACTCCGACGCATTCGGAAGAAGGGGTCCGATTTCTATCACTTTTCCGACCTTTGGCAACGTGGAGTCATTGACCATATGCGTGTGCTCCGGAGAGTCTGGAAGGTTGCCCCGCTCATCGAGGATGAACCCTTCAAATCTTGGGGGGCCGAGCACCTGGAACGGGCTGCGGATGTCATTATCCGATGGGCATCAGATCTTGCAGCGACGACGGCGGGTACGTCTTCAGGGGTTTCAGGGAGTTCTGGGGACAATGGTGGTGCTTCTTCCGGGGTTAGTGGTCAGGGGTGGCGGGTTCCAACGGGCTTTCAACATCTGGTGGGGCTTTCAGTTTGGTGAGTAGTTTGGCTTGTATGAAGGACGGGGTCGAGCTTCGCAAGCTGAATGCTGGTTTGTTGAAAGCGGGCGGCATTGATGATTTGATCATTGATGCCTTTTCGAAAGTTGTCCTTGAGTGTGCCGAGACCCACCCCGAGATCCTCAAAGAACAAGCACCCCCTGAAAAACTGATAATGACCAAGAAGAAAGATGTCGACAGTGACGTTACGATGGGCGCCGAGGCCGATGTTGACGATACATTGATTGGGGAGACCGCCGTCCCTATCAAAGCCCGCCGTGTCGTCGTTCGCCGCCCTGACGTCATCCGCAAATCGGAACAGATTATCAGCATCCTCATCGACCTCTCGACTGCCAAAGCCGCTAAGGAGGCCACCGGGACCACCGATCGTGGAGCCCCAGGGATCACTCGATCCCGCAGTGGCCGGAGTTGCCGATTTCCCGAGAGGGAAAAGGAGGATGAAGACGATGGGGATGACGATGAGAATGAGGGCGAAGGGGATGAGACGGTGATGCCGGAGGAGACAGTGTTGGCAGATGAGATGAGGTTTGATGAGAGTGTAGGGGAGAGCGATCTGAGTGATGTGCCAGAGGGGTATGAGGAGGAAGGGTTTGCTATTGGGATGATATCGCCGATGAGAGAAAGGGCTGTGGAGCCGGTGGAGGAGAGGGAAGAGGAGGAGGAACGGGGGGAGGTTACGGTTTTGGATGAGAAGGAAAGAGGGCTGGAGGTTATCGAGACTACGATGGATATTGTCCATGAATATGGAGGGAAGCTAGAAGGTCTTGTCCCTGAAAGCGAAGTCGATGTTGAGGGAGGCCCTGCCGACGAAGAAGACGACGAAGGAGAGTCTATTGGGTCATCCGATGAGGAGGAGGACGACGACGACGACGACGAGGGAGAGGATGGTGATGATGATGAGGAAGAGGATGGTGATGATGACGAAGAAGAGGACGATGACGAAGAAGAAAGGGAGGGACCGGAAATTGATATTGAGTTGGGCGGGGACGACGCGGATGATGAGGGGGATGATGAAGAGGGTGATGGGGTTGGAGATGAGACGTTAGGTTAGTACTACAGGTTTATGATTTTGTATGATGTTTGGTATTTGGTAGATTCATTGATTTTTATTTTACATTATGTGAAGCTTCTTAAATTTCGTGATACTTTAATCTTCTTTTATTTACTTTTATTTCACAATACTCATTAGTAAACAATAGTGTTCTTGAAATGGCAGGGACACTCTAATGTACCTTCTATAGTTGGTCAAGTACGACAGGTTTCTAGTAAGCGCTGGGCTCCACTTTTTGTGATGGGCAGAGAAGGTGGGGGAATAATGTCAGAATTGTGGTGGTGTTTACAGAGGTGTATGAAGAGAGTAAACAAATGCTTTGGGGTATAAAAGGTGGTTTTCCTTCTTTTCTTTTTTCTTTCTGAATAACATAATACTACCTGTCAGCGACTATTGTCCGTCATCACACCGCAACCATGGAAGCTAAAGCCGTGAAACGGATTGCAAAGGTAAGGCTTTCTCCCTCCCTCATCACCAGCCCAATACTAACGTCCTTTAGGAACTCTCTGATATTTCCAAAGACCCCATTCTCTCCACCCTTAACCTCCAACCCTCTCGTCCTCTTCTCTCCTCACCCTAACCGCTACAATCCCCGGACCCTCCACTACCCCTTACCATCCCGGCCTCTTCCACATCACCATCACGCTCCCCCCCGAATACCCCTTCAAGCCGCCCACCGTCTCATTCACCACGCGCATCTACCACCCGAATGTCTCCCGGGAGTCTGGCGCCGTCTGCCTGGCAATGTTGAAAGCGACGGAGTGGAAGCCGCAGAAGAAGTTGGCGGATGTCCTGAGAGCGGTGGGAGAGATATTGGAGAGGCCAAATGCGGATGATCCGATGGAGGGGGATATCGCAGAGGTGTTTAGAGGGGATTATGAGGAGTTTAAGAAGAAAGCTCAGGAAGAGGTTGGAAAGTATGCAGTGGGGAAGTAGCTAGAGATATGGACGGCAGGTTATGAAGACTTCTGTCCTGTACAAAGGATTATTGTTGGTTACGACACAAGCATATATAATAAGATACATATTGCATAAAACCACTGTTTATGAGATGACGTCTATTGATTTATTGTGATGTAGCCAATGAATATTCTATAAAAAGGAAAAAAAAAAGACCACAAGAAAACAAGTAAAATTGAAAGTGTAAAAAGGAAAAGGAGCAAAAGAAGAACCTTCCAAACAATGAAGAGAACAAAACGATTACTGATATCAAATACCAATGCATGAATCGGGGTATCTTTTAAGAAGAACACAAACAAATCAAACCTCCACATCCTATATGTGGGTTACCTGCCGCTTCGGCCCACTGTCGTTTACAACACCGGCTTCCAAGTCGGCAGCCTTCCGTCTCTCCATCTCGCCGAGTCTCCTGGCTTCTGCTCGTCGATCATCAATGACTTGTTGACTAATGTGTCCGAAGCCACCGCGTCGTCTGAAGCATAGTTCCATCAGCTGGTTAGAGTCTAGTAGACGGCGGGGCAGCCCTTGGACTACGGGGAATATCTCCATTGGGTCCGCTGTGCGAATGGAGGAGTCACCAGTGCGGAAAATGGTCATGGCGATCCGAAAGAAAGTTTTAGATCCTTCACAGAAGAAGATGTCCCAGACGCGCAACGTCGTTTCGATAGGTAAGACCCCAATGAAACAATTCATAAACCACGATGTCATAAACAATGTAATTGGTGGTAACCGGTCACCGAGAACCGACGACGGGTCTCGTTTCTTCGGTCGGGAAACCTTGGAGCGAACGGTTGGCCGCGGCCTCGCTGTCGCCGGTCGCATATCGTCATCGGGGTCAGCAGCTAGCTTGGCGAACAAATCCGGAAGAGACTCCCCAAGACAAGACATCATAACGGCAAGGTCGACTTTGGAACCTTCAAGGGATGTCTCGTGAGTTCCGGGGAGATAGAAGCGGGTGATGACGTTGAGGAGCCAGAAGCAGTGTTCTTCGGAGTCGATAAAGAGTAACAGTAAGCCGGCTAAGAAATTCAATGACTGGCAGTATCCGATTGCAGGATTATGCACAGCAAATGCCCGGAGGACACGGCGGAGGGCTGCGATAATCGGGGTCTCTGTTGCCGTGTTTGCTGCCTTGTCACCGACCATGTGTTGCTTGATCTCAGCTGTGTTACTAAGCGCAGCGACTCCGTTCGGCCGGAACTTGATGTTGTCCGGGAACGTCCTATGCAAATCACGCTCGATGGCCTCAGAGTCGACGGCCTTGACTTCAGCATTGAGCAGTGTATCGTATAGCCCAGCGTACTTGGCCATAATCGCAGGACCCCCGGCATAGTAGAACCACGCAGCCCCGCGCCACTCCGGCGGAATCCCCTTCCGGACAAACCGCTTCGTTTTCGCATTACGCTGTGGGAACCTCGTCGGGTTCCCCGTGACGAGCCCACACTCTTTCATGTACGCAACCCACTTCTTCTTTCGACGGTCGAGGTATGGCGTGTACTCGGAGTCCCATTTGTCATAGGCTTCGCGAGTAATGTATTGATTTTCTTTGCGGAAGCCGTAGCGGTCGCGGGCTGACGGATCTTCGGGCTTCACTTGGGACTTATCAGGTTCGCGGGAGGTCGGAGGGGGAGTTGGAGCCCTGGAGATCGGAGAGCTGATGGTCGGGGTGCGTGAGAGGAGAGTAGGTGAGCGAAGCGGGGCATCAAGGCCGGGGAGATCGGGGCAGCGAGGTTAGTTGTTTTTGTTGGTAGCGAAAGGTCAGCAGGTTTTGAGGCGGGCGGTTTACTGGAGAGGGCCGAGGACATCATGGCCATGTTTGGGGGGACTGAGGAACTTCGGGGGCGTGGTCGGCGTGCAGGGATGCTGGGTTGGTCGGGAGACAAGGTATCTTGAGATCCAGCAGGCCGGCCGAATAGGGTCGGTGTTGCAGGAACTTTACCCTGGCCGAGTTGGGTGATTTGCTGGGGCGTTGGCTCGACAGCAATCTCAATAGGGGTAATATTCCGAGCTTTCGAACGGCGTTTCGCGATATTCAGTTGCGTGGTTGACAGCCCGGAGGACCCTAGGGGTGTTGCGCCGTGAGCGATAGATAATGAATCAGGGATTGCGGGGTGAGAGCGGGGTGGCGACGACGATGGCGTGGCAAAAGCAGATTCCAACGGCTGTGAAGTTTCGTGACTAATCAACGAAACATGCGAGATTGTCGGTTCCAGTCTTGCCATTCCCATTGGCCCATTCGATCCGGATCCCGCAAAGCGTCCCACACTCCCGTCGCTGACCCGTCGAAATTGCTGCGCTGCCGCATCATGGAACATATCATGGTCAATCTCAATCCCCGGCTCTCCGTGATACCGATCAAAGTCCTCTGTATCGTCATTCCCCGTATTCATCGCTTCCGAATCGCTATCGGCAAACCCCTGATAATACATTCCCATCACATCATCAACCAACGCGTCATCCTGGCCAAACCGTTCTTCTCCATAGACGCTAGACCCAGGAGTCCCGCAGCCCCGAGAGCGCGCCGAGCGGCCGGACTGGTTACTAGTTTGACTGCGCATTGAGGTGCGCGCACCGGGTTCCATGGCCATCCACGGGTGATTGCCATGGCTAGGTAAGTGAAAATTCAGAGTGCCCGCCGATGGGTTCCGCGGAAGGCCAGGCCGTTGGATAACAATGGACCCAGATCTGGGAGTATTTATTACGGATGCCGCCGAAAACGCAGCGGCATTGTTAGCGTTATTAGCAGAGACCGGAGGCCGCCTAGGGACCCGACCGTCCCCACTAGCCACCGACGTTGCCGACGCAACCGACGAATTTGACGCGCCGCGTGGCCTCGGCCACTGAGTCATCCGCACACTCGACAATGCCGGCGGTAAAAACCGCTCATTGTGCCCCGGCGCAACATGCGGCGGAAGCCCGCTCAATCCGCCAAGCCCCCCTCCTAAATGGTCCACCGGGTCTGACGTTGGCGCAACAGGTCCCCCGAGCACCGGGAATCCCGCAGGACTCTCTGGCGTCACAGTCTGAATACTATGTTTGCGCGGCCGTGAAAAGTTCTCAACAATGGGACTGGCGGGTGGGTAGCCGGTAGCCCCATAATGGCTTTGGGCCGAAGAAGTCCCGAGGTAGCGGCCGGTCATCGAGGAAGTTAGGGAGAATGGACGCGCTGAGGATGGCGAAAGGATTTTGTTGTGCGCTGGGGATATTGGTGACGGTGAGGAATTGGGTGCATACCCTAAATGCTTGAGAGTGACAGTTCTCTTAATAAGTCTAGGGAACGTTGTAGTCGTCGGTGGTGCCGAAGACGCAGGCGTTATAGTCGACGATGGCTGTAACTGCGGAAATGACTCTGATGTCAAAGATGGCTGGATTTTCGAGTATACTTGCTGATTATACTGTCTATCCTCTTCGTCATCCGACCCGTGATCATACGCACTTAATCTAATCCCGTCAAACGACCCCCATCCGAATCTCTATATCCCTCTCCGTCAACCGTCAACTGTGACACCGAAGGCACCGGCGACGGACTAAGCGATGAATTCGCCGACACCGACACAGATGCAGCAGCAGCCCGGAGTCTCAAGGTTGAATCGACAACCTCCAAATGGTAATTTCTCGCCTTATCGTCGTGGATGTTCGCTAGCTTGTCGTGGTATGCGTCGTGTTTATCGTCGTCATGTGGATAACTCGAATAAGAGGAAAGGACTGTCGAGTTCGTTGGTGGTAATTGTTGTTTTTGGTGTACTTGGTGGTTTTGGGAAGGAGTCACGGGTTGCCCACGTGGTTGGTGAGATAAAGTAGCGGTTGTATGGCCGAGGCTGGCTCTTTCTAGATTCGAATGCGGGTAGTATGAAGACGAGAATTGATGTTGTTGTTGTTGCTCGCTATGTTCCTTTTGAGATGAAGTCGAAAATGGAATCTGTAATGATCCTCCGCCGATAATAGGGTCAATGCCAATGCCAATGCCGCTGCCGCTGGGATCTGGATTCCTTGGGGGTACTAGCTGCTGAGGGTAACCATTATACATCTGGGCACCCTTGAGATTTTCAGAAGCCAAGCCAGAAGCACCAACACCATTACCACCGCCAGAGATATACCCGCTAATCCCCCCTTCACTCGTTCCCGCTCGTCCCTGTGTTTGCGTTTGTGTTTGTGTTTGCGCTTGTGCTCGTGCCTGTGCTTGTGCATAGCACTGTGCTTCCTGGCCATCGCCATATCCCGCCGACTGACCCTCCTGTTGGAATTGCACATTTTGCTCCCTCGATTGCTGCTGATGGTCCAGGCGCCCACCACTATTTCCCGAAAACCCATAGTGCTGGAAGCTACCCTGCTTGCCAATCCCTCGCGATCCTTCGTCAGTTGTGATCGTCGCGAGCACCTGCGACTGAGATTGCAACTGGACTGCACCGCTCACCTCCGTCGCTACCGTCCCCGTACTTTCCGTCCATGAACTTCCCCGACTGACTCCACTCCCCGTCCCACCCGAATCTACCCTCTTCATCATCTCCGCCTCCTTTTCTTTCTCGCGCCCCCTTTGCCGTTCTCTTTCCTCTTCCCGTCGTCTTTGTTCACTTTTTTGCTCTTCAAGTTGATTCACCAGCATTTCCTCAACGCCCCGACACCGCTCACTAAAGTAATCGTCATCACTCCGAATCGACATTGCATCGTCACCAGGCGTCTTCGGGACCAAGAAAACTCCACTTTGCGCAGCGGCCCATCGGGGTATCCCGTGGAGCCCAGGGTGCACCGGTTGTGGAGCAAATGGCGACGGCGCCGGGCCCCTCGCGAAGAACCAGGCATTGTCATCGGGGACGGGTGTATAGTAGCCATTTTGGCTGGCGGACCGCAAAGGAAAGGGAGATCCAGGTTCCCGGTAGTGTTGGCTTTGGATATTATTATGGGGAATTTGAACGTGCTGGGGCCCCGGGTATGTCGGGGATATCAAAGCGTTTGCCTGGAGAGTCCGCTGTTGTTGATAGGGTCCCGGAGGTCGTATAGGCCGTATCCGTTGCTGCTGTTGCGGATTCTGCAAGCTCGGGAGCATAGGGCGCCGCTGAGGAGGGATACTGCCATCTCGCGGGGGATACCGCGGCCCGGGGCCGTGAGGGGGGCCGGAGGCTTGGCGGTATACCGGGTGGTTTGGGGCATTGAGCTTGTTGTGTCGGGCGCTTGTTGTTCGGGGTGGGTGGGACATTGTTGGGTGAGACACGTTGTGGTGGGTGTCGATGGGGATGACGGATGGTTGATGGGTGGGTGGCGAGTTTGACAAGACTAAATGATGGTCATCGTAGATTGTATGTGTTGATGTCGAGATATCGAGTGAGGGGTTGTCGCGAGGAACAGACCAGATTATCTGTATATGTCGTATATGTTTCGAAACTTATAATGTCAACTTTGGCGAATTACGACACCCCATTCCCCTCAAAACACCCGTCAACTCCTAAAAAAGGAAACAAAAAGTCGCGATATAATGACGTTGTGTACCTCCAGGCCAGAAAATCCAAACAACAAAAGTGCGACAAAATCCAAAAACAGTAAAGACAAAAACAAAACAAATAACAAAACGCACACCGAAAAAAGATAATACGATTGCAAAACTACAACCTCGTATCAGCAAATCCAATCGCTACCTTTGCATTTTCCAAAGACAGAAAAATCTACTTCTACATGTGATGCCAACAATAACATTCCACTGCCTTGCCAAAAATAACCTAGAGTACTAATTGGCCAGATGGAGACAACGACGACGTGGTGAGTGATTTGCTTTATCAGTCAGGGCGGCGATGTGCAATGCGTATATGTTGACAAGAGTTTATTTTGCTGGTTGCTAGTGCTTAGTTGGATGGGTAGGACAGGGCGGCTAGGGGAGCAATTTGGTTTGGGAGAGAGGTGATAAACGAAAAGGAGGTAAGGCCCTGTTAGTGATATGAGATGTCACGATGATGGGGATTATGACGACAAGCTCAACAAGCTTCGGTTTTCAACACATAAAATGTACTAAGTATCCTACTTCCTATAATATCTCAACCCACCTACCATCTGCAAAATTTTCATCATAAAAATTATCACTCAAAATTGTGGAAACCATCCACTTCCCATCCCTACCGCCCTCCACCGTCTCCTCATCACCCGCTTACCCACATCATATATCGCCACCCATCAAGCCCTGCCGTTATGAAACCGCCATCTCCTATATCTATATGCGAACCTGCCGTTACCTGGCCTGCTACCCGGTGCCGACTCATAGGCATTGGCCGCCAGACAGCCACACGCCGCTAGGATCGCCAGGGATATTACAGAATGGGGAAGTTGAAGGCGGTGACCAAGGCAAAGGGAAGGTTGAGATGTGGTAATTTTATTTTATATATTCTTACATGTGTGTCTGCTCTGACATGCATATTATGTCATTATGATTATGGACTATACATGCAAAGTTTATTCATTCAATAGAGAACATATCACAACTGACCTTACAAACAACGCTCTACCAACCCGTCGTCTAAAGTAGATTTCTCATAGTTTCCCCTTTCATCCATCAATTACATAGGTTCTTTCCCTGAACAATTTACACTCTACATGACACGTGCTATGACTTCCCTTTCTTTCCCTCCCCATCGAGTCCATTCTACTTGCCGTTTTCATGGTCAACAAGTCGCTTGAGTGGTCGAGGGCAGGAACTATATGTGGGTACTTGGCAAATACGGAAGGTATGGATTGTTTTGAAACAATGAGGTGGCAATGGAATGGATTTCGCTGGGTAGGTTTGCGCATGTAAGGTAGTAGTTTGTTTTGCGGTGAGTTTATTGGCGTGGTGACTTCCGTGTGATGGGAAAATTGGACCCTATAGAGCCATTGAGTAGTAATAGTTGGCTCATAAAGTTGGTCTGAAACCTCCCTATATTCACACATGTGTTGTTCCCAAGACACACTATTGGGACAATTATGTCGAGATCGTTAACACTTAGTAGCTAAATTATCAACTTGCTAAGCATCTACTAGAACACCACTAGAACAAATATCTATTAACCCTTACTACCTACAAAATCCGCAAATAAGCAATCCATCAAGTCCCGCCGATCACTACTTAGCGCGAATCCCTGCCGGGGAATCCTGCCATTAACCCGTGAGATTGAATTTCACCATTAGTATTTGGCGAAATGGAAAGATATTTGGATTCTCATGAAGAAAAATGACACATTATACTACCTTTGAGAAGAAAACAAAGTTAGTGAATGATACAACTTCGTGATATCGAATGTGACGTATTGTTAGTTAACTTAGATACGTCCTATGTATTATGAACATCTCCCGCCCACCCGTTACCACGCGGTTCCTACTGTAACATCACTTTGCAAACAGACGGTAATTGATGCAGGTACAAACACCTGCGTCAATTTCATTCATGATGCATGAAATCGACTTCCAACCGACTGTAAATTCAAGTGGTGGAGCTATCTATTTGATATCATGAGCATAAACAACAATCCCGCTCATACCCCTCCCCGTCTCGGACTCCTGTAATTTCATAATCGCCATTCAATTAAGCTCCTTAGAAACTTACGTGCTCACTCATCTTCAAATCTTATCACTACTCTCACTACTAACTGCAACTCTCTCTTACCTGTCTCACTACTAATCACTCTTTTACCCTCGATTAATTGATCCCCGTTCTAGATTAAGGAAAGTATGCTCTTGGAACAATGTTGTGTTTCTGTGTCAAGCAAATTATGCAACTAAATGTATCATCGGTATAGCTTCATTTTTATAATGAAATCATAGGGTTATATGAGCTCTGAACGGTCATGTCCAATATCACATGATTTCATAACCCTATTCACAATTAGTATCTCCAAATGCGAGGATCATGGTAACACAACGACCGCAACTGATAGAAAGTCAGCACTAACAATTGCAAGCGTCAACTGAACAATGAGATCTCTATGCTCTACCTGGAACTACTTGATATATTCACTATAAACAATAAACTATTCACCATAACAATATCCCTTTCCAAAATGACGCAAAGTACTTACATCATCTTCCCTTGGATACCCTCCGTAGTTTTTGATTGGCTGGTGGAGCGAAGTATCTATTTAATGTTAGTTCTGTACAATGGTACTTGGTCTAACTTCTTGTTTTTCCATTTTCAGATAGCTGAGCTGCCGTTTCATAGCCGCGCACATGTTCTTGGGAATGCTTATATAATCGTAGCTATTTATGTATTGATAGCTCTTGCTATAGGACGGAACATGCTTTAGTGTTAGGCAGGGAATCTCAGCTAGTTGGGGACATTCCCTTTCCGTCCATCCAAAAATGGTTAGCCTTGTAGAGATTAGTGGCTAGTCATACATTAAGTAGTTCCCGCCATTTAGCGTACTTTTAATCTTTTATTCTTTTTATTTATTATATCCATGTATGTTTGCCAAAGATATCATCTGATTAATTCATCCTTTTGTTTAATTCAGCCCATTTTCCATCAACAAACAATCTATACGCCGTTAACATGGTCTCCGTTCGCCGCAAGCGAGGCCAGGACTCTGGTGACGCTGTTGAAGAAGAGCTTGTTTCTCTACTTGAAGATGGCTCCGACAAGGAAGAGGAGTACGTTGAAATCCCCAAGCACTACCTGTTTGACAATCATATGTAATTTCAATGATATTAACAGCAACTAGATTCCAAGATGACGAAGAACTTTCTGGGGTTTCCTCTAGCTCTGATGAAGATGAAGACGATGATGAAGATGACGGTAAGTGACATTGTCTTTTTTTTACCTTTTGTTATATATCCACTAACTGACTCTTCCCAGACAAACCCCCGTCAAGAAACAAAAGACTACCCCGAAGTACGGCGATGACGACGAGATTGAACCTCTTAAAGACTCCCAAGACCCCCAAGAGAAGGAGATAGAGACGGAGACGGAGGTTATCCGGGATGATGAAGAGGATAGTTCCAAAGAGAACGGCAATGAAAATGATACCGAAGAAGAGGAGATCCCGTTGCCGGTGCCGGAGGAGGAAGAAGGGGGAAGTGATGAGGTACTAGGAGAGTCTGTGGAGGAGGAGGAGGAGGAGGAGGAGAAAGAGGAAAAGGAAGAGGAAATTGTTGGGGAAGAAACGGTTGCAGGTTAGGGGATGAGGGTAGTATGAGTTGAATTAAGCTATATTTGACATTATGAGTAGGAGCCTTGAGAAATAGGATGTTCTATTGGGGAATCATGTGAGACATTTAGTATTTGAATTTGATAAGGTCTTGTCATGATGAGATAATTCTGTGTGATTGTCTATCATATTTTCTAAGTAAACAGTCATGATGTGATTCCGCCTATCTCAAGATGGAACATCTCTTACTATGAGTAGAATCATGTTTCCTAGACCGGATGAAAGCCAGTCAAGATCTCAAGATCATCAATATTTATTACACTACTAAATATTGGAGCTCCATCTCAACACTATGTAGTATATTCATAGTGATCTATACTCTCTGTAAACTCCTAATTCCACCAAGTTTTTCCCGTATCCCGCTCTCCCTATTATCACTATACCGAGTATATATACTTAACGAAACCCACATACATGCATAATAACCCTGGACATCACCAACCCTACATATGACCGAATCCGGCACGACCTTCCAGAGGACCATCTAAACATTAAATCATCTTTTCTCACCAGCTTGCCTTTCCCCCCGTTCCCTGCCGGCAGCAAAAAGCCAAGACTGTCGTTCGTGCACAACATCATGAATTTGATCATGAAAATCCCATCGGCAGGTCAGAGGATGTCTAAGTTTCTAGTGCAGTTAATTGGCCTGAGCGCATGGGCGTTTACATTGAAAGATCGTCACGGAATGAATTTCTCTGGGATCAATGTCCGTATGTATGGGTAGATAGGAATTTGGAAGCCTAAGCTGCGCCTCGATATTCTTTGGGTTTCATTTACCTTTGGGTGTTTCGGGGCGGTTCGGGTGGTGTGGGATGAATTTCTACTCTATCATCTTCATACATATACGCAGATACCGGTTGACTTCGCCACGACGACTGCAGTCAAGGCGTAGTCTAAGCGGTAGGTGAGCGGACGGATGGACGGGCGGCTAGTCGGTAGGTACATGCAGAGGTACTCTCAAGTTTGATCCGTCTCCATCGGAAGCGAAGGATTGGCGTAGGGAAGAGGGCCGAGCTAAGGGTTGGGAATGAGGCAATATGATGTATGTAGACTTTTTGGTGTAGAAGGTTCTCCGAGGTTTCGTTGTAATAAAAACAAAGAAATCGTGATTGGTACGGGAAATTTGTGGTAAAGAGATAGTTTCTCAGCTATTGGCCGTGCTCGATGCTTTCTGTGACGGTACCCCACTTGGAACGCTAAGAACTTGGGTGATCAGTCTCGAACCGTCGGTTGGATTCTCTGAAATAAAATGAAGATATGGAGAAATGAAATCTGTCTAAATACATAAGACCTCTAAGCAGCAGCCCCCTTTTGGAAACTCACACTCGAAGCAAAGCCAACACGAGTGTTGACCTCCTCATGAACAGCAGTATCTCCAGACTCCTTCATACATCCCAACCATCAGCCTCGATACCAGAATCCAAACAATCGGATGTCGTCTCCAACGTCACCTTCCCCAGATTCCCGTCTGCAATCCCCGTCCCCCACTAAACCCAAAGCAAAATAAACTTGGCAAATCTGCCTTTCAAAGTCTTGGCATTGATGATTCCCCCATCTTTGGAATTCTTAGGAAAGGGAAAGTTCATGATGAGGGAGAGAGCAGTGATTCAGATACAATGAAACAACGTAGTGGGATCTGTGTGATTTAATTTTTTTTTTTCCTCTTTCCTAGGTGCGCAGCCACCTCCTAGGCGTAAGCCGGGGTAATGTTACGACCTCAAGATTTCAATAACGATGACGACGCCGGCGGCTACTTGGGGACAAAGAATGTAATACGAGTTCCAGATGTAGAGATAGCCTGGTGATTGGCGATTCTCTCAAGGGTCTCTTTGTTTATTGTATTGAGGGATGTTGTATCATGAAGACGGCCGCTCAGTCTGGAGGTCAAACCAGTGGATTTTGAGGGTGTGAGTCCTGGCATGGGTCAAGGAATCAGTGGGGTTTGGAGTGCGTTTGGTGGAGGGTGGGTGAGGGATTTATTTTGAAGCAGAGATGGAGCGGTGAGATCCTGAGAGGAAGACTTGGGATGTTGAGGATAGGCCCAAACATGATGTAGATTCTGAATCTCTAGGATTTGTAGAATACCAAGAATATTAAGAATATCAAAAACTATTAACTCCAACCTTAAAGTCACGATATCTGATATGCACTATATCCTTCTCTGTAGCCCTCGCCTACCACCGCCCTGCATCCCACAACATGGCAAAAAGCTTGGCATTCCTAATCCACCAAACTTCCTGATTTTTATCACTGCCAAAACAAACTCACCCTCACAATGTTTTCCATCTCCCCCCCAAACTTCCTGACCAGCGTGTCCCGACACTCGTTGCCAAGAATTCTCGCAACGTGATTCTTCAGATGCCAAGACTTGGCGGCGATCATGCCCATGCCCATGGTGTCTTTGAAGAGGAGAACAAAAGGGTGATGGCGATGGAAGAGTGGGGAGCGGTGGTGGTGGTTCGTGGGAAGTCTTGGCGTTGATGTCATTGGGAACGACGGGTCGTGGTGAAGATGGTGAAGATGTGTATAATAACGGTGGTTTCTCTTTGTATTTTTATATGTATTTCTATGTTATCACGTCTTATACTTCTTCTCGGGAATCTGTTGGGGAACTTTCCATTTTGTTCATCCCCATTGACTCCTCTTTCTACTACATTCACCCCTGTCCATATAAACCCACAACTTCGGCCTTTTACCATTGTTGGCGCCGAGGCACTGATTAGCTACAGAGAGAGCCTACAAGATAGGGCGAGCTGAAGCTCTGGAGCTACTGAGTCATCTACTAGCTACTTAGAGATCTAAGCTGGGTAGATTTCTATCAAACTGGCTCGCTGTTTCTGAAGTCAGAAAGCTAAATCACATTCTAAAATAACCACCAACGATTCATCAATCATGTTTCTATCTCCTCTACCTCATTCCCCTCCCCACTCCACACACCCCAGTCTCCAACCATGAAACCCACTCATGGCATCCAAAACCAGTTATCTTCCTATCCCCTTTAATAAACCCCTCCCTCAAATTTATCGCCCTCTACATGGATCCCGCAACAGACAGCTGCTGGACTCGACGCAGAATGCGAGCTGATACAATACTAACTAGGCAAGAGCCGGCGAAAAAAAGAAGGAAAGAAATAAAAATGAGAAGGTGGGTGTGGAGGTAATTGTGGTGCAAGTGCAGGATGGGCCTTTCTTAGTTTGGATTGTTAATGTTTATGGGCTTATGGCTGATGTATAAAGAAGGGAGGAGGCCCGTGATATGCGGCGGAATGCATCTTTCTCTTGGATTTCTTGGTTTCGTGTGATTTTTGTTATTTTTTGAAGAAATAGAAATAGATTATGGGATTCATTAGAGAGTGACAATTTGTGATATTCAGCATTCATTTATGAAAAGGAAAAGAAACTTCTTGTTACATTCACTAGAAATACGACTAAACTTTTTGGTCTCTAAGCACCAATTCACCATACATCCGCCAAAATGGTAAGCTTTAATCTACTCTCATCTATCACCACTTCGCCCTCTAACCGCTTCTAGTCCCACAACCACCCTAACAACAACTTCCCTCCTCCAAACCTCCAAGACATCTACACCGCCACCTCCATGCAATATTACAACCTCCCCGCCGCCTACTCCGACTCTGAGTCTCTTTTTCCCATCCCCGACGCTAATCGGGAATACTTTCAGGCGCCCCTCTCTACCGCTCCAGCCCCACAACACCAGCAACATCAACCCGGGCCAGGATACTGGCCACGGTCGACATCGGTGACGTCGGCTAATGGTCATGCGGGGCTCGGCGGATACTCGGTGGGGCATTCAGGCCATGGACATAGCCATGGGTCTATCCATCATCCTTCTCGTACGTCGATTTCGTTCCCTAGTCATTATACCTATACCCGTCCGTCGACCTCGCGTCGCTCCGTGTCCCCTCCGGTCTCCGGGTATTACCGTCCTTCTGTCTACGATCCCAGCCCTTGTGCTTATGGACTCGAGCCTGCGGTCTATGAAGCCGATCCCTATTCCTCCAGATCCCCTACCGCTTTCACCCAGACTCCCCCTTTGGTCCCAGTGTCCATTTCCACCCCCGGAGCCACTCCAAACTCCGCCCCCGTTTCTGTCATCTCCGCTACCCCCCGTCTCCTACCGTGCCCCGCCGCCGTCACTCCCGAACAAAACTCACGCATCAAATACACACCAGTCTCTCCCCTCGGCTCTTCTCCCATTTCTACGCACCAAGGAAATACCACCTCCAACCCTGCCGGCCTCCCCCTCTCGGCCGAAGCTCGCATCGCTGAAAAGCGTAAACGCTCCGCTCAACTGCGCACCGCCTCACGGTCCAAAAAGACCAAGCAACCGCCTCGGAAGCCCGACGAATCCCTGGAGGAGACCCGCGCCCGCGAATCACACAACCATGTCGAGCAGCAATATCGCCATCGGCTCAACGACCAGTTTGAGCTGTTGTTGAAGGTGTTACCAAAAGAAATTCTGTACGGGGAGCGCAGTGGGGATGAAGAGGGTGGATCTGTCTCGGGCGGAGGAGCAGGGATGGCGCCGGAGAAAAGGTTGAGCAAGGCGCAGGTTTTGGAACATGCGAGGGAGTATATTAGTTATTTGCGGGAGGAGAATCGGGAATTGAGACATCAATACGTGGAGGATATTGGCAAGTAGGTGGAAACTAGAGATCGTAGTTGTATATACGGGGGAAGGTCGAAAAGGGCTGTATTTTTTTTTTTTTTTATAGCTTTTATGGATTTATAGGCGTTCTGGGAGTTAGAGTCTCAAGGATTTTTGATTTTAATGAGAAATGAATCATCACTCAAATGTATATTCTCACACGTAGACTGATACTCGCAGTAAATGATATCTTGTTATACTGTTTACATGCATATATTACTGACATCCATACACCAAAACCCTAACCTCATCTCGTCTTATTAACGCACTTAATAACCCCGCATTCCCATTTCTCTCATCCTGCCCTCCTAAATCCCACAACAGCCAATCAGAGACAACCATTGAATTTGGCAGACGGTGTTTGTAATGGGCTAGACCGTTTATAGGTGCGCATAGGGAATGGCGGCTGTAGGAAAAGTGGAGGCGATGGGAGGATGCAGAGTGGGGGTTTGTAGATAGGTGGTGGTAATATTTATATAAAGTGAGGGGATTTATGGCAAAGGATGTTCATTTGGATTTGCTTTCTTCTTCATTCATTTCATCACCAACACTCATCATGATCGAATACAACAAGTGCGTATATGCTCTATCCCACTGAACCTACAATATACTGATCCCACCTCACCCTAGGAAAACCTTCACCCTTAACACGGGAACCCAGATGCCCGCCCTTGGCCTCGGCACCTGGCAATCCGCCCCCAACGCCGTCCGCCACGCCGTTTCCCATGCCATACGCACTGGCTACCGCCACATCGACACCGCCTTCGCCTACGGCAATGAAGCCGAAGTCGGCGCCGGCATCAAGGATTCTGGTGTACCGCGCGAGGAAATCTGGCTGACGACGAAGCTTGATAACTCGTGGCATAAGCGGGTTGCTGAGGGCATCGAGCAGAGTTTGAAGAACCTGGGGACTGATTATGTTGATTTGTATTTGATGCATTGGCCGTGTTCGAGTGACCCTGAGGACATGAGCAAAGTTTTTGCTGATTGGGACTATGTGGATACGTGGAGGGAGATGCAAAAGTTGGTGGGGACGGGGAAGGTGAGGAATATCGGGGTTTCCAACTTTGGTATCCAGCATCTGGAGAGGTTGTTGAGTGACCCACAGACGACGGTAAGTGAAGACAGATAGGGAAGGAGCAGACTTGGGTGGGGCGTCGAGTCTTCGGCCCCACTTTTCCCATCGACTAACTGGAACTCTGCTTCTGATCCTCCCAACAATAACAAAAAACTAACGCTCTACTGTCTAGATTACCCCGCCGTCAACCAAATCGAACTCCACCCCAGCAACCCTTCCCCCAAACTCGTCGCCTACTGCCGTGCCAAAGGCATCCATCCCACTGCTTATTCCTGCCTTGGCTCCACCAACTCTCCCCTCTACACCAACTCTGTACTGACCTCCCTGGCCGTCACCAAGGGCAAGACTGTCCAGCAGGTTCTTCTCCGCTGGGGCCTCCAGAAGGACTGGTCTGTTATTCCCAAGTCGGTTAACCCGGAGCGCATTGATGGGAATAAGGGGGTTGATGGGTGGGAATTGACGGAGGCGGAGATGGTGAAGATTGATGGGATTAAGGATCGGTTCAAGGTTTGTAGGGATGCGTGGATTCCGATTAGAGTCTTTTTTGGCGATGACGAGTAGTGGAAGATCAAGATGGGTATTTAGGAAGGAATTGATTAATAAGATGTATTAAGGGGAATCTAATAAATAAATAAATAAATAAACAAATACCATTACCATCATCACTAACCGTACACTTTACAATTTCGCCCCCATCTCCCCCAGCACATCCGCCACACACTCCCTCGCCTTCTCCGCCAAAACGCCTGCCTCCTCCTCATCCAACTCCTTCCTCTGCCCCCTTCCAAACATTGTAAAGCTTTCACGGTCCCGGCCACCGCGGCGGATCTCGGGACGCGGGATAATGTGAAAGTGGACGTGCGGGACAACTTGGGCGGCGGCTGCCCCGTTATTTTGCACAACGTTCCAGTCGGTGATACCGGTTACGCGGACCATTGCGGCGCTGAGAATCTTGAGCCATTTGCCAAGTTCGGCGGCTTCGGAGATTGTCATATCAGTGAGTTTGGTACGATGGGAGCGCGGGGAGAGGAGGATATGGCAAGGGGATAACGGGAGGATATCGAGGAAGGCGATGACGGTGGGCGTGGAGAGGAGGATGAAGGCTTGAGGGGAAAGCTTAGTGGGGGAAATGAGGGGAGAATTGGACGGGGGAAGGGAGCGGGGGGAAAAGGGGGGGTAGGTGGTGACGATGTGGCAGAAGGGGCAAGGGGAGTGGGTGTCGAGGGGCATGATGGAGAAGGAAGTAGCGAGTTGGTGGTGGTGGTGGGAGATCAGATCAGATCAGATAAGATGAGATAAGATAGGATGAGTATCAATTGAAAAGAAAATCATCTAAATAACTTAAAAATAAAACAAATGAAATATAAACTCCAAGTTATTACCAAATAAAATATTGGAGACAAGATACCTGGCATCACAGTTTCTCCTATTGGAGACCATAGTCCATTTCAAAAAAAAAAAAACCCCTACTTAACCCTCCATACTTACACGCCTACCGAGGTCCTCACCGACCAATCCTGCCTTAATTTTGCTCCTCACCGCCTTTAAATTCCTCAAAGCCTTGTGCACCTAAGTACACCCAACGTCATTGCCACCATCATCCATCGCGCCTACTACTTCTACCCAATAATCCTCTTCGTCACGACTCACGATTCACAACTCACAATCCAAATAACCTAGAATGTCCCAGCCAACTACCACTGCCACCTCCGGCACTACGAAGTTCGAAG
The DNA here is from genome assembly GCA_023677585.1 of Meredithiella fracta. NCBI lineage: Eukaryota > Fungi > Ascomycota > Sordariomycetes > Microascales > Ceratocystidaceae > Meredithiella > Meredithiella fracta. The sequence goes on from JAGXCV010000007.1 coordinate 43,451, forward strand.
GGCCGACGAAGCTTAATTATATTTGTGGGGACTGCGGGCTTAATTCGACGCAGCATCAGACGCACCCATTTCTGCGCTGCAAGGAATGCGGGTGTAGAATTTTGTACAAGCCGCGGACGAAGAGGTACGCACAGATTTCCGAGTATCTATGGTGGATAGAGAGCTAACTACATGTGTAGAATGGTGCAGTTTGAGGCGCGGTAAACGGCGAGAGGGGATGTGCAGAGTTTTGATATTGATTGTTTTTGGTAAAAGATTAATAGATTTTAAATTATAAATCAAATCAAGTGAATATAAAGAATTTTATCTATAACCAACAGTAAATCAAAGAAAGAAAGCAACTCAACGCTTACCAAGTACTACCGACACTGGTCTTTAACCTCTAATGCTGCGTAAATAAATACTTCTGGAAACTCCCCTCGGCTCCAATACTCTCCCCCTCGGCCCTCCCCGCCGCCTCATAGCGCGCCTGCAAACCCTCCTTCTCCCCCTCATCGTCATCTGCATACTCGTCGCTATCCAAATCATGCTCCTCAATCATCTCCTCCGCCTGCTCGACAATGTCCTTGGCCTTCATCTTCTCAGCCGTGGTGTTCCCTTTGTGTCCATGTGCATGGCCTTCATCATTTTGTCGAGTTCCTTCTGGCGGAATTCTTCTTTCTTCGCACTGCGCGCTTGTCTTTTGCGATCGAGCTCGGGTTGGTAGTCGTGGTCGAATTCGGTGGCCTTCTCCTGGACTGCGGCGAAGAAGTCATCCATGCCGGTGCCAATGCGGCTGGAGACGGTGACAACGGATAAATGCGCGTAGAATTCTTCGAGCATAAGGCTCATGCTGTTCAAAAGACTGCCCATGTACCCGCTACCACCACCACCGTACGATTCACCCTGCAGCACATCCTTCCCTTCATCTTCTCTCAACGCCGCTTGGAACGCTTCGTAGTCGGTCATCCACTTCTTGGCGAATTCGGCGTCCTTGACATCCGTCTTGTTGAAGACGAGGATCATGGGGAGCTTCGTCTTGTAAAGGATTGAGCAGGCATACAGCATGTTGGACATAAAGGTAGACGTCGAAGCAGTGCGCGGGGTATCAATGATGTAAGCGATGACGGTGGGGAAAGAGGAGGCGAGGGATTCGAGGATGATGGAACCGGAGGCAGACCAGACGAAAACTTCGATTTGACCGGCTGTGGAGGGTTAGTACAGAGGTTGTATATGTTGGTTGACAGAAATACTTACGGGTGTCGATGAGAATGTGTTCAAGGGGAGGTTGCTCATCTTTGGCCTCAGCTTCTAGCTGCTTCACTTCTTCCGTCTTTACCTCCACATTCACTCCTACCCCCGCCCTCTTCTCTAACAACCCTAAAACCTGATCCACCTTGGTCGCAAACAAATTCAAACTCGTGATGATCCCTCCATTCGGCCCTAAATTATACTGCTTCATCACCTCCTCATAATTCACCGAGTCCCTAATATCAATGTTACTCTCAAACGGGACATTGAGAACAGCGGGGTCTAGGTTGATGACATAGGGCGGCTTGTCTTGGCTGTGAAGGTGCGAGTTGATGCGGCGCATAAAGGTGGTTTTCCCGGAGCCTGGGTAGTATTAGCACGGGACAGATAGATGGCGATGCGGATAGAGAGACTTGCCGGCCATGCCGATGCAGACGACGACAACAGGACGATTGGGTTTGGGCGTAGCTGCTGACATTGTGACAATATGTGACTAGGTGGTTTGGTTGTGACGCTCAGGTGGTGATAGCGGGATGAAGTCGTGAAATTGAAAATTCAGCAGTGACGTAGTTGCATGGTTTGTAAGCTAATAGGCTTAGGGCCAGTTACAGCACCCCTGTCCCCTCAGCCTCGTCGAATCGCATCGCAAAAAAAAAAAGGTTAAGCTCACGTTAATCTCAGACTCATTCGTCATCACCGTCATTGCCGTCATCATCAACGACCCTCCATAACTTCACACTCCCCATCATGGATCCCGACCTCGCCGCCTTCGAAAAGGCCCTTGCCGCCGAACAAGCTGAACGCATTAGTGAATCTCGCCGCAGTAAATCGCATCACCACCGCAAACATTCCAAAGATCGTGATCGCCATAGAGACTCTCGGAGCCACCGATCCTACCGATCCCGCGACCGGGACCGTGATCGCAATTCCCATCGAGCGAAACGCCGGCGCTCGACGTCCCCGGCAAAAGTCAAACATGATGGACCCTCTATGACTACAGCGGCTGCCGAGCCCTCCGCCACCCGCGACTCATGGATGACAGGACCCTCCGCTCTCTCTGTTGATATTGTAAATCGACCTGTACCTTCCATGGCTCCGGCTCCGGCTCTGGCCCCTCAAGAGATGTCCTCTCGTGAGCTAAATCGTGGCCCCCCGCCTGTCTCCACAACCAGCGACGACGACAACAACGACTTCGACTTGGGGTATAAATTTGGCGACTCGGGATCGAAATGGCGGATGGTGAAGCTGGCCGCTGTGTACCGAGATGCTGAGGAGTTGGGGCGACCAGTTGACGATGTAGCGTTGGAGCGTTTTGATACTTTACAGGCCTTTGATATTGCGAGGGAAGAACAGGAGGAGATTGAAAAACGGAAGTTATATGGTCCGGGATATGAAATCCGCGAGGGGCCGGATGGACATATATTTAACGAGAGAAGTGCCGCGCAGACAGCCAAAGGGAAGGAGCCAATCGATGACCGCCTCAACCCTGGAATTGCCCTTCGCAGCGGCATTCGTGGCGCCCAGGAGTTCAAAGCCCCAAAGGCCGTGCCCATCATTGATCAAACAACCCTCAACCGTATGCGCGCTGCCATGATAAAAGCCAAGCTCCGGCATACCCCGAACGTCGCTGTCCTTGAAGCCGAATACAATGCCGCCGCTGCCTCTATGGCCTTGGGGTCTTCCGGATCCTCTGATGTCGTCCTCAGTGCTATGGAATCTCGGATGCTCGCGGGAACGCGCAATGAAGTCAAGGCTGTCACGACGAAGCGGGGGACGATCCGGGGCAACGTTGTTGCGAACGATGAAATGACGATTGACGATATGGTCCGCGAGGAAAGGCGTATGAAGAATATATCCGGTGGGGAAGGCAGACGGCTGGCGGAGCGCATTGCCAAAGATGGGAAATTTGACGACGACTTGGAATATCTTGATGAGAACGCGGATAAGCTAGCGACGCATGTTCACAAGTCGGAGGTCTCACTTAAAAACACAGCCATCTACGAATATCAGAAAGTCCAGAAGATCCTAGATTCCTGCCCTCTTTGCTCTCACGACGACAAACCCGACAATCGTCCAACAGCCCCGATAGTCTCCCTCGGCCTCCGGACATACCTCACCCTAACCCCAGAACCCTCCCTTACCCCAGACTCCGTTGTCATTGTCCCGCGCACCCACCATATCAACCTCCTCTCTTGCGACGACGATGAATGGGAGGAAATCCGCAACTTTATGAAATGCCTCATTCGTTTCTACTCGTCAAAGTCCCTCAATGTCGTCTTTTACGAAAATGCTGCATTTCCCAGGCGCCGCCGCCACGCTGTCATGGTCGCCGTTCCAATCCCCTACGAAGATGGCGCCATGGTCCCGGCGTACTTCAAAGAAGCCTACCTAACATCTGACGATGAATGGTCCCAACATAAAAAAGTCATCGACACCGCAAAAGCCGCCCAAACCGGTCTCGGCCGCTCTGCATTCCGCAAGATGATCGCCCCGGAAGCCCCGTATTTTCATGCTTGGTTCAGCCTCGACGGGGGCCTCGGTCACATTGTCGAGAACCCCGACAAGTGGCCGCGTGGCGACCTGTTTGCCCGGGAGGTCCTCGGCGGTCTCCTGGATGTTGGGAAGGATGTGCAGAAGAAGGAGGGCCAGTATATACGGAATGATGGGCGGCTTAACTGTTTCAAGGAGCGGTGGAAGAGATTTGATTGGACGGATGTGCTTGAAGGGGAGTTGTAGATGGGTGGAGTTGTGGTGATGTAGTACAATTATGACACGTGATAGATACCCTAGATTTAATAAATATAACCCTAGAAATAACGTCACTACCCTGTCTGTCAATCCAATGTTAGCCTTGCCCCACCATAGTTTCACATTGCGCCTATGAACAATCAACCTTTATATTATCATTGACTATTGACCATCTTCTCTCAACGCGCATTAACAGTCAGCCTTTTGCCTCTTGATATACGAATTCTCAATTTAGACAAACACATATACAATACACAATACACACCCCACAATGACTGCGAAACCCGAAGAGTCCACGGAGCCCGTTGTCGCCGCCGTCAAGCCCGTTGCCGGCGAAGATGACGAATTTGAGGATTTCCCGGCAGATGGTGAGTAGGCAAAGGAGGAAAAAAGCATCACTGGGGGTTGAGGAGACGCGCACACAGATATAGAGGTGACAATAGGGCATACAATACGTGCAATTTGAGCGACTATGATTTCAACCAACTACACATCGCCAGACGATCTCGTCTCTTCAGATAGCTCGTTCTCGACAATCTAGTCTAGTCTAATTCATCTCCTTACCCACTCTGAGCGCAGCGAATCAAAAGAAAAAGAAAAAGAAAAGAACCAAAATCTAACCACACATATAGACTGGACTCCCGCCGAATCCGAAGGCGCTACCGGCTCATCGGCGCCCGAGCATCTCTGGGAAGAGTCGTGGGATGATGATGACACCAGTGATGACTTTTCGGGACAGTTGAGGTAAGCGGTAGACCTCAAATAGCCATATTAATGATTGGGGAGCATGCACTAACGGTTGGTGATGTGTACACAGAGAGGAGTTGAAGAAGGTTAAGGGGAAGAAGTAAGGGTGGGATAAATACAGATACACACACACACACACACACACACATATATATATATATATATATATATACGCCAATTAACTATTCTTGAAACTCAAATTGACTGGTATCATATTTATTTATTCTTCTCCCAAATTACCTATAACTCCGCCATATTCTCCGTCTATTTCTCCATCTATTTCTCCGACAGAGCAACAACACCAGGCAGTGCCTTACCCTCGAGCAACTCCAGAGACGCACCACCACCAGTCGACACGTGGCTTAGCTTTGACTCAACCCCGTACTTGGCCGCAACAGTCGCCGTGTCACCACCGCCAATAATGACAATCTTGCCCGCTTCACAAGCAGCAACGGCCGAGTCGAGAGTCGCCTTAGTACCCTTGGCAAACTTTTCCATCTCAAAGACACCGCAAGGACCATTCCAGAGGATAGTCTTAGACTCATTGATGGTGTTACAAAACAGCTCCACCGACTTGGGGCCGCAGTCGAGACCCATCCAGTTGTCAGGGATACCCTCGGTGTCGGACGCAGTGCCGGTGTTGGCAGTGGGCGAGAAGTCGTCGGCAGTGACAAAATCGATGGGGAGGACAACCTTAACGTTGTTCTTCTTGGCCTTCTCCATCAGGTTGGCAACGTTCTTGGAGCCAGTCTCGTCAAACAGCGAGGTACCGATGGGCATGTTGTCCAGGGCCTTCTTGAAGGTGAAAGCCATGCCACCGCAGATGATCAGGGTGTTGACCTTCTCCAGCAAGTTGTCGATAAGCTGGATCTTATCAGAAACCTTGGCACCACCGAGGATAGCCAGGAAGGGACGCTGGGGGTTCTCGAGGGCCTTGGCGAAGTATTCAAGTTCCTTCTTCATGAGGAAACCGGAGGCCTTCTGAGGAAGATCGACACCAACCATTGAGGAATGGGCACGGTGAGCAGTTCCAAAGGCATCATTAATGAAGACATCACCGAGGGCAGTGAGGCCCTTACGGAACTCGGTGACCTTGGCGGGGTCGGCCTTGGTCTTGCTGCCGTCCTTGCCCTTAGCGGAACCCTCCTCTTCAATGTGAAAACGCAAGTTCTCCAAGAGGACAACGGCGCCACCGGTGGCCTTGTTGACAATGGCCTCGACCTCGGGGCCAACGGAGTCGGGCGCGAGGGTAACCGACTTGCCGAGGAGAGCCTCGAGCTCGGGGACAACGGGCTTCAGAGAGTACTTCTCGTTTACCTCGCCGTTAGGGCGTCCGAGGTGGGACATGAGAATAACGGTCTTTGCACCATTGTCAATGGCGTATTTGATGGTGGGGACGGCACCAGCAATACGCTGGTTGTTGGTGACATTCTTGTTGGCGTCGAGGGGACATTGAAGTCAACCTGGGATAGGAGGGTTAGCGATCGGACATTCTGTGTACTATTGTATTTATTCCCAGCAATATTTTCTATCCATCGATGTCTAATCTTTGTGTCAACTGTTTCCATTCTGCCGTTGGTCGTCATCCTCACCGTCGTGAACGCCTGTCCCAAAACAGTAACTGTAAGCCCCTCCCTCCCCTGTCCCTTCACCCGAAGGTGGGGCCATTGTGCCTTCCTCATAATAAAAAGCCAAGCGGGGCAAAGAATCGGGTAGAATCTCCCCAAGCCCCAGACAATGAGGATATCACAGTTCAATATCATATATCGTCGACACTAGAGACAAGATACTCCCTCTCGACTGTCAGTACTTACACGGATGAGAACGCGCTTGTCCTTGAGGTCAACCTCATTGATGGAGAGCTTGTTAGACAGAGACATTGCGAAAAATTGATGTATGACTTGAGAAATAAATTCCTTGAATCTCAAAAAAAAAAGAAAGAAAAAGAAGAAAAGAAAAGAAAAGAAAAGAAAAAAGACAAGAGAGAGAAAATCAAAAGGTGGAGTGCTCCAATTATACTAAATAAGCAAACCCGCCTTCTCGTCCCAACAATCTACAGACGACACCACCTGTTGTGCTAAGCTTGCTCCTCCCTCACCATAGAAGTTCCGCTTGCTATAACTAAGAATCTAATAAACACTGATGCGGAAGGTGAGGGGTAGTTACCCAAGCCACCAGCCACTGAAATACGCACTTACCCCTCCTCCAGCCAAGACGAGGGTGTTTCTACACCCACTATGCGGACACTATCTGGAGGCATTTATTTACTAGCAAACTTAGAGTCCACCCACCTGTTAAATCCCCCACAGTACCGCCGACTGCAACGTGAATTGAGGCTCAAAAACTGTAAATAACCGACAGCGGCCGAACGTTTGTGCGCCGGGTACATTGGCGGGTATTCTGCCAGCCCACTAATCAGGGGATGATCAGTTCATGATATCAGGCTATATACATCAGACTATCGAGTAGTCAGAATCAAGTGTGTAAATGTCACTTGCGGTCACCCTATTTCTCTCTTTCTATAGTCTTTCATTGATGTCTATTCCCGTTGCGATATCGTATGACTCCTAGTGCTCATAGATCCTTACCTAGGGTTGCGCTTCCGATATCTGTTTAAGTGATTTCGGAGAGGCGAGGCGGGAAAGGAGCGCATGGGGATATGCACAAAATGATTAGCTAATCAGTAAGAGGGCAAATAAAAGTGCTATGAACGGCATACATGTGAAAAGGAAGTAGCATTGAAGTAGTTGCCTCAGTTAGCTGTAGTTTATAATCTATGTATCACCACCATAATTAGATATCCATGATCACTCTTCCCTCTCAATCCAACTCGATATCTCCCGGCATCTCCCTAACCTCTCTATCCTCCTTTGCATTCCTCAAACTCAAAAACGCCGTCCACGCAACTCCCACTCCACTAACCACAACCGTCTGCGCACTCCCCCTCACCCACCTGAAATTCCCATACTGAACCAAAGGCCACACCGCCCAATTACACAACACCGTGCTCGCCCAACAATCTTTCAGCTTCCTCTTGATGGCGGCAATGTTCCCCCCCTCCATAAACGTCATCGCTATGAAAAATGCAGCGACGCCAACGGGTGCAAAGACAAGTTGGTCGACAGCAACACGGGCAACAACAGATGACGGAAATTTCGTAGACAACAATGAGAACCACCCCATCTGTATCGGCGTCATACACCCTCCGTAAAAAGCAAATCGCGCAGTCCGGATCGCCGAATACGGCTCCGGGCACACGGGTATCCCCGCAAGGACATTACTCTCGTCGTCAACATCGACGCCCGACGGTGCGCGGAATCGGGATTCTTGTTCTTTTTGAATATCGAAGTTTCCTTTGATGACGGTGATCGTTTGCGCCGTGATGTCAGCGATGGCGCCGAGCGTCGCGTTGACAGCAACAGTTGTCGCTATCGGGTGGCGTGCGTGGCTTTGGGAAAAGAGAGCGATTGTTTGGTGGAGGATCGTCATGATAAAAACCCAGATGGGGATGAAGTAAGCGGGCTGAGATAATAAGTTGTTAGCGATGGCGGTCTTATATCTCGTGATAAGGCTAGTGAGATTCGCGAAGATTCCGGGGTGGGGCCGGGTGGGGCCGGTAGTGGTGGGGAAAGGCATGGGTGATAGTTGTGAGTTGTGTAAACAAAACGATCACAACCAACCAAGCTATCGTTATGGGATTAAATATTTCAGTATCGCCATCTCTATCGCCATACTGCCACTGATTATCAGATCATTGTCGCTTGCTTCTTTAGCTGCTGACTTACAAAAATACCGACAACATTATAATTGACAAATGCGTCGACCCAATATCGTAGAACCCGGCGGTTTGCCATTTTGCCATGTAAATAAAAAGGGTTAAAATATGTCCTTAAAACAAAGTTTCCTATATTCCTAGTTATCCTTATCTATCCCATTCCATCCAAAACAACATCAACGCCATTCTTACGAAATCATCCCACCCATTCAAAACTGCTCATACAAATCAAGATCTCGTGTATGACATCACTACATACAGCCCTAGTTATATAATAACCCTTATAATATATACTATCACATGATATATATATATCCTCTCTTTATAATATTTGTCAGCATTCCTATGACCAACCAACCATGCGCAGTAGTCAACTACTGTCGATCCTCACCATGGTGTAGCTGGTTATCACGTTCGACTGTAATTGCAAGGATTTCCGGATCCAATTGTAATCGAAAGGTCACCGATTCGATTTCGGTTGGTGAGAGCATTCTTTTTTTTCTTTCGTCTCTCTATGCTTGAATGTGCAAGGACGGGAAGGAATAGTGTATGGAATGTGGGGTTATTTGTTGACATAACCCTACATAAATGAACGAGCGAGCGAAGAGAAGATAGAGAAAAAGGGACATGCTAATGATGCTGACAATGGATGAGGCTGAGTATTGATTTCATGGAGGGGGTATAGAATAGTTGGATACAGTTCATTCCACATCATCTCCATTGACAAAGCTTGCTTGTTTACTTACCTACTTTTATTTGCTCCCATTTTCTAGAAGCTCTAAGCCCAAAAAGTGAAATAGAAAATCTCCTTGGATCTATCAGTGTATACATGATTACCTAAAACAGGAAGCTTCCCTTTTTGTCTTATCTGATAAGTAAGTTACATATCTTATCAGTTTTTCTTCACGGGAACTCTCCAAACTTCATTTTTACTTCATCGTCATACTAACGGAACATATAGACTACACAACCTCTGAAACCATGTCCCGCCTAACCTCCTGGTTCCGCCCAGCGGACCCACTGCCTCCTACAACGTCCCCCGCCACTCTCCTGGCCCGCGAAATGTCTGACATTACCTCCGCTTTTCTTGCCACCGAGTTAATTATGAACGACGATATGGAGACCGCCGAGACGCTTCTTCGCTCCGGCTCCTCTTGTTATCATCATCTTGCGTTGTCGGTCATTTGCTTCATGCGTGCCGTCCTCGGGTTCGAAAAAGACGTCATGAACGAAGCGAGCACAGCTTTAAATGAATGTGAAGTTAGGGCAGGGAACGACCAGAGGCGGGCCGTCCGGGAGATCCCTGATGAGCTGTGCGGGATGTATAGAGCAGGCACGGAGTATCGACTGGTGTTGGCAGAGGCGCAGTTGATGGGGGCAGTTGTGGGGGTTTTGCATGAGAATGTGATGGAAGCTTTAAAGTCGTTTTATAAATTGCGGAAGGCGTATTTTACGTTGGAAGCATTAGCGGCGGAGGAGGCGGAGGCTTTGAGAAATTTGAAGGAGAAAGAGGGAAAGGAACCTGGGTTGGCGAAAACGGCGGATGAGACTCCCGAGGTCCCTGGTGAGAAGATCAAAACGACAATGATAACGGTCAATACTCCAATCCCGTCCTCTGACAATCCCCTAACCTCACCCCTCCACTCCCCGTTCCCGCCGGACCCCATCTTCACCACTCCCCGCGCCGTCTTCATCCACTCCGGTATTAACCTTTGCTTTGGCGTCCTCCTCTTTCTCTTTACTTTAATCCCCCCCGCCTTCTCTCGGCTGCTGTCTATCGTCGGGTTCAAAGGAGATCGTCTGCGAGGCATCAACCTCCTTTGGGAATCCACGCAGTTTGCGAATGTCCATGGGGCTGTTGCAGCACTAGTTTTGCTAAATTACTATCATGGGCTGTTGGGCTTTAGTGATATCTTGCCGACGAAGGAACATTGGGATGCGGGGGCAGCGAGTATCGGGTATCCGAGGAATCGCTGTGAAAAGTTGTTAGCGTCAATGAGAACTCGGTATCCGGATTCTGGGTTGTGGAGACTAGAGGAGGCCCGGTTGTTCACGGCCGTTAGGGACCTCAAAGGAGCCTTGGCCATCTTGCAAAACCCCAAAGTCCCTGCGCCGAAAATGAAACAAGTTACGGCACTCCTCGGCTTCGAACTCGCCATGGACGCCCTCTACTCTCAAGATTGGGCACTGACTAAGGAGTCATTCATCGCCGCCCTGGAACTGAACGACTGGAGTCATGCGATGTACTACTACCTTGCCGCTGCTTCCGAAGTCGAACTATACCGGGATGCCGTGGCTAGTAGTAACTCCGACGAAGTCCGGAGAAAACGCAAGTCTGTTGGTAAACTATTCGGGAAAGTTAAGGAGACGTCCGGGCGGAAGAAGTTCATGGCGAAGCAACTTCCCATTGAGCAATTTCTTTCTCACAAACTCAGCCGCTGGAATGAGCGCGTCATGGTCGCCAAGTCCAAGGGCATCGAAGTTGAGATCATCGACGTCATCGGCGTGAGCCCGGCGATGGAAATCACGGTGTTGCTGAACGGGCAAAAGCGCATGGACGATGACCTGCTCAAGTCGGCTATTGACCTCATTAGTATCAATCGGTTGACCGCCCCCGATATTGTCAAACAAATAATCAACGCGGACCCCGATGAGCCCGCTGTTCACGCAATATGCTATGCTTCATTCCTCCGAAATCTTGGCGATACAGCTGCAGCCAAAGAGCTCCTGCAAACCCATATTCTCTCCAAAGACCGTTCATTTTTCAAAGGGGTGGTTCGCGACGACTGGGTGCATCCCACGGCCTATTATGAACTTGCCGTCTGTCTTTGGGATGAAGCGTGTCCTAAGGACGGCTTGGACATTGGCAAGGTGTCGATGGGCGCGGACGGAGAGAAAGATGATATCGAGGGGTATAGAAAGGATAGGTTGGTGGAGTGTCAAAAGGCGTTGGATATGGCGGCGGGGTGGGAGGGGTATGTTTTGGATGCGAGAGTGGGGATGAGGGTGCAGACGGGGTTAGAGACGATGAAGTGGATGAGGGAGAAGATGGGGTATTAGTGGAGAGGAGGGGCAATTGGAGTAGAGGGGTAGATGAGGTTGTAGATATCGTCATTCAATTACATGTTTTTGGGGATTCTTAAAAATTTAATATTATCTATCAGTTCTTTCCCTCATGTCGTGAAAATCTGCTTCATGCTATCTTCTATTAGTTCTTTCCTTCCAACTCCATATCTCAATTCTCTGTTCCACCATCTCATGTCACATATATATACCCTAACTTTCATACCATCTACTGAGCTTCCTAAAAGACGGTCCCTGACTAGTCTTAACCAACTCCTTCCTGTTTTCTACGCGCTTGCCTCCTTTCCAACCCTTGCACTACCATCATCCTCCCATTCCTCTTCGTCTCCTCGGAGCCATAGGATCATTGAGGAGCCTCAGCTTAGTTGCAGCAAACCGGCTGTTGTAAGATCCTTGGTTTAGTTAATGCTGGGTGGTTGACTCGTGATGACAGATTCATGCGATACGATATGATCGTGACGGGGAAGGTAGCGGCGCGTTCTTTCCTAGAGAGTTATGGGAATTGACTAGGGTGGATACTGGGCGTGGGTTTAATGACAATGTAACGAAACGGTTACGGCCAATCAGTCAGGAGAAATAAACTGCTAGTTTCGATAATCGACTACTACCAAGTAAAACAAAACATCCAGTATTCTCACAGTAATCATCTGCCAAATTTATTTCTTTCACCCTTCCATTCTGTGATCATCCTCTACGAACCTACGCTCTCTTCCTTCTTCCTTACGGCAATTACCCTCAAGCTTCCCTCCTTCTCACGTTTCCTTCTCCCATCACGCTCCCCCGCGAGGATCACCTGGTTCGTGTGCCTTTTTCATTTCTGAGTTTCCCCTGTTCTCTTAGTATAGCCAGTCACAGGCAGTAAGCAAGCAAGGGAAGTAAGGAAAGAACTTGGGAATTAAGTGCAGACGGCAAAAAATGAAAAACTGAACCCTAATTTTTGTTCCATTTGATCTTTGCAGAATTTCGTGATTTTGACTGTGAGATTTGACGACGACGACAACGACGACGACAACGATAGATTTGGCTGTATTGTTTTTGTTCAAGTATTTTATTATTATTATTATTATATCTTTGCGAAAGTTTTATTTGTCGTTTTAACATTGGTACTCGAAAACTCCACCCGGCGTCATCTTCCTGCGCTACCGTTCCATCGCGACATCCTCCAACCAGACAACCTACATACATTGCCAACCACATCCACAACCACCTCATACATCGCATCCTCCTATACCCTCCCTCGCCCACCATGGACCTCCCCACCATTCCCCCAATCCCCCATCAAACCCATCGACATGCCCGCCAACGCTCCCTTCAACGCACCGCCATCCACGTCCCATCCACATCCCGCGTCCCTTCCTGCTCCCGTGCAACCACACCAACTTCGTCATCGCGCCCCCCGCTCCCCACTCCTCAGTTTAACCCGCGGTCCGATTCACTACCTCATAGATTCGCGGCTGAGACACCGGATGGGAAAATTGGACGCCCGCGGCAGAATTCGGCGTTGCTGGTTGCCCCAGCGAGTTTGGATGTTTTAAATAATTTGATTGATTCGTTTGCGGTCATTCAAAAACCGGATGAGATTGACGCGTGCGATGAGCATCCCAGATTATTAAGACCAAGTCCCCACTTGGCGCCGGGCTCGCGGTCCGCGCCGTTGATGGTACCGAATGGGTTCCGGGAGTATGCGGGGAGTACAGTGAGTTCACCGGCGGGACCGCCACTCAGAGAAAAAGGGAGCTTCGGGGTTGACTACGGAGCGTTTAGACAACCATCAAAAGAAGAGTTGCGCGCTGCGTTTTTGAATCCGTTGCAGGATATGTCAGCAGCACCTCCGATTATAAAGACGTCAAAGCCACCATCGGGGTACAGCTCGCTTACGGCGCCGAGATCGTTAACACACAAGGATTCCTCGGGTGGCCTCCGGTCTCTATTGCGCTCTGGGTCTCGGCCGTCATCGAGGTCGAGCAACTGTTCACGCGATGATCATTCGATTGGGGCGATCTCCATCGATCGTTCGGGGACCCCTGATCTCCATAGGTCGCGTAGCACGGATTCGTGGGGCTTCAAGTCGACTAGTGGTCCACCAAGGAATAATCGGGGGTTGATGTACATGTCATCGAAAGAGCGTCTGCGCGAAGCCGACCGTGAACGCGAAAAGAAGAGAGCGTCATCAGGGCCGTTGGCGGAGATCCCGATTACGGAAGAGGGTGGTAGTCCGATTGAAGATGGGCTGGCGGGCTTCCATTTGAGCAGTTCGCCGGCAGTCTCGGGGGTAGCGGATATCGCGAGCCCGCGGCAGATCCCTACGCGTGAATCTTCATTGCGTCGGACGCCACACCGGCGGTCGTCGACGCGGAATTCACGGCGGAGTGCGGCGGATGAACGGGACCTTAGTAGAGATTGGGACGCGGATATCCCGGAGCATTCGGCAATGCGGCATGCGTCGTCGTCGACGTCGATAGATAGACGGCATAGACGGGGTAAGTCATCGCTGGACGCAGGGATCTTGAGACGACCGACGCCAGATTTGTTTTCAGGAGAGAGTCTCCGGTGATTTCTTCATCGGGAAAGAAAACACCACTGCACAGAAGAGTCTCGGATTCTTTTAGGCCTCAGGCAACGGTGTTAGAGTTGGGAGGGCACATTGGAGATGAAGGGGCACCGTTTCCGGCAGTTGCGCAGAATAGGAGGAGGGAGGAGGGGTCGACAGAGCGGAGTATGAAGAGGCGGTCGGGACAAATGTACCCGATGGATGCCACGGAGGTCTTGAAGACGAAGAGAAGTTCTTCGAGATTGAAAAGGCTTTCGGCGTCTGGGTTATCAGGGCTGGCATCGAAGGGTGACGAGACATCGACCAAGGAGCAAAAAGCACGAGAGAAGGAAGAGAAGAAAAGGGCGTCGAGCGTTGATATTGAACGCCCGCAGTCCGCTGATTCAATCGACGATGCCGTTGAAAGTTACCTTTGTTCGCCAAGACTATCACAAAAATCCGCCATCCGCAAACCGGGCGGATCATCTCGTTTTCCGAGGTCGGTGATCCCACGGGTTCTGCCGTCTTTTGTTGCGTGGGAATGGGGTTGACGAGGTATATCACGGCGTTCTACGATGAGTTAGCGTTGACATTAAAACTACGGTTGATCACGCCGGATCGCCCAGGTGTCGGAGACTCGGAAGCATATAATGATGGGACGACGACGCCGTTAAGTTGGCCGGATGACGTGTATGCCATTTGCCAAGCGTTGAAGATCACCAAGTTTTCCATCTTGGCGCATTCAGCGGGTGGCATCTATGCGCTGGCTACTGCCCTCCGGATGCCCCAGCATATTCGGGGCCGCCTCCATTTACTTGCGCCGTGGATTCCACCGTCACAGATGAATGTGTTTGGGACATCTCAGGCGTTGCCGCCGACAAATGCAATTCCGACAGCTCAGAGGATTCTTAGGGCACTCCCGACGCCGTTTTTGAATATTGCCAATTCATCGTTTATGACAGCGACGTCCTCGTCTATTACATCGTCACTTCCGAAAACACCGAGACGGAAAGCCCGCCGCTCTGCTGCCAACGCTCAACAACGCATCGCCGCCAACGCTGACAAAGAGAACATTCCATTCGCAGGGCAATCAATGGTGCAGGATGAAGACACAGGGACGCCTTTGGGAGTGGCAACAAAGGTGTTAACGGCGGCGTTCGATGCGGTGGCAGATAAGGAACGGCAGGCCATATACGATGAACGGTTGACGCATTCGATTTGGGAGTTGGCAACAAAGGGAGCGAATCCGGCGGTGGATTTGTTGGTTTGTTTGGAGAGACGGCATACAATTGGGTTCCGCTACGTGGACATCACGAGACCCGTGGTCATCCATCACGGGTCGCGGGATACCCGAGTCCCGGTTGATAACGTGCGGTGGTTGGCCAAGACAATGAGGCGCTGTGAAGTCAGGGTCCTCGAAGGCGAAGGTCACGGGTTAATGGCGAGTGCGTCTGTAATGGGCGGCGTCTTGATGGAGATTGCGAAGGAATGGGATGATTGGATGAGGGCGACGAGTGAAGGGGGTGCCGGGAGTTCACGGGGGCGCGGGTTGCGATAAACGGGGACTACGAAAGGTACTTTGGGCTAATGATGCAATGGATGGATGTTAGATAGAGTTGGTTTATATATATATATTTGTTGATTATATAAGCAACCGGGTTCTTTCCTGTATGTTATTCTTGTGTAACGGAAAAATTGTCGATGGTGATCATCATGTTGCCGCCGGTTGGCCCGGGCCGCGCACCCATTACGCCGACTTGAATGGTTCGGGTCACGTCGGTGTCGGCGAAGACCCAGCAGAGTTCGCGGAGGGAATTTCCGCTTTGTCAAGAATGCCGTACAGCCAGATGGAGGGGCCCATGGAGTCTTCTTCACGGCGCGCGATGATGGTGAAGGTCACGGGAGATGAGGTGACGGCAGTTGATAGAGACCAGTCGGAATAGGTGGTTGTTGAGACGGAGGAAAAGTGCGGAGTTCCGTTATATAGTTCAACACCGCATTTTATCCACGATTCATCGGCAAACTTAAGTAATAGGCCGGCTTGATCGTATTGATGAATAGGGTGGAAGGTAATGGTTGTCGTGGCGGAGGAGAATGATGATAGAGGGATTGCGGGAAGAAGGTGAGTGGGGGCTGCCGGGGATAGTTAGTTTGTGGGTTGCGGAAAAGTGGAGACAGGACAGATGGACGAACCGGTGGAAATGTTGGTGGCGGGGGGTTTCCGCCAGAGGTCAGTGGTGGGGGGGACGGTGAGGGTTTTCGGTAAAGACATTGTATTGACAGAGATCTCAGTAATCTGGAAGGTTTATCAAATTACAGTCTATATCACCTATTCATCTTATTTTATAGCCTGACATCTTGCCAACCCATCTCCAATTATAGCTTATTAATTGATACCACTATCACACCACCTCCCGCCAAAAAAAAACTCTGTCTCTTTCCGGAATCGAACCTCCAATATCTCTTTCCTCTAATATCCTTAGTCCCCTCCCCTCCCCGCTGATTGGCTCCTCATCTTATCCTACCAAATCATCGCCAAACCATTGTGCCATTGCGAAAAATTCTCACGGTCTTTCCTTTTCAGCAGAGATTTCTGCCGTTGTTAGTATCTAGGACTGTTTTAGAAAAGGGTTAGGGGTTAGTTACTAATGTTAGCACTTTGTATGATGACTAGCTAATTAATTGATATTAACGCGCAGACAGAAGGCAAGTTGAACTGGTTGGGATTTAATTTTTGGGATTTTTTTGGATTTAGTTTTTTCTTTATTTGCATATTCTTGATTGTTGCTGCTACTATTTACGATAAATATTTTTCATGATTTTACCATAGGTGCCTTCTGCTAAAGGCTCCTTCCTTACTTTATTCTGATAAAACGATATTACATAAGCTTGTTCTAACATTCTTTCAGAGTTTCTGTCGATCACTAGCATCACTACAACACCGTTACCGTCACATCACGACACTCGATTGAATTTACCGAACCGCCGATATAAACATTAGCCCGACCAAACACCTACTGCATACCACACCATCACATACAACGTCGCTGCCACCTAGGATGTCCTCCTTCATCCAACCATCTCGACGTCCCGGCACCTTCGGAGGCCCTTCCTCAGCAACCTCCATCCGCCCCCGCGTCGCCCCCAAATCCATCCTTCATGCAATGCGTGCGACGCCCCCGACAACCCTTAAGCCCCCCAGCAACCGGCCAACATGCCCCAACAAAGCCTGTCCGCGCCCCGATGTCATCGACGGTATCTGTCGGTCCTGCGGCCGTGTTATTGACGATTCGAATATTGTGTCTGAGGTGCAGTTTGGCGAGACATCGTCGGGCGCGGCGATGGTCCAAGGTTCGTTTATCGGGGCGGATCAGGGAGGGGTCCGGAGTCTTGGAGCGAACTTTCGGAGGGTGGGTGGCGGGGGTGAGGATAGAGAGAAGAGTGTGAGGGAGGCTAAGATGTATATTACAGGGTTTGCGCATCAGTTGCATTTGGCGGACTCACTGGTGAACACAGCAGTGCAAGCATTCAAGTTGGCATCGAATGCGAATTTTATTCAGGGACGGTCGCTGGCTGGGGTAGCGGCGGTTTGTCTGTATGTTGCGTGTCGTAATGAGCGGCCTTGCAAGATCATGTTGTTAGATCTTGCAGATTTGGTGCGGATCAATGTGTTTAAGCTGGGACGGACGTTCAAGGCGTTCAATAAGGCGATTCCTATTTGCAATGATGGGCTGGAGCCGGTGTATCCCGAGGACCTCATCTACCGGTTTGCCTCGAAGTTGGAGTTTGCGGGGCAGACGGCCAAGGTAGCCGAGGATGCCGTGAGGTTAGTAAAGCGGATGTCTCGGGATTGGATGGTCATGGGCCGGCGGCCATCGGGCATTTGTGGGGCATGTCTACTGATGGCTGCTCGCATGAACAACTTCCGACGGACAGTCAGGGAAGTTGTCTACATTGTCAAAGTTACGAATCACACGATCCAGAACCGTCTTGAGGAGTTTAAGGTTACGGAGTCAAGTAACATGACTGTGGAGGATTTCCTGTCGCAGGATCTGCTCGAGTCGTCGCATGACCCGCCGAGTTTCTACAAGAAGAGTGCCGAGTATCAGGCAAGGGCAAGGGAAAAGAGTCGCAAGAGGAAGAGAATGGAGGAAATCGAGGAGGAGGAAGATATGGAGGGGGACGAACGGACAGAGGCGGGGCCAGTGCCAATGGTAGGTTTAATTCCAGTAGATCCAGCGTTGGCGGGGGCGGAGGGGACAGAAGAACGGCAATTACAAATAGAATTACAACAACAACGACAATATACGAATGACCCGGAGAATCCCGATCTCTTCGACCCCGAATCCGAAGCTGGTCTCACCCGGCTTGCCCGCGAATATGGTGACTTGTCAGCCCCTGTCGACCCTGAAACTGATCCTTCTGTTTCTTCTGTTTCTACGTCTGTTCTGGCGGGTAAGAAGTCGGCAATGCCTCTTGACCCCGCCTGGGTCGCCGATGAAAACGAACTCGAAGCGCAAATCTCGGAGATCTTCAACGACCCGCAAACCATTGAGCATGCCACAGCCTTTACGACTGCCCAGAAGATTGCTCTCGAGAACTCCAAGGCCGCCCTGGCCCAGCAACCGGCTAAGAACGTCTCGATGGCTCCCGAAGTCCACGAAGACGAATTCGCCAACGACCCCGAAGTCGCCAACTGCTTACTCAGCGAAGAAGAAGCCCGCATCAAGGAACTCGTATGGTCCAACGAGAACAAAGACTGGCTGCGCGCCCAGCAAGAAAAGATCTTTCGACTTAAGCTGGCGGTGGAGAAGCCGAAGCAGACAAGACGACGGAAGAAGAGGCCACGGATGGGCGAGGGGCAGACAGAGCCGGCAGGGAGTGCGGCGGAGGCTGCGATTGGGGTGATGAAGGAGAGAGCGATTAGTAAAAGGATTAATTATGAGGCGATTAGGAGTTTGTTTGAGGGGGAGGCCCCGAAAGGGGAGGAAAGAGTAGAACAAGGAGACAGTGATCAAGAAGAGGTGGAGGAAGAGGTTGTCGAGGAGGAAGAATACGAGAAGGAGTATGGAGAGGACTACGAAGAGGAGCCGGAAGAGTATGGGTTTGAGGACTAGAAAGGATACGACAACATTAGGGTTTGTTTTTCTTCCTCGGAATAACCATGCCGACGCGCGCGTCAGCCTTATTTCACTCGATTCCTCCGATCTCAATTAGGTTCGGAGTTTTGCGCGATTGTGTTGATCTAGGAACCTGTCTTTGAAATCAGGAGCTCCGAGGTATACAAGGGCATGTAGCATTGCAGACGGACGGACGGACGAGAGGTTTGTACCTTGGGGTGTGGTTTTGTACGTGGTATACGTTAGAAATCGGGGTGATGGCGTGGCTGTCTGAGCGTGAGGTGGGGAATAGAGGAGACAGAAGGTTGAAAAATAAAAAAATCTTCTATTTTTTTATTTTTATTTTTAGTTTTTGTATTTATTTATGTGTGTTGTAGGATTTTATATGCTTATTTTGAGATGAACCTTAATAACTAAAACTAGCTAACTATAAATCTCTTGGTTTCACAATTACAAAAGCATGGAAAATATATTCTATCTATACCTTAAACCCTCTCCTCATGAGACTACCTGCTGAATCTGATAACATAACTTATTATTTGTCCATTTTCTGTCATGTTTGCTTCTCCTGCTCAAGCACAGACACCAAGAACTACTGCACTGAATCCAGCAAGTTTCCAGAGATTGTTTGCTATCTTTATGTTTACTGCAAAATACTACATAAGTGCAATTATTGTCAAAGGAAATTATATTATAATAATGAATACCACTAGGCATCTTCAACATTCAGCAGTCCATTGGAATCTTCAACTGTCCAATTAAATGCTGACCCATGGTTAATATCACCAGATGCTACACTGGAGGCTGCATACAGGAGAGGTTGGAGAGGGATTTCTGAGTCAGGGTTGTGAATACAGATCAACTTCCTAATTGAGACTAACAAATTGAGGAGTCACTTAGATTGGGGGTGATTAAGGGAGAGAGTGAGAATGCAAGTATTGATAAAGGGAGGTGCACTATGCTTGGCTTGTTTAGCTTCAGGTGGGTTGGCATAGGGTAGCTACAGTGATCTGATAAGTGGGTTGAGTGATCAGTTGGATAAATAGGTATAAAAGGAATGGGATGTCTGCTGGGAACTATCATATATCTCTTGGCTCTTCAGACACAAGTCTACATTCATCTATTTACTCTTTCTGCTAGCACTCCTCCACTCTTCCACAATGAAGTCTACCGCTCCCCTTTTCCTCCTCTTCGCCACCGCGTCCACCGCCTACGATACCCTCCTCACCTTCTTTCCCTCCACTGCCGTCACTGAGGAAACGGCCACCCTCGACACCCTATACGCCGATGCCCTCACCGAAGGCTCGACGATCACCGTTTGGCACGGCGGTGACGAGCCGACGGGCTCGGATGCGCTGAAGGCAGCATTTGAGGACAAGTTTCCAGGGTTGACGTTGAATTTAACGGTTGATCTTTCAAAGTACCACGATGTGAATATTGATAGGCAGTTGGCGGCGGGGAATTTGTATGTTGATGCGGCTATTCTCCAAACTTTGCATGACTATCCTCGCTGGAAGAACGAGGGGCTCTCCTTAACTATAAGCCCGCTGGTTGGGGTCACGTGGACCCGGCGTACAAAGATACGGACGGGGCGTATTATGGGTATGTGGTGATCAACTGGGGATTGGTGGCGAATACCAATAAGACGAGTAATGCGCCGACGGACTATGCAGATTATCTGAAGGAGGAGTTTAAAGATAAGTTGGTTTTAACGTACCCTAATGACGATGATGCGGTCCTGTATCAGTTTGATCTAATGTAAGTTTTTTTTGATTGCTCGCTACGCTCAAGGTTCAGACAGCGAGTTCTGTCTATGCATCTCCATACAAGACACTTATTAACAACCTAGCCTCAAACACTATGGGCTCCAATGGTTCGAAACCCTCCTCACTCAAAACCCCAAATGGGTTCGCGGCACCGCAACCCCAAAAACCCTCCTCGCTCAACCAAACACCACCTACATCGCCTCCTTCACCACGACCACCGGCCACTCGGATCCTGTTCCCCTAGTTCACCATCTTCCCACCAACGGCTCCTTCACAACCTGGCCGCAAACCGCCGCGATATTCAAAGACGCCCCGCACCCCAAGGGTGCCAAGCTGCTCATGAACTTTTTGCTAAGCACTGAGTTCCAGGGGAATTCGGGGTTGTGGAGTGTTAGGAATGACGTAGCAGCACCAAGTGGAGCGCCTGAGCTTAAGGATGTAGCGAATACTAATGCAGCGGAGTTTGCGAGGTGGATGGAGGATAGACAGAGGGTTGAGGCATTGAGGTTTTTCTTTGAGAGTCGGATTGGGTCGGCACAGGGGTTAAGTCCGTTGGTGGATGGGATTTAGGAGAGAGTAGTGAGGAGTTAATGATGAGGTGACGATTATTTACTTTTTATGTTCTTTTAAGTGTTTTTACACTTTTTATGATTATCGTTTAACCTTAATTAGTATTATTCATACATAATACACATTGTATTCACACATATCATTAGTCCCACTTTTCCTATATACACTTCCTTCCCAAAAGACATCAATTTCCGCCAATTCATAAATATATTCAACTACTAACTCTCCTATCTTCATATTTCAATCTCTTCTGATGACAAAAGAAACCAAAGGAGTGTCGTTTGTAAAATTCCGTAGTATGTGTATGGAGTTCCTATGATGATAATCTCATAAATCATAAATCGAATTCGTAAGATTGGGTGTAGATGATGATGATATGTGTTTGAGATGTTTAGTTTCTCTTTTTTCCCCTTGATTTTCTGGTTTTAATAGCAGAAAGCAATGCAAGCAAACGCAAAAGCAAAAGCAAGCAACAAGTCAAGATGTCAAAAAGTAAACAATAACAAAACCAACAAAAGCAAAAAGAAACAAAAGCAAAAAGAAACAAAAGCAAAAGCAAGACAAAAACCAACTATTTTCTCGTTTCTTTCTTCCTCAATAATTAATCCCTTTGCCAGCAAAGAACAAATCCCTTTCTGCCTATTGCCTCACCTCCGCAACCTTGATAACATCATCCAAATGATTACACAACGCCACAAACAAATCAAAGTATAACTTACTGCCCCCTTTCCATCTCCCTTGCATTGTCCCACTCCGTTTAAACGTCCGTCTGCACCGAATAATCAACGCCAAGTAATGCGCACGCAGCCGCGAGTCATCATCGGGCGTGTTCGCGTACGCATACTGTGCTGACCGCAAGATTGTCCCGACGTCAATGCCGGACTGGAGGCCTTGTTTGCGCAGGGACAAAGTCGCCAAGGCTGGAAGAGAATAGTGAAGGGCCGCGCAGTAGATAGCGGTGTCCCGGAGGATCGTGATGTCTTGGGCAAGGAGAAAGATGGTGGCTTCGACCGAGTACCCCGGGAGCGCTGTGACCTTGGGAGATTTCCCGGACAAATCACTAGGAAAATTGACCGGACTGGCATAAGGGTTAACCCTACCATCTCGACACCCCTCAAGTTCGTATTCGCCGTCATCGTTAGCGATAACTCGCGGATAATACTCTTTCTTATACAGCCACTCCAGCACTACCGAGAAAATCCCCGGGTCCTCATCCGGCAGACTGACCCTCTTGGGTCCCCATCGCCCAGGAGAGCCCCGCAGGACAGCAGCGAAGTACGATGACTGGCAAAGGACGTCTTCGTGCGCTGCGAAGAGGCGGTTTTCGGGGCCGACGGTTATAGTGACGACAGGCGACGTCTCAATCTTAGGTGATACTGGCGGACTAGGAAACGGAGCCGCTGAATGCGAGGCAGAGCGCCCGTGTTGAACGCGGGTTGCCCCAAAGACATCGGTGACTTCCCTCAATCTCGACGGCCTGGTATCCCGGGATGGCCGTCCGTGGGATTGCGTAGGCGGCGATGACAAACCATGGCTATGAGAACTCGGATGTGAGTGAGAAGATGACGGCTTTCTGAGCTTGAATTGCTTCTCAATGCGCGATGGGGACGCTGGGCGGTCGCGGGGGGGTTGTCTAAAGGGTCGGTGGAACATTGTGAGGAATGAGGTGAGCCGCGGGGGAGTAGAGAGCGGCGAATTGGTCTTTGTTGTGGAAGGAATGATGGGTGGTTGGGGACTTCTGAAATCAGTGAAGATTCAGAAGGGTAGAAGTAACAAAAGATAGGTAAATATAAACAAGATAACAGTGAATAGATAAATGAAGATATCGATGGGTGCTGTCGATATCGAGTAGATCAAGATAAGATAAGATGTAAGTAGATGTAGGAAGGAACTAGGGACACTCGAGAAAATGAAGGAACCAACAAACGAAGTGGTTTCAGGAAGGAAGGAGAAATCAGAGGAAGGATCTAAGTGGTAAAGAACCCGGAAAGAATAAGGTAGGGGGTAAACGGGCAAAAAATGAAGTAAGTAGACCGGGTCCGTGGATGGAAAATGGAAGGAGGG
Source organism: Meredithiella fracta (assembly GCA_023677585.1). NCBI lineage: Eukaryota > Fungi > Ascomycota > Sordariomycetes > Microascales > Ceratocystidaceae > Meredithiella > Meredithiella fracta. Next base: position 67,085 of record JAGXCV010000007.1, read on the forward strand.
TAGATGAGGTGTGTATCTGGCTTTGGAGGGAAGTCTATCCTTAGCAAAGATGGCAATGTAACGATATGTTGATAGGAAAAATGCAATCAAATCAAAATGAAGACACAGAAAACACCCGTAATGCACAGCTAAGTGAATCACTCCCAAATAACCACTTCCACTTCCAAAAGTATTAGCAACCCAGATCACTTGTAAGAAAAAAAGAAAGGAAGTAGCCAATTAACTAGTTTCCTAGCTAACTGACACTGAAAGAATGGCGTGAAGAGAAAAAAAGAAGAAGAGAAAGAAAAAAGGCGAGTCCAAAAGGTAAGAAAACTCGCACTTTATATCAATATGCAATCTTCTCTGTCCTCCCAATAGGATCAATAGGCTAATACCAGCTTCCTATTGGCCAGTGTCTGTTGTAATGGGAGGGGGCCTGCAGGTGGGGATTTCCTGCAAGAGAGGTGATAGGTAGGCGAGACAGCAATAAGGATTGTATCTTGGGGGGGTTGGAGTCGCCTTGGGTATGTGAGACGCCGAGTATTGGGGCGACTTTGGGGGATAAATGGAGTTGGGAATCTGTCTTAGTTTGTGATACGTGAGGGTAGTAGGGAGGAAGGAGCTGTGTAAGAGAAATATTAGGGTTAGTCGTAAGAAGAAGATGTTGTGGAGACTTACTGACGTGATGATATGCAGAGAGCCGTTGTGGAAATGAGGAGAAATAGAAATAAAATGTAAATGTATATTTAAATGCCCAAGTAAATGAATACCCAGTGCCAGATAACTGAATATCTAGCAATGATCAAGACTATAAGCCTTAATATCGAATAATTTTCTTGATTTCCAAAAGGTTTATTGCCATTCAAACTACGGATTGCTCTCTACTCTTTATATATAGAAACTCACCATACAAAGAGGGTAGTTACTCACGTTGAGTTACTTGTGAGTCCTCGATCTATCGGTCAATTAATCCGTTATCTTCCATCTATTCTGCGTCCGCCCTATTTTCCTTGGGCTGAGAAACGTTAGGCTGTGGTGGTAAAAGATGACCAAAACCAGGAGCGGGATAAATAAAGTTGTTGCTTAACACTCCTTTCACCTAACCTTCTCTCATACGCCCAATAGATGATATCACAAGTCAATAGTAGGGTTACCAAAATAACTCCGCCATCAAGAACACCCACACACCAATTACCATCTCTTGTCCTCTCCTCCGCCCTTTCATTCTTCGATAACGCTCTCTCCCCCCTTATCCTAAAACTTCCCCTACATCAACCACATCCCTACTACTTCATTTCAACCGCTATTAAAAACAAGGCGAACTGACTCACCGAATTCATGACCTCGCTCGCTCTACTCAGCGCTTACCGCCCTGGTTCTCCCCAACAATAGAAAGTTGAAATGTGCCTCGATGGTCGAAACATACGGTCGACGGAAAAGCCCTCTTTTACTGAAAGATGCCATTGGTGAATTTGTGTAGACTTAAGCCGATAGCTTCATGAAGATGGTTGACGCCATTGAACCCTAGATAACATCTACACTTAGGGTATAACGCGCTTACCGCGTTTAATACCCGCTGATAAGATAAGCAAGCATCTGTGGCCACTTTGCGCATTGCAAGTAAATGAAGCTTGTAGCTTAAACTTCAACGTCACCAACCAACGCGACATCAATCGACGATTAAACAATTCATTGAACCTCAAGAATCCCTCAACTGCCAAAATGTTCCGGAAAACAGCGAAGCAAATATTGACGTTCTCGTTCATCTTGACGTCTGCCTTCATGGTAAGCCATCCTTCTTCCTCCCTCTATCACTCCCCATACTAACCCCAATCTCCTCTCTCCCCTCAGATGTGGAAATCCCTCTCCATCATCTCGTCATCCCCCTTCCCCATCGTCGTCGTCCTCTCCGGCTCCATGGAACCCGCCTTTCACCGCGGTGACCTCCTGTTCCTCTGGAACCGTAACATCATCACCCCACTTACCGTCGGTGACATCGTCGTTTACAATGTTGATGAGAAGCCTATCCCGATTGTCCATCGGATTGTCCGGAAATTTGGCTCGGGTCCTCGGCGAAGTTTTTGACAAAGGGGATAATAATGCGGGGATGATACAGATTTGTATGCTGTAGGGCAGGAGTATTTGACGAGGGGGATATCGTGGGGAGTGTTTGGGGATATGTGACGTTTGTGGGGTATGTCACCATCTTGTTGAGTGAGTATCCGTGGTTGAAGAGTGTCGCGCTTGGGACCATGGGTCTGCTGGCTGTTTTGCAAAGAGAGTAATTGGGGTTAATATAGGGTTGAGTGGAGCCGGAGTGGGAAATATCCACTTTAGACCGTACTTGCAGTTTTAGGATAGATGGGCAATGTTTTGTTTTTTAAATATAAAGTTGTGAGGAATTGAGACAATATATAAACAAGGCGATCTATAAGAAAACAAACAAATACTAAACAGCAATTTCCAAAATCAAAACAAACAACTATCATGACAATAACACAATTCTCTCTTCACACTACTTCCGACTGCCACTCAAACTCCTCTCAAACCCCAACGCCCTCATTGGACTAACACCTCCCCTCCCAATACTTCCTACACCACTAAACACTCCGCTGCCTTTCCCATAGCTCCCCCCGTTATCTCTCTTCCCCTCAACAACGCCGACCCTCAACCTCTCCAGTCTCTTCCCTAGCGTACCCACACCCATAGCCTGGGCCGCTGCGAACTCCTCGCGCTCGGCAAGTGGTGACCGTTTCGGTGGTGACATGGAGGCGACTTCGGCGCGCAGGAGGGCGATTTCGTGGCGGAGGCGGGTATTTTCGTCTTCGAGGGATTCAATTAAGTGATTTTCTTTGTCTTCAGAATCTTCGAGGGATTCAAGGTCGAGGCCTTTCTCGAGGAGTTCAATTTTCCGATCAAGGTAGCCTCCAGACCGTTCTTGTTCGGCGGCAAGATTTGCCTTCCATCGCGCCAACTCAAGTTCGAGTCGTTGTTCGAATTCTTCCGTGACCTCCTCTCGCACGGCAGCTTCAACATCGATCAACCTTTCCTCCATTCCCATCAATAACGCCTCTGTCTCTAGTCTGGCCTGAGTCTCCACTGCCACATCATTCTTCAGCCCCTCGCACTCCTCCGCCAACCTCGCAATTTCCAAAGCCGCAAGCTCCATAGTCCCGCGCTCTCCCATATGCTGGCCGCTCCCCTGATATGCAACATGTTGACCCCCGACCAGATGTGGACTCCTCGGGCTTCTCATCGGGCTGCCCGTTCTCAGCGTTTTTGCCGGCCCACTATGCAAGACGACCGGCCGTCTATTTTGCGGAACAGGCGGCGGCGGCATCGATTCCGAGTTCGGACTGATGCTGCGGGTAGATGTGGTTGAGGAGACGGACCCGGTGGAGAATATAGACGGGATGCGCGGGACGGTGACTTCGCGGGCGAGGGCCGAGTACCGGAGGATTTGTGACGTGGCGTTGAAGTCTCCAAGAGGATCGGCCGTCACGATCATTACGCCCTTTTGTGGGGCTCGAGGGGTAAGCGACGAGGTTATTGAGAGAGAAGGTGACGGGAATGAATTAGAGAATAAGAGTTCCGTGAGTTTACACTGGCGAAAGGGAACGATATTTGGCTAGTCGATGACGATAGTTAATAAACAATGACTCGCCCAAGTAAATAATAACGGCAAAATAAAACAAAGAACTCAACGATGCCAAAAAAAAAAAAACCTCGTGGCATCCAAGCCCCCTCAATATATACCCATCGTCATATCACTAGTACTCTATACAATCTTAGAACCAATTCTGATTCCCATGCTTGCTTTGATCTCGCTTGCCCTGAAATCACACTGGGATCCCGGCTTACATTCCCGGCCTAAAATAGGCAACCCAGCATCAGGAGAGCGGGACTAGTGGCAAAATGGCAAGGGTATTAATGAATAAGGGGACCAATCACTAGCCTTGTTTCTTACCTTTGTACTGGTTTGCATTTGGAGACATTGCCCCAGGTACATCAAACTCTCGTTGATCTTCCCCGCTTCAGCCAATGTTGTCCCGGCTGTTCGCGCTTGACTCGCCCTCTCACTCCCTGCCAAATCGACAACCGTCAATGTGTTGCCCGACCAGACTCTGCCCCCACCTCTCCGACTGTTCCTCTCCTTGAGAACCTCGACCATGAAGAACCCATGACTGCGACTACTCACCGAGTTACTGCCTGTCCCAGCCACCCGGCGTTCAGCCAGACCCGCCTCGAGGACTAATATAGCCTCAGAGTATGTTGAGCAAATTACTTTGCGGAGGCCGGCAACAACTTTGCGGTCAGGAGAAGCCTCAGTCGACTTGAAGAGTAGTGGACGACGCCGCGGTTCTTTGCCGGAGGGACCCCGGACGGCGGGGGTCAGGAGGTCAAAGATGCGGTCGTTGTAGACTTCATACATTGACAAAACCACGCAATATGACGCGTTGTCATCGACCACTTGATTGATCAAATGGTCGATCTCAGGGTTTTTAGGCAAATTAGACGGTCTCGGAGGTTCCGTTTCGGCGCTCCAGTTGGCCGTTCACCCTATTGTTTATTAGCAGTTGATTGATAACGTCACTTTTGCTGTTATTAACTTACAAATACCGGAGTAGCCGATCTCGACGACTGTCTTGACTCCGACTCCGTAAATACACTCTCAATAAATCCCTGGGCCCCCATCACCGTCGCCTCTGACGCATCCACCGCTTGAATATCCGATTCAACCACCGGCTCCATCGCCAAATCGACTATTGCCCTGCCGATCATGCAGAAGATGGCTTCTAGAGATATCTGTGTCAAACCTCTCTGTGTCTTACTCCCCAAAATAGTATGTGACTTCCCTGACCCTGTAACACCCAACGTCGCCACTAACGCATCCGTCCCGAAACCACGGACGCCGATAACCCCAGAGACTAACTCGTGAATCCCGGACTCAGTCCATACGTTCAATTGCGGGCATCGTTCCTCGAAAACCCTCGTAAACGCAAACTTCTCAATGGCTCGCCGACGGTCCGCGGGCGGATCAATCGTAATATGCGTCGGCGCCTCATCGCTATCTTCCGGCTTTTCGACCGTCAAAAACCGGGTAGACCCCGAGATCCCAGGGGCAGGTGGACGCAGGCGGAGGTAGACTTGTAATAAGGCGTTGGGGTTCTCATGGGGAGATTGAGGTGTGGTGATATTCATGGTGGGGGCATCCGGATGTGGAGATAGTGGGTAGGAAATATTGGAGATACGCGCTTAGAGTGGACGACAGGGCTGATGCAGAAGCGAAGAGAGAATATATGAATATGCAGTCAGGTAGTCAAGTCAGCAAGCAAGGGATTTATGACAGATGATGTAAAGGAAGAAAGAACCAAGTAAATAAGTAATATGTGTGTCTAGAAACAGAATTAGAAGAAATTCAAGTATTTGTCTGAGAATCAATCAATCAATCAATCAATCAATCAATCTCAATATCAGATAACTATTTGTCTAGTCTACCAATAAATCCCTAAGGGATGAGACAATGCTCAAGGCCACCGTGATTGTTAGTTATGTGCCATCTGACTGTTGACTTGCATCTAATTGGTCAGCTAACTTTATTATGGGGCTTACGTGTTGCTGGGTAACATTTAAGAGTCCTTCTCGCTATAAACCCTTGTCAACCCTTAATTCAGCCGCAGACCTGCCAAATAGCAAGTGCCGGAGTTATGTTTGATGACTAAGGAACATTGGAGAGACAGACAGTGATCTACTTCAATATTAAGACACGTAGACCCAGATGTCATTGATGTGTTTTCTTATTATGTTTCTATTAGCTGCATTAAAATTTTCAATATCACATTCCATGTGACAGGTCGTCCTCTCACATGATCAATTCACTCTCTGATTGACCGACGTCTCTATATATCAAACTTTACATAATCGTGGTTTACAATATATCCCTTCTCCCATAATCCATTAAGTGTAAAGCCCACTATATAAATTGGCACATGTGCATATGCATCCACAGGGGGCTTGTAATTGATCCCTTACATAAAGATACCCATTTATTGATGAGATGTGGGCCAGTGGTTGGAGGAGTTTATAGTTGAGATGCAACCTGTGGAAAAGTGGCGGTCAAGGGAGAGGAATATATATATATGGTTGTGGTGAGATCTGAACAGACAAACCCAACACTCGATGAGCAATCACCTTTTCAATTTTCAAATATCTACTCTGATTGGCTCATTGTCAACTTCCTTCCCTGATAATCTATTTTCTCCAAGCTTCCCATGAACAATTAGTCCATTGGCATCCCCAAACCCCTCTCCCTAAATATCCATAAAGCTAAATAATAATAATAATAATAATAATAATAATATCACAGCAGGAATGATCCTAGTATCAGCCGATTGCCCCACTAAAACAATCGTCTTTGTATATTGTATATAGGGGTCCAGAGATGGACATGGCGAATTGAGGGGTCTGGAGAAGCTGGGAACTTCGCAGTTGATAACCATTGAAAAGAATGGTGCCTTTTAGTGGGATAATTGGGCGCCATGTTAAATAAAAACGAACCATTGGCAAGTAGATAGTTGATAGTTGATAGATAGTCGTTGTCCAAAGTATTGACCACCAACACATACCTGCCACAAATCTGCAGGCATGCCCCCACTTTCATTCAATCGCCTCTCCTAATTCGTCTACCAGCATATATATATCAAAAGAAACTCTACCTTCCCAACACCTCGCCTACCCTTCACCTCCCAAAAACCTATCAAAGTACACGGTTACCTTCCTCACCACCCACCAACTTCTGCCCCCATTGGTCCCACCTAAAAATAATTTGCAGCAAGGTCCTCTAATTCCTTTCTACTACCAAAGTACTAACATTTCATAATCCCTGTCGGTCGTCTTACCTTCCCTGCAAATTGACAATTTTTTTTTTTGGGGAGGGACACGGAAAGAAGATTGACGACGTACTGGGAGCAAAAAAAAAAAAAGATTTTATCAAGGCATCATCAGTACACCAAACTTGATTCTTGGGTTCTGTTATCAGCTTCTAGGTTATTTTACCCGCATTAGATATTCAGGCTTTTTGATCTTGAGGTCTATTCGTGTTTACGGTACAATTTCGATTTCAGATTTGGGATTCTGTTAAGATACAACAAGGCAACAGCATACAGTTTTCGGCGCAGATTCCAACGACAGCTTGGGCCTTTTAGTTGCGTGAAGAGATTTTCAGCAGCGACGACTACCGAACGACATTTGATATCATATAATTAAAAACAATATTTCGACATTATCATCATTAGTATGTCTCTTCTCCGCACGGCCAGTTTTCAATTGCTTCTTGATGCCCCGTGATGACCTCGGAGGTGTCCACAGCTTGTCTAGTCGTAGCCTCGGAGGGCTCGTCAGGTTGGGACAGGACGGATGAGAGACTTGGACTCGATGATCTTGAACTATGTTTCTAACGCATTGCATATTTACAGCCAAGTTATTTTGTCTTGACAATCAAGTATATTATCGACTTGTTGTCATCCCGCCATCTCGACTTGACCCTTACCAACCACTACGCAGCTACCTACTTCCACACGCCGACATATCTTTATACACTGTGGTGCTGAGGTGAAAAGTTTTTACATTGACTTTTCACTTGAATTAGATTCACATTATCCTGTTATTATAACTACAACTCCTTATACATTTGTACCCCTGAAGAGTTCCCACCATCAACCACACATACGCTGAACCCCGCTTCAGTGCCGATTCTCGAGGCCACTCACGACCGGCTCTCTTGACATTTTCACCCCCCATTTCTTCATACACACCTTTCTCTACACATACACTTTCACTCTTTTTCCCCACAGCAAACCCACCACAACCGCCACTCATTCCTCGTCATGAAAACCATAAGCGGTCCCAAAAAGACCGTCACTCCCAACGCAAGCCCTCGCAAAACCATCGCCCCCCGCAAGACCCCCATCACCCCCACCCAGCCACATGTCGCTCGCAAACACCTAGCCTCCAAGTCGAGCGCCCGTAAGACGGTCATCCCCTCGTATAGCGCGTCAACGTCAGCCAAGTTTGCAACCTATGCACATAAGAAGACATCAGCTAAGGATTTTGTTACATCAGCGACTAAGACGCCGCCGCGGAAAACGATATCCCAAAAGGATACGGTGCGGAAGGCTATGGCGGCCAAGTCTATGGGTAGCAAGACTCTGGGGCGGAAGGGGAAGAGCCCTGTGAAAGGTGGGAAGGGCCGGAAGCGTAGAGTGTCTTTGTCTTCAGATTCAAATCTTAGCGATAACGATAGCGATGATGCGGCGTATGAGGCACTCATGAACGTTGATCCCGATAGCGAGGATGACAGCGAGATTGAGAATGAGGAGGAACAACATCTAGCAAGACTGGATGAATCGGGTCCTTATGAGTCGACTGAGGACGACGCTGGGCTTGACGATGAGGATGAGGATGATGAAGACGGCATGGACGACGATGAAAATAACATTGCCCTGATCACGGAATCTGATGATGACTTCGATGACTTTGAGTCGAGCAACGAAGCGGTTTCTCAGTCGTTCTGGACCAACGAAGTTAACGATGCCGATAACTCTTCAGACAATGATATGGATGAAGAGACGTTTCCGACATCTATTAACAAAGACGACTCATCGGATGACGGCGACATTGATGAAAAGAGCTCTAGTTGGGACGGAGTTTCTGAAGACGAAGCCGACTCTATCATCAACGGTCCCCACTATGCCAACGACTCGGATTCCGAACACGAGTCTGAAACCCTCGAACTCCCTGAACTCAATCCCGCTACTACTGCTGCTGCCGCCAATCTCACGGCTGCCGCTGTCTTCGAAACTAATAAGAAGGTACATTTCGATGTCCCGTCCAGTTTATCATCGGCTACTGACACGGATTACCAGGAGTCGGATGGCGCAGAGGATGACAACGCCGCAGATGACGACGAGGTCACTGGATACGATGAGGTGTTCCCGGATATTTTTGTGGAGCAGGGGCAGCTGGATCCGGGGTTTAGAAGACAATTGGAGGAGGACCTGGATGGGTCGTCATCTGATTGGGATTTCTCGCAGGATTTGTACCCGCCGCCGCAGCCCTTGGCTCTTCCGGCGGTTTCGATTCCGACTACGGTTCCCGGTTCGGTGCCGGCTGGATCATCGAGCAATTCGGGCAGTAACTCGGCGCAGTTGACGCCGTTGGAGCCATTTCCGGATTTCATGCTGCCGCATAGATTGGATCCAATTGACATTGACGCGCTGGATTTCCTGGACGCTGGTAACACTGGAGACGGAGACGTGATCTTTGACATTGGGATAGAGATCCCGGGGGTCGAGAGCGAATCCATAATTCCGGGGCTGGAGGCGGCGGCGCCATTGTTTACGCAGGTAGATTTGGAGGGGTTGGAAAATTACGATCTTGGATTTGAAGATGCAAATATTGACGGTTATGAGTGTAGGTTGCGAGAGTAGAGCCTGGAGTGAGGAGAAAAGATGAATGCTAACAACCCACAACCCAATAGCCGACGGTGAAACGACCGAAGAAGAACTCACCGTGCCAATCCCCCGTACCCGTAAATCCCGGACGCCCAAACCCCCCTCCGAGGCCCCCTCCGACTCAGAAACCGAGTCGTGTACGCCCGCACGTCGCGGCCAGCCCCGTGCGGCCCGTTTTGCGCTCAACCGCGTCGACGGTAAACCTATCGTAGTTGCCGACCACCAAAGTCGCAAGATGATGGTCTTCACGCCGGATAAGCGAAGGGAGCACAGGATCGAGATGTCGGAAGAGATGTTTAACAACAGTGAGATGTTGGATCCGGACGGCATGTTTCAGCATTTTGCATATGCGCCGGAAATCCCTTCGCAATATGGCCTTGACTTTAACTTTGATTTGGCCGGCGATGCGTTGTTGGGGCTTGGCAGTCTCGATACGGTAATGGAAGGGCTTGAGGACGACGGAGACTCGGATGAGATGGCCGCTGTAGTTGCGGCCGAAGTAGAGAGCGAACAGGTTGATTTTAGCAATTATATTAATATGCCTGACCGACAAGACGATGATTCGGAGCCCGTGTCGACGTCGTCGAACCAGGACGAAGAGTACAATGGGCGCTTACCTTACCTGGTGCAACCTGGGCACGTCTGCGCTTTCAGAAAGAACCAAGAAGACACCCGGCTTGTCAACAGCTCGCGGGTATCAGCAGACTCTATGGCACTCGGTAGTGTGTCGTTGTACCCGGGGACTCTTAAGGGGATAAAATCGGGGCGTCTGTCTGCTGCGACCATCCCATTTACGCCGCCGAGGAGACGCCGCAATAAGAGTGAAGTGAGCGGAAACTCGGGGGTCACTGGGGTTAAGAGGGGTGGGGAGGATGATGAGGTGGAGCCGAGTGGACATAAACGGATCAGGAGCGAGGGGTCCTTTGGGGAGTTTGCGACCTAAAAAGAGGTGGTGAAGAAAGGAAGGGGATGAGAAAGAAAAAAGAGTTTAGAGTGACTAGTGGATAAAAAAACGAAGGAGATGGTAATACATTTTACGGTATTGACCTAGTCTCTGGTGTAGTATGGCTTGTCTTTAAGATTACTGGTTGATGTAGTCTTGATATATAGTCTATATAAGCTACATCTGTTCAAAAGAATAGAATTAAATATCTTTATACAAAATATTCTTGAATTTTCTGATTGGTCGGTGAATAGTTGCTTGGTATGATCTTTTAGTGTAACACGGGTCACATAATAACCCTAATGTCAATACGCCTTACCAATGACTACATGCCCCACTTAACGGGTAAAGACGGAGCAAGCGGAATCTAAGATGTGGATCATTCTTTATTTTTGTATATATATATATATATATTGGATTTTGTTTATTAAAATATTTCATTCTATCATTGTTTATATTATTATTACATCACACAATGTCCTCCTCCGAACATCCCCCGAGGTTACCCCTACCCCCTCCCTTCCAGCACATATCCCCATCACCGCCCTCGAATCCCACTACGTCCCAATCCCCCCGCTATCTGTCCCGCCCCCTCACACTTTCTCTCTCACCACCCACTTTACATCGACGGCTACCGAGTCCATTGAGCGTCTGCGCGATGCCTCGATCATTATAACGACAACGGCGCCGATCCCCCGAGAGGCGCTACTAGAGAGGAACTCGCCGAATTTGCGGATGATCACATGCATGTCCGTTGGGACAAACTCCATCGATCTCGAGACATGCCAGGCCCGCGGGATCACCGTGTTGAATTCAGTGAATTGTAATACACGGACTGTTGCAGAACATGCGCTGACGCTATCGCTATCACTCCGGCGATCTATTGGGCTCTCTATGAAAGCGACGGCGGAGGGCCGCTGGAAGGATAACGGAACATTGGTGCATACTACGTATGACGATGGGGCCCCTCCGTTAACGTTACGGCAGGAGGTTGTGGGGATCATTGGGTATGGAGCACTCGGGAAGGAAATCAAGGTTATTTTTAAGAGCTTGGGCGCCAAGGTTATCATCGCGGAGAGAAAGGGGGCCACTGAGGTCTCGGAAGGACGCATGGGTTTCACAGATGTCCTAAAAACCTGCACAACACTGATAATCTGCTGTCCGAGAACCCCAGAAACCGAGGGTCTCATCGGCACAACGGAACTTGGCCTCCTTAAACCCATCGTCAACATCGTCAACATTTCCCGTGGCGGAATCCTCTGCGAAGAAGCCCTCTTATCGTCACTGCGCCGTCAGTCCATATCCGGGGCCGCTGTCGACGTATATGCGCACATTGAACCGGTAGGCCCCGGGGACTCCCCGCTTATTGGTGTTGAGGATGAGGGGTTGAATTTGATTACGACGCCGCATACGGCATGGATTAGCAGGGAGACTATTGAAAGGTATCAGAGCGTTTGTAGGGAAAATGTGATGGGGTTTGTTGAGGGGTGGGTAAAGAGGGAGAGAGTGGTGGTTTTGGGGACGGGTGTTGAGGTTAAAGATTAAAATAGTTTGGTCAGTAGTAGGGTCTTTATATAAATAGGGTTTTATGTTAGAACTTCACAGTTCATTACTCTGTTAAACGCACAGTATACCATAGTAAAATACATGGTAACACAGTATATGATACTGTCCATCCACCACCCCACGGGGTCCTTTTACGCATGTTTGCGTTTCAGTTTCCCCAAGTTTATTTCCTGGTACTGGATCAACCGTTGGCGATAGACACCGGGACTTTTGAATTTGCCATTTATAGAGCTGGCTGCTGATACGGCTTGGCTAAGGGAGACGCTGGTGGTGAGCGAGGGGGTGTTAGAGAGAGAGAGAAAGAGAGAGATATCGAGGAACAGGATGCTCACGAGTTGGAAGGATAACGGTATGAACAGACAGTGATTGACACAACACGAGATGACCTTATAGCACGGACAAGTTTGTCTTTTGCTGCTCTCTTCGTCTATACGAATGCTTTCACGTTCTCCGTCTGTTCCTGCATTGTGGCGAATTCTTATTAGCATCGGGACACTTGGGGCTATATGACCGAGACGCCCAGATATACCCCCCGGCGTAACACAAGCCGTTATGTGCCCGTTGGCAATAATTGGGGTCCAGGCCGTAACTGACGTGATAGTCGTGGCGGGAAACCAGTCTGTGTGCAGGTAAATGGACCCATGAGTTTCAATTGGTAATAAGCTCAATGACAAGTCTACTAACTAGCATCTATTATTCCTGGCCCAGTCTGTTTGCTCCCAGCCAGTAAGTTTGCCTGTCAATCTCCCAAATCTTTATTCAAGAATAGCTTCTTGTCTCCCCAGTCAACCCCATCCAACCCTAACAGTATATCCCTGGTTGAGAGCAAAAGTCCCTTCCCCACTGTAACGTCTTGCCGGGAAAACACCAAAAAGGAAATTGCCTAAATAAGTATATAACGGAGATGGATGAAGAAAGGTGGTTTTCGCGAGCGAAGAGTGGGTCGGTGCTAGAGATGGTGATTGGCTAAGGACGAGGCTGAAGGAGAGACAATGTGAGGCAAAGAGTGTGACAGATGGGGATGGGGTTTCGAGGGGGGCCTTTATATTGCTTGGGGTTGAAGAGATATCTGGGAGGAGGCCAAATGGGGAGGAGGGGAGACGGTGGATTCTTGGGGCCGACTTTCAATCCCAGGGACCGCCGGTGGTCTCTAGTCACCCACATCTTGTGACGCCTTCTATCGCGATTCCATTCGGCTTCTGTCGCTACCGGTGACCCCGCCGGCGTTCCTGTTGGATGTATATGCAATGCAGCAACGCCTTCGATGGATGAGCGCCCTATTATATGCATTGGGAGATGGTAATGGTGGGAGCTTTGGTAACGGATGGGGGCGTGAAGGTGTTTGCTTGAGACGATGACGATGAAGGCGAGGGGGATGGAAATAGAAATTGGCGGGTGGTGATTGGCTGGGGGAATAAACGGAGTGAGGTAGCTATTTTAGGAAAGAGACGGGTAGGGTCGGGAGGGAAGAGGGGGACTGCCCGTTCATAATATGTATGTGATGAAGATGATGGTTGTTCGAGCTAGAGACTACAAAGTCATGTCATCTCCAACTCCAGCTCGACCACAATCTCCAACTGTCAACTCCCCCGCACGCCATCCTCCGAGCTATGACGAGATCTCCACCCCTTCAGTTCCTATTACTAACAAAAACTAGGGTTAAAAAGAACACCATGCTCTCCATTCGTCTGTCTGCTTGTTATTCTCACCAACCTCATCACCTGTCTCTACTTGCCTGCACCTCAAACAAAGCACAAACCATTCCGCAGACCCCTTCCCACAGACCACTGATAAGAACTGCCCTGTTCGCCCTGGCTCTGCGCAGCATGGGCCATGGCGCATAAGACCATCTGTATATATGGCATCGCGATCTCGGTTTCCTTGCTGCATTGGGCGGGGAGCCATTGGGGTTGGCAGACCCTTGGGGAATTAGCGGGGATAGAGTGGATTATTGTGAGGACGTGACAACGGGGGAGGGTTGGAGGAAGCCTCCGGTGTTTCGTAGGTGGCATCATCAACATACCATCTTGATCACCATTGGCTGGTGACCGCAAGTGATCGCTTACCTGGTCTGCCACCACCGATATCTCTTTGATATCGTCATTTACCATTGACTGTGCAACCGCGCTAATTACAACGACCCATATTCCTCTTCACTTCACCCTATGCAATGTTAATGATCCGTCGATAATCAGTTCCCGCCGCTATCCCGACAAAAGTTCCAAGTTCCAGACGGTCCCCAGAAGCAAGTTGTCCGTTGATTACTATCTATGTAATTAATCAGATCGATCAATGGCTTCTAGCTGCTCAATCCGCCATCCCGCGCCCCCGACGCCGCAAACGCCGTGTACCCCCAAATGTCATTATATCCGCTATCCCTCCGTACTTGTATCATCTCACGTCACGCCTCACTAAACGACCTCGCACCAAAAGAAAACAAAGCTCAACACAATAGCCAGGTGAACAAACACAACGAGGACAATCCGATGCCAATGCCCGGGAAATCTCCATCGCCAATGTATGTTATCGCCATCGCGACTATCTATGGGATATGAAGATAACCCCGGGACTTTTGTCAAATGGCGCATGTAGGCGGGAATCGATGATGGTTCTTTTTGTTCTTTTCTCGATACAGAGGGAATCCTGTTGTCTCGGAGGGCAGACGGACGGAATGAAGGGTAGCTTATAGAGTGAAGCATAGATAGCTTATCTGCATTGTGCAGAGTAGGAATTAAGCTTTGGGCAGGATGGATGGAGCAGGGTCATCCTCACAGAAAGAAAGAAAGAAAAAATTAATTAATTAATTAAATACTTTTCTTTTTAGACTCTCACTGAACAATACACACTCAAACGCCACCATCCTTCAACCTGTCATCTCAACTTCTGGTTAAATGAGTGTTTTTATTGCCGAATGTCAGATGGTCTGGACTCGATCTGCGATGGCTTGTCCCTGTGCTTCCTTTGGGTTCTTTATAAAGACGAGGAGTCCGGGTTGTTGAGTGACAAGTGAGGAGTCTTGTTCTTCATCTATCATATATTGTCTATTATCCATCACATAATCAATACAGACTACAATCCCTTCCACTATACAGCCTAATATACCCTTCTCTATACACAACATATTCATCACCGTTTCTACACAATGGCTGCCGGAATCTCTACAGCCCCCCCAAAACCCCCCGCGCCCCTCCGCCGCCGCCGCCGCCGTCCCCCCACCGGTGGCGCCCAGGCCGATTGCTTCACCTGCACCAAAAAGAACTTAAAATGCGACCGCCGCCGCCCCTACTGTTCCCAGTGCCTCGAGGTCGGTACCGAGTGCTCTGGCTACAAGACTCAGTTGACCTGGGGTATCGGCGTTGCGTCGCGTGGCAAGCTGCGGGGCCTTAGTACGCCGGTTGCGGGAGGACGGGTTGAGAAGAGTTTTGGGAAGAAGGAGGTTGGGAAGGTTGTGGTGACGGAGAGGCAGGGGAGTGGGGAGAGTGTTGGGCAGCATCAGCATCAGCATCAGCATCAGCAAAGTGGTTTTGCGGGTTATGGGATGGGATTGAGATATTGGGAATATTCTTCTTCTCCGCCTGATATACTCCCGCCCACTCAACAACAACAACAACAACAACAACAACAACAACAACAACAACAACAACAACACCAATCCATCGCCATCCCGCAGACCCCCACTCCCCACCAATTCCGCCCCTCGAAACTCCCTCCGCACCCGCTGTCCCTCCCGCTCACCTACCAGACCCCGACTACCCTTGATCCCTTATCTTACCTTTCGCCTCTCCCTACTTCCTTCTCCCGAATGCCCGAAGACACCCTCTCGTCCTATCTGTCATCGCCTATCCTCTTCCACCACCAAGGGAGTCAGAACACCATGTACCCTGGGACCTCAACGCCGCCTCGATTGTCGTCGTCTGCCCATTCAAATAACTCCCCGATGTTGCAAGCGAACACGGAGACCCCAGATACGATGAACGTTCTCTCATTTCTCACTGGGGCACCCACGGCCGACCCCGTTAGCTACGATGGGTACTCAATGGGTAATAAAATGGCGATGGGTATGGGCATTGATATATACGATGGGTTGAATCTTGATAGTCTCTTGGGGCGTTCGTCGACGTATCCGCCTGTTGGGTATTCGGGGTATCATCTGACGCACAATGTTTAGCTTTTGGTCTATTTTCTTGTTTTTTTAAAGCATCGTATTATTACACATTTGGGCGTTTCGTCATATCGCATTGCTCGGCGCATTCTTGTTTTCATCATCATCTGTACGATACGAATAATGACTTCTTGTCTCTTTTCATGTTTTCCGTCTGGTGTCAAGGTGTTGTCGGCCGGTTGTTTTCCGTCTTTGGTTATCATCAAGGAGTTGTTGGTTGGTAGTCAGATTATCATCTGGTTGGTTGGTTGATTGGTTGGATAGTCTAATATCGTCATATAATTGCCAGTAGTTTTCTTGTTCTTGTTTTTTTTGTTTCAAAAATATAAAACTTTTCATTAAAAATCCTCACCTTCTTGCCCCATTAACACTGAATTTTCAATAATCATCTTTATTTGTTTTGTGGGCCCACAAATTCCGTAGATTTACTATAAGTGGAAACCACACGTACAGTGAGACACAGTACTACCTAATCTGGGATGCACAGTATCTAGGAGCCCTGAATCCACATTTTGTACCTTCTCATCGTGAATGAAGTCATCATTTAAATGACGTCGTATATTTTAAGTCAATCACTTTTCATCAATTTTTAATTTCAATTCACGCTTTTAGTCTCCACTCTCAAAAACACCTCATATATCTCTCCCATCACTACCCATTACCAACTCTCCTCTTATATAACCCTCACTACACCTTTAACCCAACTACTCACCATGCGCTTCCGCACCTCCATCTCTAACCCCAAAACCTTCTTCAAACTAATAACCTCTCTCTCTCCCCTCGAGAAAATAGCCTGGCTCCGCCTTACATCCACCCGCCTCTCCTTTACCGTCATCCCCGACCTCGGCTCCCAAGCCTGGGCGTCTATTTCCCCTCATCTCATCTTTACTAACTACACCATCCAATCCGGCGAGCCCGAGAATACCATTGACATTGAGTTACCCACGGGACCTCTCCAACGAGCGTTGAAAAGCGCTTGTGGGAAGAATGTCTCGGCGACGACTTTACGGTTAACCAAGAAGAATGGCCTAGTTGTTCTACGAATGACGGTTACAACCGAAGGGTCTGGAGCGGCCCGTGGGACAACCGATAACCTCAACGACGATTGGACGTCCCCGTCTCCTGCTGGTACCACCACCCCTGTTACCCTCCGCCTAGCTAAACCCCAAACAATCTCCCTCGACATTCCCGTCCGCATCCTCAAACCCTGCTCCGTCGAAGACCTAATGCGCCCCGTTGTCCAAGAGCCCGACGTTCCCATCACTTTGCCGTCCCTACTTCATCTCAAAGCCATCTCCGACCGCTTTACAAAACTCTCAGGGGTCAATGGGGTCCCAGGGAAAATGCCGAGGCTGACGATATCCGCCAACATGTTCGGCGGTCTGAAGATTTCAGCAGTTACCGATAGCGGCGAATTGTGTTCCCAGTGGACGAACCTGGAGAACCCCACGATCGACGAGGAACATCTCGGCATGCCGCTTGCCGAGCATCCGTCGACAAAGTTCCACGAGGCCGGCGAAAACAAATGGGCAAGCGTGACCGTTGACGGACGCGACTGGAGCCGCGTGTTGAGCGTAGGACGCGTCGATGGTAAGGTTATCGGGTGTTTTGCCGATGGCTGTTCGTTGATTTTGTATGTCTATGTGAGCGGGGACGATGTTGGGGAGGAGTCGATTATCACGGTATGTAGACGGATTGGTGGTGTTTATAGGTTGAGACTAACTTGTTGTAGTATTATGTGCAGTCGTTTAGTTCCTAAACGGAAGTCCAGAGAAGATAATATATTTGTATCTGACTATAGCTACCTTCCATTCCACAGCTCTCACATGACCATATCATCCAGCTATCACAAGCATGCCTCGTCTCAAATGCACATCCCAGATACACAGTCATACTTGTACTACCTATCCATCAACCTCTACCTCTACCTCTACCTCTACCTCTACCTCCTACTCTGTCTTCTTGTCCCCTTTCTCCCTCTCCTTAACCGCCGTCTCAAGAACCTCGACAATCTTCCCCTCCAAGTCTTCCGGTTTCGTTGTACTCGCCCACCTCCCCACAACCCTCCCGCCTCCATCGATCAAAAACTTCTCAAAATTCCACTTGACCCTCCGGACTCCCAGAACCCCCGCCCTCTCCTCCTTTAACCATGCATATAGCGGATCCTGCTCGTCACCGTTGACCTTCACCTTGGCCATAATGGGGAAAGTCACTCCATAGTTAATCTGGCAAAATGACTGGATTTCATCGTCATTGCCAGGCTCCTGGGAGCCAAATTGGTTGCAGGGAAGCCGAGGAATTCGAAAGAAGACGGGTAGCGGGTTTGTAGGGTCTTGTAGAGTTTTTCGAGGGTGGCGTATTGCGGGGTGAAGCCGCACTTGGACGCCGTGTTGATAATCAAGAGGGGTTTCCCGCGGTATTGGTTTAACGGAAAGTTGTTGCCGCGCTCTGGGAGATCGGTTAGCACAAAAGGTACCCAGATGACAATGCGCACCAATAGAAACTCACTATCCTTGACGACGAAGTCGTAAATGGTCTTTTCACTGTCAGTAGCGCCCATCTTCGCAATAGTCCGTCCGGAATTCCTTAAACTTGAAAGTCCTAAACATCATATATTAGCATTCGTAATTAATAGTCCATCTCATATAATCCCCCATCTAGTCAATCAATCACCTCATCCGCTTATATAATCAATCGTCTCCATAGCCACTTACTACTACCCATTAGAATCTTGACAAAAACAGCAATGGCAATAGTCCCAACGACAACCTTGAGGCCGACCATTGACTAAATACACCGAATAAAATAAAAAGCTCAAAATATCAAGCCAAAATAATCACAAAGAATTATCCCATCAACAAAAACAAAAACAAAAACAAAAATCAAAACCAAAAACATCATCCTACCCTCCTCTCTCTATATCTTTTCCCATCACCCCATCCAACCCCAACCCAACCTGCACTGTCCCCCCGGTAAAACCTCGGCTGTACACACACAGATCCCAACCAACCATCCACCCCCTTCCCAACTCCGCGCCTTCCATACCATATTCCCAAAGCATCGCCCTCCGAACCCCGCCCCAACCATCCGTCTATGTTTGGGAAAATATCACCGGTTGACCCCAAAGCATTCCAAATACTCACAATTGTCATATTTTCGCATCCAATCGTATAATTGATCACATTATTGTCTGCATGCACCCATTACACCCTTGCGCCACCCCCCCTGCATAAGCACACTCTCAATTTGTCATCCCTCTCCCACCCAAAAACCTCCCGTCGGCATATCAATATACCGATCGACGACATCACATGACACATGGACCCTAATCTGAATATTATTAACAAAATAAATTAATCCTTGACCTATAACTCTATTTTAAAAATACATCAAGACCCCCACTCTACAATCCTGGCGTCACCGCATACCGTGCCCCTCCCTTCTTCTTTCCCTTGCCCTTCACTGCCCCCCCCCTTGGTCCCGCCTTCAACAAATCATCCAAACTCGATGCATTACTCATACTGGTCCCCGGCCGACTCCCCGGCGCCGGACTCTCACCCCGTATCGATGCCGCTCTCCCTGCACTCGGCCCCACACCGGGACCCACCAGATTCGCCATCGAACTACTACGGCCAAGCGATGACTCCAAGCCCCCCATTGGGGGCGGGACACTCCCCGGTCTCGGGCCCGGCCCTGGACCAGGCATAGGAGGCGTCCCGGGACCCCCAGGGGACCCTGAGTGACTTGCGCTCACAACCCTGGGCGGTGGTGCCAACGGCTTCTTGACATCATCGTCATTCCCACTGGACGCCCTATTAATCCACTTTTTCTTCTCAGGATCGAAGTAGAACGTAGACTCTTCACCGAGATTGGCTCTCGTGGCCTTCCGGGGCTCTGGGGACCCGGGAGAGGCATCGGCCGATTTCTTGGAAAGCCAGCCGAACCAACCCTTGGCAGCCTTTGCAGCTTTGGCTTCAGCGTCGCGTTTTGCTATATAAAAAAACATTAGTAATCAATACAAAGAAACATCCGCAGATTTCCACAAGACTTACCTTCTTCCTCTGCAATCTTCCGCACCAAATCATCTGGCTCCCGATCTCTCTTCGATTCCTCCTTCGCCATCCCCGACCCCTTTAACCCCAGGATATTATCCTCATCGTCATCCATATAACTCTTCTTTTTCGGCTCCTCCTTCTTCCCATCATCTTCCGAGTCTGGCTCCGGCTCATACGGCGTATACAGCGTAAACGACGGCGGCTCAAACCCACCATAGCTACTCTGTTCCTGCGTCGGCCCCTCCACCCTGTCCTCGACTACTGATGGCGTCATACTCGGCGGTTCAAACCCTTCGTACCCCACCGATGGCGGAACCGTAGCGGGAGCCGAAAACGACACCCCCTGATCCAGCGACCCAAAACTCTGCTGACTCATCAACGCAATCGGACTCTTCAGTGCCGGCGACGACCCTGCCCCTGATAGAATCCCCGCATACGGATTCGCCCCCCCGTCAAAGGACGGACCTTGTGACCCGTCATCTCCCGGCAGCGACGGCGCATAACTGCTCCCCGTCGGTGTCCTCAATGGCGCCTCTACCACAGGAACGGCCAGTGATGCCGGAGCATACGGGTTCGTAGTAACGGGGACTGAAGAAGACATCGGGATGGAATTATACGGGTTTGCCCCCGCATGACCTCCCATTGGAGGCGCCGGAGCATACCGCGAAGATGACGGCCTGGTCCCTGGAATACCCCCGGGAATCGCCATCGCCCCCGGATGCGCCAACGGCGGTGGCGGCGGCGGTGGAGCCATGGAGCCTCCATCAGAGAAGGCCGCATTGACTCCCGGTCCCAAGTTCATCGGATGGCCCATACCTCCAGGCTGCCTGCCGCCAAAGCTGCCCTCAGCAAAATTAGCAACCGAAGGGGACCGGCTAATCGTCGGCGTGTTGCCCGCCGGGATATGGCCAAACGGTCCATCAACGCCCGCCTCTGACCCCGACGCCGGATCATTGTCGTTCTCATCGCCGGTGACAAACGTGCTAAACGTTGTCCAAATCGAATTAGACACTTTGCCCATTGTCGGCTTAGTAATCCACGAATTTGACCCACTGTCATCCTTGGGTGCTGATCTCAAGCGCTTCTGCACATCGTCGACAGCAGCCTCGAGGACTGGGTGGTGGTATGGAGATCTCCGAGTCTGTCCAGCGATGCTGGCAGCAAGGGCATCACAATAGGCAATGGCCTTTTCGCTTTGTCCAACCTCGGCGAGTGTCACGGCCAGCTGTAGCTTGTAGGCTGCCAAGTGCGGAACCACGAATGATCCACTCGACGAGCCCAAGGCAATCGCAAACTCGAGAATCTCACTTAGAAGTAAGGCTTCCGTGTCACGGGCCAAGTCTGCTTTCGGCCCCTGGTGTTCCGCGCCGACAAGCACGTAGTTGACTCTCGGGTCATCGGGTCCACCGAATACAGCCCGGCCATGCGACAACAAGAAGCAAACATGCGCCGCCTCGACCCGTCCATATTCAGCAAGCAGTCCACCAATAGAAACTAGCGACTGCACATCGGAATCATCCCGTGTACGATTCCGTATAATCATCCCCACCGTCTCTCTCCACTTATTTAACCCCGCCGCTACCGTCTCCGACCCCGTCAAAACCCCCGGAGCCGCTGCAATCAAGTTGAGACCCGCCCGGGCATGTGACGGCACCAGCTCATCCACACACTCCTCAGCATTCCCTGTCATCACAGCATATACCGCTGCCAACGACTCGTTCTTGTGGCCCGGGAAGTTGACTTCCTTCCGGACGAACTCCTGCGACACCTTGTGGTACAACTCTGGAGTAACTGAATTTGCGATCAGCAGGGCATGGCCCCACATCCGTTTATCAGCCGCAGCCCACACAGCCTTCTCGCGGTCACCGTGAGCCAAGAGCTGCTTGATCCGCTCAACGACGCCCGAGTCAACCGCATCGGCCGACGCTCCAAGTTTCGGAGCCGATCCCGCGCTGTATCCACTGCTGATGAAGTGGTTAGAGTCATCAGCAACATCGCCCAACGGCACCTGATCAGCCAACCCCGGCATCAAGATGTCGTGAACCGCCTTCTCAGCAGCTGGAGCCCCATTTAACTTCCCGTCGTGTTCCACCAACAACCGGAGCACCTGCCACAGCAACAGTCTTTCAGCTGCCCGGTGCTGATCAAACGACCACCCCGAGTCAATCGCCGACTCCGGAACCGTGGGCAGCTCTTTCTCCAGCGCGTCGATTCCCGACGATAACCACGCAATCACCTCCTTTTTCTTGCCCTTACCTTTCAGCGGTCCCGGGAACCGCAGCAGCCTCTCGTCCATCAGAACTAAGTCCTTGACGTGTTGCACCTTGACGGCCCCAGTAACCCGGAGCACCGTCGGCACAGAGCTCCCAGCTGAGTATCGCGGCATCGTTTTGGGTACTGAAGTGACAATGCTGCCGCTCGGGCTCCACGTAACAATTGGACACCCTCTCCACCGCTCAAGTGGGTCCAGTTCCCGCCCATCTGTCGGTGGCACCATATGCACCTTGATACTCGAGGCCCTCGGCCGCATAGGAATCTGCGCCTGGGCCTGGACCGGAGCATGAGGTTGAACCGGAGCCGGAGCTGAAGACACATAGTGGTTCCTCGGTGACACCGGCTGATACCCCGCATAGTTCCCATTCGACCTTTTAGGTGGAGATACATTAGTATGAGCTGACGGCGGCCTCGGTACGTGAGTCTGCCCCGGAGGCGGCGTCGACCCCGCAGCACCCGGCGACGGCCCTGGAGGATATCTCAAATCTTGGCTCACCATGTGCTGCGGCGAAGATATCGGGCTCTTGATCAAGTCCCCGGCATACGATGGCGCCTTCTGGCTGCTCCGTTCAAAGTGGGACATCCGCCGGTCATGCTCTTCGCCTCCAGTAATCTCAAAGTGGGCTAACGGACTCGACGTCCGCGGCTGATGAGGCAAGACAGGCTGGGACGCAGCCGCAGCTGGGGCATATGATGATGAAGGCCGAGACCCCTGAGGCGGAGCCGGACTGTATTTGTTCCCAGCACCACCAGGAGCCGGCGGCCGAGCATACTGCGGAGGCGTCGGATTCGATGTCGGCGCATACGGGTTCACCAGCCCAGGCGAGACAAGATCATGTGACGGAGCTCTATTCATCTGCGGCACAATCACCGGGTAACTGGGGGCTGACGTTGGAGCAGGGACGGAAGCCTGACCCGGAGCAGCAAACGGGGCCGGAGAAGGGGCAGGAGCAGAAGTCGGCTGCTGAGCAAACATAGCATATGGCGAAGCCATCGGCGGGGGACCCAGAGCAGGCCCCAAAGGACTCGGCTGAGTCGGGAAATACCCACCCCCCGGAGCCGGTGACGCCGCACGCACACTAAGCGCTCGGGACGCCACCCTCGGTTTCTGTTGTATAGGCAAGTCCTCAAAACCCGCTTCCCTTTGATTTCAACTGCGGTCTAGACGGAGCCTCGGACATCAGAGGAGACGCTATGGATGTAGAGTTTCTAGAAGCAGGGGTCGAGCCAGTCTGAAGCGCTAACCTGGAGTTCATACTAGAAGATCTCGGCGGCGCAACTCCTGGAGTAGAAACCAGAGGATAAGAAGGTGTGGCATTCGGAGCCGGGATCACGGTCTGCATAGTTGGCCGCTTCCGAGGCTTCACTGGCTTGATGTCCATAGGAATATCATACGGCGACTGGTAGCCCTTCTTCTTGTCGATGAAGCTGTCTACTCTCTTGAGCTCGTCACCAGGCGCCGGAGCACCCACAGTACCATACGGCGTTATGGTCAGACCTGGTCCAAATGGATTCGGGCTGACCGGAGGATAGTATGGAGACGCCGGGGCAATGCTTTGGGCGTAGGGATTCGGTGACGGCATGCCGATAGAGTGAGGAGCTTTGTTAGCAGCCGGCACATTCAATGACGGGACCAGAGAGGCTGGGGCTACAGTCGGAGCTGGACTAGTCAGATCATCATTGTCGTCTAACAGACTGTCGTCGTCACTGGGGAGGAACCCATCTTTATCAAGAACCGAAGCCGGAGCTGGAGCAACGGCTTCGATAATCGGCTTCGGACTTGTGAGATCATCGAGAAACTCTTCGTCATTGTCATCAAAAGCGGCATCCCACTTGGCAGCAATGTTGTCTTTGGGCGCTTCGGACTTAACCTGAGACTCAGGTTTTGAAGCCATTTGACTGAAGAAGTCGTCTTCAACTGGAGCGGCCGTAGATTGTGGAGTAGAGGTCTGAACGAAGAAGTCATCAAAGGGAGCCGCAGAGGGTTCGCCAGTAGCTTTAGAAAAGAAGTCGTCTTCAGTGGGGGCAACGACCGGAGCTGGGGTTTCGGTCTGAGCTGGAGTTTGCTGACCAAAAAAGTCGTCCTCAACCAGAACCGGAGCTGTTGCTTCAAGCTCAACCTGAGCAGATTGACTGAAGAAATCTTCTTGTGTCTCCCCCACCATCTTCTCAAAGAAATCAGTCTCCTTTTCTTGCGCTACAAGCTCGTGTGTAAATTCTGGAGCACCAGCTTCTTCCACCGGGACAGCGGGTTCCTTCACCGGAACAACTGGAGTAACTTCCGGGTCAACAGCAGAAGCCTCCGGAGCCGTCGCACCCTGACCGAAAAAGTTATTTTTCCTCCGCCTTTGTTTCCTCAGCTACTAGTTCCGGAACAACCTGAATTTCCGTAATAGCAGCAGAAGGCTCAGCCACCGGCTCCGGAGAAAGTGCCAGTGGTTGTACTTGGGGTTCCGGCTGTGGTTCTAGTTGAGGATCTTCTACTTGTTGCTCAACAACAGGTTCTGTCTGAGAAACGGGCTCTTCTTCCGGCTCGGAATGCGTTGGTTGAGAAGCCTCCGCCGCTTTGCCAAAGAAATCCTCATCATCATCGGCAACGACCGGAGCTTCAATCAGAGTTGGAGCTTCCACTGGAGCCGGATCACCCTCCACCTCCTTATCTTCCTCATACTCCACCCCTCTCCCCATTGCCATCATCGTACTCTTCCTTCTCAACCCCCACTCATCATCCTGCCTATCCCCCTCTCCCCCTGTCACTTCTTCCACCCTTGCAAACGCCACTTCCACTGCCCTCTCCACAGCCGGCGTCATCACTTCATCCCCACTAATCAATGGCATGCCTTCCTCAAACCTCGACGTCTCCATCTTCACCTCAACCTTCAGCCCCTCCTCCTCGAGCCCCCAGCTATCAATGGCCTCCTCCTCGTTCAGGGGACCCCGCCCGTCCATCTTGGCATGCGGCGTATCCCACCCCTCATCCTCTAATATTGTATCCTGCGTCACATGAGCCACCGATACACTCTCTGCCTGCCGTGTATGAGCCGACGCTGGCGGGATCACCGGGAACGAATTGCTCCGTTCAGCCGCCGGGAGATACCGGAGCAGATCCGTACTTTGCCGCCTGACAGACCACTCGGGCTCCTCGTCGTCAAACGTGACTTCCTGAGCGGTGCGTGTGAAGGACATGGTCGAGAAGTGCCCTGATTTTGTTTCGATGAATCTGGGCGACATGGCTTGCGGTGATATCGGGGTTCCAGCCTTCGAATCGGGTACCGGCGGCGGCGGCATGTTTGTCATCGGCGATATTATCGAGTTGTTGTTGGTCTTTTGTGTCTCAGGCTTTGTCTCCATGTCAACCACCGGCTTCTCCTCCGCTTTCTTCTCCTCCACTTTCACCTCACCTGCCTCCGGGAACGCTGGCCAGTCATCCGCTCCATCACCTAGCCGCGCATCAACCTCCTCAACCTCAGGTGCTGAGAGGTCAATCTTCTTTGACGTGGAACCCGTTGATGTCAAAGGCGAGACTGCTGTTACCGGTGTCGAAGGGCCCTCAAAGACCGTAGACCGGGGTGCACTCATTTGTGTGTGTGTGTGTGTGTCGTTTATCGCTCTAATAATACAAGATGGAATAGCGGGTGTTCGTAGTCGATTTGTTCTTCGTTGTGTATATTTTCAGTCAGTTCGTCAAAATGGAATCTGAATGTGTCAATACAAATAAAAAAACAACAAGCTTCGAATCGTCACTAACCAAACAATCGAGTCCAAGTCTATGTGTGGTCTCTTTGATATGGTAAACCCTAGACAACCCTATTTACTTTCTTCAAAAGAAGTCAACGGATCCCTCAATAGAAATAACAAACCGCCAATAAAAGCTATAAAGATATAGATTGACCTCTCTTTACAATACCAAATTTTCAGATATAAACAAATAGCCAATCAGAAGCTCTGTAGCTCCTCAAAATTCTTGCCATTAATAGTATCGTTCAAGTAAATGATTGTGGATAGAGAGTCTCTTAGACTCACATGAGCTTCATTATGGATTAAATGAACCCGCTTTTTTATAGCAATGGTGTCAATTAAGGTCAGTTGGCAGTTGTTGACACGTGACATTCTTTAACGTCAGTCCCACCAGCTGCCAGCCGATAAGATAAGTTTTAAAATTTCTGGGAAATACATAAGGCTATTTGCAACGCAATAGACAGCCACTAACTATCACGATATTCTCATTGTATCACCAAACCACCCTTCCACCTTATCATTTTCCACTCAATCCCCCCTCCATAAATCACAAAAATGGGCCGTGAACTCCAAAAACGTAAAAACCGCTCTTCGCGTCACAAGGTCGTCGTCCCCAGCCGTCGCAAAAAGCAGACGAACCCTATGGGCAACTCCATCATCGCCAAAAACTGGTAAGCTCTCCACTCCCCCATTCCTCCCTTATAATCCCCCAACTAACCACTCCTTCACTCCCAGGAATAAAAAGCAAACCCTCACACAAAACTACGGCCGCCTTGGCCTCGCCTCCCGCCTTCAAGCACCCACTGGCGGCGTTGAACTAACCGTTACCGCCGCCCTCGCCGGCACCGCCCGCCAACACACCAAGAACCCCGCATCCTCCGAAGCCACCCTCGACGCTGCAATCATCACCGAAGCTTACGTTGAACGCGACCCCGTCACTGGGAAGATCTTAAAGGTTATGAGAGAGAGCAAGAGCGTGCACAAGCCTCTCAACGATCCCCTCGCCGCCTATGATTTAGATAATGAGGAGGACAAGGAAGTTAAGAAGGACGATGGGAAACTCTGGGAAGAATGGGGGGGCATTGATGAGACTGGGGCTACCGAGGTCGTCAAGCATCTCGTGCGTCAATCCCGCATGCATCTGCCCAAAGCCGACCGGTTCCAGAGTTCCGAGGAAAGCCAATGGTTGGAACGACTAGTCGCCAAGCACGGTGATGACTTACGTGCAATGACCTGGGACCGCAAGTTGAATCCGTACCAGCAAACAGCGGGCGATCTGGCGAAGCGGTTGAGGAGGTGGAAGAAGGCGACAGACAAGGTGTAAAAGAAGAGTAGCTAAGTGGTTCTTTGGATGATTTGATTATTGCGGGCTTGATTCTTTGGATAGTATTGGGTTTTATTTGGGGTTTGGGTTATTGCGTACGTTGATATATGCATACCTATATCATCATTCATTTTGCATATATTATCTATCATCATTCATTCGGCACCTGGTATTTTATCTGATGATCAGTTCCTTCCGTTTATGTTGTAATATTCTATCCTCGTATATCCCTAAAACTTTATATATCTACGCTCTGCCCCTTTGTCTCCTAACAAAAATATTCCACCTTACGCCGCCCTATCATAATTCCCGCCGGAAACCTCACAGCGCCTGAAATATCATCTGGCCCATGATACGCAATCCCGCCGCTATGCGGAATCATATGATCCTCGTAAACCGGTGCCGCCGACACCTCACTTTGGCTCATGTTATGGCCATCTCCCTGACCCTGACTCTCTCCGTGCACCGGGCTCGCGCCATACCGCGAATTCATCGTCCCCGAATACCCCGTCTCGCTATCGAACAACGGAGTATGATGGCCCCCTCCGTACCCTCCGTACCCGCCATTGGAAATTTCGCTTTGCTCTTCTTCGTACGGGTCGTGCCGGTTGTCCATGACCGTCGAGGGGTCGTAGGCACCCGCGGCGTACGGTGAGGTATCTTGGGCTTCGGAATTCTCCAGCTGGATGTAGTTGTCGTCGGGGTCGGGTGCCATGGAGAAGGCGGCTTTGTCGGGGTCAATGGAGGAGTCACCGAAACGGCGGCGCTGTTCGTAGCCGGGAAGTTGCCGGGAGTTGTTGTTGTAGTATTGGAGGGTATACATGGACAGTATGATACACGGGATCCAGGAGAGGCTGTGGTCATCCACCTAGTTAGCTACTGTTGTGACTTTGAGACCACTAGATATTTTCAAGCCACTGCAGCGAGGAACCAAACAAACTTACCAGGTCAAGACACCAAGACCGACGATTGCCTTGGACGCACCGCACGCACCATCGCACTTCCCATACGAGTTATACGCCGCCTGCGCAGCAAACGCCGACAACCACAAAATGCTAAAAATGACATCGAGGGCCAACATCGCATGCGGCTCCGCGAATCGTTTCGTCTTGTCGAACCGCGGCGTCATAATCAGGTAAATCCACGCGGGAATTGACAGAAAGCACTACAAGGAAAGAGACATTCCAGTTAGCGATTGACTTTCCAAGAGGCCTCGAGGGTTGAGGAAGAGCTTCAGGGCGACCTACCAAGCCGAACACCCAGCCATTGTTGCCGACAATCTGGGCGTTTTTAAAGACAATAATTTCGCAAATCCAGGCGACAGAGACACAGATGATTTGGAAAGAATGCAAGCCAAGTTTTATTTTGGGCACTTGGTGATCTTGGATTCCCCTCATGGCGGCGGTTGTGCTGTCAGCGAGTGAGGGAGACGAGGAATTCGAATGAGGAACCGATAAGGGAGGTGTGAAGAGGGTGGTGTCGTGGTTGGTCTGATAGTTGTTGTCAAATGTCTATGTATCTAACGACAAGACAAAATAATGATGATATAGTAGCTAGCTACACAAGCAGCTTCAATAAAACAAAAACAATCAAAAAAATCCAAAATCCAAAATCCAATCCCACAAATCTCCAACCCACCCATCTTAATACCCAAGCCACCACCTACCCAACTACCACTCCCTCCTCTACTCTTCCTCCCCACCGCCCCGTCGTTTCACCCACCAGCCCAAAAATTCGTAAGCCTATTGCACGCACTGCCTTCCCTATCCTGCCCTGCAGTCTACATCTCTATCTCCCCACCAGGGGGTCGCCCAGCTCAAGCAGCAGCGCAAAGTCCACTTAGCAGTCCCGCAAAGTAAGAACCCGCCAACCCACCATACATTTTCCCCGTCTCCCAGATCACCCGAACTCCCCCCTTCTGACTTCCGACTGCTACGTGCGCATGACGCCCGTGTTCATGGTCACGCATTGTTTACTTCCCATCCACCACCAGGCCTTCGTTGCACAGTAACCCACTAGCCAATCACTGGTCTCGCCGCCATCTGGGAACCAACGGGAAATCCCTACAGCGAATTAAACCAATCGAACCCAGAAATCCATCAAATTTTCCATTCTTTAATGGAATTCGCATTCCATTGAAGCCATGTCGTCGGTTCGCTCCTTCCCTAGATTTTATCCTCGAGTCTTGTGGAACAGAAGATTACTTTGCAGGAAAGAGTGAAAAGTCAATACCTATTTTCTATTTAAAATACATAAAATATTAATGGCATCTCACACCTACCGAGACCCTAAAACTTCCCTTCCCCCTGCTAAAAACTACCTGTTGTAAAAACGCCTCGGGTTCTCACAGTGGCGCAGCTGGGGGGAGGAGGCTACCTACTACCTGTCTATCTATAGCTAGCTAGCTACCAAGTCTCATGACGTAATGCTGTCCATCTCACTCGCTTGTCTCCTTCTCCTCGAAACGATCGAGGGTCAAGTAGAGTTTCTTTTCCTCCATGACGAACATTGACAGGAAGCCAATTAAACTATCCATAGTTAGCACCCAGGAGATGAGAAGGGAGTTTACTTCCGGCTTACCTAAATATAAACAACGTAATCCATACTCAATGGAACACCTCCATGTATTCGTCGATTGCCATCTCGCGCCAGTCGTCTGGGAGATATTTGAGGGCCTCTCAACCGACTCTATCAACTTCTTAATAATCGATTCACGCGCTGGGACATCTTTAAACGCCTCTGACAAACTAACCCCTTAATGGATTCTGGAAGACAACCGATGTAATCGTGATACCGAGTGTACTCCCCACACTCCTAAACAAATCTACCCAAAGCTAGCACAAACTTTTAAACAAACAAGACCATTTCAACCTACAAGTTTCTAACGTAATAACCACCTACTCCCCACTATCTACCGCCGTAATACACACTAACAACGTAACTGTCAACATTGCCTCATACCCCCACTCAACCTTACAAACGCCTCCTCAATCTACCGAACGTCCGTCGCCCTCCCAATCCCCGTGAGCCTCCTAGACGCCGCCAAGAATACACCGGTCACCAGAACGCCTAACCCCCAGTATCTGCCGGTCTTCTTTATGATGGTTCCGGAGCTCAGGAAGCAGATGAAGATGCCAATTGGTGAAAACAGCAGGACTTGACCAGAGGCGGTCGCTGTCATGCCGAGGACTTGGAGGTAAATAGGGATGTAGAACAATGCATCTAGCATCATCATTGTCATGGTCAAATTCCCAACGCAAGCCGTCGCCACATCCCACTATCCCCTAGAAGATGCTGCGTTGACGGAGGGGTTACAAGGTCAGAGGCAAATAATGTCCTGACTCTCATTAAGCCGCCGCCGCCAATGCCGATGCCGATACCGATGCCGATACCGATGCTGGAAATCATAGCGGACGGCGTCTCATCCATGCTGCAGATGAAAGTTTTCTAATGAGAAGATGAGGTTAGAAAATACCAAGCCGGGCCCGTGTCCAATGAAGTCCATTAGACAGCTGGATATCGGTTGACACACAGCATTGGAACTCAGATACGCCATCGCTAGCCACAACAACGTCATCAACGAAAATGACGAGATTTGAGGAGCCAGCGTTGCAATGACAGTTAAGTCGATGGCGCCAAGAAAGGTGCCGGGATAGGTGGAGGAGAGGATGAGAATGAGGATGAGGTGGGGGGTGAAGATGGAAGGTGGGAGGAGGAGGGGGGCGCGTTCGGGGTCGGTAGACATTGTAGTGGTTATGGGTGGATAGGGAAATGAGAAGTCAGCACGGATATGCTCTTTTATAGATAGGTTATCATTAACCTGAGAGTTGGAAATATGAACAAAAGAAGATGATGGCTATGGGCTCTTCATATTGAGATGAAAAGTCTACTTTGATATACAATAAAAAGAGAAGCCATTAAGCACTGATAATTAAGTAGTCCCAATCAGGAAATAGTCACATCTGAAAGTCATCGCAATGATACTGCGGTTAAGGCATTAGGGTTAGGGTTACCCAAAAAGACTATTACCTAACCCTAAAACCATAACGTAGTGAAAAGTGAGTCACGTGAATGATGAGTACTTGCATGTAGATATTTACATAAACAAGGAAGGAACTGTTGAATTTTCAGTGGTTGCTTTATTATGAGAAGAAGAAGAAGAAGAAGAAGAAGAAGAAGATAAAATAAAAAACTTAATATTGCTCCACAATGTCCAACCCAACCCTCGATCAAATCCTCTTCCCCCAAACCCCATCCACCTCCCAAATCGCCACCGACCTCCGCGCCCGGTCGCTATCCATCCCCCACCGCTTACGTTCCATAGCCCACGATGCAACCTTTGTATCCAAAGCTGCAGCTGCCTACGGGCGTCCCGTGGTCGCCAATGAACGATGCGGTAGTTGGTATGTGGAGCCGGGGGTTAAGAAGGGCTCGGGGTACTTTAAGAGTACGGATGGGCATACGGGGGCGTGGAAGACGAGTTTGCGGAGGGTGAATTTGCATTTGGTGGAGTTGATTGAGGAGGGTGATGGGTAAGTGGAGGCCTACGGTATGTTTATTGTGAAGAGATGGAGATATTGACTAATTACAGAATCATGATTGTCGACTCAACAAGACGAGGGAAATGTGAGTCTTGTCTTCCTTTTCTTTGAACCTAAACTAACTCTACTAGCCATGCCCGACGCCCTCTCCAAGACAGTCCCCATCTGGTGTGCCGTCCTCAACCACATTCTCTTCCCCGGTGTAT
This sequence comes from Meredithiella fracta, assembly GCA_023677585.1. Taxonomy (NCBI): domain Eukaryota; kingdom Fungi; phylum Ascomycota; class Sordariomycetes; order Microascales; family Ceratocystidaceae; genus Meredithiella; species Meredithiella fracta. The sequence goes on from JAGXCV010000007.1 coordinate 99,388, forward strand.
CCCACCCCCTCCACACACCTCCGACCGTCGTGTCCGCCCCTGAGCACTCGGCGATCTCCGCATTAATCCCTGAGTTCGTCTCCTCATTCCAAACTCTAGCTCCGTCGTTGGACTTTGAGGGGTTAAGAAGGAAGCTATCAAAGCCCCTTCGGGCTTTTTGGATAACGCCAGGGTTCCATCTACCGAATACCCCGCCGGGCCCCGGAGACCTATTCGCAGAATATCGCCCTGTGATCTGCGTAACAGCGAGCAAACGGAGCACCGAAGGCGAAACCTCGGGAAACTGGTACATCCAAGGCGCCGCTGATGACACCGAAATGTGGGCACAAGGTCTTACCGCCGAGATCTTCTGGCGTGAGAAAGAAAGGTTACTAGCGGCCAATGACAGTAATATCGATGATCTCATCCACAAGCTAGTCGCCGAAAAGACAGCCCCGGGGTCCCCCAGCCATCACGTCACAGACAGAATATCAAGCCATAAACTCCCGTATTACCCGGGCCCTGCCGAGACCTCCGACATTATCCTCATTGCCGACAACAAAGATACCCCATCCATCCCTGATGCTACCGCCCAGTCAAATACACTCATCTTAACCGTGGGCACTGACAAAGTGGCGTCCCGGAACCTCCGGAAACACTTACCCTCTATTCTTTCATTCTCGTCGAGATTCCTATCAGCTCACCCGGACGGCCTCATTCGAGTGTTCTGCTCATCAGGGATCGATGTCTCCGTGGGTGTTGCCTTGGCTATCGACTGTTGGAATTTTGGTGATGATGGGGAAGTCAAGAATGAAGTTTCTATGAAGACTCAGGATCATTCGAAGACGACGATACGGGGACGCCTTGGTAGGATAATGGTTAGGTGTCCTGGTGTTAACCCGTCACGCAATACACTACAGAGTGTAAATAGCCATCTTATACAGTAAATAAGTCACTAAAAATAGGTATAATTTATTTCAAATATCAACAATAGCCCAACCAGATAACAACCCTCACTCACACTCCCACTCACACTCCCACTCACAGCGCCTCCAAATCCTTCAAGACCTCCGGAAACTCACTCCAATCATCCATCACCACAACTGCCCCCGCCTCCGTCAACACCCTTCTCATCTCCTCCTTCTCCTCCATCGGATACGGCCCCGTATACCCCACAACCCGAATCCCCGCTCTAAACCCGCTCATGGTTCCCGTCTTGGAATCCTCGACAGCAATACACTCGGCGGCCGTCTTGCCCAACGTCTCCATGGCAAACAGGTACACGGCGGGATCAGGCTTTGACGTCGGGACGGGCAGAGAAGTAGCCGCGGAGAACACTTTGGCATCGGGGAAGTAAATGTCCTGGCCGACGGCCTTGACGGAGGCAATGACGCGTCTCTTGGCCGATGACGAAACGACGGCCATTTCGTATTTCCCGCCGGCTTTGAGAACGGCCAATTGTTCGTTGACACCTTTGCACGGCGCCAGGCTCTTTTCGATCTCCGCGATAACCGCACCTTCTTCTTGCTTCACATATTTTTCCAATTCTTCATCGCTAAGCTGCAGGCCGACCCGCTCCTTGAGTTTAACCAGCATCCCTCTAAAGTTGTATCCGACGAATTCCCGCAGGAGCGTCGGGCCAGTGAATGGGGTGGGAAGGGATACGTTGTGGGTGGTGCAAATGTTGTTGATAAGGGATGCACAAGCGACGAAGGCGACGTCTTCGGAGAGGACGAGGGTGTTGTCGCAATCGAATAGAATGGTGGTGATCTGGGGTTGGAGTTAGTGGGTGGCAGAGGTGGGGGGAGAGGGGTGGTAGACTTACGGGAGCCATTTTTAGTGGTTGGATGTGTGTATGTGTGTATGTGTATTGTATCTCGTCAATAAAAAAAAAGCAAATCAATTGCTACTATCAAACTCGTCACTGTATCTATAATCAATTTTAATGAACTAACAAACAACACCAACCCACCTCCACCCGGAAATACCTACCCTTTATATATCCCCTCCCAAAAAACCCCTCCTTCCAATCCGCCAACCACCTCACCTCACCTAGATACCTTACCCCTACCCCTCCTCCTACCCCCCTTCTGTCCATAGCTCCTTTCACAATGTCACGAAACAGCGGCACGGCAGAAAAGTAGTGGGACATTTGAGTCTAAGCCAGCCATTAATTATCCTAATAGATGTTCAGTTGTATAGTAGTAATATTACTGTATTTGTCTAGTTTATAGTCCTATTAACTGTTCATCGTATACTTGACGAATCCCCAGTTTCATAATTCCCACATGCTTCACCTCGGCGTCATCCCTCCCGCACCCAATTCCACTTACCCATTACAACCCCTCCCCATGCTACCCGCCGTTCCACCGCACCACACCGCACCACCCCACCTCACCCCTCACATCCCTCGCCAATTATCCGGACCAACTTATTCCCCCTCCCCTCAATACTTTCCTACGACACCTCCGCTACGTCATAGTCCCCACTTTCTATCTAAGTGGTGAGGGATATTTATTATTGTGGTAAGGGTAGGTCGGTCATCATGAAGAATATAGTGGGGCGCCGGTAAGCTGGTAGTTGGGCAAGGATGGGAACCCCTAGGACTCCTAGGGATGAGGGGGCTTAACACGACAATCAACCCCAAATATCATGCACTCACAAAGACTAAAAATAACCTCCAAAAAAAAAAAACATAAAAATAATATTCTATTTAACCTCTTCTTCTTACACCAAAACCTGCCTTAACACATCCTTCTGCGTCACCGTCAATGTCTTCGGAAAATCAACCTCAATCTTCACCACCAAATCCCCCCTCTCCCCCACTTTCTTCGAAATTGGCATCCCATGTCCCGGGAACTTCTCCTCGCTCCCCGGCTGCGTTGGCCCCGCCCGCTCCATCGGTATCATCTTGCCGTCAATCGTTGTGATTTTCTTCGACCAGCCTGTGAGCGCTTCGACGAGGGGAATCCGGATGGTCATGTGCAGGTCGTTGTCGACGCGGCTAAACAGTGGGTGGGGTTTCTGTGATGGTTTGAATGTTAGCAAGTGTCTAGACATTGGGTAGCACTGTGCCGAAAGTGGTGCCGTGAAAAACGAAAACAAAAAAACAAAAAAATGAGGGCCGTATCCTGTTATATCCCGTTACTTACCTCTTCGATAATAAAATGCACATCTTGCCGCCCACCCTCCACCTGATCGCCCACCCCATTAAACTTAATCTTGGTCCCCTTCTTGAACCCTGCCTTAATCGGCACTTCCAAAGTCTGATCCGTCCTCACTAGATTGCCCTTCTCATTAAAAATCTTCCGCTTAATCTTTAATTTCTTCGTCGTCCCCTTGAACAACTCTTCCAACGTCAATGCTAACGGCTTCTCGACCGCCTCCGCATCCACCTGACCTCCCCTTTTACCAAAATCCTCGGTGGTTGACCGATGCGGCCGGTGGTTGGGGCCCCCGGGCATCGAGCCCATACTGCCGAACATGTCCGGCATGCCACCCCGCCCATCCCGCCCATCCCACTGCCTCTGAGAAACTCATTGAACAATCTATCTGGATCCGTAAAACTAAACGATGCACCAGCCCCTGGGCCCCCTTGCCCTGTCGACGACGAAAAGTGGAAAGACGTTCCGCCAGGCCCTCCCGGGAACCCACCCGGGAAACCCTGGGCCCCTCCAGACCCAGCAAATGGATTCCCCCCGGCGGATGACCCAGATGATGGCGGGGGGGCGCCGCCGCGCAGGATGAAGTCAAGGCCGTAGGTGTCGTAGATTTTGCGTTTGTCGGGGTCGGAAAGGATTTCGTAAGCTTGGGAGATTTCTTTAAATTTGTCGACAGCTTCAGGTTTGTCGGCATTTTTATCGGGGTGCCATCTGAGGGCTTGTTTTCTGGGTGGGGTTAGCGTCTTTTGATTCAAAGGTGGTGATGTCTGGGTAGATGGAGGAGTAGAGGGGTGGCGGGGTATGGGACTTACCTGTATCCCTTCTTGATTTCTTCAGATGAGGCATCTGGCTTGACGGCCAGGAGGTCGTAGAGTTTGGTTTCCTTTACCATTTTGAGGGTGTTGGTTGTGTCTTTAATTGGGTATATATTGTTGTTGAAGTCGTAATGTCATAAATTGATGTCACGAGACAGTTGCAATCTAACAGCAAGAAATAGTCAAGTCAAATGGAAATTGAATCGTGTCGTGGTCGTTAATACAAAATGGAAAAAGAAAGAGATAAATATATATATATATATATATATATATATATTTATATATATATATATATAAAGAAAAAAAGAAAAATAAAAATAAATGAAGATGATAATCAAGGCTGTGATGTTCCTCAATGCAAGCGGCCTATTGTGATCGAACCGTCTCGAATCACGTCGAGTATGACAGTAGCTATCAGGAACTGTTAAGTCGATGAATAAGGGAAAGGACTCTCTAATGTTGAGCTACAAAGGAATATATAGTGGAGATTCTGATAGCAGGGAGAGAGTTCTGGGATTTTATTGGTACTAGCTAATTAAGATTAGAGACTGCTTGCTAATGCTCTTGATGATGCCCAACGGACGAGATGTTGTAAGCTAATAGAAAAGTGGGGTCGTATGTTAGTGGTGTTTGAGTGGTGTTAGAACCAATGGTTTGCATGGGAATTATGTAGGTGTCGATGAGTGTGCCTGTCTGCAGTAAATAATAGGCTTTGTCTTCTCTTTATATACTCTTTTATAATGTCTGTCTATTGGTTACCTCGAGATATTATGATCAGAACTCTCGTGTAGCAAGGTGAACCTTCCAGAAGATTCAGGCCTCTTTAGTGGCTTGACCGCCTATAGTCCATCACCCCACCTAAGCCTAGTGGCAGATACAGAGGGTTACCACCCAGACCCAGGCCTTTACCGCATGGGACTCTCGGAATCACTCCCAAAAATCATGACCTTACCACAAAAGTTATACAACCCTTAACTTCTCTTCAAACATCACAATGTGTAACCATTTGAGTTGTAGCTGAACCGCTTCTCCGTACTCGCCAACCTAGAACCGTAGTAAAACAAATGTAGCAGTGTTGACAGAGTTGTTTAGGGTTAAAAGGTAGGTCTACCTGCCAGCTGCCAATTCCCCCCCTCGCCAGCTGCCCGAAGCTCCTCCCAAGCTCCCCTACGTATCCTTTGCGCCGCCGTCGCATACCATCGACGATCCACTCACTCGACCGATGCCATATCATTATACCACCCAGCATGTCCCTCAGTTTACGCGATCGGCAAGTCGCTGCCATCAAGAAGATTCTGAACCTCAATGAAGATCTTCCTGATGTCAATGATGTCGACGGGACGCCGGGAACGATGGCTGTGTTGAATAAAGAAGGAAAGCCTATTTGGAAGGTTTTGGTTTTTGATGATTTGGGGAGAGATGTCATCTCTAGTGTCCTTCGCGTCAGCGATCTGCGCGCCCTGTAAGTCGAATCTTAATCGGTAGTAGTATAGAAAAAAAAAAAAGAAAAGAGGCTAACCTGTATCAGCGGCGTCACCATCCACCTTCACATCAACCAAAGCCGTCACCCGATACCATCTGTCCCAGTCGTCTACCTTGTCGAACCGACTCCCGCGAATCTCCAAGCAATCACAAACGATCTCTCTCGGCCGTTATATACTCCCGCTTATCTCAACTTCATGTCCTCGCTGCCAAGGCCTTTGCTCGAGGACTTTGCTTCCGCAACGGCAATGGCGGGGACCTCTGAGCACATTGCAGCGTTATATGACCAATATTTGAACTTTGTTGTTTCAGAGCCAGATTTGTTTAGTTTGGGGATGAACAAGGATCACACGTACTGGGCCGTCAACTCTGCGAAGACGACAGATGCGGAGGTTGACCGGAATGTCGACAAGGTGGTCTCGGGATTGTTTTCGGTCGTCATCACTATGGGCGTCATCCCAATCATTCGGGCACCCAAGGGCGGTGCCGCCGAAATGATTGCGCAGAAGTTGGACCGGAAGTTGCGGGATTACATTCTGTCGGCGGGGCGGTCGGCGAGCACCGGGAACCTGATGACAGCGAGACCGGTATTGGTCATTCTGGACCGGAACATTGATTTGACGCCAATGTTGTCGCACTCGTGGACGTACCAATCGTTAGTTCACGACGTCCTTAAAGTCAAGTTGAACCGCATTACGATCGAGACTCCTGACGAGACTGACGCCATGAAGCCGCCAGTTAAGAAAACGTATGATATCACTGCCAACGACTTCTTCTGGGCGCGGAACGCCTCGTTGCCGTTTCCGCAGGTTGCCGAGGATATTGATGCTGAATTGTCAAGATACAAGGAGGAGTCGTCGGAGATTACGCGGAAGACGGGGACAGCGTCGATTGATGATCTCACGGGTAACGCTTCATCGTCAGCAGCGCATCTAAAGGCGGCGCTGTCGGCTCTTCCAGAGTTGAGAGAAAGAAAAGTTGTGTTGGATATGCATATGAACATTCTGGCGGGGATCTTGAACGGGATTAAGAACAGACAACTGGACAACTTCTTCCAAATGGAGGAGAACATTGCTAAAGAGACCAAGGCGGGTATCCTGGAGATCATCAAAGCAACGGACAAGGGCGATTGTCCCAATGACAAACTGAGATTGTTCATTATTTGGGCCTTGACAACGGAAAACGAGATTGCCCGCGGGGACTGGAGTGGCTTTGAAGAAGCATTGAAAGAAGCCGGCGTCGAAGACACAGCGAGTGTCGATTTCATCCGACGGTAAGCTTAGAGTCTCCTAAACACTATAGCCAATGACATGATGACTAATTAACAATTACAGCTTTCGCACAACCACCAAAATGACCCAACTTACAACCCTCACCTCATCCCCCCCCACCCAACCCTCCCTTTTCTCTAACCTTACAACCCTCTCCACCCGCCTCTCCACCCGCCTCAAAGAAACCAACGTCCCGCCCGCCCTCTCCGCAAACTTTGAATCACTCTCCTCCGCAATCAAAACTCTCCTCCCGTCAAACCGCGACCTCACCGTCACCAAAATTACTGAAGCCCTCATGGATCCCTCGACTGCCTCGACGTCTGCCCTTGCGCAAACAGAGTCCTTTTCCTATTTCGACCCGCGGAATTCCCATGCGCGGGGAACCGTTCCGCTATCTGCTACGGCACGGCCGTCCTTGACGGTCCCGGGAGCCCTGGGGTCTAGCGATCCTGCAGTTTCCTTTGGGCAGCGGCGCCAGGGGTTTATGGAGGGATTGTTTTTATGGTGGGTGGGGAGTATGGATGAATATGGGAATTTGCGTGAGTGGGCGGGGAGGACAAGGGAGCAGGGACGAGTGGGAAGGCGGGTGGTGTATGGGGGGACGGAGGTTGTGGGGGGTGTTGAGTTTATTGAGGGGAGTTGAGGAAGTTGGGGGAGAAAGAGTAGAGGGATTGTTATTGGGTATTAGGTATTAATGACAAGTGTATTATATATATATATATATTTTCCAAAGTACGGATATTTATTTTGATGTATTCATGTTTTGTCTTGCCTTGTTTAAAACGCCTCACTTATTCCGGCCTCCTCGGCAATGGTGGACCTACATCCCCGACATCCACCGGGCCACCGTCCACCTTCTCTTCCAAAATAGTCTCCCCGCATTCCACAATAACCTTCGCATCTCCAAACCCCTCAACATCCTTAACAATCATCTCCCTGTGCTCGACATCCCCTTCCTCCTCAACCTGCCCCATTCCCATCCCCATCCTCACCTCCCCCGCCAAATACTTCCTATCAACCCTCAAAAACCTCGTTAGTCCCACGGGTAATTCTCTATTCTCCTCCGCCATCCCCTCCGCCGTCGCAAACACCAACACCGGGTCCCCCCCCTCAGTCCACAGGCGACTTTGCACTTCCGGGAAACCTAAAGCCTCCACGGAGACTGCCGGGGATCCCGCAGGGTCAAAAGAGACGCGCAGCCAGTGAGTTGTTAAGTTGAGATAGGTTGTTGCATTTTGACAGGAGATTCCACGGAGAGACATGATTTTTGATGTGTCGTCAGGTCGCTTTCCATCGGTCTCGGTTAACATTTTGGAAACTTGTTTATAGACGCTCTCATGGAACTCCATCATCTTCCCCAACCCCTCGTATTCTCCCCCTAACCTCGTTATCCGACTCTTAATCTCCTCGACCACCGACCGCAGCTTCATGACCAGCACTGCCTCCTCTTCTGTCAGCCCGGCCGCCCCCTCCCCGTCTGTCTCGCCCCGGAATGCCGCTCGCTCCTCAAGGTATTTAATTTGCTTCGTGTACCCCTCGATCGCTACTTCGCATTCCCTTATGCTAAGAATATTCTGGTCAGGGCCCCCGATACTAACGGCGCCCATGGGCATTGCCACGGCATCCATACGTTTTCGGGCATTGACCCATTTTTCCCGGTGGTCGGTGGCGAGCGCCATGAGTCCAATAGCATCGTTTCTTCTTCCTTCCATCCAGCGTTCAACGGAAAACACCTCTGGGATCGCCGGGGGCTCCCCAGACATATTGGCTGTGTTCAAATGTAACACTAAGACATCTCCCTGCCTCTCAATTGTCGTCACCCGATCATGTGGCCCCGGTTTTTTCGAGACACCAAGCGTCGATTGCCACATGACATGGTCGAGGATATCCGATAATGATTCAAGATACGGCCAATTACCCGCCTCCATACTAATGTCAATAAAGCAAATCTCCTCCCTGCCGTCCTCGTCATCATCGTCGAAGATGTCATCTAGTATCTTGTCGGCCGCTGGCACCCTCTCAATCGGATCCGTCTGCACAATAGTCTTCAGACAATCTGCCTGATTGTTGACCCGGCCCATCAAGTATTCGAAAAAGCGTGTTTCGAGGTTATATGTGCCGCCCATGACATCGGCCAGCCCGTTGATCGTGGCGTAACTCCGGGGACTTGCCTCGAGGAACGCAACGAGCCGGTGGACTTCTTCTTCAATGGATACCGACATGTCAACGCTGACTTCCCAGTCCATGCCGGTCTGTAGCGCCGAGTTGTCCTCGGGGGCGCCGAGTGCAACGGCCGGCTGGGTCCTCGGGATCGGGTCTCCTTTCCACCAGCCGGGGACACCACCATAACCAGAGCATTCCATACCACTTAGCAAGACGTTCCGTGCCATCGGGACCCGTTGCAAGATAGTTAGGATCCCCCCGAGTCTATCACTCCCTACGACAACCCCGTCCCTATCCATCAACACCAACACTCCCGGCGCCCCCTCTTCCCTCTGTCGATTCTCCACCGCCACATTATCCACCCTAGCCCCCACCACCCCTCTCTGCCACCCCCACCTCCCTCTTCATAATCAGCCCTCCCCGTTGGTCCGAAGACCGTCGGCCCCACCGCACTCTGTCCTGTCCCCCAACATATTCCCTGATACTCTTGACACCCCCGTACTCCGCCCCATCTACATCAACCCCTGACTCCTGTGCCGACAACCGCAACGCCTTCTGCAATTCAGCGTCCTCCTCGGTAAACGCCCCACCGACACCCGCAGTTTCAGTCCACCCGGCGACCCTATCCATTGGGGAATTATTCCTGGAGCGACTGGGCGGGCGGCTAAGCGCTAGACGTTCATAGTACGCGTCGGGATTCGGAGGTTGCTCGGCGGCTGACTCGATGTGGAAACTACCGGGTTGTCCGTCGTCGGCACCGGGAAGTTCCGACCACGCGGCGGTGGGCCCTTGGGCTACTGAAAAGGCAGCGTCCCCTTGTTCAAAATAATCGTTGATGAGTTTATTGACGTCGTTGCTGTTGAGAGTTAGTGCTGAGGCAATGAGTGACCGGATTGTAAACCCTGTGCATTCGACTACCTGGTCGATGAGCCCTTCTTGGTCCGGAAGGACCCGGGGGGTCGCGGGATCGGTCATTGTGGGGGGAGGGAGGGTGAGGGGGGATGAGAATCGTTATAGGCCGATTGTGGGGAAGGAAATGGTGGGGATTAGCTATGGGGGCACGTGACGGTGATGTTGATGGTGATTTCAGGAGAGTTGGGATCGGGATCTGGGTTGCTGGGATCGCCAGTTTGCTAGACTGCTGGTAGATTTGTCGGTGTCGTTGGGGGCCATTAAGGTCAGATAGTGTAATGATAGTATGTCCGTCTGGATTGATGATTAGCTGAGTTCGTAGATAGACAGATGAAAACTCATCTTCAATCGTTGAGATTGCGTTGATATCTGTATTGAGCATCAGATTGAATTCTATTTGCTTGTCCATCACCACAGCCTCACACACTCTTTTCCCCACTAAACCCCAGTGGAGCCCTCTCAAAAATGACGTAGTTAGGGTCTGTAAGCCCTTCCCATCTCCCGTTACACAACCCCACTTTCAACCACGCTTTCCCAATGAAGAACCCTTATTAAATCCAATATCATATATATTCATAAATCATATCTCATCCAATCTCTAATGCTCCAAATCTAAATACACCACCCTGCCCGTTCGAAAATTAAACAAAACCCATGCTTCATTCCCTCTGCCTTCCACCCACGAACCTCTTTGAGAATGTCTCGGATATACCCAGCTTCTCCCACGGCTGCTTTACCAGCGACTCTCCGGATACCCTCTGCGTCATCTATACGCATGCGGCAGATTTCCTCGAGGACGCTATCGGTCGTCTCCACAGCTAAGATTGGACCATCTAAAAACTCACCTATCAAGTCCGCTGCCGCACTATGCGCTGCCTCGATAACCGCCAACCTATTAAATTTCTTCGACTTGGTTTGTCCAACCAGTACCTTAACCATCTGGTCCCCCCACTTCTTCGCCTCCACTCCGTGAGTATCCACTCCCCCTGTTTTAACCCTCACCTTTCCCCCATCCCTTTCCTTCATTTCCCTCAAATACCCCACCAACCCCTCCCCCAATATCCACATCCCCTTCTCCCTCCAAATCGACTTCACCTTCAACACCTCCGGCTTCACAATAACTAGCCACCCAACATCATCATCCCGATACCTATTCATCAAATCCTCTGGCGTCCGCGCATCCCCCGCTAACTCCGCACTAATCCCATGAGCCCATAAAACCTGCAAAACCTCCAACCCCGCCGTCCTAAGGAGCTCGGGGAGGAGACTAGCAACAAGGACTTCGGCCCTCAGAACCCCAGGGTCCTTAGAGGCAACCGCTACACGTGTGGCGATCCCCTTCTTCACGTGCTTTGGTGGCATCTTCGCAGAAACGGCGAGCCTCTCCCACGCCAAACTAAAGCCAACTGCATGACGTTCCGGCAGCCCCGTCTGCCCCTTCGGCCTATGGGCCTTGACCAGAGCGTCGTACCTTCCGCCTGCTGCAATGACGTCCTTGGCGCCTTCTTCGGAAACTAGGGAGAAGATGATACCGTCTTTGAAGAAGTCTTGTTTAAAAGAGGCAAGGGGGTTTATAAGGATTTTCGTGGAGACGCCAAGGCGTCTGCAGTAGTCGAGAACGGTTTTAATGTGTGCTATTGTTGGTTGGAGGGTTTGGAAGATAGGCGTTCCGTCGAATATTACCTTGAGCCTTGAGATAGCCTTGTTCGGTTGGTCTGTCCGCATAGTTAGCATCTCATCACAATCATCACAAAATCAATAGATCATTGTCGTCTCTACTCACCCATCCAGTCAAACCTCTGCAACACATCCACTGCCGTCGCCGAAACCCCTACACTCCCCTCCCGCAACTCTCTCTTTATCCTCCCAAACCCTACCCCGCCAACCCCCAACCTCGACAAAATCATCCCCGCAGCCCGTCGGCTCCCGGCACCGACCCCGCAGAATTCAAACACAGAGTGCAGGAGTTGGCTGTGTCCAATCACGAGACGGACACGCCCGGCGGCGGCAAGCCGAGGGAACTCCCGTGTTATCTCATCCAGCACTTTGAGAACCTCGGCTTCCCTCAACGCTAAATCAATGGACGACGTCGACACAATGTCAAAGTCAACTTCCGATATCTCCAACGGGGGCCCCAGGACCTCCCTCCGTCTATACACAGTGCCAAACGTAAAGCACCTCTTGGCCCCCATCGCCCCCCGCCGCCAACATCCTCGCAAACCCCAAAGTCAAATCATACGGCAACTGCAACACCATCCCGCTGTCATCCAACGCCGTATACACCGCTTTGTTATCCGGATAGTAATCCCGCGACCTTGGGTAGACCCCGGCCTCTCAATCTCGACAGCTCCGTGTCGTTCGAAGATCTCTGTCAAGATCCTCTTTGTGCATGACCGGTACAACAGTGTCCTCATGTCTGGTGAACGCCCCGTGGCACTCATGGCCCAAGTATAATCTCTGATTGCCCCTGGCGGCCTCGCGAACAGCGTTTGCATGATCTTTTCATAGTACGGCGAACTGGGGTCTGAGATGCCTGCAAGCGCCCTCTTGATAGCTTCACCTTCCAACGGTACAGGCAGGAGACCTCCGGCTAGGAGATCGGTAGCCCCAGGTCGCACTTCGGGATCATGGACTAACAAGCTAAGCACGATTGTCTCCATGTTTGCCTCCACCGGTCGATGTAGAGCATCTGTTGGTAATGCCGGTGGTTCCTGTCTCAGAGGTGTCATTACCATTACCCTTTCCATTGTCGACGTACACGGCGCCGTGCACATTTCAAAAAAAATGAGGCCCAGCGAATACATATCTACTTTCGCCGAGTATGCCCCCGCGTGGCACTTCGGACTTCTGGTGCCGCGTAGAAGGCTGTCCCAATGGACTTTGTCTCCATATCGGCGAGTGTCTCCGAGTCATTTAAGCTCAGGCTCTTCCTATCTTTATCCCGTTCGATGACAAAGTGTCCTGACGTGGCCAGTCCAAAGTCGCCAATCTTGATATTGTCACGGCCATCGTCCCCCTGACTAATGAAGATATTCTCAGGCTTAAGGTCTCTATGGACAATCCTCAACGCGTGAATGTGCGCCAAGCCCTCAAGAATCTGTCTAAACAACCGCCAAATCTCAGGTGGGTTTGTGTACATGTCACGGGATATCAGCGACCGGAGGGTCCGCTGGTCGCAGTATTCCATCGAAATATAAAGGACTGTGTGCTGCGTAGGGGCCTTTGGAGCATTCGGGAAGCTGCCGGGTCGTTTGCGGCTCGGGATTCGTATTGGTATAGTCCGTCTGAGAATCTTTTCGGGACCAATTTCGGAATCAGAATTGGATTCGATGGCATCGTCATCGGAGATATCTGAATCGTCATCTTCGGAAGACTTTTCGTCATCTTCCTCCTCTTCGTCTTCCTCGCTGAACTCAAATATACCCTCTCCTCCATTCGATATAAAGTCCAACCCACTCGCACTCGCCTCAAACACGATCCCGCCATCATCCTCACTATCCATCGTCCTCTTCTCAATATCCGACAAACTTCCATCATTCTCCGTCTCCGTCTCTGTCTCTGTCTCCGTCTCCGCCTCCATCTCTGTCTCCATCTCCGTCTCACTCCCAACGTCACTCGCTTCATTAACCCCCTCTACCCACGTATTAAAATACCGCACAACCGCTGGATGCGAAATCCGCGACAAAAGTCTCACTTCCTTCAACGTTTCTGTCAAGCTCGCCTGACTCCGCAACGTCACCTTCTTAATCGCGTAAAACTGCCCATCCAGCTTCTTCCTCGCTTTCACTACTTCGCCAAATGCCCCTTTGCCCAACACACCCTCCTCCACAAAGTCTTCCGTATATCTCGAGTTCGTCAGAAACCTCATCACAGAGTCTCGCCGGAATCGTTTCGGGATACTCGATCCCAAACTCCCGGGCTCAAAGGCGCCGTGCCCGTAGCCATGGTGGTGGACAGCCCCCTCACTAGCCAGCACCGGTGCATCCGTCGCCAAAAACTCACTCGAACTTAACTCGAACGCCCGGCTCCTCTTCCGCCCGCCCGCCTTGAAGAACCTCGACACGAGTTCCCTCAACGGCTTACTCAGCTCCATGGCTTCTTGCAACTCAGTCGGCGACGCATACCGTTGCGGCACATCCAAGCCAAACAACAACTGCAAAAAGACAACCCCGAAATCCCATACATCCGTCTTCTGCGTCGGCGTCCCCTTCCCGTCCGCAAGCTCCGGGGCTACCCAGTACGCTGAACGCCCTGTTGCCAGCCCAATGCGCCTCGCCGGCCCGTTTGCTACCGCGTGAAACTCCCGCTGGAAGCCAATGTCCGTAAGCTTCAGGCCGACCTCACCCGTGCGCTCATCCATGAACAGCAGGATGTTTCGGCAGTGGATGGCCTGGTGGATGATCCCCCTGTTATGGAGATAATTGAGCGCATCGAGGAGGTCACGAGTCCATGCACGGACTTTAACGATATTGAGGGAGCCCGAGATGTCGAGGAGCTCCTCTAGGGATCCCCGTTCAGCCAGCGGCATCAGGATGGCGACGTCCCAGGTGGGGTAGTCGCCGGCTTTCTTGGAGGCCTGGTGGGCAATCTTGTAGGCAATGACGTTGGCAACCCGGGGATGTCGGATCTCCTTTTCTTGGAGCTTGATGAGCCGTTGCTCCAAGTGCCCAATCATATCCTGTGCCTGCGATGGCGTCTTCCCTACACACCGTAGCGTGACCTCCTTGAGCAAAAACCCCGGCACCACCCGGCCCGTAAGTAACACCGGCCGCACCCGAGACAGCACCGACCCGGGTATCGACCCTTCCTTGTACCTGACCTTCTCCGTCACCGACAGAAATGTACTCGAGTTCCCACTCTCATCTTTCACATCGCAAATTTGGTCAAACGTCAACGCCGCCGTCAGTTCCGGCTTCCCGTGGCCGTGATCCTCGGAGCCGCAGTCGCCCGAGTTCGCCAATAGCAATGACGCCAAGCTTCCTCGTTGTTGTCGTTGGTTCTTAATCAAAGACTCATTCTGTCGTTTCCGCTCATCTTCGAGTTGCTGTGTCCACAATTCCCGTTCCTCTTCACATTCACGTTCCCTTTGCTCAGCCTCTTCCCTCTCTTTCCTCGCGACTTCGTTGGCTTGATGTGCCTCGTGTTCGGCCCTCTCTTCTTCCAGCGACCGTTCGTTGCCATCGAGTTTGGCTTGTGCCGAAGCGTTGAGGATGTCTTCGATGCCTTGGCAAAGCGTCATGATCATGTCGTCTTCATGAGTGTGGAGGCGGGGTTCGCTGGTGAGATAGCGATGGACTTTGAAGAGGGAGGCAGGTCGGAGGGTGGTGTGGTTTTGACCGACAAAAGTGGGGGTCCGAGGGTATGTTGCGGTGAAGACGACGTGGAGAGTCAAGGCGAATTCAACATCAATCGAAGACCGTAATCGTATTTCAAATTTCGGTTCGGATTTCTAGATAATATATAGTCAGTATACACTTATCTCATATCGTCACCTTAGCATCTACCTTCCACGCCACAACCTCTTGCTCATCCAACCTCGTAAAATCCTCCATGTATGCACTTTCCAACACAATAATCTCATTCTCCTGCAATTCTGCATAATTCACCTTGTCTCCAGGCGCCACCGATATCTCCGCAAGGTCTGGAAAGGCTCCGACCAACTTCTTAGGCTGCACCGGTGGCCCCTTTTTTTGCTTGGATGGTTTTCGGTTTTGCGACATAGTGAAGGGGTGGTGATGATGTGTGAGTGAAGTGAAAGGATGGTAAATGGCTGTAAATTGACGTGAGTGGTGGTCTGGAGCTATGTCGTTATCCTAGGGTTGGGGTTTCGTCGAATGTATGAACGGGTAGATCAGATACGAAGCACAAAGGGTATGCCTTGTAAAGAGAAATGTCTAGGAATTTTATATGACGTCAGTGAAGGAACAAAGTTATCGACAGAGGTGTCTGTGATTAGGTGATAGGTCAATAGCTGGATAGCGAGATGCTGGATGCTGGTGCTGATGTTTGGTGGCGGAGTCATGTGCCGGTTTTGTAGGTGAAATGTGGGGCAATGTTCACACTGTTCTCTGGTTGTGATTTTATGTGTGTGTATGTGTATGTATGTATGTATGTGTGTGTGTGTGTGTGTGTAAGTAGTGCATTCTGGACAGAGAGAGTGCAAAGAGGAAAAGAGGAAAAGAAGAAAAGAGGAAAAGAAGAAAAGAGGAAAAGAATACATAAGATTTAAAATAAGGAGAAATGATTGCTCTTTTTAAAAGGAAGATGTGAAGCTATTAAATTATAGGATTCAAGTAAAGTATAGTGAGTGAGTAATAATGAGATGCAGATAGGAGTCTGTTGCTAGCCAATCTATAGAGCCTGCATCATGTAAGGCAACGCATTGAGTCACTATCCTATCTTTATGTTCAACACCATCACAAAACATAGACTAATACCATTAAACTATATTTATCATCACTACTTTCTCCCGATTAAATAACCGTTCTCATGAATTAACTATTTAGACATATATAACCCTAACATCTACTTCAAACCCAGTTACACCCTTGTCATCCACCAGCCAACCACATATTGACTTTCACGCCCCTCTCCACCAATCAACGCGCCTAACTATTAATCTTCCCATTCCTTCAACCAAAACCGGTCATCTTTGAAGGCCCAGCCTATCGTGACCACCGCCACCCTGGCCCACACCGGTCAATGCCGTCACGGACTCCACCCGGCACTCACGAGTTTAATACATGAATCCATGATCTCCCTTCTAGTGTATAATTCGGCTTGATTTTTTTTTATGTTTTTATTTATTTATTTATTTCTTTTCCTTAACTTGAGCTGGTTGCTAATTACTAGAATAGAGAAGGAACTATTATTGAACTTTGAATCGGGCAACTACTAATCCAATGCTTGGCTGGGTCATGCGACGCGCCGGCGCCGGCGCCCCTGATGATTTTGACGATGCAGGTGAGTCCCCAATGAATCTATTTGCCATAGACTATCTCCGATTGTATCTGTATCCCTTCGGCCTCGGAACACCTAATGCGTTTTAATGAACAACCTCTGATCATCCAATGTTCCCAATCCATCCGCTAACATTCACCCACCAGCTGCCGACACCACCCAACTCGACCCCGCAACCAACACACCAGCCCCCGTGTTCGCCGCACGTGCTTTCAAGTCTGCGCTATTCGGATCGCCAACGCGGAATACCAATGACGATACGATGACGGACTATATATCGCGGACACCGACAAAGGCGCCCCCAGGCATCCTGATGACCCCAGGGACCGCTGGGGCTAAGAGGAAGAAGGTGTCTTTTGGCACTGATCTTGTCGACAACGCAGATACCGGGAAGGACGGCTTCACGGTGAATAAATACGGCCGGACACCGCTATTCGAAAAACTAGAAGAGGCATCGAAACGGCGACCTGCAGCACCCAACCCCGCTGCTCGGAAATCGCCGAAGAAGACAGCCACCGGCTACACACCCAGCTATGCGGTCCCCGACAGCGACTGGGACGACGATACGACGAACAATGTCAACGTCTCCGCCCCGTGTACTCACGATGTCACGGCGGATATTGCGGATCCGAAGTCCGAGTCCGGTTCCTACTGGAAGAAGATGCACGAGGAATACCGAAAGGATGCCCAGCACGAAATGATCAAATGTCTCAAAAAGTGCAAATCGCTCAACGAATTTGCCCAAGCGCAAACAGACAAAGCGATCGCCGCTGAAGCTGCACTAGATGAAGAACGTAAGAAGACCAAGGACCTCGAGAAGATGGTCGCCGACATGAAGGCAAAGGCCACGACTGATCGCTGGGCGGCCTTCAAGGGGAAAGATGATGAGAGTGATGATTTACTGGTGAGGTTGAAAGAGGAGACGGCCAAGGCAGCGGGCTATCGGAGGCGGGTGGAGGAATTGGAGGGGATTGTGAAGGATAGGGGGTCCCGGGGGCCGCTGGGGTTGACATCAAGGGGGTCAGGGGCATCTTTAGAGGTCCAGAGAGAGTTGCGGAGGGCAAAGTCGCAGTTACGGGAGGTCGGGGAGCTCCGGAGGGATGTCGAGAGGTTGAAGGCAGAGTTGTCGGCAGCGGATCGGCGGAATGAAAAACTGGAGAATGAGAACAAGAAATTGGCAGAGCGGAAATTGGAGGACCCGAGAGTCGAGGAGGTCAGGCGACAACTAAGGGAAGCGAGAGACGATAGTCGACGAAGTGAGGAGGAAGTGAGGAGGGTCAAAGATGAGTTTAGAGAGTTTAGGGAAGAGACATTCACGAGGCAGAAAGAAACGAGTCGGGTCCTGGAAAGGTCAATGGACAAGATCGCCGAGTTAAAAATTGAAATCAAGGCGTTGGAGGCCAGGGGAGAGAAGAGCGGAGCTGGGGAGCCCGAGACGAAGACGGCTTCCGTGAGACCCCGGGATCGGGAACACCCTAAGTCTACGGTGCTAGGAAGTACGACGCCACCCTCAGACACCGAGATGAGGGTGCGGCTACGAGATATCCCCGCACAGTCACCGAGGAAGACGGTGGTTGATGACTTTAGCGTCAAGTTGCCGCCGGTTGTCAACAAGGTTATACAGAGACCTGTATCGTCGTTTGACAATACGGACTTCTCGCTAGACTTCACGCCGAACATCTCGATGACAGATCGGAATTCCCCAGTGAGACAACTTCAACAACCAGCAACTCTACCTCCAGTTTCCAAGAGACTATCCGCACCCATTCTGGCCACACCTATGAAACAACGAGCGGACCCGCTAGACGACCTCACCTTTGACCTATCGACGCCCCATATTTCGAAAATCGATGTACATAAGAACAACAACAACAACAACAACAACAACAACAACAACGATAAAGAGAATGACCGCGGGACATCCGTGACGCTGGGGAACACGCGGCGCAGTGGGCTGCCGATGGATAGACGGGCGGCGGCTGTTGCACGGATTGAGCGGAGGAGGGCGGAGAAGATGAAGGCAATGGGGAGTTAAGGGGGAAGACGTGATGATGATGGAGTTGGGAGTTTGTTTTGGGATTTTTTTTTTTGGGGGATACCTTGGGATTCATTTAGTTTATTTTTATATTTTATTTTTATTTTTATTTTTATATTTTTGGTGATGGTATCCTTGTGGCATCTGATTGCTTATATAATCATCCTTATTTCTTCGTGATGACGATTGTCCCGCGACTCATTCATGCTGCAACCACACGCAAAATGGACATCAATACCCCCCTCAATGAGACCGATGTCATCATCGCCGAAGCTGAAGTCCGCGCATTAGAAGAACAACTACTAGTCGCAAGAGCCAGACTCGCCACAGTAAAGCAATCGCCCCCACCAGGTACTTTTACCCCTCCATGCATCCATACCACGATACTAACTACCCTAGACCTTGCTGAACACTTTCAATATCTCCTATCTGACACTGCGCTCCCCCTCGGCGCTTTTGCGTTCTCCTCCGGTCTTGAATCATTCGTCGCTCACACAGCTGGCCCCTTCACTACGTTTCTCCCCCTATCAATTTTCTCTTTTTCCTCAACGACCCTCCCCTACTGCCTCGCGGCCCACCGCGACCCCACAGCCCTCCAAACAATTGACGATGCCCTCGATGCCGCAATCATCTGCACAGTAGGACGCCGGGCCTCCATTGCCCAGGGTCGAGCACTGCTCGCTTTGTGGGAAAAAAGCTTCCAGGGAGCTGTGGACAGCAATAAGCAAACAGACCTCCAATCGTTCATCACACTTATGAAGAAAGTCCCATCGACGCACAAGCCTGGGGCCCTCCCGCTCGCGTCCGCACACCTGGCACCGCTATTTGGCGTCGTGGGAATTTAGTGGGTCTTTCTCTTCGACAGGTCGCGTATATGTTTGTGCTTAGTCATGTGCGAGCGTTGCTGTCGGCAGCTGTACGGGCTAATATGTTTGGGCCATTTATGGCGCAGAGGATACTGGGTGATGAGGGGACGAGAGAGATGATTGGGAGGGCTGTGGATATGGGGATACAGGATACACGGGGGTACGAGGAGGCGGGGCAGAGGGTACCGGTGATGGATTTGTGGATGGGAAGACATGAATTGTTGTATTCGAGGATATTTAATAGTTGAAGAGAAGGAAGGCTCTATGTATAAAATGTATAAAATGTAAAATTACCTACTATATAGCTAAAAATAAAACAATATTCTATGTCTGCTTACTCATCATCACTATCACTTCCATAGCCAACCAATGGCCCACTCTTCTCCTTTTTCCCCTTCACATTAACCGTCACTCCCCCTTTCAATGCCTCCAACGTCTGTCCCGAAAGAAACTTCAAACAGCTCGGCATCTCCTTCGGCGCTTCCTCCAACATCAACGGCCCTACACCACCTTCCTGTTGCTCTCCAGCCCTAGTCTCCATCTCCTCCCTCTCTCTCACACTCTTCAAATAAACCTCGTCCGTCACCTCATACCCTCTCAACCCAAACTCCCCCTCCACCCTCCTCCGCTTCCCCCATCCTGCCCCCGCCCCTCAATCTCCGCCACGAACGCCTCCGGCAACGCCCGGCGGATCGCCTCGGCTGCCTGCTCATCAATGCGCCGGGCCTCACGGGCTTGTGCAGTGGGATTCGGGTCAGCGGTGGCCCAGCGGACATTGAGGACCTCGGAGTGGTCGAGGGATTGGTGGGCCATGGCTTCCTTAGCAAATTGGGCGTTAGATTCGTTAGTGTAAGTAATGAAGGCGATGCCGCGGGAGTTGAGGACACGGACTAGGTAGAGTTAGTATGTTAGTTCGTAATAAATAATAAGTAAGGTACTCACTACGTTCAATCTGGCCCCATTCGGCGAAATGCCGGGCAACAACCTCCTCAATGTCCTCCGTCACGTGAATCCGTCCAACATACACCGTCCTATTTTGCCTCATAAAACTCCCTACACCCCCATATCATCCCGATAATCCGAAAATTTATCCCGTCCAAAACAATCCACATTCGGATTAAACACATCGTGGATTCCTGGCAACCTATGTAAATATCCACAGTCCTCCCCCTTTGGACACACCCCTCGCGCAAAAAACAGGCAAAAGAAACTCCCCGCAACCCCATCCGCCTTCGTGAACCCTGAGTCGAGCGCCACATTGCACCGGCCCTTTGCCGCCGTATTCGAGTTGGCGTCTTCGCGGTCGCCGCCGGCCCATTTGTTGTACCAGATGTTGAAGATGGTGCCGGTTTGCGGGGGGGGCTCCGAGGTGATGGTGGCGGGGTCGACTTGTGGGCGGGCGGGGCGGCGTTTTTTGCGGAGGATCTTTTTGACTTTGCGGGAGGGGGCAATAAGTTCCGTAGAGGTGGGCTCCGTAGTGGCTGGAGAGGACCCCGGGGTAGGGTCGGCGGGGAGTCGGACATTGTGCGGTAGTGGTGGGTTCGTATATAGAGTAGAGAGCTATAACAAGGTTGAGAGATACCGGAAACAAAATTTGTTTAAATGGATAGATGACAAGATTGAATGCGATCGATGGTGTTGGTGGCGATACCAGGTTCTCGTCGCGATGGATTCAGACGTGAGTGCGCCAGAAATTATTCGCCACACTTACAAAATCTAGTGTGGCGTTCACGCAAAGGGTGGCGTCAGTTTACCATAACAGATAAGAGTTATCCGGTGGACGAGAACATGACATCCAACTATTAGAGCGTCGATAAAAATAATAAAAAATAATAAAAATAATAATAATAAAAATAATAATAATAATAAAAATAATAATAATAATAAAAATAATAATAATAATAAAAATAATAATAATAATAAAAAAAGAGTCGAATTAGGAGAGATAATCCTAGTCATAGTGAGTCACAAAATTTTCAGCATCCTGCCACCGCATCACCAACGACCTGCTTCTGTTAACATATTGGCCTTCCTCCGCTAGCTGGATATCACAGAAGTCACACAACTTTAACTTCGATTCTATTTTATTTTTATTTTTCCTTATTTGCTTCCGGTCAGAGTCCGTAACTCTACAACCTAACGATATGGTTAACATTACTGAGAAGATCAAGGAGTAAGTGCTAGGTTCAGACGAATGACGGCCGGAAGAGATGAGAATAGATGCTAACTTTTGCTAGAATTGAGGGGAGATGAGAAAGACGCAAAGTATATGATTTAACAATGGAGAGATGCATAAAGAGATGGAATACTATGAATGGCTAGAGTTACGTACTAACGGATGGTGTCATTGGGAACAGAGAACAAGGCAACTGGTAAATCCAAGCAGAGTCACTCCAAAGATCACAACCACATACTAATTCCTCCCAGAATACCATCTTGGCCTCTTGAAAGGGCAACTATCCACCCCCTTCCTCCATCTCCATCTCCAACCTCCCACTAACCCCTTCCCAGAAAACTCGCCCGCTTACGCGCTCAACTCCTCGAACCCGTCGGCGGCAGCGGCGGCGGTCCTGGCGCCGGCTTCGACGTCAATAAATCTGGTGATGCTCGCATATCCCTCATCGGTTTCCCCTCCGTCGGCAAATCTACCTTCCTCTCCAAAGTAACGAAAACCCACTCCGAGGTCGCGTCGTATGCCTTCACAACGTTGACTGCGATTCCTGGGGTCCTTGAGTACGGTGGGGCCGAGATCCAGTTGTTGGATCTGCCGGGGATTATCGAGGGGGCAGCGGAGGGAAAGGGGAAGGGACGCCAGGTTATTTCGGCAGCGAAGACGAGTGATATGATTTTGATGGTGTTGGATGCGACGAAGAAGGCGGAACAGCGGGCATTGTTAGAGGCCGAGTTGAAAGCCGTTGGCATCCGGTTGAACTGCGAGCCGCCGTAAGTCCATGACTCCTTATAGAACTGCCATGTAACCCACAACAGCTAATCACCCATCAGCAACATCTACCTCAAACCTAAGAAAGCCGGTGGCATGAAAATCACCTTCCAGTCTCCCCGAAAGCCATGGATGAGAAAATGATCATGAACATCCTCCGCGACTACAAAATCCTCAACGCCGATGTCCTCGTCCGCGACGACTCCTGCACTGTCGACGACCTCATCGACGTCATCATGAAAGACCACCGTAAATACATCAAATGTCTCTATGTGTACAACAAAATCGACTCTGTGTCCCTCGACTTCCTCGACAAGCTGGCGCGCGAACCGTACACCGTCGTCATGTCGTGCGAGTATGATCTCGGCATCCAGGACGTCATCGATCGCTGCTGGGAGGAGTTGAAGTTGATTAGGATTTACACGAAGCGGAAGGGCATCGATCCGAATTTCAATGAGGCGTTGATTGTACGGAGTGGGAGTACGATTGAGGATGTTTGTGATCGGATTCACAGGAATTTGAAGGATACCTTCAAGTATGCCTTGGTGTGGGGTACGAGTGCACGGCACATCCCGCAGCGGACGGGTCTAAGACATCCGGTAGCCGATGAGGACGTCGTGTACATAATGAGCGGATGGAGAGCCTAAGCGGCCACGAAGTTCCCCGTAATATAAGGAGGAGAAAAAAAGAATATTCAAGGCCAATCACATGATCCAAGCACTCCAAGTAACGCTATATCAAGTCAGCATAACAATATCTCCTCATTTATCAATAGTTAATTCCCAACCCAAACTCCCAAACGCCCAGACGAAACCAATTCCACCCAAAAGCAAATCATAAATATCATCGAGCACCCAGCCCCGTCTATGATGAGCCCGCACCCTTCTTGGGCGCAAACATGTCATCGCCGTCGGTAAGTTTCCGGGCCGTTGTTGAGGCGAAGAGAGAGCGGGGTTTCATTCTGGGAGAGAATCACAATTAGATGCTGAACGCGATAGAAGGGCTGTAAGTAGATGAATGGACTTACCGGGACGCCTGCTTGGTGCGGAGGGCGTTGAGCTTTTGGGTGCAAGGGCTCATCACGGTATCGGACGGCGAGACGAACTTTTGAGGTCTGGGTGTGGTCGTCGTTAGTGAATAGATTGATTTGAAAATGGCAATGCTTGATGGGAACTCACTCGGATTCATTCTTGATTTTGTTTTGGAGGATTTGGCGATGGTATTCCATGCTCTTAATCGACGAAGCGGTGGCATCAGAGGACATGATAGTGACTTGTTCGTTGCTATTTTTGTACGGTGTCTGTAATGTAAAATTTGCAATATCTCGCGATAATCAAAAGGTAAAAGTCTCAATTAACCAAAATACACTTCTTCTTTATTTCAAGATCTAAACCCCGACACCCCATTATCCAATCATCCAACCTTCTTTATAAACATTCATCCCTAACCCACCACCACTTTAACCCTCTCCCTCTCTCCCTACACTAAATCCCCCCCAAAAACAGCCCTACATTTCCGCTCCTCAATCACCACGACAACCGGGCACTCTTGGGCACGGACGGTGGGGAACAAATTGGTGGGTTATTCACGGAGTCCAGGCGACTGAGTAGCATCGAGGATCATTTTCTGTCTCGTTGGTTTGAGATCATGTAGTGTTGTGGCAAGGTAAGTTCGGGAGGGGGCCGATTAAGGGAGATTTTCAGCTGTGATGTGCTTTGGTGGATTTATGTGATTTGGCGTTGACGGTTCTAGGGAATCTAGGGAAAGAACATACATCATAACTAGAATTCAATATTCAAAACGGCAATTACTAAACTTATCTGGAAAAATCAAACAAAAATTACAAATCATGTGATACCATCAACATAGTCCATCGCCACCACCTACAGCTTACTCCCATACCTCTCTGCTGCTGCTGCTGGATTGTCCCCCTCACCCAGCCACTCTGCCATCAACCCATAGGGCTGGCGGGATTATCCTAATATTAGTGAAAATGAAGGAAAAAAAGGAAATCTATATCTTAGAGGTAGAGACAAAAAGTGAGTGATGGCGATGCTAAAGGAATTGATTAAAAGATAAATATGGGGTCTTGCCGTGGATCGAACACGGGACCTCTCGCATGCTATGCATCAGGGTGGGCCCTAAGCGAGAATCATACCACTAGACCACAAGACCAGGCTGTTTGTTGGAACGACTTTCATCTATCAGATTCAAAAGGTCAAAACTACCATGCGACCAACATGTGAATAGTTAGTCATACAATCAACACACGTCCCAACATTTTGAACATTTACATAGATGGACAAATATACCAAAATATCACTCTATAACACAACGCCCCAATGAATATATTCACTAAAAGCTACAAAAATCCCATTTTATATATAATCCAACGCCAAACTCCCAATCCCAATAATCCTTTAGTTCTTTCTCTTAATCCTCGCCGGTCCCAAACCCTTCCTCAATTCATCCAACCTCGCCACACCATCTGCCACCCTCGCCTTCTTTTGCTGCTTCTTCGTCATTCCCTTCTTCTTTACCTCGTGTCCACTCAAGAACTCATCCAGAATATCGTCGAAATCCTGCCGGGTGTCACCTTGGACAGTAGACACTGTAGACATGGCGGATATGTCTGACATCGACATGCTGTCATCCATGCCATCCCAAGTGCCGAATTCCTTATGTTGCAAAACCTCATAACGTCTGTCAAGGAGTTCCAACTGCTCTGTACGAACCAGAACCGACGATGACATCGACGTCATCGACGGCGTAGACAACGCCCCCTTTCTCCGCTTCCGCTGGCCACCTCCCGTCGCTACCGTCCACTGCGTCCACTGCGTCCCCTGCATTTCCGACCCCTCCGCAAACATCACCTTCTTCTTCTTCTTCCCGTCCTTTTGGTCCTTCTTGAACTGCTGGAAGTCCGCCATCCAGTCGCTGGACGCGGGCACTGGAACCGCTTCGCCATCCTCAGTGACACGGACGAGCTCGGGGACTTCGTCATCCCCTTCTTCGTCGTCACGGATAATGGGGGTGGATCCCTTGTATTCGTTGGTGGGCTTGGCGGTGCCGTCGGAGGCGTAGCCGTCTTCTTCTTCTCCGAAGTGCTCATCGTACGTTTCATCGAATTCGTATTCGTCAAGCTCGTTGCGATCTTGCGTAAGCTTCTCGAAAAGGTCAAAGTCTTCTTCATCGACGTAGGCGTCATCGTCGAGGGCCTCAAGGGCCTCGCGGAGACGGGGGTCCATGTCGGGTTGGAGGCCGGCGATGGCATTGGGGACATTTTGTTGGTTTTGGTAGTTGATGGGTTGCAGATTCTTTGAGGGGAGGAGAATCTCGTCAAGAGTAGCGGGCTTCTCTGTCATGGACATGTCCTTGAGCACATCGACCAAGTTCTTCTTCTTGTTCTTGTTCTTCTTCTCCTCCTCCTCCTCCTCTTTATCCTGGTTCGCTTCAATGAATACAGCCTGGCCGGCACCAGTCCCCAACTCCCGGACATGCTGCATGTAATCATACTCGGAGTCATCATAGTAGATACCGTAGTTGGCAGCCTCACCCTCGTTATTGCGAATGTAAGCGACAGATCCGAGTTCAGAAGACAGGTCATGGAGAGTCTTGCCGACGGAGGCGGCCTGGGTGGGGGCGGGGCGGTCTTCGGGCCTAGAGACAGGGTTCAAAACCATGGCTGGGGCGGTCTCATCGTGAATGAGAGGGTCATTTTGGGGACGGTGGACGAGCTGGAAAGTCGTCGCTTGTTTCTTGTCACTATAAGGAAGATATTAGATGTATATTGTTGATAATAGAGCACTGACGTTGGCTATGTGCAAGGGTAGGTTAAACACTTACATCCACTTTCCCTTAGCCATAATTGCGATTTATTATATGGTTGTTTAGTCGAAAGACGAAATAACTTGAGTTTATATCGAGGTTTCGGTCAAATGAGTTTAAATTAGGCTAAAGAGGGTTCACAATGAAGTTGTCAAAAATGCGGGTCCGTTTCACGATAGCAGGGATCCAATGAATTCAAGAAAAGAAAGAGCAAAACTCTACCACTCTAAAATTTCAAGCGCTTGCAGCAAGAACCAGGGTCGAATTTGGAAGGAAGGAATCTGAATTTTTAGAGGGTCATAAAAATGCAGCATCGATAATCAGACAGTGCTATCAGCACTTCTATGACTGTTGTTCTGCACGTATTATATGTACACTCACACAGTGTAGATAAAGACTCACTATGACATCAAGTTTGGGGAAAATTGCCCTCTTGCAGTATTCAATTTATCAGCGGTAAAACCTTTTGCGACAACATCACCACCAACTATATATTAGCACCAACAGAGAGAAATTTTAATTGTTAATATCCGCACATATTTCCACCAAAACACCTATTTATCGCCCATCATTTGAAAGCTGCTGAGCTGCTCTATTATACTTACTTACTTGTTTAACTTTTCAATTTTCAGATATTCACAATGCCTAAGCCCAAGTCCAAGACCAGCGTCGGTCTGGGCAACACGCTCATGAAAGACCGCTTCGGAAAGGGCAAGGGTGTCGACCGCCGCAAGACCTCCGCCATCACCCGCATCAATCACGTCACCGGTGAAGAAGTAAGTCACCCATCTGACTCCCGCCCCACATCGGAGTCACACTCAGCCCCGGCCCCGATCTCCACACAACTTAGCTAACCGGATCCCCCATTAGTACCTTGTCAATGACCGGGAGGAAGCTGCCTGGGTCAAGATGCGCTCTGTTACTGAACAAGGCGCCCTCGATGAATTCCTTGCCACTGCCGAACTCGCGAATACTGACTTCACCGCCTCGAAACTTTCCAGCGTCAAGATCATCCACACCGACAACAAGAACCCCTACCTCCTCTCTGCTACCGAGGAGCGCAACGTCCTTGATAAGCACCGGAAGTTCCAGTCAAGTCTGACAGTGCCGAGACGGCCACATTGGGATAAGAGTACGACGCCGGACGAGCTGGATAGAGCGGAGAAGGCGGCATTTTTGAATTGGCGGAGGGGTCTCGCGGAGGTTTCAGAGAACAACGACTTGTTGCTAACGCCGTTTGAGCGGAATTTGGAGGTGTGGAGACAGCTTTGGCGTGTTATTGAGCGTTCGGATATCATTGTGCAGATTGTCGATGCCAGAAATCCGATTTTGTTCCGCTCGGATGATTTGGATCGTTACGTCAAGGATATTGATCCGAAGAAGGAGAACCTTTTGCTCATCAACAAGGCTGATATGATGACGGATGCCCAGAGACGGACTTGGGGTATGTACCTGAAGGAGCAAGGTATCACGTATAGATTCTTCTCGGCTCAGTTGGCCAAGGAGCAGCTGGAGGCTGAAGAGATGGCTCTGCAGCCTGTTGAGAAGGACAGTGAGGACAGTGAAGAGGACAGTGAGGAGGAAAACGAGGAGGAGAAGGCCAAGGTTGAGTCCTCTTCTGCTGCTCCCACCACTAAGACTACTGAGGAGAAGCCTGTTGCTACCGAGGCCGCCCCCGCAGCCTCCTCGGAGACTGAGACTCCCGCTCCCCCTGTCCCCATTGATTACGGTGAGGTTGTTTCGGACGAGGAGGATATCCGTATTCTTTCCATATACGAACTCGAGGAGATGCTCCTCAGCTATGCCCCCACCGGCCTTGACCACAAGCTCCAAGTCGGTCTCGTCGGTTATCCCAACGTCGGTAAATCTTCGACGATCAACGCCCTTGCCGGTTCTAAGAAGGTGTCCGTTTCCTCAACGCCCGGAAAGACCAAGCATTTCCAGACGATCCACTTATCAGAGAAGATCGTGCTTTGCGATTGCCCGGGTCTCGTGTTCCCCAACTTTGCCTTCACCAAGGGTGACCTTGTGTGCAACGGTGTCCTACCCATCGACCAGCTGCGTGAGTACACTGGCCCCGTCGCCCTTGTTGCTCAGAGAATACCCCAACCATTTCTCGAGGCCATCTATGGTATCACCATCAAGACCCGCCCCATTGAGGAGGGCGGCACCGGCGTCCCAACTGCCTCTGAAATTCTGTCGGCGTATGCCCGTGCCCGTGGTTTCCAGACACAAGGCCTCGGTCAACCGGATGAGTCGAGAGCGGCGAGATACATTCTGAAGGATTTTGTCAGCGGAAAATTGCTCTTCTGCCACCCGCCGCCCAACACCATCGACCCCGCGGAATTCAACCGCGAACTCTACGATGACCTGCACCTCCCTGAGCGCCGTCGCGCCGCACTTCCCGCCCATTTTAGCGGAATCTCCGTTTCAGATACTGACGCAGTGTCCCTAGCGTTCACCGGTGGCCTCAACGTGTCCAAGAAGGCTGCGAAACTTGATAAAGGCTTCTTCAATGAGGGGAAGTACAAGGGGAGAGTTGAGCGTCCATTCCACTTTGCATTGACAGAGCAAGGGAAGGAAGGCGGTGCTCAGGGCCAGATGGGGGCGAGGCAGGCGAGGGCAGCGGGGTTGACAGGGAGTGTGAGTTCGAAGAAGCATTTTAAAGGGAATGGGAAGGGGGAAGACGAAGAAGAGACAGAATTACAATGATGATTAGAGAGGAGGGGTTAGATTTAGATTGGATTTTTGGATTATATTATGGTTTATTTATGGTTTTCTTGGGTTTTGGGATTTTGGTCAGGTATTTGGGTTGTTTTGATATTATATAAAAATATGGAGGAGAATTATGAATATAGTATGTTATGAATAATTTGAAATTTATCATTAGTATGGATATACTAAGATAATGTGAAACAATATCTTCTGTTTTGCTTGATTGAGTTAGAGTGGTAAATGTTTACACCACCACCTAGTAAATCAACTCAATTTAATATTGAATTCCAGATGTCCACCTTAACCCTACCACTCGATTCAACGTGACCTCACACACCCCAACCAATCCCACCAATCACATCCCGTCGCTGATTGCAGCTCCCAAATCCCAAATCCATCTAACGCAACGCGCCGTAATCAAAAATCACATCTCCAACCGCAAACCTTGATCCTACATCGGGACCTTTTCCATTGTCTTCAGCTATCGCATCCTCACGATCCCTGACTCCCCAACAATAACACGAAGCCATTTTTATTTTTCTTTTGTTGCACCCTTTTAATTCTTTGTCTTTTTTTTTAATTTTTTTAATATTTTGTATTTTTTTCCGGCACGTGTTATAAATTGTATTGGCTTACTGCGGTACGGTTCCTTGGTTTTCTGCTCTGACGTGTTTGAGGATTAATTATGCGGGTACCTTCCTTGGATTAAGTGGTGTGGATTCACTTAACATTTTTTTTCCCTGTGTGCGAGGCTGAGAACCATTATTTGGGCAACTAGTCTTTGCGAAACACAAAATAGGAAAGAAGTGAAAATTTCAGACGGAAGTGAAAGAAAAGGCAACTAGTAAGAATTCACTGGTTGGAAGATTCATTTGCTTCAGATCGTTATTCATTAAATATTGCATTTTGGGTTTCTGAGAACGGGCTTTGCTTTGCTTTGCTTTGGGTTCTCTTTTTCATTTTTTCTTCTCGAAGGGAATTGGTCTTGCGATAAATTTCTTTTATAGACGATACTGCTTTTGAAGACGACAACGACAACATCGCGCTCTGTTAACTCGAAAATCGACTTCCATCTTGACATTACGACGAAACCTCATCCATATTACCACCAACCAACCGTTCATGATAACAAACCCACATCGTCAAAACCTCCACCATTCCTGGCAACGGACCCGGCGCCATAACCATGGCCCTTTCCTCGTCACCATTCGGCCAACCAGCACCCTTCAGGGCTCCGCCGCGAATAATCCGTTCCAAAGTGCCCCCGTGACGACAGACCCATCCAAGAATCCATTCGCCGCGCCATCGAATCCCTTTCAGGCGACAGCGCCGATACAGAGTGCGCCGGTAGGCAATCCTTTTACGGCACCGGCGCCGCCAAAGGCGGGAGGATTTGTGGGGGCGCCGTTTAGCGCGGGGGTGGGAATGCGTTTAGGACGACGAAGACTTCAGCAGGTATGGAGAGATTAGGGGATATATATATGTATATATGCCAGGAGGGTAGCTGTTTGATTAACATAGTAACTTTGTAGCTTTTGGGGAGCTTCGGGGAATCCTTTTGGGAATGCCCAGACGCAACCGGCACCATTTGATGGTAACCAGACTCAGCACACTTCCTTTGGATCGAAATCGACGACAAACAATCCCTTCGGCGCTCCGAAGCTATTCTCACAGCCGGGACAGCCCATTCCGAAACCCACGACTCAACGACCACAAGCGCCTGCGGGCTCTAGGAAACCGACAGACAACCCGATGAATACGATACAAAATCGGACGATAAATGTCCAGCTTGGGGCCAATGCGGAGCCCATGGACCTACGAAACCTCTACGCCCAGAAGATCTACCAACAACTCCAACGAGATCGGATCTTTCCGCCCCAGTGGCCTGCGAATCCCGGCGACCCGAACAACAAAGCCAAGATGGCGGCCTTTCGAGAGGAGTACAAGGTCTATCGAGATAAAGCTAGAGCATCTCTTGTGAAGGCTGCGCTGATCGATGACCCAGACACAAGACGAAAGTTGTCAGAAGCGATTGAGTTTAAGGGCGTGTGCGAGGACATGTGCCCGGATTATGAAAAGATGATTCGGATCACAGAATACGATGTTAAGAGTGCTGAGAAGGATCCAGACACGAATATTCCGCAAACACAGCTCATGGTCAAGAAGTTGGCGCGGTCAGCCGCGGGACAAGAAGCTCCGTTGCCTATGGACGTGAGATCAGTTGCGAGTATCCGGCGGTCGGTAGATTATCTCTTGGATGACTTAATGCAAGCAGAGGAGAATCTGCCGACGACACATGGCTTCTTGTGGGATCGGACACGTGCGATTCGGAGAGACTTTGCCTTCTTTTCAAGTTTGAACAAGGAGGAGATGCTCGATCAGATTTACTGTTTCGAGACAATCACTCGGTTCCACGTGACGGCACTACATCTGATGTCGAAGCCTGGGTTCGCTCCGGAGGACTTTTCGGAGCAGCAAGAGGTAGAGCAATTGGGGAAGTCGTTGTTATCGCTTATCTATGCGTACGACGATTGCAGAGCGCAGAATATCACATGTGCTCATGAAGCCGAGTTCCGGGCATACTATCTGGTACTCCACGCTTTCGATACGAACATTCTGGATGTATTGGAGAGCGAGTGGAACTTGGGGCCGCTGGTGGATGCTCCGGAGATCCATATAGCCTTGGGGATTCTCCAGTCGCTCAAGACGCCACGAGATCCCAAGGGGCCCATTAGACCTGCTCCGGGCTCAGTCACGGGCCCGTTTGCTGGGTTCTTTGATATCTTGTCAAAGCCGGAGGTATCATTCACCATGGCGTGTTTTGCCGAAATTCACTTTGGGCGGTATCGGAGGGCGGTATTGCGGGGGCTTAACAGAGCTTTTTCTCGCCCTCGTGGACACGCCAAGGATATAACTGCAAAGGTGATGAACGAGCATTTGCGGTTCGATACTGTGGATGAGTGTATTGAGTTTGTGGAGCTACACGGGCTGACGTTCACGCCGGACGCTAGCTTGGCTACTTCACAGGGGTCCCGGGTGTTAGCCGCTCAATATGGCCACCAATTAGAACATCCGCGGTTAAAAATACATTTTCTCGGACAATCGTCGACCGGAAGAGAGGACGGCACGATCTGCCGTATCTCATTCGTCATGCAGTCTACGATAAGAGCCAGCCGATGGGCCGGTCACCGGCCATCAATACGGCACTGGTGAAGCAGAAGATGGAGAGTCTTAGACAGGCAACTCCTCCTGCCCCTCTGACCAATGGGTCGGAGTTGAATCCGGGAGCTTCAGTTTTCATCGGATTCAAACCGGCTGCGACGAATCCATTTCCTTCACAATTTGCGCCTCCAGTGCCAAGCCCGTTTGTACCAGCTCAGAGTCCGCCTTTCGTTCCAACTGCCCCGTTGAGCCAGATGGGACCTCCCCCAAAGAAGCCTGCCTCGACTCTTTCGCAACCTACGCCGTTGTTGGGTCTTCCGGCTTTCAATTTCGCGAATTTGGAAGCTCCAGTGGGGAAAGTGGCATTTCCTTCAGCATCTACGCTCTCGGTTTTGATGCGGAGCCGGCGGCCTCAGCGATGAATGGGGTGAGTACGACACCTCTTCCTTCTTTTAATACGCCTTCAATTCTTGCGCCTACGGCTCCAACGACTTCTACGACTACGACTATCCCGCCCTCTGTTTTCAACCAACAAGCCGCCACTGCGGCTGAAGTACTCAAGTTTAAATTTACTCAGCCTGCTACAGTAGCTTCAGAACCCAGGCTGGCGCCGCCTGCTCCTGGTTTTTCGGCTCCTTCAATCCCATTGGGGGCTATGGCTCCGGCGGCGGCGGCTAATCCCTTTGCTCCGGCTGCCGCTTCATCTTTCTCGGCCAGCCCCTTTCAGGCAGTGCCTGTTGCAACACCTTTTGTTTTCACACCACCAGTTGTTGAGCTTCCACAAGCATCCCCATTTTCCAATTTGCCACCAGCTTCCAAGTTGGCGGTGTACTCCGGTGCTGCGCTTGCGTCCGTTGAGAAGAAGCCTGTTGACAAGAATGCAGTACTTGCCGGTGCTGTGAGGTGGTATGCGTTGGGAGACGAAGGTCTGGTGCAACAGTTTATACTCTATTGTGCCGAGGACATTGTCCGGAATACGTGGGAGGAGTATATGGAAATGACTCGGCGGGAGGCTGAGGAGCGGGAAGCCGCCGAGAATCAAGTTAAGGCGGTAAAGTTCCGGACATACTATTTGAGCGTCCGGTACTTTTACGTTTGGCGGCGCAACGCTAAGGAAAAGAGATTAGAGGCGCTCCGGAGACAGGGTAGAAACCAGCTCCGGGAATTCCAACAGCAGGAAGCCGAGAGACGGCGACGTGAAGCTATTCTTAAACGCAAGGCCAATGAAGAACAAGAAGAAAGCGAACACATTCGTCATTTTAAGGAAATTGCCCTTCGGAACCAACATATCACCGACGCCGGCTTCACGTTATCCGACCTTGGGCGCCCAGGGCTTAAGATTCCCCGTGAAGACGACGTTGGGTCTGTTTGGAGCGTTCCAGATGCGCCGGATACTGTGAAGCCCAAGAAGAAAAAGAAGAGCAAGAAGAGCTTGTTGGGAGTCACGGATGACACAATGGCGATGCCGGCACCGCCGGTACCTTCAAGGCGGTCAGAGTCAGTGTCGTCGACGTTGTCAGCTGGTGGAAAGACGCAGAGTTTGTTAGAGCAGTATACAATATCGAGGTCTACGTCGTTGCGGAAGTCGTTGCCTGCGGGTGGTGGGTTCCCGGGGAGTCAGTTTCACAGATCGCAGTTTTCGAGTCCGCCGGTTGCCGAGGTGCGGGATGTCTCGTCTGGCGAGAAGAGGATATCAAAGGTGTCGGATCGATGGAGGCTGAAGGCGATGGGCTTGACGACGATGCCGGATGGCTCGGTGTTGCCGGAGCGTATCGCCAAGGAGCGTATGTACGGTGGGGATAAGGTTGCCTCTACGGCGAGTCCCCGGGGCCGAACTACGGTGGATGATTTGTCCACGCGGATCGCAAGGGCACGCTCTCTAGTTTCATCGCAACGAACACCCACAAAGACCATTCCCCCGGGAACCCGCGTCGCCTCTGCCGGCGAAGAACGCAGCCGGAAACGCGGCGCCGAAGACGAAGGAATGGGGGACTCGGTCAGCGAGACGCGGCGGATCTTGATGGAAGCGAGGAGGGCTAGGGAGGAGATTGGGAGGGCGCGGGAGGAGATGAGGGAGGGGTTTCGTGGTTGAGAGAGGAGGGGGCGAATGAGTGTGAGTAGATAAGTTTTCTTTGTATTTATTTGGAGGGTTTTGTTTTATTTTAAGATTTTAATATTTATGGGATGGCGAATGGAGTTTTGGGTTTTGGGTGTGAGAATATTTGTCTTACTTTTGGTTTTGTGATGTGATGTGATGTGATGTGATGTGATGTGGTAATGTTGTGTTGTGTTGTGTTATGTTATG
Organism: Meredithiella fracta; assembly: GCA_023677585.1. Lineage (NCBI taxonomy): Eukaryota > Fungi > Ascomycota > Sordariomycetes > Microascales > Ceratocystidaceae > Meredithiella > Meredithiella fracta. The sequence continues at coordinate 133,983 of JAGXCV010000007.1, forward strand.
ATGGTTACACTATGTTAGATGTTGTTAGTTTGTCTATTTTGCAATTGGAGGATTCATATTATTGGCCAAATTTCTAGTTTCATATTCATTTGTTTCTTTAACTATGCCATCTTTTCCCGTAGCAAACTTAAATTGTGTAATTATTATGAAGCATGTAGCAAACTATCTAGATTTAAATACTAGAAAACGCTAATCAGTAATGGTGTTTCCTGTGGATATAAGGTTGACGTGATGACTAATCTTTTGCCTTTTTTTTTTTCTTTCTTTCCACAACCTTTTAGTGTCTGACCTTATGACAGCGCTAATTGGGACTATTCCTATCTTTGTCCTCTGCATTTCTCCACGATGTCTCATTAGTCATGATTGGTCTTTCCCCTCCTCACAAAACATTACCCCCCAAAACCCCTTCCAACATCTTGCGGAGACATCCTCGAGATAGTAAGGTGCCGAGGATCTAGAGCGCGCTGCCATTACGGTTGGACGTTCCCCGGCTCTTCGGTCATCGTACAATTATATGATTACACCCTGAACTGCCAGATTAAATTATCTATATTGGGTGTCTGGGTGGCCGGTTGGGGTGAGTATCTATTGTTATATTTCGATAGAGTGCACCAGCGGGGGGCTAATCAGTGTTCTGTGGGACTCCGGTAGTCTATGCCGCGTGCTGTTCCCTTGTTTGCCATGCCCATTGTAATGGGCGTGGAAATCCACCACGTGGTTGGTCACCGGACTTCCTGTTATGGGATGGCGTGGGTAGTTTATTCTTTAAGGTCTCCGGGTTGTCTCGGAGGTCTCGGGAGTCTTGGTGAGAACATGGTGGGGGTATCCAGTGGATGGTGACTGCGATCATATTTTGAAGGCTGTGTTATGTCACTCGAATTTGTCTATTGTGGGTGTTGTGAATGGAGATCACCTCGGTATCGAATGCGGCTTCATATAACTCAGTCGGGCTTTCCTATGACACCTAGCAGATATCCAGGTAACCACCCATCAACACAATACAACCATCAACTCCAGTTAATCCGGGGACATTTTCCAAACCCACATAGTCCCTGCTCTCCTTCATTGCAACTCCGTCGTTCCCTGTTGCCATTGGCAGCTTTATGGGTACTCCCAACTCTTGTTAGCCCCAAAACCAAAAACATTCTATCTCCGGAATCCTTCCCCACCTGTCAACGGCCAACCCCGCAACAAAGCCCGTGTCGAAGTCGCCGATAATGGACTGGCTGTCTGGGCCACAGGTGATGATATCCCCGGCGTCCCATCACCCCCATCTGTATTCAGCCCCAATTCTCTTCGGAAGTCGTGCGGTGAATACACGGCGGCCGGGTACCCGTATTGGAACGTTGGGGAGACCTGCCAGGTGTCGAGGGGGCCGTGTATGCCGAGGGGATATTGAGGGTTTTTCATCTGATCTGGGGGGTGTTGTGGGGAAGTTTGGCGTGAGGGGGGTGACACGAGTTGCACAACGGAAGGAGAGGGAGGAGCGGCGGCGGTTAGGGGGAGAGTGATGACGGTGGTGGCGGTGACGGGTGTAGGTTATGATGAGGAGGGTGAGGAGAAGGAGGAAGAAAAGGAGGGAGGTTATTGGGATGGCGATGATGAGGGGAGGGAGAGCATGGTGAGGGAGGAAGGTGGTACACAGTATAGATTAAAAGATAAAGTATTTAATATAAAAACAAATATTGAAGACCAGCTTCAAACCAAACGAAATAAAACAAACATATGACAACCACAAACAATCTCTACCCAACTTTCCATTTTCTTCACCAAGATATCACTCTTCTTATATACAAATCTCATTTCTCTCCAAGCGCTTTTCTTGCCCATTAAATTCCCCCAACCAATCACACAGCGAGAACTGCCTCGACCCTTCCCATCTTAATCCTCCAGCTAACCGCCAATACAACCTCTTTTCCTCGCTGGACTCGACGTCATCATCACTATCATTGAAGAACAGGATTTCCTTAATCCAAATATTTTACAATTCATTTTATTTTAAACGATAAATCCCAAGAAACTCCAAAATCAATCAATACGCCCAATTCTAGCTGGCCATCTGCCCGTTCATCTTGCACATGTATGTCATGTATACAAAAAGTACAAAACACTTCGCACTCCCCACTCCACACTCAAAATATCACCTTTCGGTATCCCAAGGATTAACAATCAATCACTTAAGCAAAACAAACAAAGCAAAGCAAATCAATATTTCCCTCGTACCTCATACACCTCTCAAGGCGCCAAAGACCCTAGAAACAAAGCCAATGTCATCAAAAAGATAATCACATCCAGCCCACTGACCACACAAGAAATCACCTCCAGCCAAAGTTGTGACGAGACACGGTTCCCCCCGTTTTTCACGTAAATTGCCTTTGGCAAATCTCCGTCTCTTCATTAGTCTACCCCCCTCCCCCCTTCCCCATCTAATCCGACTCGTCCCCCTTCTTCTCCTTTTTCGCCTTCTTCTCCGCCTTCTTCTCCGCCTTCCGTCTCTTGCGTTCCGCTCTCTCCTCAGCAGTCTCCCCATCGTGCTTCTTCCGCTTCTTGCTATCCTCGTCAGCTAGCGTCTCGCCAACCTTGGCCTCCTCCTTCTTAACAGGGACAACCAGCTTGCTCGGAGTCGCCAGGGTCGACGAGGCAGCGGCACCCTCGATGGGCTTTCCAGAAATGGCGGTGGTCGGGTCAACCTGACCCGAGAAATCCTTGTACTCAGCCTTCCACTTGGCAGGCGTATTTTCATTGATGCGCCCGTGCTTATCAAGCTTGCCATCGGCGCGCATCTTCTTTTTCTCGATGGCAACGGGGCCGAGACCCCAGCGGCGGGGGTACAGGTCACGCTCCATAATGCAGCGCTTGACCTTGGCAACGACACCGTGGTCACACGTGGTCATCTCCAGAGTTGACATCATGGCGATACCGATGGCGACGGCCTCGCCCTTTGTGGTCATGAGGACAACTTCCTCGTGGGGCTCGATCTGATCTTCGTAGCGAAGGAGACCGGGGACCATGAGCTTGGCGCCGTAGCAGATGGCGTTGACAGTGGAATCCTTGACGACAATACGCCTATAGCCGATGAGGAGGGTCTCAAGGGGCTGGATGACCTTGCGGAGATACGCCTCGTCCCGAGTGTTATCCATGAGCCACTGCGCATCCATGACATCGTGCAGGGTAACCAGGTTCTTGGTCTCATCCATAGCACCCGATCTCACACGACGTAGCTCCTGCATGTGGCCACCAACACCCAGGAGGAGACCCAGGTGGACACACAAAGTACGAATATAAGTACCTGCCTCACAGGAAACCCAGAAGACACCGAGGCCGCGCTCATTGTCGAACTCGATGAGCTTGGACTCGTGGATGGTACGGATACGGAGCTGGCGCTTGACGGCAGAGATAAGGGGGGGGCGCTGAAACAGGGCACCAGTAAGGGTTTCGAGGGCGCGGGCAACCTGGGCGGTGCCGCCAGGCACCTTTCCATGGACACGAAGAACGGCGACGCTAAGGGAGGGGGAGGGAGTTAGTCATTAGTGTCTATTGCTGAGGAATGATTGTTGGGTAGAATACTTACTACTCCTTACCAGCAGATTGTTGGGACTTGACGAGACGGGTGGCGCGGTCGATGCAGACAATCAACGAACCAGTAACCTTAGGATCAAGGGTACCAGAGTGGCCAGTCTTCTCGCAACTATAAAAAGTAATTCGCAGCTAGTATACAGTTCCCACAAAATAAGATTACTACCGTCCAAACGTACCGGAGAATACGCTTAACCCAAGCGACAACCTCGTGCGAAGACGGGTTAGAAGGCTTATCCAGGTTAATGACGCCGGAAGAAATGTACGACTTAATGTCACGCTATTGTAATCGTATCATCAGTATCACCATCTAAGCCATGTCGAGTCTCTCCAGTCAAGTCAACCCACCTTCAGAGGGCTGGAACCGTGGGGAATGGGAGTCCAGTGGTTAGTGCGAATAAGAACTGTCAACCACCATTGTTAGCACTACTATCTCGATCAAGTCCATATTATTTCTAACTATCGATCCCACATACGTTTATCATAATTTGCCAACAAAAGAGGCCAAGCTGATGTATCAACCGTCGGAGCCCCCGCCGCCGGCTTCAGGACATGGTCGTCCTTGTTCGCAACATCCGTCATTGTATCCTTTTCGAAAAACTCTTTTCAACCTTAAAAGAAATAATAAATAAATTAAATAAAAGGTTCTGTATCCTTTTACTGAACAAAAGGGAAAAAAAGGAAAAACCGGGTATCAAGAAACAAAATTTGCTAAGATGATGCGGATATCGTGGAGTTGTCGCGATGGATAATAGTTAGATAGTGTTGCGATTGCTGATGCTTGGGATAATGCGGTCTTGGATTTTTTTAAAAAGTGGGGCAATTGAGTTTCTGCCGGATCCTTGGGGCGGTGAGATGGTGGCATGTGGCTGACAAGATAAGTGGCTGGACCTTTATGTATATTTAACCCTTTAACCCTATATATAATCAAGAGTAGGGATTAAGTAGGTAGGGATGAAGGCTGGGAACAAATGGTAGGATGATTAGGCGCTGAAGATTTGAGTAGGCCAATGAGGAGACAGATAATTATGGGGCAGTGTTAATGGTGGGGGTGTTAGTGATGGGATAGCAAATCGAGACAACTACTTGGATCTCAATAGTAATCATCTAATGAACTCAACGATGGTTCGTCTCACAGGACTCGCCATATTACTACATTTCCCACTCATTGTGTGCCCTCTGTGCCCTCACCAAACATTCAGTCCATTTACATCCTCATTCATAGAAGACAGAGCTGTAAATACCTACCTCCTCGTTGATCACCGTTGTATTTCATGCAGGCATTTGAAATGTGACGGCGACCAGGGATCGGCGGCTAATACGATATTACTATTGAGTATGTATATTGACAAGAAGTCTCTCTCTGTATCATTGTCGGTTTCTTAATGTCCTCGTATTACCTTTTCCTGTGCATTTGCATTATTTGTCTGACGAGAATAAACCATTGAATTTCCAACAAGATATCCGCATCTATATCATCCCGTCAACCCCCAATCTGATAACCATATAACCATATATAAACCTCTATCTTTTCATCTCTTAATGCCCTCTTAATCTTCATAAACACATATCCACAATGCACCTAACAACCCTCCTAACATTTCTCCCATTGGCCACCGCCCTCCTCTCCCCCAACCTCTCCCCCTGCGCTGTCAACTGCGGCAACACCCTCGGGTCCACCGCCTCTGACGAAATTACCTGCAGCCAATCTGCCTTCTCCTCCGGCTCTGGCGCTATCCTCAAAAACTGCATCAACTGCCAACTCGACAGTACCTACTACGATGACGTCTTGACAGATACTGGTGCCGCTTTATGTAAGCAAGCTATCTCCTGTGTGAGCATGGATTTATACTAACAGATACCAGATAACCTCCGATACACCTCGGCGTATTGTCTCTTTGGGAAGCCCGATGGGGAACCGCTTGCATCCCCTTGCATTACTAGTACCGCCTGTGGCCCGCTACTCGATGCCCTCGACTTTGAATCGCTTGCGACGAACACTAGCGCGTACGACTATTGTTCCCTCTGGTCTTCCACCCAAGTGACGAAATGCGAATCGTGCCTGCGTGCCGCGTCACAAACGTTCTTTGCAAACTGTAAGACTCCCTCCATAACCATATATTATGAGATTCCAATCACTAACTGCGCCCAGACATCACCGTCCTCGACACCGCCTGCGCCCAACTCCCCGCCAACGGCACCCCCCTCTCCTTTGATGGCACCGCATTCTCTACGAGAACCCTCAACGCCACAACCCCAAACCCCACCTCCACCTACACCGCCGAATCCTTCATCCACAATGGGCTCCCGCTCTCCGCCAAAGTTGGCATCTCCTTCGCCGCCCTCGTCCTCATCCTTTTCCTCTCTGGGACAACCATCATCTGCACCGGCCGCCGCAAACGCCAAGCATACCTCCACGCCCTGCAAAAGAAACCCCCCGTAAAATGGGCCGGCCCCTCCTCCCCCGTCTCCCCCATTGTCAATGGCAAAATCTGGCACGGCGTCCACGGAGGGTGGCCCGGCATGTCCGTCGTCTCCCGGACCACCCTCGACGGCACCCCCGTGTCTCAGCGGCCCCTGCGTGCCTGGGATGATAGCCCAATGAGTGCCACTGGGAACACCTTCAACTCCCCGGGGAGCCCCGGTGGCATCGCCCGGGGCTTCTCGCCGTATGTTTCGCCAACGGACGGACTGGAGATGGGCGAGGGCGCGTTTAGGCAGGAAGGGCAGCTAGGGGGGAGTGGTGAGATTAAGGAGATTGGATTGGCATTGGGGGGAGGTGGGGAAAGCGAGGGGATTGAGTTGGTAGATGTGGGGGCGCCAGTGTTGAGAATGCCGGGGGCGGAGCGGGAGCCGAGGACGTATGATCCGGAAAGTCGGTAGGAGGAGATATAGGTGTTCTAAGTAGTGATTAATGACAAGTTAGTAAGTTTAGTATCTGTTACATATATGTGAAGTGAATAAACACGTTAAAGAGAATAAAAGTATTGTAAATAAAATAAAAATATTATCATGAAATAAAGAAAAATACCCAACCAAGAAACATTTAAAACCGTCTGTAAAACAAAAAGCTTAAATCACCACCTCATGACTCCCCCCCAAAATCACCGGCCTCTCCTCCCTCTCCCTCAAAACCTCCTTCCCATCTTCCATCACAATAACCATCGCCTTCGGCGTCCTCGGGCCTTCCTTCACCTTCTCCTTCTTCCCCTCCTGATCCCTCCTCCTCCATCCCCCTTCCGACCCTGTCTCCACCTCGCTGGAATCCCCAGCAATTCTGCCCCCCGGATGTCTCTTTGCATTCAGCATTGTCGTCAAGTTGTCCGCCGGAGTTTTCGGGAACGCTCTCCCCGGTGTCGCCAGTGTCTCCGTTGAGTTACTGAAAGCCGGAACTAACAAATTGAGCCCCGGCCGACTCGTCGTCGACGTCGTAGGGTAGAACGTCGTCTGTTGCACCATCGGCTCCTGGTAATTCCCCAGCGGCGGCATCCATCTATCCACCCAATTTACCGGTTCTGCCATCGCTTCCGCATTCTTCAATGTCTCAAACGACCTTGTGATCTGTCTTTGTGCCGATGCCGACGCCGGCATCGCATGTCTCGACGATGGCCTCTGAGAACACGCCACCGAGCTCGCCTGTGAAGAGTAAATCGACGGTGACGGAATCGGCGGATACAGATCGTCAATTTGCGCCATGGCCGCCGACATATTCGGCTCCTGTGGATAGACATACGACGCCGGTGTCTGCGTCCGTGACGGTCTTTGCTCTTCTTCTTCTGCGACATACTCCGTAACGGCTCCTGAAAAAACAAAGGTTCAACAGCCGACTTAGGCCCGTCAAACTCTATACATCTTTCCTTCCCTATAACTGGAGAGTACAGCCCGTTAGGGTCCCGTTCGCGTCCTTTGGTCTTTGACTTCTTCGTTGCCGAGGCAAACGCATCATCCCACCCTCTAAACGACCCCCCAGGCATTGCCGACCACGGTGTTTGTCTAACCACCGGTGTCTTGTCCGCACCCAAAGTCCTCCGACTTCGGTTCTGCTCTTCCCTCCCCGGTTGATACCAATTCTCGATTTCTCTAGGAACCGCTGCCGGGACCGTTGGCGCTTTCGGTGCTTCAGTCATCATCGCAGCTTCACTTAATGTAAGTGAAATCGATGCCAAGTTGAACGCCTCTGTGTTCGCCGTCTGTGGCATCGTCGCCGTTCGCCAGAATGCCTCTTTGTCCGTCTTAGCCACAATCGGCGTCTGAGCCATAGCTGGCCCGGTATGAACCGACAGCCCTGGCCAGTTCGGCGCAGGCCGGTCAATAGCTGACAAGATCGATCTGTTTTCGATTAGCCCAGCTGAGGTTTTCTTCCAGGCGTTAACATTAGCAGTCGCAATGGAAAGTTTTGGTTTACGCCGGACCGACTTCTCGGCGGCTGACCCGTTGACGTCTGAATCATTAGTTGAGTAATCAACAGTAGCCTGAGACATTTGTACCGGGATGTTGCTAGACGATGTGAAGTTGAGAGCCAAAGTCTGCGCTTCAACAGGGTCGGCGATAGCCGATTCCATGTTGCGCCAGTCGGTGTGCGCGGGTTCAACGTGCGCGGTTGCGGGGTAGTTGCGAGTTGAGGCCATGGGAGCATCATTAGGGTGAGCAGACATGGCATAAGGATGAGAACTGTGGTTGTACAGTGTCTCTTCCATTTCATACAGGACATCCGGATCTGTCGTCAACTTCAGCTTCGGCAAAGCGCCCTTCCTAAGGGCTTGAGTCGGTTTCGGTGGCTCGGCTCTCCACATCAACGGACTAGGAGTCTTGCGTTGCAGTCCATTCTCCATTGCCGCATCAAGACTCTGGTATCTCCCGTGCTGTGAAGGACCAGAGTTGCCGAATGGTGACCGAGTGTTGAGTCTACTAGGCGCCGGCGAACCTGACTTCCCGCCGAGAGTAAGTCCCGTGCTAAGGGACCCACCCCGACGGTGAAGCGGTTTCTTGATCGCCTTCTTCTGCACTACCACCGCATCCGTACTTTCCCGCCGAGCGTGCCCTGCAGCCTCTGACTTGATCCGTCGTTGCCATTCATCAATAAGCGCCGATTCTTCATCTCCCATCAATTCATCCTGCTCCGGAACCACACCAAGCTTCTTAGGGTCCTTGGTAATGACGCTCGGCGATTGCGTAGCCATCTCAGGTGACGGTTCGCTAGGCGTGACGATCGGTGGCGGCGGGGGTGGCGGCGGCGAGAACGTTGTGGTAGGACTAGTTAGCCGCGGCGATAGAGGGTTCTCAGCATCAGCCAAATCGGGATTTGGGATCAGGCCTGGATGAAGTTCAGCTGATACTCTCTTGGACATCAACTCATTGGGTCTGTACACAAGTTTGCCGAGCGGCGGCTTGTCGGTGTCAACAACCAGCAAACCCTTCTCGCCACGGCCTAGCAAGTCGTAGAGAATGACTTCACCATCATAGATTCCAATGACAGCCGAGGTCCCGGCAAAGACGACATCAGATTCGATGCCCACGCGATTGCAGAAAACAATAGTGATTTCGTAGTCGGTTTCAGCGGGGATCAGAGGTTCGAGACGGGCGATCCAATATGATAGGGAGTCCATATCAGGCTCATGTGGTGTTTGTGACCAGGTGTGAGCGTCACTACCTGTCAACCAGTTCATGGAAATAATGGCAACAGTTGCTTGTGTATCCAAGATGTGATAAGCAAACTCAAAGTCATCCCAGGGAGCTTCGAACTTATAGGGACTATCTGCTGTTAACGTCGTTATCCTAGCGTCGATTCTACACACGAGAACTTACTTGAGATCCATACAGATACCAATGGCTATCGTCCCCAATCCATCCACCCACCCCGAGTAAAACCCATTACCCTCCATTGCCCAATTCTCATCCGTTGTGTATAGATGTGTCTTGCGGTAATTGGCAACCGTCTCTCCCTGCTTCGTCACCATTACCGCACTGTTATAAAACCCCAACTTCGTCTCACACATCCCACTCGTATCTACCTTTTCTGGGTACCCCACCACGACATGACAGTTGTGTCTCAACGCCGCTGTGCGCGCCCAGAGTGAAGAGATGCCGCTTGTTGACGGTTCAAGGTATGGCTGGATGGCCGTATGAGACGCAAAGTTGTACCCAGTGAAAGCCATCTCAGGTAGAACAAGAAGGTCTAGGTCGCAACATTCTGGAGACTTAAGAAGAACTGAATCGGCGCGGGAGAGATTGTTCTCCACATCACCGATGACAGGCGAGAACTGAAGGCACCCGATTCTCATGTTGACAATGATGAATAATGACTATACGTAGAAGTCATTTGAGAGTGGAAACGGCGAGCAAAGAAGGACTAAATGTAGATGGAAAAAAGAAAAAAAACGGTGAATGTGATGGGCTATGTCGTCAGGTGATGGGATATCAAAGTTAATCAAAGCAACAACCAACTTCCAAGGCCAAGAAAAGTGAGAAGTCAAAATAAAAACGAGTGATCTAAGGAAAGCAGGTAACGAAAAGCCCTAAACAATAAAGTATCTTGTCACAATTTCAAAATCACTAGCCTACCAAAAACAAAGAACAAAAAAGCCACAGACTCTTCTCCCAACTCTGGTATCTTCCCGTCAGACTCTATGCACAATGCAAAACGCAGTCCCTAGTCACTTCCACTCGTCTCTTAAATGCAGCAAGACGATCCGACAAAACCCACCCAAAAGTCCAGGAAGTGCAAAACAACGTCACTGAATTACCACGTTGGTCAGTTGATGCAGAAAGCGCGAGAATCACCACAGCCGGAGGGCCCGAAATTACGTGGGGATAAAGATGGCGGTTTTCGGTACAGCGGTTGGCAAAATGGGTCGCTCTTAGTGAGAGGGATTCGGGTGACGAGGGCGAATGAAGAGCGGAAGACGTGACCTTTGGAGGTGGCTGCGACGTGATAATGTGCTGTCAATAATATAATGGGGAAAAGGAACAGAGTATCTCGTAAGTCACGATTTGACCTGTCCAACGCGGTGGGTATTTGGGTGTCGTTGTATTGAAAGTCAGGAGTCGCGGTTGATTGGCCTCGCCCTCCTTGATGCAGGTGAGCTTTAGCGAAGAAAAAAAAAAAAAGGTTGATTGAGGAAACAATTGAAATCGACTCGTGTGGATCTAGAGGATAAAGTGGCAGCGAGGAGTGTGATTGATCAAGGGCTGAAAGTGATGAATTCTAGCGTCGAAGTGGATGGCAAGTTGAACAGTAGCAGTGGGATTTGATGAAAAATTATTGGTAATTACGTTAAACAATGGGAGATGCCGAATAGAAGTAAATTCAAAATAGTAGATTAATTTGGTGATGTCAACAAGACAAACAAAATTAACATTATAATTCATGCGAAAAGAGGAAATTTCAAAAATTATTTTCTGTACACAAATTTCAAATTTTCCCTCAGTCCCTTTTCACATCAGCACCTTCCACGTTTCACACCACCACTACCTTACTCATATAACCACCCCTTCCATTTCCATCACTGCTTACTTCATCATGCTACTACCACCTCCTACCTTCGCGGCATCTTGCCGAAAGTCCACCTTTCCGGCCGTACCACCAGGCAACTACCTCGCTCCACCATCTCACGACACCCAAAAACAGTAACGACCGTCAGGCTTCCAGCTAATGATTGGCCAGGAATGTATTATGCTGATAGCAGGTCTTTACTTTGAAGGAAGAGGGAAGACAATTGTTGAACGAGATTGAGTTTGGGCGATAGCATTGGCGGGAGGGAATATTCATCACAAGATTCATGGGACAATGCGACAGGTGAGGGGAGATTGGATGAGGGTGGGTTGTGGTGGGGTTGGGCGGTTAAATAGATGGAAGAGAAATGATGGTATCATGCGTAAAAAGCCAATAGAGTAGAATAATGACGTTAATAGGGCGTGCTTGTCAGTAACTGTATGTGTGATGTCACAGAGACCTCTATAGGCTTGCTGGTATCTAATATGTGGATATCATATTTCTGCATGCTGCTAGTTTATTTTTTTTCTTGTTGACTCAACACAACTATGTTGACATCATGATTATACTTTTTCCCCCAATCTGTCCTTTCATCTCTTCCTTCCTTTCATCAATCACACCGTCAATCTTCATCCCATCAAAAATAGCCCTAGTATCTAGTAAACCGCACAAATCTTCTCATGAGAAGAATCCCCTCTGCCAATCATCCCCATCATCATCCTCATCTTCCATTCTCTCTCCAAAAACCCACCAAATCACCTACCCTGCTGATATCAATCCCAACCCAATCGCCCATCTCTCCCAGTTCCTGCACGTCGCCAGTGGGAGTCTGCACGGGCCGCGGCGGCTATTCACTTCCTCTGATTGGTCCAAATCGTGTAAGTGGTTGCGGGGCGTTGATTGGCTGTGTTCGGGTTATTAGGGTTAAGTGTAATCATCGAACGCCCTACCATCCGACCTCGACGTAAATCATGAGGCGAACACGATAGAGTACGCAATCACCATATCACATGCCAAAACATGATAGTTCAAACGGCACTTTTTCTGTAGTCATAAAATCTAGAAAGATAAGCAGACAGGTGACTGATCATAGTGGATAACTCCCATATCAGGTATCCACCACGACCACGTCCTTCTGCAGGTACCAACCCCTCTTTCGATATATTGTGGTTGCCAGCCCATTATCTGAATGCAATCTGGAGGTGGTCATAGTTGTCTGACGGGCAATTTAGCTCCCTTGATGCTATATATATCTTAGGGTAATACGGAGAGGCTGGATTGGGGAAATAGAGTCGGGACTTTCAACAGAGAAGGAAGAACGGGATGGGAATGTTGCTATATTGGGATGGGAAGGGTGTAAGGGGTTAGTGGAGAGGGTGTGTTAGTCAAAATGCAGAACATAATAAATAATAATAAATATCTGGTTAATAACAGAAAATGAAATATATTTTAATATATTTGAGCTGGAGTATATGTGATAATAAAGTGAAAGTGAAAACTTCCATGTCTAGATGATATGAAAAAAAAAGGAAAAGAAATAAGCCAAAACAATAACCTCTCCGATCAAACTCATAAACCATGAAACCAAATAAAAGCAATAACTCATTGCAACCAACTTCAAAACGAATGTTGTCATTTCCGTGAATCGTCATCATCGTCTTCGTTAAACCGATCCAAGCTTGATAAACTTGATGTCAGACGGACCGAGTTCAAAAAGCTTCTTATTAGCGTTGATATTTTGCTAGCCAAACTAGGCAGCACGAGTTCTCGAGGGACTAAAAATAAATTTGTTAGCATCGTAGTTTATAAGTAAGGAGATTGAGATAAAAAAAAACTTACATTTACAGAGTCGCAACTCCGCTATCATCAACCGGGTTGTAACCAAAAGAGACCAGCCAGTAAATGTTGTTCATACACTGCGCATTATACCAACTTATCGTCTTTCAGTTCTGTCCCGCTGGCAACACTATCACTGTATTGCAATTAATCGACTCATACCCCGCTGCCGCAATGCCAAACGTCAAAATCCCCACTCCAAAGTCCGTATTCGCCCCCCAGATCACGTTCTTGACCGACCAAGTCAGCGCGTTCTCTAACTCCTAGACACTCTTGAGCACCCATTCCTCCACCAAGGCGTTCTCGGGGGCCTCCTAAGCCAGCGACAAGTCCTCGGTATCATCACACTTAGTGGCACCATTGGTAGGAGTGCTCTCGACATAGGTAGTCAGCCACTGACCGCCCTTCTGGTTCCAGGCAGACGAAGTCTGGTTGAAGAAGGCATACGCCTCGCCCTCAAAGAGAAGGCTGTCAACCTTAGCAACTGTGTGAATCCCCTGACTGATACAGCCAACACCGATGGTCGCAAGAGACTGACCGTAGTTGTAGCTTACGACAAAGGCGTAGTCAGAATCACCACACGTCATGTAGTCGATATTGCCCCACGCACAATTGGGACCCGAAGGAACCATATCCTTTCTGCCCAAGTTGTTGCAGTAAAATATCGCCTTACCCACGCACGCAGGACCAACCACGGCCTGGTAGTAGCAAGTCTGGTCTTTGTTGACTCAATTGCACTTGCGGTAGATGTTAACCAGAGTCGGGGCGACGGCACGGCGGTTGAGTTGGTGGCCGACCTCAGTTAGTTAGTACAATGGTAGAGTTATCAATTCTAGACTCTATAAGGGCCTCAAGTGCAGAGTTCATCTCCTCTTCATCCTTGTCCTCTGCCTCCTGGCTCTCCCCAGAACGTTTATTGTTCAAATAATGGTTAGCCTCAATCTTTGGAGTACCAGCAGGCCCAACATCACTCTTCTTAGAAGTGTTAAGGTACCAGCCGATATTACTAGTCCAGGCGCGGGTATCCCGAGCAGTAAGACCACCCCAGGTGCTGGCACTATCCATCTGGTCAACATTGAAGTAAACAACGGTGTGAGTTCCGTACTTTTTGTCCCCAACAACAATCCGGAGAGTCTTGTTGTTGGCTACGACAATGACGCCAAAGTAAGTGTTGTCGTCATCATATTTGACACCAATGATGCCGTCAAGACGGTAGTCCTAAGTACCTGAGGGTATGGCATTCTGGTCGTAGACAATCTGGTTGCGAGTGCCAGCCTCCTCAAGCTTGACAGTATAAGTACACCAGCGGTGGATTCTCTCATCGCAGAAACGGTTGGCCTTTAGCACCTTGGGGAAGTTAGGAAGGGTGGGAGTGCGAGTGCGGGTCTCAAGCTGGACATCACGAGTTTTGAGGTGAGAGCAGGACTTGTCGGAGGGTGCACCTTGCAATACACCTGAAGCATACCTTGAACAAATCCACCGCGAGCATGAAGATGAGAGCATGTTTCATCCGTGGGGTTCTCGCCGCAGTACACTTCAAGCATACCCTGAGAAATTCCGCCACGCTTAGTCACAAGACTAACAGAGCTGTCGGTGTTGCTGTCAGTAGCTCTGTCGACGATCGTGGGCATGGTCAATACGGCAGCGACCCCGGTGAGGAGAGTGAGAAACTTCATGATAAGAAAGTTAAAGTGTAGTAGTAAGAAAAGATAAGATAATAATTGAAAAATGAGTGTACAATCTGAAGAGCAGAATATAGATTCTTAGTGAAATAGAAATGAGCGTAGTAAGTGTAGAAGAGTGTCAAGAGTGTATTGACGGTAATGAGAAGATAACATTCCCACAACAATAGTAAGGACTCATAAACTCTTATAGGTAAATAATCACGATACTTCTCATGACTTTATCGGACTACTAAATGTGCTCTATGATTGCCTTTGGCTTGCACGAAGCATCCAAATCCGTCAGCAATCACCCAAACCTCCACAAAGAACCTTGTCCCGGTCTCGGTCTCGCCCCGATTGTCAAAGGCCCCAGACCTACAAGAAGATGTCTTAATTTAGCACAGTGTCTCGTCAAAGGAGAAAATACGTACTAACTATAAAACCTTGTTCTTCCCACGAAAGTTGTTTGTGCTCCTCGGTTCCGTGCCTTTGATGCGGGGTTGGAGGTGGTGAGTGTGTGGTCCAGAAGTGTGAGTATGACCCCAGCTAGAAGAATGACAATGGATGGAATGGCAGGATAAATCCGACGCTAACAAGAATTGAAAGTGGGAAAGGACGAGAAAGTTATATAGACTAGGAAATGCAATTGAGAATCATGAGTCAAGCTTCTCAGAAAAGGTCGCAATGTTCTTTGTTCTTGGTGAAGAAAAGCCAGGTTTTTGGTGAGACGAGACGAGGGCTAAGAGAGAAAGGAACTCCGAGGCTTTCACATTTTGCAGGCAGAATGATTTATTTTATGGGCTTAACACTTTAGGGAAGCAACCTGTGCAAATTATTTCAAGTTATTTCCTAATCCAAATTCATTGCATCTGGAACTCTTGATCCCAAGATCTAGGGAAGGTACGACCGGTTGTATACTGGATGATGTTTAAAAATAAATGGGCCTGTCTCACCAAGTGACACCAACACTACTAATTGTATCTTGAAGACATCACGGACGAACTTGGCAGTTATTAGTTGATTCCAAGACGATTGCACTCAGATTATGATCCAGGTAATATTGAAGCTACCTACCTCATAATAAAGCTTCTATTAGGACTAACTCCACCCATTCATGTACAATCTTGCAGCTATAACCTAGCCTCAAAGGTGTTACATTTAGCTTTTTGCTAGATATTCCTGAGGTTTTAGTCTCACCATAGATGCTCATTCAGGACTTTCTTTGTGCTGTGTTATTTTTGGAGATGGCAGGCCGGGATGGATGGTTCTTTGATGCAGGTCCTTTGGGTTGAGAGTGGGACTTGGCTAGACTGTTGAGCGGAGAACTTTGATTCGTTAATTTGTTTCACGAGCAATAAAGTTTTTCCATTTATTGCAACTGAGGAATCAATTTTACCAGATACGGTGATAGAGTCTAAACTTTCTGTATTGTTAGTTGTATTGAATGCTACCAATGAACGAAGATTAATTAGGATAAAGTTGAGCACGAAGTGTTGAAATACAATCTTAGGAGTTGGATCAGGAAAATGGCTATTCTTAGTTCTAGAGTCTTTTCGAAACTCTCCCCACACTAACATCTATCAAACTACTAGCTAGAGTTAGGCCATATCTATCCATCTAGTGTAAGTAAGTCGACGATGACGTCTACGATGGATTAGTAGTGACGCAGTGATCATTATAACAATAGCAACTTGTCCTTATGTGTCTGCTATATATAGGGTCTGCACACCTGAATAACCCTCGCTTGTTAGCAACTCTATTAGTGACCGGTTTAACCATAAGACTAAGTCAATAGCTAGCAAAGGTATGTTATTTTTGCAGCACCACATAATATAGGAAATTACAAATAACATCAGCAATGACAAAAGGCCTTTCTAAATCGCATCTTGCGATTCATCTTCCTTTAAAGATTATGACTCTGTTAAGGGACCCACCACATGGTTGGTTGTCGTCACCTCGATCCGCCGATGACGTCGTCTGTATTCTAGGATCCATTAACCCATTAACTATCATCTGACCATCGCTAGGTTCCGACATTATTACAGGTGCATAGCCCCAGCCTCAGCTCAATTAGGCGGCCATTTTGCCACCAAAACCCAAATTTGGTTCTGTAATTTCTTGGGCTCCCATGGATTCCGTAGGCAGGTACAATTTTAAGAGGAGCAGGATGTGGAGGAAAGCTTTAACTGCTAAAATAGGGCAGGAGCTTGCCGCGAAGCATAATGATAAAACCCCGCCCCCGCTATTGAAGTCAGACCTGCGACATGAAGACTAATTGTAGTAAATTATTGATCGCATCAATTGATTTCTATTCCATTAAGACCCTTTCTTAAAAGCGGACTATTCCAGGTGGTATTCCATTTCGTTACTTTCTACTTATCCTAGTATTCAATTTCCAACTCTCAGCGCCGAATAGCATTAAGCTTGTAGCGCTAAAATCTCACGATACTTGGTAAGCTCCAATTCTCTCGAATCCAGTTCTTCAAGTTTTTGCGACTGGCGGTCTTTTGTCACCAAGAGAAAGGTCTCAAAGCGGCACCAAAAGCAATATTCTGCATCTTCACATCGCAAACAGCAGCGAATAGCACCATCTGCACTCTGCCATGCAGCCCATCCGGTCCCCTGACGGGGGCCAGGGAATTAGGACAGGCGCTTTAGAGGTTGAGTTCCACATGAAATCCACCCGTAGCGCAGCGGATCCATTTTCTGCCAAATGAAGATGAGGCACGAGCAGGGGGCGTCCAGTTGGCTGGCGGGCTGTTTGTGGAGGTGGAAGAGGCCGTTCTGCATTTTGATCCGCAGCGTGACCATTAACTCTGTTTTCGCGCGTTCCACCGACATTCAACATCTTGATTTCAGTTCTACAGCCTTGATAGTCCACGACTGTATTTTTCTTCCTCATTGTATTCCTCTTGAACCTATCTCCAGATACTGACTAGCCCTAGAGCACTTTACCCACACGACCATGAACGTCATTCGCCTACAAAAGTAAGCTTCTATTGATTTCCACGAGACGACTCCAGAGCCAATTGCTGACATTTGGGCACCTCCAACTAGAAAATATCCCCAGTTCCAGCAACCTGAGATCTTTGCGCTCAGCGACGCTTTCCGGAAACTCGATGTTGATGACAAGGGCTATCTCGATGAGGCCACTGCCATCAAGGCCACTCAGACCAGCGAGAGACAACCGTACGATGTCGTGCGCCAAGCACTAAAGGAGGTCGACCTTGATTCTTCGCGTCGCGTAGAACTCGAGGACTACATCGGTGTAAGTGATCACTACGAGTGTATTCGGTGGTTCTATTTGGGTGTTCCGAACCAATTAACCCTGCACCACCGGTTCTTCCGGTGGAACGGAAACTTATCCCTGGTCAAGATTTGCGCAACAAAACGTTGGTTCTAACCACGATTTTCTCTCTCCATATAGCTCATCGCTAAGCTTCGCGAATCATCACCCGCCCAACAGCGCATGAACACTGGCGGCCGCGCCCCCACTGTTACCCCGATCGCCGCCGGAATCGTAGCCCAGCGCACCGGCCAGAAACTCGGCCACCAGTCCAAACCATCTGCTAGCGGGAAGATTCTTGTTCAGGGCTCCAACACCAACATTACCCACACCATCAACGAGGATGAGCGCACTGAATTTACTCGCCATATCAACGCCGTGCTGGCTGGCGATGCTGACGTTGGCCACTTGTTGCCATTCCCCACCGATACCTTCGAGATGTTCGATCTGTGCAAGGATGGTTTGGTGCTCGCCAAACTAATCAACGACTCAGTGCCTGATACCATTGATGAACGTGTTCTGAACGTTGCTGGCCGCAAGATCAAGACTCTCAATGCCTTCCACATGACGGAGAACAACAACATCGTTATCGAGTCCGCCAAGGGTATCGGCTGCTCGGTTGTCAACATTGGCAGTGGTGATATTATTGAGGTGCGTGAGCACTTGATCATGGGGTTAATTTGGCAGATTATTCGCCGTGGTCTGCTTGGCAAGATCGACATCAAGCTCCACCCCGAGCTGTACCGTCTTTTGGAGGATGATGAAACTCTGGAGCAGTTCTTACGTCTGGCTCCCGAGAAGATTCTGCTGCGTTGGTTCAACTACCAGCTCAGGGCCGCCGGTTGGCACAGACAGGTCGCCAACTTCTCGACCGACGTCAAAGACGGCGAGAACTATGCTGTTCTCCTTTCTCAGATCGGCTCCGACTACGGCTGTGACCGTTCTCCTCTCCAGATAGGCGATCCTCTCCAACGTGCTGAGGCCGTCCTTCAAAACGCCGACCGTCTTGGATGTCGCAAGTTCCTGACCCCCTAAGTCTCTTGTTGCCGGTAACCCCAAACTAAATTTGGCCTTCGTCGCCAACCTCTTCAACACCCACCCCCTGCCTGGAACCCATTACCGAGGAGGAGAAGGCCGAAGTCGAGGACTTTGACGCCGAGGGTGAGCGTGAGGCCCGTGTTTTTACTCTGTGGTTGAACTCCCTCAACGTTGACCCCATCATCACTTCCTTCTTCGATGACCTGCGCGATGGTATTGTTCTCTTGCAAGCTTACGAGAAGGTCCTCCCTGGCTCCGTGAATCCCCGCCACGTCAATAAGCCGCGTCCTGGCGCCGAGCTCATGCGCTTCAAGGCTGTCGAAAACACCAACTATGCTATTGAGATCGGCAAGCAAAATGGATTCTCACTGGTTGGTATCCAGGGTGCAGATATCACTGATGGTCAGAGAACGTTGACCCTGGGTCTTGTCTGGCAGCTCATGCGCCGCAACATCACGGTCACGTTGTCTAACTTGGCGGCGCGCCTGGGAAAGCGGGAAATGACCGATGCCGAAATGGTCCGCTGGGCCAACGACATGTCCCGCAAGGGCGGCAAGACCTCGGCTATCAGATCATTCTCGGATCCCTCTATTAGCACCGGTATTTTCCTGCTGGATGTTCTCAACGGCATGAAGAGCAGCTATATTGACTATGACCTTGTGACGGCGGGCAGAACAGAGGACGATGCGTATCTGAATGCTAAGTTGGGTATTTCGATTGCGAGAAAGTTAGGTGCGACGATTTGGTTGGTGCCGGAGGATATTTGCCAGGTACGGGCACGGCTGGTGACGACGTTTATTGGATCGTTGATGGCGACTTATGAGAAAATGCAGTAAGAGATAGATAGAGTAAAAATAGTTTTGGACTGTGATGAAAGAATTGAATTTGTTTTACGTTAAATGAGTCGTGTATATTGTGGTTATATCTGTATATGTGCCGAGTATCTGCTGATTGTCTTGTCAGTCTAAATTTATCTAGGTGTAAATAAATCTATCAGTTATATTTCTATCCAAGTCCACTCACTGCCACATACGACCATAGCCTGTGGAAAATACGGGGTCCCGTCTGCTCCCCCATAGTCAAGCCACAGAGCGCCGGATTAGTACTACGGTGGGTGACCACGTGGGAATACCCGGTGTTGTATGTTTCATTTTCCTTTTTTTCTTTTACGCTTCGCGGGAAGTTTGATCACCGATATTTACATTTGTTTGTTCACCTGCAGTACTACCATATTTTTATTTTCCATGCGATCTCTCAATTTTTCGCCCCAAAATCACCGCCTAAATCACTCGTTGAACCTTACTCCCTTTTCCCACATCCTCACCTCACCTCACCACAGCACGGAGCCGCACCTGCCATCCCGATCGCCTCACAGTCCCAATTCAGCCAATTACAATTGCTTACTTCTTAAATCCTCCACTTTGGTTGGTTCATATTTCCTTAAATGTGCATGAACTCACCAGTAGCTGCTTTACGCAACGTTATAAAGTCGATGGAAATCGCCATATTGGGATGGGATATCATCAAAATTATGGGGGCGGCAGTTTCTATTGGATGGTGAGTGGATTAGAGGTAAGGAGGAGGGAACTGAGGAATTCCAGAAGGGGTGTGGTTCTGCAGCTCAAGGTGTTGTTAGTGCCGTAGTTTAAGTAGATATTGGACGTTTGTTGGTATTAGTTTACTGGCTCCTTATCTCGTTCTATCTCAATGTGACATGTCCCGCCTACTTCTTTCCCTATCTACCATCCGTTGGGGAATCCCCCTCTATCCCGCCTTCTCTCACTTAACCATAAAACCCAACCTTAACCATCCACACCACATCCTTCATCACCATCACTTCCTCTCAATAACAACAACTGCAACCATATCCTCTAAATACAAACTAAAGGACATCACTGACCTTCCCAAAACCCCAGGGGGACCAAACTCGAAGCAGAAATCGAAGGTCTCGACGGCTCCAAAGTCCTCCTTATGAATACTGGCGGCACCGTCACTGTTCTCGGCTTGAAATGCACCCACTACAGTGCCCCACTAATCAATGGCATTCTCACAAATTCCGGCCGTCTCACATGCCCTTGGCACAGAGGTTTCTTTACCTCGAATACATCACCGCCTATGACCATCCATCAATTAATGATCATTTCTCCCAATAGCCTGCTTCAACGCCAAAACTGGCGACATCGAAGACGCCCCTGCGCTCGACTCGCTCCCCACATTCAAAGTTGCCGTGCGCAATGGCTCCGTATTACGTCACCAGTGACTCTACTCTCCTCTAAACTGATCGCGTCAAACTTAAACATTCATGCCCCACTACAACTTCGGCTGTCCCATCTATTATCGTCATTGGCGGCGGCAGTGCAATAGTTGGGCTCATCGAGGGTCTTCGGTACCATGGGTATGAGGGGGGCGTTACGGTGGTTAGTAGTGAAGGGTACTTGCTGATTGATAGGCCAAAGTTGTCAAAGGCGTTTATTAGAGATCTAGCGAAGTTAGCATTGAGGGAGAAAGAGTAGTATGAAGAAGAGGGAGGGGGAAGGGGAGGGGCTAACGAAGAAGGATGTTGAGGGGATGTATTGGCGTTGGAGGTTTAGAGTAGAGTGTGGGTTGTGGGTATGTTTTAACCCTAAATTTATCATAAATGATGAGACTGAATATCTTAATTAAACTTATTGAATGCAACCGCATAAATTTTTCTTTTTCTTTTCCATGTTACGTTAGTGATTACTTTAACTTCAGCCCTTTATCCACTAAATCCTCAAGCCTATCACCTCCGCTGCCAATGACGCAGCCACCTGGCTCTGGTCGCGTGTAATTCTCCTTCGCATGAAGTGTCAACAAGATAAACTATTCCTCCATTTATGCACTGAGTGATCATCTCCCATGTCACCCCTACGACCAAAGATAAGAGCCCTAAAAGATGGTAGTATTCATGTTGCTGTGATATTTATGTTGTCATGTAATTTTCAAATAAAGTAAACATTCGCCGCATCAAAACAATTAAAATCCATCTACATATCCGATCAGCGGAGATCCTCTCTTCTCAGTCCACCCACAATACAACCCCTCATAACAAAAAAAAAAACCTGCTTAAAAATCTACATCGAAATTCCTAAGCAACCTGACGATATATGCAAGTTCGACGCAGGTACAAATGGGCTCCTGCAGCCAGAATGTAAGTAGGGGGGGGTATCGTTTAGGGGGACACGAGGGTAAGCTTTTGGCGGGAAGGGGGGGGCGGGGGGGCGGAGAGGTACCTGGGAGGATGCTTGGGGTTGGGGTTGTCTGGGGGCAGGCGGTGGGTTGGTGGCATAGTGGAAAAGAGATGAGAGAAGGCGGATGGGGATGAATTGGAGTTGGGATAGATTTTATGGTTAATGGATAGTTTGGTGGTTTTGGAGATTTGTTTTGATTATGTTTTCTCATGTAGAAGATGGCATAATAGCATTAAAGATAAAAACAATCATCGTGAATTACCCGTCTAAATTTTCATAATCATCTCACCGTAACCCCTGCCCCAGAGCCTCATGACTAGTTTTTTCCTATAACCTTTATACACCTCACCACTCACTTCTCCTCACCCCAATCCCTGCCAACTCTGCAAACGTCGCAGTTGCCCATTTCAACGTGCATATCACTAGATTAACCTTCATCTAGAGAAGACCACTACGTATGCATCTAAATAATAAGCCATCGCTATTGCTCAAAGAGAACGGATTTGACGTAGAGTTTTCCATATGAAGGGGGCCGTGAGGTTTGTGCGTTTTCTTTTCATTTTTTTCATTTGTTTATTTTGTTTATTTTGTTGTTGTTGTGATGAGGCGTTGGTGAGGGAAACGAACGGTTTTGGTTGATAATAAATGGTTGGGCGGTATTTTGGATGGGATTTGTGATTCTTATCCTTTTTCTTTTTTTTTTTTTGATTCTTAGGGACTTCTAGAGTTTAATCTCTTGGGTATTTATCTCCTGTTTTTGTTTAGCGCTGTCATAGGTTCTATTATCTTGATTTGTTGGAATAAGAGCTGTTCATTCTGTTGAGTGTTAAGGATAGTGACATATGTTAAATCATGCCCCTCTTTTGATGATATCATTCATAAATATTATACAGTCTTTTTTTATGATTTATTATTATTATTATTATTATTATTATTATTGAACGACCTCGATTATCTTTACGATTCATTTTATCAAGTCCTTGGCAGGTCCTGTATCACTGCACCAGCCTATGTTGCCCTCTTAATCACTTGACTAGCTCTACTTTACCTACCATTTCTCACCTGTCACCCATCTCAGGATCTACAGCTGCGCATGCGTCCACTGAGAATCTCCCTTACCTACCGTCTTGTCCAACCAAACACCTGCGATAGCCATTATCATCGGGCTCTTTAATCGTTGGCTCCAGATCTTTGTGTATGTCGCCTGCATAAGCACATGCGCATCCAAAGTATCACGGCTCCACTGTCTCACCTCGGCTGCCTTATCGCTAGTGGGAATCCTTACAACAAGGCCGAGTTCCCCTTGTTACTGCTCGCATAAACATCCCCAAGAACGATTCCAACCACTCTGTCGAGAGATCCAGGAGTCACGACGCCTTAGTCTCCAGCATCACGACTTTGGTCTCTGCGGGGTTTTGGGCTCTTGATCGGTTGTTTGTTGGGGTGTAACCAGGCTCCCATGTCGGTGTCAACCTCCTGTTTCCAAAGTATCAAGTGCATTTTGGGTTCTTTGGAGACTATCGACGGCTTCTGTTGAGGTCAGCCGGGCCCCTCTCGGCCAGCCGCTGCAGCCTCAGGGAGGAAAACCCCCCCCCCCTTCTCCTCTTTGACCCTGGGAGGCTGCTTATCGAGAGATATTGCATCTCTTGGATGAGATTTTGGAGATTATTTGATTTTGGAGCTAGGTTTGGTGATTTACGTTGGGTAGTGGCTATTAGGATACCTTATCCTGTCACACAGTGACGGACATATTATCTGGTAATAGTCTGACCAGAGGTAAAAGGAGTCAGGTAACCATTTTGAGTTACCCCGGAAAATCCAATTTGGCAGCGCCTCGTTTCCATTATTTTGCCTGAAGAGTAGATGATCGCGTTGACCAGAAACACCAGGAAACACGGACTAGACTCTCTCAGACAAGCCCCATTCACATCATTCGCTCACAAGTATGTCGCCTCGGTTCTAGTCCGAGCAACTATTCCACTACCACAGTCTCAAAGGCCTCTTCTCCAGGTCCAAGCCTCTCCCACCAACCAACCTGAACTTGACCAGGGGTTTTTCATCTGATAGTCCTTTTTCTTGTTCTTTTGTTTCGACGGCTGGGAATCTCCCTGGAACCCTGGACCCTCTGATCTGAAAGTGACGCCCAAATTTCGTCGCATCTCACGGAGTTCTTGGGTGTAAATTCGATATTCGAGCGATTGTATTAATCGTCATTTGCGGGTGACTGTCCCTCCCTTGACGTGGTGCGCTCCACACAAATTGAAGCAAAGAAGAAAATAATCAAAAAATCACGGGGAAATTCTTTTTTTTTCCTGTTAAGTTTTCCTTGAATTTTTGTCTCTGACTTCATTTGTTCATTTTAATTTAATATCGTCATTCAATCTTTTGATTTGTTTCTCTTGATTCTTATTTACATTGCTTTTTAATTTTTTTTTAGACTTTCCTACTTATATACCGCCATTTGCACTATTTCGGAACTTAGATCCATTCGACCGCCTAAATCTTCCATATTTTCGACTTACACCAGACGTTAAAAATACGACCTCCAACAAATAAACTCATAATAGCCTGTATCTTATATCACAGGCTATCATCTGACTTAAACTCTTCTCACACTACCTCATTACCCGCCTCGAAATTCCACATGAGACCCTCAAAGATCCGTCACATGCCATCCACCATGCTCTCAGTCCGGACATCACGACCAAACTCCAGAGCACCATCCCGATCTCCCTCGCCATCGATAGATCCCACTCTCACATCATCACCCTCGGCCGCGTCCACCATACATCCTGCAACGCCCACCATGGCTTCATCACCCTCACAACCATTGCTCGACGGTGGAATCCGGACAGATGTTCACGATTTGCCGATGTTACGATGCTGCTGTGGCTTACACGACTGTGAAATATTAAAGAATAATTGTGCGATTCTCACGCATGTTGAGGACGATATGCGGGCTGCCGCTCAGCTTGGACAGGTACGTGCCAATAATGTGCTGGATGATTGCATCCGCATGCCTTGGAAATAGTCAGAAAGGACAGATCTGTGGGTTGAAGGGAGGTGGCGTTGAAAGTGGTGCAGTTATTGGGTGTATGACTTTCTATGCGGAGCCGTCAAACGGAGGTTATTTTGTGATGGCATGCAAAGCCCCTTTGATAGAAGACGAGAAAAAGTCTGAAAGAGAGTTTGTTCAGATATATCTCAATGGCTTTCAGATTAATTCTTCCTTCAGTATTTATCATAATATCCGGCATCATCGCAGTCACAGCTATATGGAAAACCCCTCATCTCTAATATTCTGCCTTCAGGCTCTTCTCCACCGCCATGAAACCTATATGGCCGATGCCGAACGCGACCGCCTCGCCCTCGTCGCCCGTATCGAACAACTGCAAAACGACAAACAAGAACTCGAAGACTCCAACACCCGCGCCCAACAAGAAAACCAAAACCTCATGTCCCAAATCGACTCTCTTAACTACTCCATCCAGGACGCCGATACGCGCATCTCACAACTGGAAGCTAGCCTCTTGGCGTCAGAACAAACGAACCGCCGCTTGGAAAATGCCACAGCGCGCGCGGCAGATATGGAGAGACAGATCGCCGTGTTGGAACACGAGCAGGATGCGTTGCGGAACACGGTCAACAAAACGGATGCCGAAAACCGTGACACAATGTCCCGATGGCGCCGGGCCGAACGGAGCATTGTGCAACTACAGGAGCAAATTGTCCGCATGGAGCAAGAGGCCAAGGAGGAACGGGAACGCCATGCGGAGATCCTGGGTAGAATGGAGAGACAACGGGAGGTTGAGAGGGAATTGAATACAGCGGCAGGCAGACTCAAGGGAGCAGCGGCGGCGAAGACGTTGTCGGCGGGGGACACGGGGGGCGCCGGAGAGCGTATGGGGAGCAGCGTGGTGTCTCATTTTGTTCAAGATTTGCTGTCGGATAATGCGAATTTGCAGTTGGGGATGATGGAATTGCGGGAGTTGTTGATGAATTCGCATGATGAGATTCAGGCGTTGAGAGAGCAGTTGATGACGCATCAACCGCTTACTCATAATGGACAGACAGCGCTTGTGACTTCAGGAATGTCTGAGGCTATGGATTCCGTTCCGCCGTCACCATCATTACAGAATTTCCCGATCGCAACAGAAAGTGGTGGGGAACAGGAAAGGAGGTTCATGTTCACCATCACTACCATGTGTCGCCAGCTAAGCGGACCGGCCTCAAAGGCAAGAAAAAGCGCAACAGTTTGGTCTCGGGGATGTTCAACCCGTCCATCAGCGGCGCCTCGACGCCTATCGTGTCAAGGTCATCGGTTTCATCTCCCCTGCACTCACCAAGACCATCCATTGCTAGTGACGCAATGTTTGGTGACGGCGGCTTGATGTCCCCTACCCAAGAATTCAGTATTCGGCGTCACAGACAACGGGATTCCACGGCATCGTCAATTTGGGCGCCGTCGAAACGCGACTCGATCAACACCTTCATCTCCTCGACACGCCGTGATTCTATTTTCTCTGAAAGACCATCGGAATATGCGGAGTCGTCGGTTGCTTCGTCCCCAGTTAGCACTCGGCGTATGTCTCTTTCCGTGATGACGATCTATCGTGCCTCCAGGCCCAACGCAAACACAAAAAGCGAGTCTCAGATATCTCCGTTCACTTCGCGAACCAAAATGGTGGTCAACCCGGAATCCACGCAATCGCCGAAGAAGACGACGGAAAGATCTCAGGTGTTCAAAGGCATGGAACGTCCCTGTCGATCGCTGAGGAACTCGCGGGCTTAGAAGACGAAGACTTCAAATTCGGCGGCGACGCAGACGAAAGTTGCGCTGATGATGACACAATGAACTCGGAAGCCGAGGACGATGAATCGCAAGATGACGTGAGCCCGTTGAGGCCGCTTAGACGTCATGTGTCCCACGAGTCCATCATGTCGCTATCTGGTGGCCTCGACATCCACACGCTTAAAATCCGCCCTAGCCAGTTAACGTTGAGGCCACTGGGGACCGCCTCCGCTGTCATCACCGATGTCGTTGCACTGTCAACAATGTCGTATAAACCGTCTTCGGATATCCTTACCAACCTCTCCACGCTCGCTGGACGCCCGGGGGCCTCGGACTCGGCATCAATCTACTCGACGTCCCCGTCGACTTCCGGTGATAACTCCAAGGCTCGCCCTAGTGGTTCCGCGTGGTCCAAATGGGTGCCGTGGTCTTCGGGGTACACGTCGACGGCGTCTGTGGCGACGTCTGTTAGCTCGGTGGACGAAGGGAGTGATAGTGGGGCGACGCCGACGCAGAGTCCGGTAAAGGCAAGGACAACGGTGGGGACGTTGGGGGCGTTTAGAGGAGTTGGGGTTAACCAAGTGGGGATTGTGCCGGGGTATTGGGGGAAGGGGAAGGGGAACGGAGGGAACGGAGTAGTGGGGAGGGAAAGGGGTTTCTTTTGTTTGATAAGATTTAGCATGGATGGGGTTTGGCGTTTTCATTTTTCTTTAGATTTGATCTTGGTGATTGATTGGTTGACTGGCCACTTTTCAGTGAAGTCGAGTCTTGTTAGCATTAAGCATTGGTTACACACATACCCGAATCCCACTCGATTGAGAGGGCTCTGTTGTCAGTTGGTTGTCCAGTTATATATGGACCAACTATTAAATAATATTTCATTTGTCGACAAATAAACAAGTTATATTCAGATGTCCAATATATCGTCACGTGAATATTCAATAAATACAACACCATCAAGGCTGATCCGCCCAATCCCCACTTCCGCCATCCTCCATCCTCCTAAACATCACCTAAAAAAAAATTCATCCATAATCCTCAGTTTCCGACACAAATATCTGTTTTCCTTGGCATAAAAAAAAACACTCTCTCGGCACCTACATTGCCGCCCGGATATTCGGTCCCTAATCCACCCATGCAAAACCTGCGACTCTGCAGCACCACCCAGCCAGTGATGGAGTTATCCTTTGGTGTATTTTCTGGTTTCTTGACCGCTAGTGTATTGTGGGACGGCTAGGCTAGCGAGCAGGTGAGGTGGATGGGCGATCATTCGCGTAAAAAGGAGCGGAGCGGGGGGTGGAGGTGGGAGTTGGGGATGAAGGGGAGTATGAAGAGAGAGAAGGAGAGGGTGGAGGTGGTGGAGATGGAAGAACTTTAGAGGGGAGGGAGCGGGAGGGCGGGGAGGAAGCGGATGAGTTGGTGGGTGGTGAATATAAAGAGAATTGGGAAGATAGATGATTGTTGATTGTATTTTTATTCTTTTATTTTTAGCAATTTTGTTTTGTTTACTAGAGGCTATTGGCGACTTGACTATTAGGGGCTCGCAACATCTGTCCGGAACAACGACAATTCCATCTTCCTCCGTCTATGCCTTGACCCGACCCCATCACTCACCCGTCGAGGCATCGCGGCCGGGCTTCTACCACTAACCACTCTATCCTTTCTCCCCATAATGTCTACAATAACAACCTCCAACACCACCGCCCTCGCCCTCTCCGAATGCCTCGACATAACCGGCAACCAAGACCTCTATGGCCTTGGGATCCGCATCGGTGTCTATCTTCAATGGATCTCATCGCACATCTCCCTCCTAGCCGACCCGCTAACCGCCCAAGACACCCATGACGCCAACTCCGTCTTCCTCTTCGCCCTTATTATCGCAACCGTCCTCGCCGCCAAGGGCCAACGCCTATACCCCGTTGAGGGCTACATCATGCTGCAGTTCTCCATGGGCTTCCTCAGCACCATCGTCACTCTAGTCGGTGTCCGCATTCGCCTCATGACCGCTGAGGGCGTTGCTGGCCTCGAAGGCGTCGTGTGCAGCTTACCTAATGACCTCCGCGAATCAATGATTTCGCAAAAGTTTTTCAGCGGGAAGCTGCGGCGTAAGGGAGACGCAGCGTCGATTCGATCGTTGCATTCGCGGAGGTCGACGCGGTGGCGGAATTTGTTGTCGAGGAACGTAGAGGTGAGGTCATCGGCGCGGACGACGGTGTGGCAGAAGACAGTGAACTTTTTCCGAAGGGTGCAGATGTATTTGCTTATGATGCCGATGGCGGCATTTTCGTTTTTCAAGTTGCCGTTTTTGAGTTGGAGTGGAGTTTTGTTTCGGACGGCGATTGGCGGTATTGTTTGTGGGTTTAATGTCTGGTTTTGGTTCGCGGGGTTGGAATATATGGCGAAAGGACAGCCGTGTGACACCCGTGTCTTCATGTTCGGCGAAGCAACACTCACCGGCAAACTCCTCGAATTCCACAAAGTGATCGCCATCATCTTGCTACTCCCGTCAGGCCTGACCGCCATCTACCTCGGCGTCATCTCCTGTCGCTTACTAGTCTTCTTTACCGTCTGTCTCTACCGCGAACTCGGCTACCGCACCTTCGCTCCGGAGAAAACACACCATGCGAAGCCTGGAGCGGAGACATTAGCGGCCGTTGAGGCAGTCATGCAGCCTGTTGAGGGCTTAGCGAACGCACACTCTCATCATACCAAGTCGACGACGCTCGCGGGGTTCGTTGCACCGGAATTTTGGGCGACGCCGTTACGGGACATTCCGCGCGCTAGTGATCTTATTAAGGTGCTTGCAGCACTCCTGGGCAGTGGGGTGGATGAAGCGAAGACGCCGGCGGGGTACGTTGGTGGTAATGGCGAAGTGGAGGCGAGGGCTCGGCATTATTGGGTTGCCGGGGGCTGGAATGTGGTTGTGGTACTGATGATGGTTTGGTTTATTTTGACGATTGAGTTGACGATTAAGTGGAATGGGGTGCGGGGGACAGCAGAGATTAATAGTACGGGACAGTTGATTCCGTTTATTATCGGGATTGTCAGTTGTGCGCAGGCTATCAAGAGGGCGGCGATTGTTGCGGTGAAGAGGGTAAGTAACGGAATTTGGAGAAGGGGCCGAAAGGGTTTGCTCTGGGCTTGTTACTGACTTTTGTTATGGATAGATTTATCCGGATTGGGCGGAAACAAAGTTGGAGGTTTCACAGGATTTGTTTGGGGATTTGAGGCTTCGGATTGAAAAGACGGATACGGGGCTTACGAGTCTTGAGACGCAAAGGCGGCTCTCGCTGGACGAGAAGAGGTCAGTGAGCATAGCCTGATATCGGGGATGCTTTGCTTGATATAGATGACGGTAATAGATATGATAAATGCTTAAGTTTGGGTTATCACTCGAAAGGTTTAGATATTGGCTTTTGCTTAGATAAGGGAGACAGGATATCCTATGGACTGTATCTCCGCTGCCAATTAATTTATATGTTTGGTAGAATAATGAGGATGCATTACGTTATATCACCACACAATATCAACCTGGCGAACTGAGCAATATGGTATCTTCGGTTATGTATAGACCTATCGCCTCATGAAATGCACTCTCCTCTTTCAATCTACCTGCCGTCGTCATCCGCCAACAACCACTAGTAATCCGCATATAGTCTGTCTTCCGCCCGACGATTCCCAGCCTCGACTTTCACTGGTAGGTCTGATTCGACATTCGACCTCGAGACCATGGACGGAAGGGATTGTATTGACTAATGGGAAGTTTGGGTAGGTTGAGACGAGTGGGGTTTTGGCGTTTGGAGGAAGAGATTGAAGATGGGTGGTTGGCCGATCGAAGGATATGGAGATTATGAAACGATGATAAATGCTTAAGCACGTTAAATTTGTCATTTTATTTCTTTGGATGTCGCTATGTATCGTGATATATCGTCATATTCATGGCTTCAAGCCCGTGCCTATTTGGCGACATAAGCTGAATACCCTCTACCCTCTACCCAATATCCCACCTCCTATAATCTCTCTTTCTCTCTCTCTTTCTAAAGCTAGCCTACCCACCAGCCCTCGCTTCCCCGTCCGTGCCCAATCAACAAGGCGGGTTGGTTAATACACGCCTCCCGACTCGCCAACGCCCAAACCCAAGATAACAACCCGACAGACCGTAAACTACACCGGAGTCCCCTTGACGAATGAGGAAACGGTTGCGTGGCCGGCTGGTTACGCAGAAACAGTGGGTACGTAACAGGCGCGCAGGATGATTGGAAAGGGATTGGTAGGTGGAGAAGGAGATGGAGCGGGATTAGATATGGGGGTTTGTGACGGGGATAGGGAGTTTGGTTGGTGTCTTACATAGCCTGATGGGTGGGTGGGCGAGTTGTTGGAGATTGCATCGTTTGGGAGGAGCTATCCCTATGGGAAAATCTTGAAGTGGCATCTCACAATCCCGTCATTCCTCGAAAGACTCGTCGTGTTCCTGTTGACAATCCTACGAGGCTTGATCACGAAAATCTGGAGGAACTGTCGAATATACGATAATTTAGAATAGAAAATAATAACATATTGATAGTGTGTATTCCCTCACAATGAAGCCACTACCGATCTATTAGCGATCCAATTCCCATCAAATTCCCTTCTCATCATCGCCGCATCACATCCTCGCCTCGAGACCCCCCCTCCCGTTCAGCTCTCCCATTTGCAACGAAATTAGCTCTTTGAGCCACCGTTACCACCATCCCATGTCGCTTCTCACCCTAAGCACACCTCGTCTGCTCACCCCAGTTTCCAACTATGTAAAAACGCCCAGGTTTTACCTCGTTGATTCGATGAACAAATCTGAAGCCAAGCCATTATGTTATCGTGTTTCTTTATTCTCAAGACACTGGTCTCTTGTCCAATGACAAGACATTGCTTCACTGAATCCTGTGGTATTGCATCGAAGTCGCCCGCTACTTTCCTCCTTACGTTGCTTCCTCCCTCACCTCTTTCCGTTCTTCAAATTAAAATTCCCGCCTTCCTTCACATCACCATAGTTCCTTCTTTAGACTCAAATACCCCTGCTTGCTGATGTAATTCTCTTCGATATTTTTATTCTCATTTTTATTCTTCTTCATTTGCATACATATATAGTCCCCATATTATTTCTACAACCATCTAGTTATCATCAACGCCATCTGGCACTTTCCCACCCACGTCCGCGCCGCAATTCTCTCCACCAATTGTGTCCTATGCTAGCCAGACTCTCAGCACCAAGCCTTTATCACATAGACGCAGCAGCGCCCGCCGCATCTTGATGTATATAGCTTATTGGATACTACGTGCATACATCCACATATAGCAAACGGGAAGATCCTTTGTGAGTGGCTATTGGCAGACAGTCGTGCATTCCCTGAGGTTTTTCTTCGTTTCTTTGGCCTGAGGGTACATAAGAGGGTGCATATAGTCAGTCAGTCAGGATTTGTCTATTGATTTGAGAGTGCTACATAGTGCCGAGAGTTGATATTCGTACTTGTTTGTTTCGCGATTTCTCTTACGAATTCTAAGCTCGTATTATCGCCAAACATATGCTATTAGGGCCACCATAATTTTATAAATTACCGCCTGGGAATACTTTGTCGTCTCTCTAGGACCCCACCTTCATCGACGCCCGGACACTCCCTCATTGACGTCTAACGCCCACCATCCGTCTCGAGCTCGGGGTTCACCATATCCGCCACGGGGCCCCATCACCACTCCGAGCTCCCCCACAACTTCAATTCTCTCTCATCTCCCAATCACAGCTTTCCCCAATGAGTTTAACTGACAGCGTACGTTTTCCCCATCTACCTCTTCACCCGACTCCCCCTCGGGTTTATCCCGAGCAACGTCAGTGCGCGCCTTCCTACTAACATGATTCATATGCCCATTTATAGTCAACAGACCCCGAGTTGGGTCAGCGACGGGGAATTCCACTGGTGGGACCCTTAGTAAAGTGTCAGTGACGGGGATTCCAAGTCATCGTCGTCAATTGGATCGTTGGTGGCGACGTTGGTGCCGGTATTGGTTTATTCGGCGGTTTGTTTGGCAATCTTTTGGATTTTGAGACATAGGATGCCGAGAGTTTATGCACCGAGGTCTATCTTGACGAGTTTTTACCAGAGTATGTTAGTAATTATGGTCTTTGGGAAGCTTGTGGATTGCTTGCTAACTTTGATCTAGTGAACGGAGTTCGGAACTCCCGACGCATTTCTTCAAATGGGTGACAGTGTTCTTCAAAGTAGAAGATACCTTTGTTCTACAACATATCTCACTAGACGCTTACCTCCT
Source organism: Meredithiella fracta (assembly GCA_023677585.1). Lineage (NCBI taxonomy): Eukaryota > Fungi > Ascomycota > Sordariomycetes > Microascales > Ceratocystidaceae > Meredithiella > Meredithiella fracta. Next base: position 167,179 of record JAGXCV010000007.1, read on the forward strand.
TCTACGGTTCCTCAAGATTCTATCGATGCTCTGCTTCGTGGGGATGTGCATAACATGGCCCATCCTCATCCCTCTTCATATGAATGGCGGCTCCGGCCTCTCGCAACTTGACAGCATGACTATCGGTAATGTCACCGAAAAGAAAAATTCTACGTCCATGTGTTCATCGCCGTCACGTACTTTACGATTGTCCTCTTCACCATCTACCGCGAATGCATCTACTACATCAACTTGCGCCTTGCCTACCTCTGTTCTGACTACGAGGCGCGCCGATTGGCCAATCGGACTGTCTTGTTCACGTGTGTTCCTCCTCGCTACCGGGATCCCGCCCAGCTTAAGAAGCTGTTTGGCAAGGACCAAGTAGAGAATGTGTGGGTGCCGCAGAACACAAGCTCACTCGAACGCCTAGTTCGTGAGCGCGAAAAAACAGCGTTGAAGCTAGAGAAGGCGGAAATCGCTCTCATCAAAAAGGCGAATAAGATCCGGCAGGCGCGCATGACGCCAGAGGAACTCGATGCTCTTCACACTAAGTATGAGAAGATGGATGATTTGTTTCCACCTCCAGAGTATGAGACGGAAGAGGGGAAGGTCAGTAGTGAGTCGATGATGGATAGGGAGCAGGTACAGGTGGGCGAGCGCGGTATTCCGGATCCTAGATTGCAAGGGACGACTATTGCGTTGGCGGAGTTGTGTTCGGATGGGCTGAATGCGAGGTTTGACGGACACACTGGGAGGTTTTTCAATGAAGCGGAGACTAAGCATACAAGTGGGATGGAAATTGAACTTGCTACGCACAAGTATTCGCAGGATAGTACGACGTATGGATCGTCGGGGACATCTCCATCTTCGAGTAGCACTGGGTCTCCCCAAGTGAAGGGTGAAGAGAAGATTGCCGTCACTAGTATCTTTGGCTCTCAACACAACGATAACGATGAAAATATGGCAACCCCCACCGAGAACCCCACGTTTCCTCGTATCGCCACCGTCCCTAGTCCCTCGCCATCCCCTGTTACCATCTCCCATGTCCCCTTTGGAACCCTCACCTCCACCTACGAAATCCCCATTCACCCCCAAAGCACCATGCGCCATCGCGAACCCACAACAACCATCGACCTATCGACTGCAAATCGCACCAACCAAGGACCCATTGCCGACCCGCAATACGCTGACCCTGAACAGGGAATTGTGCGCCTTCCTGATATGAGTGGGTCCGTCGCGGCCCAGTGGATTCCGCAGGAACAAAGGCCGAGTCATCGGCCGCTTCGGAATTTCTTTAGACGGGTTGATACAATCAAATGGACACGGAACCGTTTAGCTGTGTTGAATCCGCAGATTCACAAGGAGAGGAAAGCATTGTTAAAGGGTGACGGGAAGCCGATGGCTTCGGCATTCGTCGAATTCAAAACACAAGCCGCTGCCGAACAGGCGTTCCAAACGCTCACCCATCACCTACCATCCCACATGTCCTCCCGGTACATCGGTGTTTCTCCCGAAGAAATCATTTGGGACAAACTCAACCTCGACTGGTTCTCACAATTAACACGCGTAATCTTCATTACAGCGGGAGTCTGGGCAGCTATCATCTTCTGGTCTATTCCATCTGCATTCGTTGGTCTGGTTTCCAATATCGAGTCCATGGCCAAGTATCTGCCACCGCTCAAGTTCATCTTGTTGTTCCCGGCAACAATCAAGGGGGTTATTCAGGGTTTCCTGCCGGCGCTGTTGTTGTCATTGTTGATGGCGATCGTTCCGTGGCTGTTGAGACATGCGGGAAGGATGCGCGGTCTGCCGTCGGAGTCGCAGGTGGAATTGTTTGTGCAGACGTCGTATTTTCCTTTTCAGGTAATTCAGGTTTTCTTGATTACGACAATTTCGTCGGCGGCATCGGCGGCGTTGATGGAGGTTATCAAGTCGCCGACAAGTACGCCAAAGCTGCTTTCAGAGAATTTGCCTAAGGCGTCTAACTTTTATATCTCATATATCTTGGTCCAGTGTTTGGCAGCGGGGTCTTGGGCACTTGTTCATTGCATTGATTTGTTTAGACATCAGATTTTGGCAAGGGGCATTGATAGGCCAAGGGAGGTGTTTAAGACTTGGCATAATATGAAACCAGTGCATTGGGGGGCGATCTTCCCGGTGTTTTCGAATATGGGAGTTATTGCTTTGTCGTATTGTTGCATTGCGCCGATTATCATGTTTTTGCTGCGTTAGGTATTTTTATTATTTATTTGGTGTATCGGTATAACCTCATGTTTACCGCCGATGCCCGTATTAACTGCCGTGGGCTCGTCTATCCTAATGCTCTGCTTCAGCTTTTGACTGGTCTCTACATTGCCGAGATTTGCCTAATTGGTCTCTTGGCTCTTAGGTCCGCTCTCATCCCCATGGTCATGATGATCATCTACCTCATCTTCACCCTTGCCTGCCACTATTCCCTATCCGCCGCCATCAAACCCCTTCTCTATAACCTCCCCCAAACCATCACTAAGGAAACTGAAGACGCCCGCCGCGGTGAGGACTTTGCTATTGGCTCTGACGAGTTGATCCCTAGAGCCGACGGAACTACTTTTGTATCAAACCCAACGCCCTCTGAAGACTTTGACGATGGCTACGTGGTCCCGACTCATGAAAGCGAAGTCTACCACATAAACGGTGGCAACCGCGACCTCCAGGGCGCCGACATAATGGTCCGGCTCGTCTGGCATGAGATCGTTGCTAAGATGAAGTCGTGGCTAGTTACGGAATTCTTCAAGACCCCCGGTGTCCACGCAGCTTGTAAATACACAATGTACTGGCTCGACCCACCCCGCGACAAGGAACCCAACTTCCTCCAACGCTGGATGCACCCTGGGAAATTCGACGACTTCAAACACCTCTCGAAACTCGTCCCGATAGATAGGCCGGACCCACGAAAATCTTATCCGAAGGACTACGTGAACAAGGCCTATTGGCCGCCAGCGATGAGTATGGCGCCGATGAGGCTGTGGGTCCCTAGGGATGAGGCGGGTGTTAGTAAGCAGGAGGTGAAGTTTACGAGAAAGGTTGTTAATATTACGAATGAGGGGGCAGTACTTTTACCGAATGGGAAGATTAAGGTGGATGTTGAGAGGGCGCCGATGAAGATGGAGAAGGTAGTTTATTAGGAGGAAGAGTATTGTACGATCTGGGTATTTTGGGATTTTTGTTAATTTCCTGTTGGTTTATTTGCATATTTGGGGAGTAATAGAACCTGACTTGAATATATTCTTTGATTAGTTAATGTTATCATTTGTTGTGCGTGCGTGATGATCGTTTGTGTTCTTGCATCGTCCCACAAAATAGAGTTGTCTAGTTAAGTCCGAGTTTTAATCTCACCTCCGAGTTCCCAAGCCAAGCAAGAGCCCTCTCGCCAAGTCACTCTCTTCTTTCCACTTTTTATATCTACACAACTGCCATATTTTCTCACTATTACTAATCGTCGTCCCCTCTTTGTCTATCGGTAACCTCTGGGCGTTGCGACCTTCTTGTTCTTTCTGCCAAGTCGAGGTACTTGGTCGTAGGTACCCAGAAAGTCACGCGATAATGAAGAGGAAGGCGGATGGTAGAGATGGCGAGGAAACTTGCTTCAGGGAATATTGGTGGGTGGTTGTCGTGAGGTAAGTGGGGACGGTGAAATTGGGGTGGCAGGTTCAGGTGAGTAGGAGAGTTACTCAAGGATAGTCTCCTTCTTTGAGATCGTACTATGAATATGAATAGCATAAAGCAACAATGAAGGTATATCTCAGGTCGATATAACGGACAGATCCCCATCACCCATCTCACCATCTCCAAGTGCCACCAACATCCCCATGCCCTTAAGGTCCCATCGATCACAATCCCCAACCCCCACCAGTACGTCACAAAAGTCCCATCTGGTCTTTACTTATCTCTAATAACCCTATATCTTGCTCTGCCTTTCTTTCCCTCTATCTCCTCACCTACCCTCTATTTCTCCCATCTTCCTACACTAACCTTTGGCCTTACATGCTGGCACTATCCGGAAAACCTTCTGTATATCAGTGGCGCTATTGCGTCCTTAGCCGATATCCATTCAGTGACAATATATCCTCTCACTAAGTGAGATGGCTACGGGATTAATATGATCTGATAAGCTGGCGGCCAGTGATTTATGTAGGTAGGTACCCTGGGATCGCGTGGCGACATATCACTAGTGAGTGTTGTCGGGAAAGGAAGGCAGAGCAGGATATAGAGTTATTAGAGATAAGTATATTAGATGGGGCAATGATAGTTTGTTTTCTTGAGTGGGTTTCACTAATGAATTACTCAAAACGTATGCATGTACATACATATCCCTTTCTTTCTTTCTTTCCTTCTTCTTTGGATTTTCAAATTCCCCGATGATCTAGCGGGATACATAATACATATGCATGGTCCCTCCAGCTCTCTCCGCCAAGTAAAGCATCACCGCTGAATGGACGCGTATCGGTGGGTCCAGAACGGGGATTTCCCGTCAGTCACCTGAAATGGGACGTTTGGCGATCCCTCAGGACTCCTGGGAAGAACTGCCAAATGGATTGTGAGTAAAAGAAATACAAAAGAGGAAATTCTAGAGAAAGTATTATGGTTTTCATATGTCAGGTGTTGATTGTTTTGTCATGTAAAGATGGGGAGTTTGTTGAGCGGAAAGACGAAAGGGAAAGGATATTGTCGATCAGTTTGGATGGGAAGTGGGGAGAGTAGTCGGTAGTTACATGATCTACACGTACTTAGTTTGGCTATTGTTCATTTTGACAACTTCACGGTCCTCAAACTGGATGGACAATGCGCGGTGAGACCCTAGGTCATATCACCGATCCACTATCGATGAATGTCACTGTCTCATTGCTAGCTCGATCTAATAAGTCTTTTTGTTTTACAGAGGTCAAACATAAATCTCATCATATGAATAATATACGAGATTGAAACTATCGATGATTCTTCTCGCGCTATTTTCCCTCCATATCCGGTGTCACACTTGATCTAATCAATCAATCAATCAATCAATCAATCTGTCCGTTATTCCATCTGCCAACCCACCAAACGGTTCATGCCCCATGTTTACGTAGAAAAAAACCCTTCCCAATTAATTGCCATCTGGAAATATAGTCCCTAGGCCAAAACCATACCAACCCCCACAAAACCCCAAGTGAGAGAAAAAAGCTTGCCCGATCTAATCTAATCAGATCAGCTTGGATCAATCAGATAACTCGCTCATCCGGAATAAGTGGGGCGGTGAAGAGGGCATTTGCCTTTTGGGCATCGAGGTTATGAGTTGGTTATGGTTCTTTTGACAGGCCATTAGAAGGTAATATGACAATCGACAAGGAATCCACACAAAATTAGAAAGATCCTCATATCCCCAAGTAGACTCAGTATCAAATAAACAAAATCTCTATATACTCCCTCCTTCTGAGTGCTAGAGTTACCTTCAATCTAAGGAAAAATCACGCCAATATGATCTGTTATCAATCAGTGGCCAGGGACAGCCACTAGATCGATCACCGATGGGAGCAGGGATTGTCGGGGTCCATACGACGCTGGGAGAACCTTTGGTAATTATAGGCGCTTGGGCGGACAGGTGACGATGAGTTAATTTCTGGGCATTTGACGGGTGATTTGGCTGTTGGAACTTTGCGATTGCTGAATGTTGCCGTTAGGGAATCCCTCCAGTGTGAATATCAACACCAGGAGAATCGATTCCACTCTCCAATTAAACTAAACCCTTCGATATCATGACATGAAACCATCCCCAATCCTCCAGATCTATCGATCAATACCAACCCACTTGCCATCTCCCCCTCCTCCCCACACACACACACACACACACACACACACACACCGTTAGTTGCATCTTCTCTATGCTCCCAAGCCGCTAGTCCTCATTATTCTTTCCTGTCTAAGGACAGTCGTGCGGTGGTATTGGCCAGTGACGGATGGGATATAGAGCGTTTGGCAGGCTGGAGAGGGGTTGCATTTCTGGGGGCAAACGGGGGCGACTGGCTAGCCACGATTCATATTGATGGATAAGAAGAAATCACGAATGATGTGCTAGGTAAGTAGGTAGGAAGAAATAGAGAGCCATAGGGTAGTCTAGCACATAGAACACAGATATATCTAAGTGGCCGACTGCATTAAAGAGACGATACCCCGAAGAGAGGAAAGGACTAGATAGATGCGTATCAATCTATACCAAATCTTGAGGCCGGAACAAGTCAAAATGGAACAGTCTTCTCACTGCAACTGGCCCTAAGCGGTCACAGGATGGAACTTGGCAATTACTTTGCAGTACATTACCCTCAGGTACTTTTATCCCGCCATTTCTGATTCTCCATTCACTCACTCACCTCGACTCCACCGCCGGTCCCGACTTCTTGTCCTCACGTTGGATCCTCCAATCCTCCATCCTATCCCACAAGCCCACCAACTACAAGAACCCCGCCCCTCCCTCTCCGATTTGCAACCCATTTCTTCTCTCTTTATCACTCGATCTCTCTCATCATCTACTTTTATATTCTTTAATCTTCTAATAATCTCCCTCACTCAATACCATAATGCGTGCCACTACTGTCGCCACCATTGCCGCCGGTATGCTTGCCCGCTCTGCTACCGCCGCCAATGAGGCCGACGACATGGGTCCCGCCGCCTTCCTCTGGCCCAAAGACCGTGTCTGGGCTGCCTCTGCCGATAATACTGCGCCTTGTGGATCCGTCGCGAGCTCCGGTAACCGTACTGTGTTCCCCATGAGTAAGTAGTGGTCCTCAGAGATAACACTTGGGTCTTATGGAATTACGTACTAACATACGATTCCAGGCAACGGTCGCCTTGCCCTTGTCGCCCAGGATGATTCTGCCGCTATTCACATCGGTGTCTCGTACCTCGACAGTAAGTTCCTTTCCATGATCACATTCTAACCCCCAACCGTCCGTTCATCCCTCTCCATGAACCTCACCTCTTCCTCATCCCCTCACTAACACCTCATAGACCCCACCTCCATCTCTGACTTCAACATCTTCATCACCCCCGCTGACCTTGCCGAACTCGATGTCGGCCACACCTGCATCACCATCCCCGACGCCCCCTCCAACATCACCTCTGGCGCCAACGCCACCTTCACCATGTTCTACACCCTCGAGAACTCCGACGACACCTCCATCTACTACGCCTGCGCCGACATCTCCTACGTCGAGGCAACCGCTTTCACCACCTCTATCCCCTGCTTCAACGCCACTACCGAAGATACCACCGTTTCCATCGACCCTGGCGTCAACAACACCGTGTCGTCCTCCGACACTGCCTCCTCGGCCCACTCGTCCTCCAAGCTATCCACTTGGGGTGTCAGAGGCTCTTCTGGCCTCTCCAAGGGTGCCATCGCCGGTGCCGTCGTTGGTTCCGTCGTCGGTGCCGCTGCCCTTGCTGGGTCTATTTTCTGGTTCTGGAGATGCAGAAAGGCCACTGCTGCTGCCAAGGCCGCCGCCATCTCACCCACTATGGCCCGAAAGCAGTGGGATGTCGAGAACGTTTCCGATTCCGCTTCGCACAGCTCGTAAGCGGTCATCGGGACTTCTTGTTCTCCTCTCTATCCGCTGTTAGTCTAATAGTCTGTTGACATTTCATCAGATTGGACTTGGTGGGTGTTGTTGTTGTCGTCTCCTTTTGTATATCCCCCCCACATACGATATTTCATGGTTTTGTTGATTTGTATTCTGTTTCTTCTTGTATCTTCCCACTTGAGGGTCAAAAATTCATGACCCCTAATGACATTCCTTGACCATTGCATCCTGATAAGCGGCCTTGGGGCTCTTGGAGCCCTAATTAAACGTGATGGTATAACTATATAGCTCCTCAATGACTAGTATGTAATAAAAGTTTGATTTTCCACGCCTGGATTTGTTAACAGTGACATAAATGCATTCAATTAATGGCTGAGTGTCACTGTTTCATAGTGAAACAATCCCGAGAATAGAGTCAGTCACCGTACTCAGACATCAAACGCTGTGTCACATGATTCATCACAAAGAAGAGACAATTCTGAAGATGATAAAGAGGTATAATTGATATAATACAGTAAAAAGAAGAAAAAGTCAACAAGATTGATGATCAATAACTTGGCTAATTTGTTAGCTCCCAACATAACCTGGTATATAGAAGAAACCCGACCGTCCCCCGCCTATAAATCCCGTCCTGTATGCTCCAATGAACCCTAATGATATATAAAGTCCGCAATCCCTGATTTCCAGGGTTGAGAACACGAATCGAAGCCCCATAAAATCCCTGCTGAATAACGCCCCAGAATGCCGTCGTGACTGCCTGTCCTGGCTCTTGCCCCTCACTTTACCGAGTTCTATTTTTTTCTTCCGCTCTTGCGTCAGGAGTGGAAATGACATCAGAACTCGACAAGCGCCATGATAAGGGCGGGTAAGAGAGGAAACAAGCAGATGAAAAAAGAAGAAAAAAAGGAATAAAATTTAAAAATGTAATGCAAATATACAAGAGAAGAGAATGAAAAGACTTCTCCTGTATGCAAGCCACCTTGTTTTTTGGTTGCCACCACTAAATCTACCTTGTCACCATGTCTCAAGATATCAAATTTCAGACACTAGCACCAAAACGTCGCCAGAGCGTCAAAGCACTGCTAGTAAACCTTCGAGGTCGGAGACTTACTCTCAGTGCAGGCTCATGACGGCCTCGCAGACTTCCTGCGACAACTTCTTGAGCATCTTCTCATTCTCAGCCAGCGTTTCGCTAGAAGACGCTGGGTCCTCCTTCTTAACCATAGACTGGTTGGCTTGAACGGCAAGCGGGAGCAGAAACATAGACTGGACCTCAAGATTGGAGTTGGCCTGTTCAACAAGCGAGCTGTAGTTAGGGATCGTTCTGAGATTGATAGCGCGGCGCTTGTCGCGAGTTTGCTTGCACTGGGAAACGTAGACTTCTTGGTGGTAGCGCTCGTTGATCCATTTTCGCCGACGGATATCATATTCGCGCATTCCATTCTGTGGCCCCTTGCTGCGACGACTGTATTCGGGCGATGTATTGGTAGTGAAGACCGAGGCAGATCCAGACATAGAAGACCAGCGATCGTTACGGCTGGTGCGATACTCGCCATCAGTGGTCATAGCGGTAGCATCAGACTCGAACGAGCGGATAGAAAAGTTGGTGATAGACTGGCGGATGTCCTCAAGGCCAAATGTAGAGAAGCGGGCGGTGCGCGGGATAGTATTGGTGGGATCGATGTGTTTACCGTAGGTAGGACTGGGAATAGTGTTCATGGGATTCATGGCACTGGTGCGGATTGTTTGAAGAAAATTGTAGCTAGAGCTGCGGTTGGCCTGTTTGCGCTGGATGGCAGCCGGCAACAGCGGCGGGTCAGCCATCGGAGCAGGCAGAGAGCGCGGCGAAGTAGCCATTACGAAGATGTTTGTATTGGTGATTGGTGATTGGTGATTGGTGAGATCGGTAAGTATTCGATGGTAATGCTTGCTGGTGATACGAATAAAGAATGTATATGAAAAAGTGTCGGAGGAATGTTGAAAAAGAAAAAAATTGGATTGAGTCAAAGGAACTAAAGCAACAAAGTCCTGAAATGAAAATAGGCGGCGGTATAAATGGTACTAAAATAGATTGTGTGCGGCTGTGGATGTGTGGTAAAAGGTACAAAAGAATCTAATATGCTAGAAGTAGACAATTGGTGAAGAGGAAACTTGGAGATAAAGGCGGAGGAAAAATAATGAAGAAAACTCGGCCCTTTTTTTTTTCTTTTAGAAGCTCATATCTGAAGAAGGAAGAAAGTTACGAACAAGATGATGAAGTAGTTGTATGAAGAGAAGGGTTCGATCAAATAATTAAAGGAATTAAAAAGAAAGAAAAATGGAACTATCCTGGCAGGATCATAGGAGTTCCAAAATGCCTTCACTTTATACATCTATCACCAACACTTCGTCCCTGTATCACTTTCACCATTCCCCAATAAAACACTGAAGTCGCAATTACTGCGTTCATGATCATCTCATCCCCTGCTTCTTTCCTAGTTGAAACCAAGAGCGAGTCCGCGCACTGCAATCCTGATGCCAGCGAGGCCCTGATCAACCATACTTTAACAAAGACCTCCAGTTTCTACTCCCCAGTTAGCCCTGCGTCTCGCCGAGTACTATTGGCTTAATTTTGTATTCGGTGTCTGTGGGATCCATCTTAACATACTAGCCAAGCCATCCCGTGTTGACCTTTCTCATGCAGAGCAGTGTCCAAATGCCGGTATTGCCTGGCTGAAACTTTTTTTTAATTGGCACATGACCTTACCGTTAATGCTTCTGCCTTTTGATTTCCATTATTGCTTTCTTCAACAATAGTCTTCTCGTGATGTTTGCGCTGCGGCGGGCAGAAACGATGCCGAAACAACCAAAGAAACGAGTGTGGGCCATAAATATGTTGACACCTCAAGTTTCCGGCAAGTCCAAATTATCTACCACCTGCCAAATCCCATAGTGTACCCTATTATATGCTTTGATTGGTCGGCATAAAAGTTTAATCTCACGCACTCGCAGACTTGTGCAGCAATTTCACATATGCCGCTCCGGTTACTGGATGTGGTTTAATACGTATCTCATTTCGCAGATGGCTGCATCAATCTTATTAAGCGCTGAAATGAGTTCTTGATGTTGTGGAATGTAATTCCAGCTTTGTAAAATACATTAGGCCTACATACACTATTTCATATCCATGACGCAGTACAGATTAAGCACTTTAATACACGGACTTTGTGCATAAGATAAATATGTAGATGAGATTTCAATTTGTCCAAGCTTTACCCTGTCTCTTAGTGTTAGACAGGCCTATGAAACAGAGTTTAGATGATAAATGCACACTTTTATCCTTGTTGACTCCTGTGAATTTCGGAGACCGTAATTTGAAAATCACAGGGATTTTGACTTCCAGCTGGTGCCAACTGTATCAGGGCTAAATTGGTACAGATGTTAGTGTCTAGTTTAAAATATAGAAAGTTGGTAGTGTGTATAACCCTAATGTTGGAAATATCGGAATCGCTATAATATTGCACATGGTATTGATTTATCGCAATGATTCAAAGTGTATAGCTTTCCAAATGATACTAACAATCAATGAGTAAAACTCGAACATCCACTTGTGTGGGGCTTTTACTTCATATCTCTAACCAACCAACTCATCAAATATCTAACCCCGGGTCGTTACAATCCTAGTCATCGATGGCTCATCATGAGCAAGGGTCCTAGTCCAACTTGTTGTTCTCTTGATGATATCAGATGGATACTACCACGCGAGCTCTTGTCCAACAACCGCCAAGTGAGAAACATTGTCAAGCAATCAATGAAACCAAATTACACTTCAAGATGAACATGTAGCCACCCTAATACCAAAAAACGCCGTAGTCTCTCTGCCTATGACCTCTCCTAAGCCCGAATCATCAACGGCAACTGCCTGCTGTGTCACATTTTTCTCCGTAAAACAATCTCCAATTTTTTTTTCAACGACGCTATCTAAGTTTCTCAACCTTTCGGCCACATCGTCACAAGGTTGTGTTTCGAGATCACGATCCTCTTGACGACGACAATTCAACTCTATAGGCGCTTTACCCACGCCAGAGAGTATTTGTTTTATCGGACCACTGCTGTTTCAAAGAGATTTACCCACTCTTTGGCCAAGTTGTGACCCGTTTGTTCGCCGGTCGATACTCCGCCGGCACCTACAGAAATCTGGCCCCGTTTGTATACGGAGCTTAGTTGGCTGTTGTTTAGGTGAAATAGTGACTGGTCTATAACGTATATATGCCTGTAGTCGTTTCCTGTTTTCGTCATATAAAGATACCCTACGAAATATTCCCAAGAAGAGCACAAATATGGCCGAAGTTGCTGCTCACGTCGAACTTGATCTCGCGGCCGTGAAGCAGGTCATCCTCTCGTCCTCTACTACTGCGAGAATAGCGCAGTTCAAGACTATTGAAGAGCGCTCCAACAAGAAGAGTTAGTATCGCTTTATTCCCGTCAATCATCCAATTACCACTGAAATATACACCCGGGAATGGGTCCGTACCCGGATTCCGCCCCGCAACCAGTGCCCCACCATAGCGACCCCACCATACTAACATATCACCTTCGCCTTGTGTAGCAATTCCTCCCGATCAACTATCCGCTATCCTGCGTCTCTTTCTTTACACCCTTGCCGCCTACACTGACAGACCATCCCGCCGTGCCGTCCAATCATGCCTCGTCTCGCTGCTTACCCATTCCGATCTCGACGCCATTTCCCCGGCCCTTGAACAGTTCGTTGCGGCCGTCCTCAAGGAGTCACAAAAAGAAGGGATTGCCGTTGGCAGCTCGTTTGTCATTGTCGAATGGACCGCTCTGCTACTGCAATATCTGGGCCCGACTGCCCTTTGGGCCAAGTTTGGCAAGCCGACACTTCAGACTGCCGCCAATGCTTACGAAAAGACTCTTGTGATCACGACCAAGGCCGGTTTGGCTGACTCTGCGACAACCATCACTCGCCGTGGTCTCCGTAAGCTGTTTTCGTCTGTTGAGGATGTTGAGAAGGTCATTAAGGATACTGTTGTTGGGTTGACCATCAAGAGCACTGCCTCTACTGCCTCCAATGCGCCGTTCCTCGGTATCATTGCCGGTGTCTCTCAGCGCATTGAGAGGGCCAGGCCTATACTTATATCTCTGAAGAAGGAGTACTTCGGGTTCTACACTCGGGAGATTATCAGCTCCAAGACTGCCGTCCCTCCGCACATCGCTAGCAGCTGGTCTGACTTCTTTTTGGATTTCACCACTATCGAGGAGTTCTCTGCCGAGATCGTGCCTGCTCTGGAGAAGGGCCTTCTGCGTGCCCCCGAAGTCGTCCTCATTAGCATTATCGTTCCCCTTGTCACTAGCCTTCCCGCCGACTACGATCTTTCACAGGTCCTTGCTAACAACCTCCTCAAGTCTATTCTCTCCAACATCAAGTCCTCTACGATTGAGATTCGCCAGGGTGCTTTTACCGCCTTCAAGGCTCTTGTTTCCAAGTCTTCCCAAACTGATCTGCTTGTCAAGGTTGCCGATGAAATTCTCAATCCCCTCAAGACCGGTAAGCTACCGTCCGCCGACCATAGAGTACTCCACGCTGGGATGTTAGATGCCCTCCCCATGTCAGCGAGCATCGCTGAGAAGCTTATTGCTTCGTTGGCTACTGTCACCGCGAAGGAAGGTAACGAGCTTGCTCTTGCTGCCGAGACTATTGGACTGGCTAAGGCTAGTTTATTTTCTATTCAGAACGGCACTGAGTTGCCGAAATTTGTGGTGGATTCTTTCAATAAGGGTCTTGTAGACAAGAAGATCCCTACCCGGAGATTATGGATTTTGCGGACCGGCTATATCATTTCCCAGGCCGCGTCCCAAGAGACTGTGTCTCCCACCACTGTCAAGTTTGCCGAGGGTATCGCTACTAAGTTGTTTGATGCTATGGGTGAAGTAAACACTAACCCCATGACTGCTGCTCAGTCTGGCTCTATCATTGGCGGTTACATTGCCGCGGCTCTGGCCCCTTACTTCTCCGGCTCTCTTGCCAGTCATACTCTTGCCGCCGCTCTAAAGAAGGCTGATATTTCCAAGCATGCCTTCAGCGTCGGTCAGAAGTCTTCTTTCCTCCTTAACCCTAGAATTTACGCTAAGCTTACTTCCGCTGATGACCTCGAATGGTTTTCCAACGCGATCTTCTCAGTTGCCCCCGCTACTCTGGAGGCTTTATCCGCTGAGGTTTCTGTGGCTTGGTCCGAGGCTGCTATCTTTGTGACCTCCTCTACTGCTATCCCCACACTATTTGCCAGATCGCCCGTAAAGCCCTGTCTGCCAAGTATGGTCAATCTCCAGCTGCCGTTTCAGCCGCCATAACTGCCGGTGCTTGGGAGTGGGTCAGAAAATTGGAGGCCGCCGATAAGGAGTCGACCGTTGTTATCTCCAAGAGTGAGGATGCTTCCATAATGCCCGCCATCCGTGCCGTCTGCCTGAGCCCCGACGAGCGCAAGGCTTTCAACATCGAAGTCTCTACTGAGATTATTGAGAAGCAGGTTGTTGATTTAATTGCCCTTCTCCGTAATGAGCTTATTCCTAGAGGTAGCTGGATTGAGCTGACTATCAAGGTCGGTCTTGACCCCGGTACCATTGCCGTTAAGTACGAGGATGATCTCATCAAGAACATCGTCGCCAAGACTAGCGAGACTGAGAGCGAGAAGGTTAGACTTTCTGCTTACAAGGCCGCCGCCGAACTCGTCTTCGTTGCTCCCAAGACTATGACTTCTCGTGTTGTCGGGCTCATTAAGAGTGATCTAGACCCCTCGCAGCTTGCGGGTATCGGCCCCATGGAGGCCGCTATTTACAAGACTCCCGCTGGAACTGCTTTCATTGATGTACTTTCTAAGAAGTCTTCGGATATTCCTAACAAGAACTCCAAAGACTATGAGGTCCTAAAGTGGGAGGAGGAGCTCCGCAGCTCCCTTGCCAAGAAGAAGGGTGGTGAGAAGAAGCTTTCTGCTGAGGAGCAGGTCAAGGTCAAGGCCCAGCTTGCCAAGGAGGCTGGGATCCGTGAATCTGTTGGTCGGGTCATCGCTAAGATTACCCGTGGTGTTGGTATTGTTAAGGCACTGGCTACTGGCCCCCCTACTGATGCTACCCTTTGGATGCAGGCTGCGGTTGACTGTCTTCTGAAATCCATTGATGCCGGTGCTTGCCTTATCACCGGTGGTGCCGCTCCCCAGGCTTTCATTGCTTGCTCTGACAGAGTCACTTCTCGCCTGGGTTCAGTCCGCCAATTCATTGGTATTGCAACTCTCCGTGCTCGTGGCGTCACTGCCCTTCCTGAGGACCTTCAGGCGGAACCTGTTGGCGAAATGGTGACCCGTATCCTGTACAAGCTCCGTTTCGCCAGTGAGCAGCGCCCTTTTGACAGTGTGTCTCTGATTTATCTGATGCCTCTTGTCTTCCACCTTCTCAAGATTGCCGGTGTTGGTGACAAGGAGGAGGATCGTGATGTCCAGGTCGTTATTTCGATCGAGATCATTTCCTTCCATGCTGATATCTGCTCTGATGAGGCCGTTCCCCGTTACGACATTCTCGAGTCTCTAATCGTTGCCATGCAGCGTTACATTTCCCACTACAAGATCATCAAGGAGTGTTTGGCCCATGTCACTCGGTCTGTCGCCCCCAATATGTCTGTTTTCGAGATGGAGGTCATTGCCCGCGGTGCCATCGTCGCTGAGGTCAACGTTCGCTCGGCTGTTTTGCAGTCTATCAATGCCGATGTCGACATGAGCGAGCTTGGCTACTCTAGCGAGATCTGGATCGCTGCTCACGATGAGGACTCTGGGAATCGCGAGCTCGGTGCTGAGATCTGGGAGGAGTCTGAGTTCAAGCTGTCTGAGGAGACGCCGTCTAAGATGTTGCCTTTCCTTGAGAGCAAAGATTACCAACTGCGTAATGCTAGTGCTCGTGCTCTGGGTGATGCTATCAAGGCCTACGGTAAGGGTCTTGATGGCATTATTCTGAGCCTGGAGCAGTCGTACGTTGAGCTTGCTAAGCCCCACGTTCAGCTTCTTGATGAGTACGGTATGCCCAAGAAGATGGATCTGTCTGACCCTTGGGAGGCTCGCCAGGGTCTTGCTTTAGCCTTCAAGGAGCTTGCTCCGTACTACACGACCACTCAGCTTGATGCTCTCTTCGATTTCCTAATTGAGAAGGGTCCCTTGGCGACAAGAACGCTGGTGTCCGCAGTCAAATGATGGATGCCGCTGTCCATGTCATTAATTCCCGTGGCAGAATTCTTGTCGAGAAGCTGATGAAGTCTTTTGAGAAGACTCTACAGGGCCCTGATAAGGCTACTGAGTTTTCGGACCATGTTAACGAGGCCGTCATCATTATGTATGGTGCCTTGGCCCGTCACTTGGCCTCTAACGATGCCCGGTTGCCCAAGGTTATCGATCGTCTGGTTGCTACTCTCAGTACTCCGTCCGAGACTGTGCAGTATGCTATCGCCGAGTGCTTGCCTCCTCTGATCCGTTCTTACGGCCCCAAGTCGACCAAGTACGTTGAGGAGGTCATGAAGACTCTCGAGAGCTCCAAGAACTACGCTGAGCAGCGTGGTGCCGCCTACGGTTTGGCTGGTCTTATTCTTGGCCGTGGTATCTCTTCTCTGCGTGAGCAGCGTATTATGAGCACTCTTCGGTCATACGCCGAGAACAAGAAGGATATCAACCAGCGTGAGTCTGCCTTCCTGTCTTTCGAACTTCTCTCTGTGATTTTGGGTCGCATCTACGAGCCTTATGTAATTAAAATTGTTCATCAGCTTCTGGCTGGTTTCAGTGACAGTAACAACAACGTTCGTGAGGCCTGTCTAGAGGCTTCCAAAGCCTGCTTCCGTAAGCTCAGCTCTTACGGTGTGAAGAAGATCCTGCCTACTTTGCTCAGTGGTCTGGATGAGGATCAATGGCGTTCCAAGAAGGGTGCTTGCGAGCTTCTCGGTGCCATGGCTTACCTGGATCCCCAGCAGCTGGCTTCGTCTCTGCCTGAGATTATCCCTCCTCTGACTGCTGTTCTCAATGACTCTCACAAGGAGGTTCGTGCCGCTGCCAACCGTTCGCTCAAGCAATTCGGTGACGTCATCAACAACCCTGAAGTTAAGGGCTTGGTTGACGTCCTACTCAAAGCTCTCAGCGACCCCACCAAGTACACTGACGATGCTTTGGATGCCCTCATCAAGGTCCAGTTCGTCCACTATCTCGACCCGCCCTCGCTGGCTCTGGTTACCCGTATTCTTCAGCGTGGTCTCAGCGACCGTTCCAACACCAAGCGCAAGGCTGCCCAGGTTATTGGTTCGCTTGCCCACCTTACCGAGAAGAAGGACCTCATCGGCCACCTACCCATTCTCATTTCTGGTCTCAAGGTTGCCGTCGTCGATCCCGTACCGACAACCCGTGCTACGGCTTCGCGTGCTCTGGGTTCACTGGTTGAGAAACTGGGCGAGGATGCTCTGCCTGATCTCATCCCCGGTCTTATGCAGACCCTCAAGGCTGACACCGGTGCCGGCGATCGTCTTGGAAGTGCCCAGGCGCTGTCCGAGGTTCTTGCTGGCCTTGGTACATCTCGTCTGGAGGAGACTCTGCCTACCATTTTGCAAAACGTCGAGTCTCCCAAGGCTTCGGTCAGAGAGGGGTTCATGTCTCTGTTCATCTTCTTACCCGTCTGCTTTGGAAATTCCTTCTCGACCTACCTGGGCCGTATAATTCCGTCCATCCTGGCTGGTTTGGCCGACGATGTCGAGGCTATTCGCGAGGTTGCTCTGCGTGCTGGTCGTCTTCTGGTGAAGAATTTCGCCATGAAGGCTGTTGATCTGCTGCTGCCTGAGCTCGAACGTGGTCTGGAGGATGATAACTACCGTATCCGTCTCAGTTCTGTGGAGCTGGTCGGAGACCTGCTGTTCAACCTTACAGGTATCAGCATTGATAAGGATCAAGACGAGGATGAGGATGCGGCTCGCGAAGCCGGCTCGTCGCTCAAGGAGACTCTGGGTGTAGAGAAGCGTGACAAGATTCTTTCGGCTCTGTACATCTGCCGCAGCGATACTTCGGGTGCCGTCCGTTCCGAGGCTATCAGTGTCTGGAAGGCTCTGGTTCCCAGCCCGCGTATCCTCAAGGAGCTCGTCCCGACCCTATCACAGCTCATAATTCGCCGTCTAGGTAGCTCCAACATAGAGCACAAGGTTATTGCCTCCAACGCTTTGGGGGAGCTTATTCGCAAGGCTGGTGACAATGTTCTGTCAACTCTTCTGCCTGTGCTCGAGGAGGATCTCCAGACCTCGATAGATACCGACTCTCGTCAAGGTATCTGTTTGGCCCTCAAAGAGCTCATTGCCTCTGCTACCCCCGAGGCCCTCGAGGACCACGAGAAAACGCTTATCTCAGTTGTCCGTACTGCCATCACCGACTCCAACGACGATGTTCGCGAGACGGCTGCGAAGGCCTTCGACGAGCTCCAACAGCTCCTCGGCAAACATGCTATCGACCAGGTCCTCCCCTACCTGCTTAACTTGCTGCGCAACCCAGAGGATGCTGACAACGCTCTCCAAGCTCTTCTTACGCTCCTCACTGAGAGCACGCGGTCCAACATTATCCTGCCCAACCTCATCCCGACGCTCACCACGCCCCCAATCTCGGCGTTCAATGCGCGTGCCCTGGCTGCGCTGTCCAAGGTTGCTGGTGCCGCTATGAGCCGTCGTCTGCCGAATATTATCAACTCGCTTATGGACAATATCATAAACTGCGCCGATGACTCGCTCAAGGAGGATCTCAACAACTCGTTCGATATTGTTATCCAGTCTATCGATGACGACGAGGGTATCCATACTTTGATGAACACGCTGCTGCAGCTGCTCAAGCACGAGGATCATCACCGCCGTTCTGCCATGGGTTACCACTTGGCCAAGTTTTTTCAGAGCTCCTCAGTCGACTACACTCGGTACCACCAAGATATTGTCCGCACTCTGCTCAATTCCTTCGACGATCGTGATAAGGAGGTTGTCAAGGCTTCGTGGACTGCTCTATCCGAGTTCACCAAGAAGCTCAAGAAAGACCAGATGGAAGATCTCGTCAACTCAACTCGCCAGACTCTCCAACGTGTTGGTATTGCCGGTGCTCCTCTCTCCGGTTTCGAGTTGCCCAAGGGTATCAGTGCCATCTTACCCATTTTCCTCCACGGTCTCATGTACGGAAACATCGACCAGCGCACCCAATCTGCTCTGGCCATCTCCGACATCGTCGACCGCACCAGTGAGGCCTCGCTCAAGCCTTTTGTTACTCAACTCACTGGCCCGCTTATTCGTGTCGTGTCGGAGAAGTCTACTGAGGTCAAGTCTGCTACTCTGCTAACTCTCAACACTCTGCTTGAGAAGATGCCTGCGGCCCTTAAGCCCTTCATGCCCCAGCTACAGCGTACTTTCGCCAAGACTCTGGCTGATACTACTAGCGAGTCTCTGCGTAACCGTTCTGCCAAGGCTCTAGGTACTCTGATCAAGTACACTCCCCGTATTGACCCTCTTATCGCCGAGTTGGTCACTGGTAGCAAGACTACTGATACCGGTGTTCGTACTGCCATGCTCAAGGCCCTTTACGAGGTCATTAGCAAGGCTGGTAGCAACATGGGTGAGGCTGGTCGCACGGCTGTTCTTGCCCTGATTGATAGTACTGAAGCTGACGAGTCTGACCTGGAGATGACGATCACGAACGCTAAGCTGCTGGGCGCTCTTATTAAGAATGTCCCTGAGGAGGCAGCGACTATGTTGATTAAGAATCGGGCCATGACTTCAACTTTCACTTCTTCGTCGATTCTTGCGCTCAATGCTGTCATGGTTGAGTCACCTAACTCCCTTCTCGAATCGTCGCTGGCTGAGTCGCTGTCGGAGTTGCTCATAAAGGGTATCAACCACAAAACTGTAAGTTCACTTTTCGTTATACGAAATATCCTTGTATGACTATTATGGATTTAATTACTAACATGTGCCTTTTCTCGCAGCCCTTCATTTCCGAGAATGCTATCCTGGCTACCGGAAAGTACCTGATGAACGAGCACCCCAAGTCCTTCGAGACCACCAAGGCCATCTTTGAGACTCTAGCCGAGATCATCACCCCCGGTCAGCCCGTCGATGCCCGGCGTCTAGCTCTCGTCGTCGTGCGCACTATGGCTCGTACCAACCTCGACATGGTTCGTCCCCACCTTACTCTGCTTGCTCCTGTTGTCTTCTCCAGTGTCCGTGACCTGGTTATTCCCGTTAAGCTGGCCGCTGAGCAGGCCTTCGTCGGTATCTTCAGCGTTCCCGAGGAAGAGGCCAAGGTGTTTGAGAAGTATATGACGGGTGCTGGTGCCGAGTTGGCACCGAATGTTAAGAGGAGCATGCAGGATTACTTCAAGCGTGTTGCTTTGAGATTAGGTGCGCAAGTTAATGAGCGGAGAGAGGCGGAGGGTGGTGCAGGTGGCTTAGGCCTGTCGAATGACGAGCTTGAGGATGAGAAAGAGTTGATGAGTGTTGGCAAGGTTGATATGGGTGATGCGTTTGATTAAATGTGAGGATATATATAGGGTTTTAGACGGCCTGACTGAGACCTAATGGGTAATGGGTCTTGGTGAGTTGTCTGGGTATGTTGATATATGGTTGATGATTAGTGGTGTTTCTTTTGTATTATATCTTGTACTTTTGGTTCTTTTTTGGCCTGGTCATGCATTTTTGTATATTTCATTTACATTAATAAAAGTTTTCTTTTCAGAGTTTAAATATTTTTGGCATTGGTTTTTCATGTATCATGATCATTATACTGGGGAACCATAGGACATCTCCAAGACATAAGTCTTGTGTCACCTCATTTCGCGATGATTCAAAATGATGAAATCCCATCACCAAACTCAAAGGATCAAAATTCACCACCTTCCTCCATCACATCCTGTCCAAATTCGTTCACCCCAGTCAATCACATCCCTCTCATCCCCAACTTCATTCCACTACACTAAATCACAACCTCAGCCTATCAAAATGCAACTCCTACATATTAGGGCGCACCCCCCACCCCCCCCTCCCACTTTTCAATCACGTGTCTAAGAATATTTGCGCACACAAGCACCACTTTAGAAAAAAAAAGCCCTGGTTAGCTAAGCCCAAAAAGGCTAGTTCCACTTATCGCACAACTTCTCCCCTCAGACTCTACTGGTGAGAAATTCTGGTTTGTCTATCATTCTCTCGATTTTTTCCCTTGATCCACCATCCCATTCACGACCCCTGACTCAAGATGTGAGTTATTATAATGGCGATTTATTGCGTTGACACGACGGATTATCGACGGGAGATATCATGATGCTGTTGGGACATGGTATTTTATGGTTGTTTGGGGTGGGATGGTGTTGCTTATGATTGTTGATGTTGGAAAGAATAGGATATATTGGACGATAAATGGATGGTGTTTCATGGTGGCTTTGACGGCGATATTGCTACTTGATCATGATACTCGACAACGAACTTTATTGCTGGCCCCCAGCCACATTCAATACTGCCCAAATTCTCGAAAATCCAATCATTAAAGATTTCGCCACCAGTCATTCAACCCAGCCAACGAGCTATGTTACAACCACCCAACACTTTAGATCACCTGCTGAACGCCCAATAGCTCGAATATCCATTCCCTCCGTCGAAATAATCAAACTGTCAACGCATTCGTCAATGAAATGTCTAGTCCTCCAGGACTCCAACTGACATCCCATATAGGGTTAACCTGACGACTCAGAAGCGCCTTGCGGCATCCGTTCTCGGCTGCGGCCAGGGAAAGATCTGGCTGGACCCTAACGAGGCCACCGAGATCGCCACTGCCAATTCCCGTCAGAGCATCCGCAAACTCGCTGCTGATGGCCTCATTATCCGCAAGCCCGTTACCATGCACTCGAGATCCCGTGCCCGTGCCCTGAACCTAGCACGGGGAGATGGTCGCCACCGTGGTTTCGGTAAGCGTAAGGGTACCGCTGATGCTCGTCTGCCCAGGTACGTTTTGGGAGGAGATTGAGATCGAGAGAGAGAGAGGAGGATAGTGGAAATAGTGGGGATAGGTTGAGAATAGACATACAAAGAAACAGATTGCTAACAACCCAATAGCCAGGTCCAGTGGATGCGCCGCCTTCGTGTCCTCCGCCGTCTTCTAGTCAAGTACCGTGCTGCCGGCAAGATCGACAAGCACCTTTACCACGAACTGTATCACCTATCCAAGGGTAACACCTTCAAGCACAAGCGCGCCCTCGTCGAGCACGTACGTATATTCGAACCGACACATCACCATAAAATTGCCCCATATACTAACTGACCTTCGTCTTCAGATCCACCGTGCCAAGGCCGAGAAGCTCCGTGAGAAGAACCTCAAGGAGGAAATGGATGCCAAGCGTGCGAAGACCAAGGCTGCCCGCGAGCGCAAGCTGGAGAGACAGACGGCGAAGCGGAACGCTCTGTTAGCCGAGTAAACGGAGTATTCTACAGGCAGGCAGAACAAATAACACTCAAAAAAGGGAATTCATCATCAGGTTAATGCCACAACGAAGATAAATTGTAAATGGATTGTTATTGGGGACTTTTGGATTGATATATACATAGATTCGGGATATATACTGAGCGCCAAGTAATCGGTTTAAGATAAATGGCATTGTATATGGGAACTTTTATCTCGTTTAGAGAGATCTGTTGAAGACATATCGCGAACTTGGACTTGAGTTCACAGGCTATTCTTGGATTTGACTACTTGATGGGATCAGCCCAGGGCGGATTCATAGATTTATGAAATAGCATGAAAGGATTTGGATCTCGACTAGCGTTTAGATTATTTTGTTTGTTGATGGGTTTTTTAGCTGCAAAAATGGAGTTATGATATCACTGTTTACGCAAAGGAGGTCATTCTGAAATATAGGGATTCATATCTGAGAAAAGCTTAGCAGTTGTATAAGTCTCGAGGTTTCTGGTTTGGTGTTGTCATGTCATATCTTAAGGTAATAAAGAGAGGAATCTGATGTTCGGATGGAACTACATAGACTTAGAACTAATAAGGTCTTCTTATTGTACAACCCCTGTCCACCCGGCCAGGATCCCGCCAAGTCCTCTCCACTCCCGACCACATCTGTCAAACTGAGCCCTCGGCCCTTGCCGTTCCATCCATTATCGAATGCAGTCCACGAACAGTGAACTAATGGATGTCAGATATTTCAATCCTAATGATAGATTGACCTTTAGATTACAGCCTGGTCAATTTGTTAGTTTGTATGGTGAGAACCCGCCCGTCGTCAGCGTGGGATGGTCCTAATTTTTCATCATCAAATTAGATGATAGAGGGAAAAGGAAAAAAGGTAGCGATGGCAACTGAATGGGCTGTTGCAAATTGGCAAGTAAATTAACGTCACGTGAGGTAGTAATTGAGCTGTTTTTGGTTACAGTGGAATTGTATAGAGTGATAGATGGAACATATAACAATGAACAATATGAGATGAAGTATATAGGTACAATATTGTGCAGAAGACGAATTTAAATAGGGTTAGGGTTTGAATTTACAAAATGGACTATTGTTTTAAAATTGTGTTTTGACAATATATTACACGTGACATCAATTTACAAGGGTTCATTTTTATTATTATTTGTATACTAAGGTTGTATACTAGACATGAATCTTCTGAATCTAAGCGGGTTCTCGAAGCCGCGGAGAACCTAGAGCCGGTGCTGGGTACTAGGGCCGGAGGGACCTTTGTGTGAAACAAACGGATAGGCAATCAATGTAATATGTAAAATAGCGAGACAAGCCAAACATAATACATATGATACAGCAACACTCAAAAATGTTTTGTAGGGAACAGCCAATGGCTCAGCTGAGCGAAAATCTTCAAGACACCATAGTTACCACGAACCATCATTTCAACTACCGAGTACAACGTCAACCCTAGGTAGTTCGGCGCCCGGCCCTTCCCGGTCGGTGAGCTCTTATGCGGCGAATTAGAACTGGCCAGGCTGACTGGATTGTCTGGAAAGGAGAGCAAGATAACGCGATAGAAGCTTAATCTTCGGTCCCTGGTGTCCGCCCGCAGGGTCTGAGGTGGGAGATCTGGGAATGAGGAGGAGGGAAGTTGGCAGTGGTGGTGGGGAGGAGGTTTTGTGAGGTTTTCCGCGGGATGTGGAGGGATAGATGGGGAGGGTGTTAGGAGAAATATGAGATAGAGGTTTTGTTTAGATTTAATTAAATTGATATTGGATTTAGATAGATGTCAGATACCAGATATCTGCTATGAAATTTGATGTGCGGTGGAGTTGATAGGCGACGTCTATAGGTATGCCATCGATTATCATCCCGGTCAAACCCTCACTAGTAACTACCCGCCCCAACTCACCTCAATATAACCTCTCATTCACCAATAACTCTACAGGAGCTCTTCCCTTCATCGTCTAGCCACCTCCCTCCTCCACCGTCATTGTGCTTGCATCTCCCCTAGGGCCTCATTCTCTCCCTCCATACTGAAACCCCAAAGATCTGCCCCAATATTCCAGGGTTACGCTTGGTCTTTTCGTGTCCCCGGACACTCTCTATGCGGCTGCACTTGATTGGTGGGAGCGGAAGGAAGGTAGACAAGGATAGTGAAGGAACAAGGAAGGAAAAAGCGGATTTGGTGAGTGGTGGGTTGGCCACGGAAGGGGACGTATTGAGTTGGATGATGAGATAATAAGAACTGCCAGGTGCATTCTTTTGCCAATGGGTTGATTTTATGGTTTTTGATTCTCTAGATATTTGAGGTGTAGTTAAGCTGATTCTTCTTTAGAATTCTTCTGTCTCTTTCACAACACATATTCACACATACATACAATCCTCCCATAATGGCTATGGCAATTCGCGGGGTTCGCGGGGTTGCGAGGTTGGTGGCGAGACCTATTGCGGTGATGTCCATTGGGCGGGTCGCGGCGTCGCAGGTGGCCTTGACTTCGACACGCAGATGCTATGCTACTGATAACTTTGAGGGTCAACAGCTGGTTTGTTTATTGATGTCTCTAGGAACGATCGTGATGCTAATATGGGATGTAGCTTCTTCAAGAGGACTTGGCGCAAGCCGATCCTGCGGTCTATGATATCATTGAGAAGGTATTGTTAGGATGAAATTAATAATAACTCAATACGTGCATGCCATTGAATGCTAATCTTTTTGGCCTCATTAGGAGAAAACTCGCCAGAAGAACTTTGTCAACTTGATTCCTTCTGAGAACTTTACGTCACAGGCTGTTCTCGATGCCCTTGGCAGTCCCATGCAGAGTTCGTACTACTGAATCTGATACTGAATGAATATCCGGGCCCCTGAAAACTAACCAGCGAACTACAATGCAGATAAATACTCCGAAGGCTACCCTGGTGCCCGTTACTATGGCGGTAACGAGTTTATTGACATGTCGGAGCGTCTTTGTCAAGAGCGTGCTCTTGAGACTTTCAGATTAAGCAAGGGGGAATGGGGCGTCAATGTTCAACGTGAGTCTCCCGCAGTATCACAGCTGCTGATCTTGTGCTAACTTCTTTTGCTTTGCTACAGCTCTCTCCGGTGCTCCTGCCAACCTCTACGTCTACAACGCCCTCATGGATACTCACGACCGCCTCATGGGCCTCGACCTCCCTCACGGCGGCCATCTTTCCCACGGCTACCAAACTCCCACCAAGAAGATCTCCGCCGTCTCCAAATACTTCGAGACTTTTCCCTACCGCCTTGATGAAACGACCGGCTACATCGACTACGACAAACTCGAAACCAACGCCATTCTCTACCGCCCCAAGATCATTGTTGCTGGTGCTAGTGCCTACTCCCGTCTCATCGACTACAAGCGCATGAAGGAGATTGCCGACAAGGTTGGTGCCTACCTGATGGCGGATATTGCGCACATCTCGGGTATGCTTGCCGCCGACGTCATGCCTGGCCCATGGCAATACGCTGACATCGTCACTACCACCACCCACAAATCGCTTCGTGGTCCCCGTGGTGCCATGATCTTCTTCCGCAAGGGCGTCCGCCGCATCCATCCCAAGACTAAGGAGCCGGAAATTTATAATCTGGAGAACCCCATTAACGCCTCTGTGTTCCCTGGACACCAAGGGGGCCCGCACAACCACACCATCACTGCATTATCCGTTGCGCTCAAGCAAGCGCAAACTCCGCAATTCAAGGCCTACCAGGCGCAAGTTCTTGCGAACTCACAGGCGTTTGCCAACAGATTAGGCCATCCCAAGGAGAAGGGTGGCCTTGGGTACAAATTGGTGTCCGACGGCACCGATAACCATCTTGTCCTTGTTGACCTGAAGCCCAACGGCATCGACGGTTCCCGCGTTGAACGCATTCTCGAGCTCGTTGGCGTCGCTGCAAACAAGAATACCGTGCCCGGTGATAAGTCGGCCATGGTCCCCGGTGGCCTGAGAATGGGCACGCCCGCGATGACGACGCGCGGGTTCATCGAGGCAGACTTTGACCGAGTGGCAGACATCGTAGATAGAGCTGTGTTGATTGCGGTGAGATTAAACAAAGAGGCGCGCAAAGCGGCAACGGAAAAGGGAGAAGTTACCGGGGAAGCTGAAGATTTTCATGGAATATGTAGGGGATGGCAGTGAGGATCCGGAGATTGCGGTGCTGAGGAGTGAAGTGGCGAGTTGGGTGGGGACGTACCCCTTGCCGTGGAGTGAGACTAAGTAATAGGGGGGGCGGCATCTGTTGACTCTGTATATAACTGTCTATTAATGTTTGAGCTTGTGTCACAACTTCACGGAGGGAGGCTTTAGTGGATGTCATGATGAGATAGAGTGTTTATTATTAAATCATTATATAATACTTATTAGTCATCATTGGACGTAACTTCTTGTTCTTGCTCCTGCTTTACCAGCGTAGTTTCATTCGCGAGTGTCTTCTCGGGGCTTTCCGGGAGAGATCCGGGTAAGATGGGCGTAGCTTCTTTCAATTTTATGGGGCTATCCGATGTTAGACTTATGGGCGTCTTTCCGAAAGTGGAAGGCTTGGGACTTGTATTCGTCTTTGGGGTTTTGTCTTCTTCGGTCAAAGGAATAACAGGAGTCTTGGGAGACTTTGGGGTGTTCTCAATGACGCTCATATCGACAATGTCCCAGCCAATTCCGTAGGTACGTTCCCAATCGAATGCTATATCGTTGTTCTCCTTTCCGAAGGCAAAGAGCATCTCCTTCGCTCCGTCGCTGTCATTAACTACATCCTTAACCTCCGAGTCCGTCTTCCCCGTTGCCCCCTGGCCCCATATCTTTTTCCATCTTCACTAATGAACGTCCTGATCGCTCTGAATGTCAAAGATATCCGTTCACCGTTAAATGCTAGAGTCTCCTCTGGCTTATCGCGGGCCGCCCTCTTATCTGGTTTTATCGAATGTAGCCAGAATTTATTCGTGTATTGTCCGAGGCGTAACAAAGAGTTATGAGGGAGCGGGGTGGATTGGGATTGTCGTGGGACGCCAGGGACCCGCTTTGTCCGGAAGGACATGGTACGTTGGGCGCCAAGGGAGACGTTGGCTATGTATGTTGTCCGGACAATATCAAGCGTCTTATCTGCATGTTCGGTAATATGGTCATAGCCATTCCGATACCGCTGGATAAGCACATGATTAACCTCGTGTCCCACAATCTCCTCAACTTTCTTCTTGATAGTCAAAACTGACGGCGTCCACCCAACCAGCGACGGCAAGGTGTCTGCTGGGTGCCGATAGAGTGGACGGGAGCCAGAGGGGGATATAGAACCTTGGACGCAAAGGAGTCGGGGGACGGGAGAGGTCCGGTGGTTGAAGGTTGTCCAGGAAATTTCGGAAAGGAGTGTGGTGAAGAGATCAGTGGCAATGGACGTGGGAAGGATGGAAGGGTATAGAGTTGTGTCGCCTTCGCAGAGGAATTGAGGGGGTGCCGGTGGTGTTGGTGAGGATTGTAACGATGCTGGTGACTGAGTTGGCGTTTTTTTGGGGGCAGACTTGGGAGACGGAGCCGGCTTTTCTGGTAATTCTGCCGTTGGTCTCTTCAACGCCGACTCCTTCAAGTTCCCCTTCCCACTTGGGTCTTTCGCCCCTTCTTTTTTGAGAACCTTCTCATCTCCTTTCCTCTCAAGCATTGTTCCTTCCTTGCCCGTCGAATAATGAAAATCCCGGTGATAATAAGTTGCCAGAGACTGCGTTGAGTCCTGGCCAATGGACGAAGATTGAGAGTGAATGGAGGCAATGAGTTCTTCATCGTCAGAGCCGGAATCGGAGTCGGCTTCAATGAAGAGGTTGTTGATAAGAGCGCCAGGGCGGCTGAGGGAGGTGGGGATTTGATTATTGGTGGGGGACACAGGGGTTATTGGTGAAGGCTTCGGAGAAGTCGGAGAGGCTAAGGACTTTTGGAGTTCTGGGGATGGCGGGAGCGGATATTGAGATGGGCTTAAGGGAACAAATTTGGAGGAGAGATCAAGTGTTGTGGGAAGTGGTATAGTCGCGGGATCCGGAGACTTTGGTAACTTTTCGATAGTGGCGACTGGCTTTGTAGGTAACGTTGGGCTCTCAGGCTTGATGATATCCTCACCATCGTCAATAACAGGTACCCTCACCGTCTCCACCACACTCATAACTTTGGCTTTTCCTTTGCCTCTTCCCCTCTCGATAAGCTCCTCTTCCGTATCTGAATCTGCAGCCATTGGCATCTGCTCCATGACAATCGTCTCCACTTTTTTCCTATTGTCTGTCTCAGCTTTGGGCGACTTCAACATCAATTCTTGCATGCTCGCCAAGATATTCTGCTTCTTGATGTCTTTCTTGCCCTTCTCAATATCCTCCTTCTTCTTATCGAATCTGTCCTTCTTCGCCCCCTTGACTGTTGGCACAACCTTCGGCGCCGGTGTTGGCGACTTCAGCTCCTCAGAATTTTGGCGGCCCTTAGTCGGTGACCTATGCACCCGTTGCCTCGGGGACCCAACCAAATTCCGGGGACTCGACGTCGCCGTTTTCGCCTTGTGAAGAAGCTCCTTGGAATCCATCATGCGGCAAGCGTAGACCTCATCTAATATTCTGAATGACTCGTCGCGCCGCCCTTGATCTCTCCAGCCGCAGCAGTCGGTGACGATGGAGACGGTACCCCCGTGGGGTGTTGCGTCGATGGCGGTTGCTAACACTCCGACGTTTGCTATGGAGCCGCAAAGATATAGTTCAGTGGCGATGTGTTGGCGAAGCCTTCGTACTAGGTTGGTTCCCTCGAATCCTGAATATCCGGATTTTGTGATTGTGGTATCAGCTGTTTCCTCGAAAACTCCAGCTAATGTAATTGGCATACCAATCCCGTCGCCTCCAGCCTTAACCACCTTCCCCTCTTTGCCGTGTCCGGGGCTCAAAAATGCATCTTCATTGGCATCCCCGGCGATGATATGTGAGCCTGATGGTGTCTTGTGCTGGCTGAATTCCGTCCATACCCAGATGATATCTCCAATCAACCGAAACCTTGAAGCCAGTAAAGAAATCTTCAACGCTAACCTTTCGCAATTCACCACCGGAAATGCTCCTCCGGCGTTAAGAAATCCGCTTGTGCATCGACAATCACCAGCGTTTTCCGAATAGGGATTCGCGGGAACTTGGATGGATCAAATACCATTGTGCAATAGACTAGATCGTCCCCCTTTCCATACTAAGCATACACTAAAAAATAAAATATATATACAACCCGCGATCACTTCCACTGCGGTTTAGTGTTAGAAATTCAAGTCTGTGTGACAGTAACGAAAAGAAAGGCCCCAGGGTTCTTCCTTGACTTGGCGCGATGCTGGACCAGCGACTAATTAAAAATTAAGATAAATACACAATTCGGGAAGAACGTACAGAGTAAATGATGTAAGTAGGTAATTACTTTAAAAGATATATCCGACGACAAAAGTGACAATCAGAAATAGAAAGGGAAAGAATTGTGAGTATCACGAGAACTTGAAAATAAGACACATGTCGAAAGGAAAGAAAGGAGGCGTTTTGCTTTCTTTCAATTGTGGATGTGGACGAGATCGGTCACAAATGAGAAAAGGTCACCACATTTGGGTAAAAGGACTTGGGCTTTGAGGGAACAAATGGGGGATAAAAGGAAATATAAACTTGTGTAGATTTTTTTCTTTTTACCATTGGATGGCGTGACAGGTACCGTATAGCGGAGGGGCGAACCGGGAATTGCCAATACCACCCTTGGATGTTTGAGACATATAAATAGGGATACACCCTACGGTATCGCTAGAGGGTTCTAGGCGACGAGCCGGGCGGGTTTGTTAGTGATGAAGACGGAGAGTTTAGATGAGAAGACGACAGGGTAGTTGTCACACCAAGATACTAAGTCTGTTGAACCAGGGACATTGTACATATGCACATTACCGATATTTCTTAGCCAAGAATTCAGCATTCTCCTCTCGCCTCGATCTTTAATCTCCATCGGAAGCACCCTAATCATTCGCCGCCTGCATCACTCAAGAGCCTCCAACATACCTCCAGAAGCCCCCTCCTCCAGCTGACATCGCAATCAACGCAACTCATCGTAATGAAAAACACTCTGTAAAACCAACCGGGGCTTGCCTCAAGTTGCAGCAAACGGTCAATGCCACACAGGCGAACCGTTAGTGAGTAGTGGCCATATGTGGAGCAGTCTTCGATAGAAAAGGAAATATGGGATGGCGTGGGTGTGGGATATCGTGACGGGTTCTGTAGTGGTAGGAGGATGAGGGGAAAAGGAGACATGGAGACAAAAATGGACCAGTTGCCTTAATGTGGACATATACTACAAGTTGGGGATTTAGGGAAAGCATGACATAAGGCAGGATATAACTAAAATAATAATAATAGTAATTGTAAACCCAAATCCAATTCACCGTGAATCCTGAGATTCTCGGCTTCAAAACATTACCTTTTTCATCATAACCTCCCAGCCCCCTGCCTTTCGTTTCCTTCTCTATGCCCACCAGACACTCCCCCGTCCTCAATTGAAAAAGAAAGATCATCCATCTTCCCCTCGCCCGTCCGCCCTCAGCCCTCAGCCCTTACTATCATCCCATCAAGCCTCGATCTCCGTCATCCCTTCTATATATCATCATATTTAACATCTGTCCGGCGACTTTTTCAGTTACTTGATAACCTTTGTAGCAGGATCCCATGTATTTCAGGTGGCAGAGCAGTCGAGGGTTCGACATGGTTGGTGAGGTTGAGACTTTGAGGTAATGAGACATGTAAATATGGGATTTGGAAAGAGACGAGAAGTGAATATTGATGTGCTACGTACGTAACAAGGACAACATCATGCAATCAGGACTCGGAAGTTATATTTCTTACACTGTTCCCGGGTGCACGGCCCCGAATATCACTGACCCTATTTGTAATACAAAGTTAGACGTTAACCCTTTTTGTAGCCTCGTTTCTTAGTCATAAATACACGCTAGAAACGCGACAGGGATGTTTCTTCAGCCTGATGATGATTTCGAAGTATTTGTTTTGGCACGCAACCACAAGTGTGGTATCATTAACACTAGTAAGCAGTCTAAGATTTCCCATTCGCCTTCTCCACCACAGTAGTGTTGTGTTGAATTGACCTACCCCCATTCACAACCCATTCGTTTTTTACCACCCAATAATACACACGCTGTTCCCATATATCACCACCCATCAATATCTTCATCACAATGTCAGACGACTCCCCTATGCCCGATGCCGACAGCCGGGACGACTACGCTTCCGAATCCGAATCTGCCTGCACTCCATCATCTGCCGCCTCTTCCGACTCAAGTTCGGATTTCTCAATCCATCTCGATTTGCCTCCGGCAGCTCCGCCACCACAAGCACATGCCTTCGAGATCCCCAGCATTGCCAATTTTTCCAACAAAAGTCTACAACGATCTATCGCACTTGTGCTAAAGCAGATCGGCTTTGACACTACGTCACCAGCGACCCTTCATGCATTTGCGCACCACGCCGAAGCTTGTATGCGACACTGATAGACTCCCGGAAGTCTAAGAACAAAACAAGCTAATGTGTATGCTTAGATCTTGAAAGACTAATACGCGATGTCCACACCCTCGCCCTCGGCGCCCGTCGTACCCGTCCGACTCCTCACGACTTCGAAGTTGTTCTGAAATCCCGGAAAATCCCCATCGCTCACCTCAAGCCCCACCGCAAACACCCGATCCCTCACCGCCTTCTGCAGCCCGCTATCACCCTGGTAGACTCTGGGGTCCCACCACAACTTCTTACGTCACTGCCGATTCTCCATCCGGATCTCAGCGGGACCAGCGAGAGAGCGGCAATGTCGTATATTCCGAAGGGATTTCCAGATTTCCGAGTATACATACGTTCAAGTATACACCGAGGGATGAAACGACAGAGCGTGATCCCCAAAAGATTTGCGCGGCGGCAGCAAAGGCGGCGGAACAAGGAGAAGATGCGCTACGCGGTCTTGTCCGTGCCGCCAAGGTGCGCAAACAGAAGGAGGTACGGTCGATCGTCCAGCGGGACCCATTAGGTGCGGAGAGATATCGGCTGTGGGAGTCGGCGATGCAGTCACTGCTATTGGATAGGGCGGGGGTCATCAAAGAGGATAGTAAAGAGGGAAAGGTCAAGTTGTCGGATCAGGAGATTGCAGATGCGAGTATGATTGTGAATTCGACAGCACCGTATATGCGGCAGGAGATGCCTAGGTCAGGGGCGGGGAAAAAAACCCTGTCAAGGACGGGGCTGGAAATTCAAGGCAGGTAGAGGTAGCCTTGATCTTTGAAAACTCATATGGAATTAGCATAGTCGATATTACTAGGTGTTCAGTGGTTAATGATTCGAAAGTGTAAGAAAACATTGGATTAGGATAAGTACAATGGTCCTGTTTGGATTTGATTTCATGATGTTAGTTTTGATTTGGGATGATTTTGTTGCTGGCGCAAGGAGTTATGGTATCACAAAGGCGGCTTGGCCGTTTATATGATATATAATACGTTTACCTTCACATCATAATATGCTCTCTCATGTTCAACATTATTGGCGTAACTTGGCATATCCTTGCCTTGAGGTTGCGAAATAGACCGCTCTCACCGATGCTCAGCGAAATCCTAAATCTAAAGTGGCTAACGCCACAGCAATAGCCCTAACATACACATAGCTATAGGCCCAAGAATCCCTGACCAAAAAAGAATTGCTCCACAGTAAAATAATCCTCTGCCAAATTTTTGAGTCTAACCAAGAGTGGGTCTGGCAGCAAGCATCTCCATATCAGCGGACGATTTCCAATTCTTCCCTAGAAAATACTATTCGTTTTTGTTAACCGCATTATTCGGACATCGACAAAATGGGTACGTTTGTTCGTTATCTCAACAATTAAAGAAAAGAGCTTTCTCAGCCTCTGTGTGCGAGTGGATTGGACTTTGATGGGCTCAGTTTTTGGATGCGATAATCTGAGGACGGAGTTTGCTGGCTTCCTGAAATATGGAAGACGACTCTGATAGACTTGGAAGAGTCTCAATCCATTGCCAGCCTTGAAAACTCCCTTCTGCGACTATGGCTTCATCATTGCTATCGATGGAAATACATTGGTTGAATCGGTCTCCCAACATCACCTCGCTTGTCCTTGATGGAGCAAAGCTGCCTGGAATATGGCCTGCTTCTATCACAGGGACTCTGGAAGATGGGGGTTCAATTATTCAGTCCAATGCTAGTACATCAACTGCTTTATGTCCATGATATGAGCATACCCTGAACACTCTTTGGCTGACGATTTCTCTCTTCTAGCTATTGACCTGGACCGTCACCACGTTCGCGGCACTCACCGTACCGCCCCCAAGAGCGACAACGTTTACCTGAAGGTTCTCGTTAAGCTTTACCGCTTCTTAGCCCGTAAGTTATTATCCAACAAACCCTCTCTGCCTTGAACGAACAGAGTTTAACCATTCACAGGCCGCACCGATGCCAACTTCAATAAAGTCATCCTCCGCCGCCTCTTTATGTCGCGCACCAACCGCCCCCCCGTATCCCTGTCTCGTGTTGCCGCCAACATCAAGGCTGATGACAAGCGTACCGTTGTCGTTGTCGGTACCGTCACTGACGACAACCGTCTCCTGACTGTCCCCAAGGTCACCATCGCTGCCCTGCGCTTCACCGCCACCGCCCGTGCCCGCATTGTTGCCGCTGGTGGTCAGGCCATCACCCTAGACCAGGTCGCCCTCAAGGCCCCCACTGGTTCCAACACCCTCCTTCTCCGTGGCCCCAAAAATGCCCGTGAGGCTGTCAAGCACTTTGGCTTCGGTCCCCACAAACACAAGAAGCCTTACGTCGAGTCCAAGGGCCGCAAGTTTGAGCGTGCACGTGGTCGCAGACGGTCGCGCGGTTTCAAGGTGTAAGCGCATTCTCTTTAGCAGGTTACGACATTTCTCCTCGAACTCTACGGGATGAGGAGGGGTTTTTGAATATCTTGAGGGAGAAAAATGTGTTTGCTATCTTGGATGTGTCCAGACTATCAATCAAAAAATTATGGAAAAGACTTTGGGATCTTATGTATTATATCTCCAGAATGTGCCAGCCTCCTGGCTGTGGATTGCCATATGTGCTCTTTTGGGTTTGGCTTTTGGGTTTCTTTTTTTTTTTTTGGCAATTAGCGTTTAATGAACAAATATGGTGCTTTGCGGATCAAGGTTACTAGTTACGAAGACAAAAATTACACAACAGTCATTCCTATGGAGAGTTTATGCAGTAATATGACGTGACATTATATATGATACAGGAATTCGAGGTTATCGTGAGATGGGATGTATTGTACGGATTAAACAATTATAATAGTTCCTATCAGGTTCATTGGTCTATAGTATCTTCCAGCACAGTAACTTCCGGTTCCACTTGATCATCCTTCGCCTTCAGCTTAAACCGGTGCAAAGCGACAAAGAACATTTCTTTCGATTCCTAAATGCAAAACCCTAACGTTAGCCAACACCACCTAAATCTCATCAATAATGACCAACACCAAAGTCAGACTCTGAATTTACTTTTCTTGAAGCATCCGGTTTTTCCCTAAACACTTTTCTAAACCCAGCTCGCAACCTTTTCTCCAAGGCTTTGTCCTCAATTCCTGGTAAAATTTACACACAAAGTGACCGCCTGACCGTAAATTTTGTTCTGCGAAATCAAGAGCGGCGTTACACAGATCCTACATCGCATGATTAATTAATATTGCCCAATTTTCGATATCGATATTTCCAGAGTGTATAACTTACCATGCTGCCAACGTGATCTTTGAAGGGGATGCCGGAAGTGTTCATTAACATATCGCTCAGAACAACCTACAAGTAAACCGTCAGAAATTACCTCCTTAATATCCTCCCATCTACTCACATCCACGAAAACCCTCTCGTCGTCAAAATCTTCCAACTTGCCACCATCTTTAATCCAATTCTCCTTCCTTTTCCTCACAACAACGCCCCTCACCCTCTCCCTTGTCCCCTCTTCCAGAAAATCCCCCACAACCCCACTAACTCCCTCCGGCCCCTTCACCCCCAACAAATCGACTCCCACAACAACGCCGCCACCGCCCACCTCGCCCACCACAACCTGCGACCAGCTTCCCGGTGCATATCCTAAGTCGACGACCGTCATGCCAGGTTTAAAAAGGTGATTTCCCTTGTTGATTGAGATGAGTTTTGTAGCGGCACGGGAACGGTGGGGGGTGAGGGAGGTTTTGGTTGCAAGGGTGAATGGGTCGGTTTTTTGGCGGGAAAGCCAGCGGGAGGAGGAGCTGGAGGAGGAGAGGCGGGCTAGGCGGGGGAGGAGGCGGAGGAGAGATAGGGGATTGAGTAGTAGGGACATTGTGGAGGTTGGTGGTGATAGCGTGTGTGGATTCTGGGTTCATTATATGGAGCGTGATGTGATGAGGTGAGGTCGGGAAAGAAGTGCAATATTTGCAAGGCAACGGAAAAATGGGGACTGTACAACATGAGATAGACCTCATCGGACGTTTTACCTTTATCCAAGTTCCTTGACTTCACATTGCAAATGACGTCTCAATTTTGACAAAATAATGATTAAATGATATGATTATCGTACAATGCAAAAAGAACATGATGCCAAACTATGACCAAGTAATAAAGAGAAATCCCAATCCAGAACTCCAAGCCTCAATCATAACCCGCTAAAACAACCCTCATCAATGTATCCAAAAATATTATCATAGTGCTTTTCCCACCCAATCTGTGTCTGCTTGTCTTTACATTAGGAAACTGGCTCCGACACCCCTTCGATCCTTCTTCAAAGGCGAGAACCTCTTGCCAAAGCCACCCTTTCTCAAAGTGTCCACCGCACTCTTCTTGGCCCCGCCTAACATAGTGTTCCCTCTCTTGGGAATAATTGGCATCTCCCCCATGTCATCTTCCTCATCAAAC
Organism: Meredithiella fracta; assembly: GCA_023677585.1. NCBI lineage: Eukaryota > Fungi > Ascomycota > Sordariomycetes > Microascales > Ceratocystidaceae > Meredithiella > Meredithiella fracta. The sequence continues at coordinate 203,184 of JAGXCV010000007.1, forward strand.
AATGTCTTCGGCGCCGAGCCACCCAGCACTTTCCGCTTCTTCTTAGTCTGCTCGGTATCTTGGGAGGCTTTCGGCTTAAGTGACTTAACTGCCGGTTTCTTGAACGCGGGCTCAGGGGCCGTAGGCTCGTCACTGTCAGGGGCGTTGAGGATAGTAGTAGCAGATGATAATGCGGCGTTGTTGGGCTTTGTGGGGATGTCGGAAAGGGGCTTCTTTGGGGGCGGCCGCGAGGTTTCGCGGCAACTACAGGTTCAGGGGCGGATTCGGATTCTTCGGAGACGATATCGTCGGCGATGATGACTTCTGAAAGGCGTGATCTCGGCTTTTCCTTTTTTGCTAACGCGTTGACGGTCGGGACCTTAGGAGCCGGAGCCGCCTTGAGCGCGGGCGCCTTGGCAGTTGGGGTATCAATTGTCATAGACATATCAGAATCCTCGGTGGGGCCTTTGGTACGGTTTAGGAACGGCGTAATAGAGAACTCAGACTTCTGCCCAGGCTTGGTGTGGACGGCCTTCTTGTTCTTGCCTTCGGTGATGCCTGGAGTTGAGATGGCGAGATCTTCAATATCATCGGCACGGCGCTTCTTGGCGGGCTTGCGGCCGGCGGCAGACTTAGTGGGGACCTTTTCGGAGTAGTCAATGACTGAAGCATTCGTTCGGATCTCCGCAGCATCCAACTGAATCTTGGTGGTCTTGAGTTCTTCTCTGAGTTCTCTCGCCTTGATCTTCACTGTTTCCAATCTCTCCTCCAATGACTCGATCGTCGCCGTTGCTTCCGCCAATTCCCTCTCGCCCTCTTTCCGCACCTTATCTTTTTCCTTCGTCTCCGCAGCTAACTTTCTCTCTAATTCTTTGATCCTCGCCATCATCTCCCCCTTTTCATTGGCTGCACTGTCACCCTGATCAGCCGCCTTTAGTTGTCCCGCTTTGATCCTTTCCTTCTCCTTCTTCTCCTCTGCCACCTTCTTTTCTAGCTCATCTATCCGGGATTGCATTTCGGCGAGTTTCTCTCTGTTGGAGCTATCTTGAATGACGTATTGCTTGGAGCGTTTTTCGGACTGGAGGGATGATTCGAGGGTGACGACTTTGTGTTCGAGGACTAGCTTTTCAGCGATAGCCTGTTGGTAGGTGGCGAGTTGGGTGCGAAGGTGGTCGAGTTCGGGTTTGAGCTGGTCAAGTTCGCGGGTGAGAGAAAGTTTTTCGGTCAGGAGTTTTGTCGAGTCTTTAGAGGCGGTGGCCATGGAGGAGGCTTCGGTCTAGTGGGAGATGTCTTGTTAGTTTCAAGATCCTGGAGTTAACCAACTCCGATGGGAAGTCAACATACCTGTAATAATGAGAGATCTCGTGCCTGTGTTTTAATCTGTGATTCTTGGCGCTGGCAAGCCTGCTTGCTAGACTCAAGTTGTGCCTCAACCTCTTTCAACCTCTGTGTTAACCTTGTAATCTCGTCCTCCATACTCTCCAGCTTCTCCTCCACAATCTCCTTGTCCCCCTTCTCGATCATTGCCTGCACCTTCAACCGTCTCTTATCCTCTTCTGTATGTATTATTTCTGCCTCATGCGCCAACGCTTGCGCCTTCAATTCCAAAGCGTGTATTCTTGACGACCGCTAGTTATGCGCATTCGCGTTAGACAAGTCCATTATCTCACGTAATCCGACAACACCAAGTTCTTACCTTCACAGCCGCCGTCGATGCCAGCGTAGCCGGCGCCTTCCGTATACGCGTCGGCCCCATTATTTCTCGCGCGTAGTCTTTGAGCAACTACCTAAGTTAAACAGCTATGTTGTAATACCACTATGCACCTAGAAGCCCGTATCAAAATGCGAAAATGAAAATATAGTGAAAAGAGAAAAAGAAAACAAGCGCCAGTTTTATGCAATACTCTACTAGCGAAGCGAAAATGAACCCTCTCTAAATGATAACGTTTAATGCAAATTTCGTTCTACAAATGGAGGAGGGGGAATCGTGATGTTAATTATTGGTGGTGAACGGTGTTGGATAATTCGTGCATTATTTTCAATAGGATGAATTATTCGCGCCAATCTCATTGATTCGTTCACGCAAGTGCTGCGCTCACTGATGAGGGGAACATCCCAATTTGCGCCTTGTTACGCCTCTCCGTGAATTCCTCTATACCCATTCCCTAGACAAACAAATTCAGCGCTCTCAAAAAACTATCTTTACATGGTACATTCCACTCCTACAGCGCACCAATTACCCACTATTTACCCCCGTTTCAAGCATCAGAGCAACAGGGATCTAGCTACTCCCGGTTGCTATTCTCGATCTTCCCGTCTAAGCGGATGTGCAGAATGGTGAATTGGCGACGGTTAGGTTGCAACTGGGGCTTAATCAGCAGATCTTGCGACGCAAGCTAGAGTATGGGCCACGTTTGAAGCTTGTGTAGGACGAACGATATGCGATGTGAATATGTGGCGACTGTGGGTGAGTTTGTGATTTCTTCATACATTGATTTTGATTTTTGAGATATTTGGTGTATAAATTGGAGGATATCTTTCCAATCCCATCTATAGATCTCGTTGTCGTTATTTTTCAACAGCCATTGACTATTTTATTTCTATTCCCGGTTGAATAGAGAAATCCGACGACCCTCGTCCATCCACCTAACCCACACCCACCAACATCACCAGATCACCAGATCACCATGCGTATTCTCCACACCCTCGTTGCCGGCCTCTCGCTCGTCGCCGGCGTCCTCTCCGCCAAGTCGAAAGCGCCTAAAACTGACGATCGCTTCGCCACCTACCATAGCCTCTCTCTCAAATCCACGCCCATTAAGCTCGACTCCCAGCTCTACACCGAGCTGACGGCGGCTCCCCGTGACTACAGTATCGCCGTTCTATTGACCGCTATGGACGCGAGATACCAGTGTCAGCTGTGCCGGGAATTTGACCCAGAGTGGGACATCTTGACGAGTTCGTGGGTTAAGGGTGATAAGGCTGGGGAATCGAAGGTTATTTTCGGTACCCTTGACTTCACTGATGGCCGTGAGGTCTTCCAGCAGGTATATCTAAGAACTTGGAGGATTAGAGAATAATAAAAATACCAACTAACAGGATTCTAGCTTGGCCTCACCACCGCCCCTGTCCTGATCCAGTTCCCCCCCACCACCGGTCCCCACGCCAAAGCCTCCGGTGAGCCCTCCCGCTACGACTTCAACAGTGGGTAAGTACCTCAGGACCACCCGTTCCCTTTAATCTCGTACTAAAACCGTCACCTCAGTCCCCAATCCGCTGAATCTATCCACAGCTGGATCGCCCGCAACCTCCCCGGCCGCCTCCACCCTCCTGTCAAGCGCCCCATCGACTACGGCGCCTGGGCTATCAATATCATCTCCGTCATCGGTCTCGCTACCCTGACTTTCATCGCTAGCCCGTACATCCTGCCCACTCTGCAGAGCCGGAACTTGTGGGGTGCTTTCTCGATGATTTCCATTTTGGTATTTATTAGTGGACACATGTTCAACCAGATTCGCGGCATCCCGTATGTTGCGATGGGCCGCAATGGTGGCGTCACGTACTTTGCTAGCGGTTTCCAGAACCAGCTTGGTCTGGAGACGCAGGTCATCGCTGCCATGTGTAAGATTCTCTAGCAAGCAATATCCTCGTGATACCAATATCGAATGCTAACAATATAAATAGACGGTATCTTGGCTTTCTGTATTATCTCGCTGGCTATCAAAGCTCCTCGTATTACCAATCCCAAGGCTCAGAACACCGTGGTCATCATTACTTCCGCTGTTCTTTTGGTTGTCTACAGTCTTTACTAAACGTTTTCCGCATTAAGAACGGTGGGTACCCTTTCACCCTGCCTCCTTTTTCTAAGTGGTGGGCTATTAGCAACATAAGCGACAGTTTCATGGCATGACGTAGAGTCTGTCATTGTTACTTATGAGTACGGGAGACTATTGTTGGAGGATTGTTGAGGTTGTTAAATTTCCGGTTTGTATAGTAGTATACCAGAGGAATGAGATTCTTTGGATGATTGATTAGATTTCAGAAATTGTCTTTTGTATGTGTATATAAACTACTAAAGTTAGTGGTGTTAAGATGGATTAGACGCTAGAGTTAGTTGCAATAAATTACAACCACTATATCCTACGTATATTGCACTTATAACACAAATTTAATAAGAGATGAGACGTTATATATTGTTATCTTGCGGTCAAATGCATTGTATTCATATTAATTCTTTTAACCAAATCCCACCCAGTATCCCATATAAAAGAAAACAATAAACTCCAGGTCGTTTTAGTCCACCATTCCGTCGATATTCGACTTGCCGTCATGCTGTGCATATCCAGCAACATGTTCATCACAAGCATGCACACAAGTAACACAAACGGAAATGGACGCACGGTTCTGTGTCCTCTCTAACAAGCTTTGAAAGTTTTTTGTGTTCCCTTTTTTTTTCATCAAGTACTTAAAAACAACTTCTTTAAGCCCGTGACATAACACCCCAGACACGGATAATGTTGTCAGTGTAACCAGCGAACAGGGTCTGGCCATCGGCAGACCACGCCAGGGAGACACACTCAGGATCATTGGACTTCTTGCCAACATTAGAGAAGTCAACCTTGAGCTCGTCAACCTTGGATTTTTTCTCCAAATCGAAGATGATGATGGACTTGGAGGTAGCGGCACAGAGCCAATAACGGTTGGGGGAGAAGACCAGGGCGTGGATCTCCTCACCAGCAGTGAGAGAGTACAAGTGCTTAGACTCATTCAGGTCCCACAGCATAGTGATACCGTCCTTGCCACCGGAGGCGCACAGGGAGCCATCAGGTGAGATGGTGACAGTGTTGATATAGCCATTATGACCGACGTGGTCAGTCTGGAGCTTACAGGAAGAGAGCTCCCAAACCTAATAGGGTTCAAAATTACGTTAGTAAGGGTCCCCGAGGAAAATACAGGATGGACTGAGTATTGATGCCTCTGCGTGGATCCAGAAAACATACCTTGACGACCTTATCCCAGCCAGCGGTGACGATAACGGGGTTCTGGGGATTGGGGCTGAAGCGAACGCAAGAGACCCATTCGGAGTGACCCTTCTCAGTGATGGTGTACTTGCAGTCACCCAAGGTGTTCCAGAGTTTGACGGTCTTGTCACGAGAACCGGAGACAATCTGGCGGTTGTCGGCGGAGAAAGAGACGGAGAGAACATCAGACTCGTGGCCGACGAATCTGCGGGTGGTGGTACCGGTGGCAAGCTCCCAAAGGCGCAGGGTCTTGTCCCACGAGGCGGACAGAGCATAGGCACCGTCAGATGAGATCACCTAGGAGTGTTAGTTGAATAGTCAGAATATGATTTTACTCTTATTTCATGAGGCATCCAATTTCGTTTTCTGTTGACAGATGATCTTTCATATAGCTGCAGGCATTATAGTAAATACATGAAGTTTTGCAGAGCTTCAAATGCACAGACTATAAGCCAAGTTAGTAGCGCTAACAACAGTCAGGTTGGTATATTGGATCAGGATTGTCATAGTCGAAGTTATGGCCTTTAAGAAATAATATGGTCGAGATATAGGGAAACGTACACAGTCGGAGACGATGTGAGAATGACCGCGCAGGGCGCGCTTGGCGTAACCGTACTGGTTCTCATCGCGAGTAAGGTTCCAGACGATGAGGGTCTTGTCACGGGAAGCGGATAGGAGCATATTAGGACTGGACGGAAATTACATGTTAGTCATCGGGTGGTTGATGGTGATATCGAGACCGTAACGGATCATGACGGTAATTCGACGTTGGGAATAAGGTTGAATGCGTACTTCTCCATGGAGGTAGCCAGGGAGGTGACCCAGCCGTTCTATTGAACCAGATGTCAGTTTGCTACCCCATTGAATATTGAATAACCTGAATGCATTGGTGCTTCCGAGGCCGAAAATCTATCGCCAACATCTTGGAGAACCGTAGTGGTGGCGAATGGGTATAGCCTCTCTTCCCTCCCAGTGTAGTCGGTCCATCTCAATCTTCCCTCCATGATACCCCTCCAATTCCAATTCCAATCCCGCTACCATCGAAGCTTCCCAGAACAATAAACCACTTTCAATATCGGATACTCAAGAATTGTCGGCCTAGAAATTTCGTCGGCGGATCGCAGAGTCATTATGAATTTTGGAGATAATGCCAATTGATTGATCGGTAATCGCTTTTTCAATCTCGATGCATTTCAGGATATGTGGGCGGAACGTACGTGGCCCTCGAGGGTGCCCTTAAGGATCAGTTGCTCAGCCATTGTCAAAGATTCGTGATACGACGGGAAAAAGAGGGAAATAGACGAGTCTGAAGGCTATCTCTTCTCATGAACAAGAGGAGAGGAAAAGGCAGAGTAGATTTAGAATCCAATGGTTCACGCCCGGTAGAATTGGCTAGATCCACTATGCCCTCCAAAGAACGAGGAATTTCAGGATTTGATCAAAATTGTGTGGGCTAAAATTCGGCACCGTTAGGGCCACACATTTGCAAAAAAAAAAAAAAAAAAAAAGGTGGAACAACCACAGCAGAGTGGCGACAGCTGGCAGGAGGAACAGTTTGGATGACCGAGCAGATGCCCCACTTAGTGAGGCATTAGAAGGTGTTGACCGAGTTTGCTAGGATGAAATGAAGTCCCAAGAGCTTGTATTACAGCCAGCCAGGATGCGGCTGTATAGTAGCAATGACATGGGGAAAATCTAGGGATCACTTGTTTATATTACGGTCAAGACATAGCATGATTACGCTGGCATCCAGTGCAAAAGAATATCATTATTGATTCCAGGGAGACTGGTAATATCTTGTGAAATATACGCGATGATAGACGGTGTCCCTAGAGGGGATCCCCTAAGATCAATGTCTATAGAAGTTGAATCAAAACCATTATCCCAATCTAAACAAGGCCTACCCAAAAATCCTGGCCCACCAAGTTAAAATCAAATAACCCAAATTATAACGCCGAGGAGCTCCTTAGCAAAGAAATTCTCTGCTTTATTACAACGCCTTTTCCAACACTTCCTCCGGCTTCAAACTTAACATATAGTCCCTCGTCATCTCAAAACTCAACCAATTCGAAGCCATACTCGGCGCCACCTTTAACAAGCTGGGCAATATCCCTTGTACAACCCCTTCACACCCTCTTGCATGATAATGACGCGAATAGCATCAAAGAGTCCCTTGTACTTATACCCCATCCCGGACATGGAATTGATCTGGAAACGACGGCGAAGGACATCAAAAGGGTATGCGAAGGTCTGGGCAACGGCGCCGGAGAAGGCACCGGCAGCGAGTTTTGCGATGGCACCGGGTTTCTTTTCGCCTTCGGGGGTCAATTGTTGACGAGCCCATTCGTATGTCATGAAGTTGAGACCAACCTAATACATCATGTTAGCAATTGTCCACTCTTGAGATGAAAAGATGAGATGATCTCACATAAGGAGCCACACCAGCCACTGTCGGGAGAATGCCACTGTATAGTGCCCGCACACCACCCTCTGTTCTGTAAATCTTCCCCATGACCTCGAACATTCCCGCCGGTTTCTGCGGCTTCGCACCCAATTCAGAGAACGATGCCGTCTGAATCGATAATCTGGTTCTCACGATATCCAAAGGATACGTCAAAATAACCGATGTAACACCTGCCACACCACCACATATTAATCTCTGCACTGCCGACAAATCCGCCCCGTCCGTCTCCTTAAATATCCACTTCTTATACATTGTATAACTGCCAAACTGCACTGCCGAATACGGCACAATCCGAATACAGTTCGTCCCGTTCCCACGCATGAAGCCCCGCCAGCCTTCTTCCCTCCACATTTTCACCAACCCTTGACCAATCGACAATTTGTACGCTGTGCGCCCGGCGGACTGTACCTGGTATAAAATCTTGAGGCGCTCAAGGGGCGATACAACGGTGCGAGAGACAGCTCCGGCGACACCGCCGGCGCAGAAAGAGGCGGTAAATGATTGGGAGGCAAAGAGGGAAATGCTATCGAGGGCACTGGATGTGCTTTCGGTTTGTTTTTGCTAGGAGAGAGAATGGGTTGTTAGCGGGGTTGTGGTTGAGAGACCAAGGCAGACTTCAGGAGCTTACAAGGGCCATTATTGCGATGTGTGGTCCCGAGAGACCAGATGAGACATTAGATATTAGATATTAGAGTTATCTGAGGAGCGTATATTCGAATCGCTATGTCGAAATTGGTGATGTCGCAGAGTCAAGGTCGTCGTGGGAAAATTAGCAGAGGTATAGGGTCTCAGCGAAATAAATATTTGCAACTTCCTAATGGATCGACAGTTACTTAATTGTGTCGCGCGTCCCTCCGCCGTTCGCAAGTACCAAAAATGGACAACTTCGTAGTCAAAAGAACCAATTGCGTTCAAATATGACAATTGTCTCTGAGTATAGATAGAAGATACACAGTTCAAAGGGCAAATCGAGCAGTAAGCAGTGGCTGTGTTGTCGCCAGTCGATGTCGTGGTTGTGCGAATAAACAAAGGCGTGAAAAGTTCAGGGTTTGAAGACCGCTGATAGGCGGGGATCAGCAAGGAGATGGAGGGAGTGCGTGGTATTAGCCGCGAGAGAAGGAGGAAACAAAGTCTAGAGGAATGCCGAATACAACTAAGTGTGTGAAAGATGATTGGTATGTTGAAGATTAGATATCGTATATTTTGATCTGGTATCAGTGACACAATAATTCCAAGTACTGTTTATACCGCGCTTGGTATTCATGTTTTTCTACATAGTCCTTCATTATTTTCTGTTCCACATTTCATCTCATAATGGTAACACGGATATGTCAGTGGATAGACGAAAGGATGTCTCAAAGAGGTCTCATCAACTACATGCGGCCTTATCTCCAAATATCACGCAGTAAACCGTTGACAGTCCGACAACAACGATCCTGTCCATAAACAATATAGACAAGGTCCTACATATTCAAATTTATATGAGAATGAATTGCAAGTAAAGAATGCACAAGAGGGTTTTCAACAAATAACCCTAGTTGTGGTTTGAAATAAATTTGAATATATAAATATATTAAAATGTATGACATAATGATTATGATTCAACCCGTAATATTTACAACATTATAGAATTATCAAGCTGAGAGAGTATCGGCCCTAGAGAAGCACCATATAGCATCTAGTCTCTCATTGAAAAGAAGGATATAAATACCTAAAAGAAGACCCAAAGAAGCACTACAAGCTCATGAGAGCTGCTGCCTTAAAATGCAAAACCGGCCCGGGACTGGGCCTCAACTCCGTTAAACAAACCGGAAATCCCAGAAAATAGAAAAATCAACCGATTCACGCATACACACGAGTGGAAGAAGCAAGTTTCTACTCCGCAACGTCAAGATCATCGTGCGCGGGAGGTGGGCTTCCGGGAGGCGATTTGCGCTCGGGGGTGCGGCTATCACGGCGACTACGGTCATCGTCACGCTCCTCCTTGAGATCGCGCTCGCTAGAGCTAGAGAGTTATCTGTCAATAATCAATGACTCATACACCTGATGTGTCGAGGAAAACTTACCGACGGTCAGGGCTGCGCGAGCGGTCGCGATCACGGCGGTCACGGTCGTCGTAGCGATCATGACGTTCCTCCTTACGAGGGGAGTAAGAGCCACGGACGTTACCGCGGCGAGGGGAAGGTGAGCGACCACGGCGGGGAGACCTGCGACGTTCACGGCCCTCCACACGCCAAGACGCCGAAGGGGGAGTACGAGCCCACTACAGAGTTCGTTAGCAACTGTATTAATCGACAGTAATATGCAATGCTCTTCGTACCTCGATCTTCAGTATATCACCGTCGCGACCAATGCGCTTATTGTGCATCTCATAGTAAGCGTCATCGGCATCACGACGATCCTCATACTCCACGAAGGCAAACCTAGACGTCTTGGTTAGCAAATGAGCACATCATGATTCTTTTGTGAGTGAAAACTTACAGACGACTGTTAGCTGAGCGAGGAGCAGGAATATCACAACGCACAAGGCGACCATAGCTGGGTTGGGTTAGTATCAATAGAGCGCATACAGTTTTGTTTCTGTTTCTAGTCTTTATGACTCGATGCGTCTCCGTCACCAAAAGTCTTCTCGTACATATCGCTATGTTCAGGGTTGCAAGCCTCGCTGTGTTGGAACTACAATGCCATACTTTGACTGAGAACCAACATCCACTTGCTTTCTGTGCCACATTTGTGGAAATCCTACGTTTGAAGACACTAACTTCGGTATTTGTTCATGATACTTGCCCGGCTCGCCAAATAAATGTCTGATATCGATGTTGACACAAGACAGGTAAGGCAAAATTGAAAAAAACGCATATAGCATCGATAGGAACGACGGGAGCGGTCGGTTTCGAAACGGAGTAGGGTACGGCAGACGTCGTGTAGAGATTGGCAATAGCGGCTGCAAAACCAAGACACAGAAAACGAATGAAGGTATGAGAGAAATGTATGGAACGACGGAAGGCGCATAGAAAACGATGATATGGGGACGACAGAGAGCGACATGGCGGTACAGGACAATCGGGGAGTCCAGGATGCGGATGCGGGGAGGGGCCCGGCGGGCCGCGAGCGAGGACGGGGGCGTTGCACGGAATCGGAGATCGATACGCGTGGTGCGAAGGAGAGGAAGCTCGGCAGCGCTACGAGGTCTCTTGCAAGAAATAAGGCGGTCATGTCACATCACGTCGTGTTCATAACGCGGGGTGATGAAGGATGGATGAATGGGTATGTTGTGGGGAACGAGCCGATGAATGATTGGGTATTCAACGGAGCTCACGACGTAAATAGTGGGCAAGGTGCGGATTTAGTAAAAGGTAATGACATACCGTTCAAACTCGTAGGCAAGATCACGGGCACGAGTGCCATGGCTAAAGCCGGAGACGTAAAGAGTAGTACCGCCGCTGCGAGACATTGTGATGTAATATGTAAAAGCGTGATGAGTATCGCACGGAAGGAGAGAAAAATGCAGTGATACTAGATGGCGATCGTTTGAAGCGAGAAAAGTCTCGTGTGATAACAAAAACAGACAGAACGAAAAATGAAATTGATGATTCCACTAACCGAATTGATGAAAAGCAACAAAAGGCTGCGTTTGTGCGCGTGAGGCTGGGAACCGGAGATGAAAACTGAGAGAAAATTATCACGGATTAAGGCGTTGCGACAGGCGCGAAAGTGGTGCTGATCGCTGTCAAGCTTGGGGGATAGCTTCAGACAGGGACCCACAACAAAAAAAGAGGAGCGAAGTCACGTGTAGCGGAAGATGCCAGATTCTTGGGGGCCATCTGACCAATGAGAACTAGTGATTTCACAAAGCACATGACATCATGGAGACCCACCTCGAGTTACAGCTATTTTTTCCTATTTGGGATACATACATTTGCGACGGAAGTACGATGTAGAAGACTGAGTGCGAAGAATTGATGACAAAAAGTATGGAAATGGAGGGGGAAAGGGTGCTTCAGCTCGGGGTATTAATACTGAATTTTTCACGAATTCCCGTTAAACATTCTCCTCAAAACGGTGCATAACAAATCGAGTCATCGTTAAAGGCTCGATTCCATTAAACGGCGCGAAGCTGAAGGATTATAAATAAATGATGAACAGAGCTGTAAACGTCTCTATGATGTTCCCGTAGCGAAAAAGATATCAACACAAATTTCATCGACAGCATCCGTCTGTGCCGGATTTATTCTAGACCTGCCACTGAGTATTGCAGGGCGACTAGTCATGCGACTTATCACACATCTCCAAAGGTCTAGAGCACTTCTGCCGTAACATGTGATCAATGGGGCTTCATTGCGATACCAATGCGTGGTATATATGTCATGGCATCTTTGGTCGCTAGGGCTATTAAGACAGACTAAACTGGGAGATCGGGTCTTGTCCGTGATAATATGTACGCTATGGCCAGACTAAGAGTCTCAGGGCGACAGATCTTGAGCTTGCCTATTGTAATCTGAAATCATTCATCGACCTTCCCATTGAAATCTATGATCTCTCCACTGGCACACAAAACCCGTGGTGACGTAATTTATAAATGGCACCACCCGCATCTGCCTTTTGTTATCCCTGATTTGGACATCCGCATTTACCTCTTGTTATCCCTGATTTGGATTCACGTATTAGTTTTCTATTATTTTTTTGTTTAGTTCCTTGATCATCGCCTATTTGTATCTTCCAAATCACCCAATCACCTTGAACTAGCAACTCGAAGCTCGTTTAAGGCCTAGTTACTCGGCTTATTCACATTCGGCGTATTACTACATACTCACTTTCAGCCGTGAAACATCTCATCGAACGGTCTTTGATGTGACCTTCACATGATGGTGGTCACCAATAACCAATACTTCTTTATTTGAGCTCCTAGCCTCACCTTGTTGGAAGCCGTGATTCATTTACTTTCTCTCTTTACATGTCGACATTTTGATTATCTTTGTTATTCACTAATTATTGGCGCCGCATATATCTCCGCCGTACCCGCTCCTATCAAGACCTACTAATCACATCTTATTATACGGCAATCAATTGGTCCTTCATACAAAATGGAGGCAATTACAAAAATTGACACACCACCAAAGACCCCACCAATCTCTTCGCCATCGTCACAAAGCAAAAACTCTTCATTCCATTTTGACGCTCAAAATACATCTATCCATCATGAGATTATTATCATGAAAGATTCCTCCACTTCCCTGCCCGTTGGGAAGGCGGGTCTTCGCCAAAGGAAGCTTCCTGTCGATGTCCTTGGACCATCAACTGTCGAAGCCACCCCTGACAATTCTCGAAGCAGCACCGATCCTCAAGTCTTGAGCGATCAGATCGGTGTGGCTGTTATGAACAAGTCCGGACGGGCTAACACTTTGACTCAAGAAGAGAAAATGGCTCTCCTACAATCGCCGGAGTTGCGGAAAGTGCTTACTGGAAGTTTGAAGCGGGCGAAGGATACGGATGAGAAGAAGAGACCGAGGTTTCAGGATATGGTTTTCACCAAGAAATTTACTGTGTTCGACGGACAGAGTGAGGATGCGGCAAACAGTCCATTTTTGGGCTTCTTTAACCTGTTCTGGGTGGGAATTTTCCTTTACATGCTCAAACTCGTCACTGCTAATGTGTATTATCACGGAAACATTCTCGGGACTCACGAAATCTTTAGCGTCATGATCTCTCGGGATCTCATCATTCTTGGGCTGGCCGACGGTTTCATGTGTGGACTGATGGACGTTTCTTGGTTAATTCAAAAGGCGGTCCTTGCTGGCTATCTAGACTGGAACAGTTGGGGATGGATTATCCAGCATTTCTGGCAGACATCGATGCTCGCTAGTGTTGTCGGCTTAACGCTTTATCGCGACTGGCCATGGACGCACACAGTCTTCTTCGTTCTTCATGGTCTCACTATGCTCATGAAACATCATTCGTACGCCTTTTACAATGGTTACCTGTCTACTGTCTATAAATATCGCGCCGTCTTGGTTAAGCACCTGAAAGAGCTTCACAAGATCGAACCTAGCTTGCACGCCTCCAAGTCAGCGCCGACTGCCGAAGATATTAATATCAAGCACCTTCAAAACGACCTCCAGGATTTCCAAAGTGATGACGACCTTGCAACCCGCCGCAAGTATCTTGACCAAAGCGCCCAAGACCACGACCTGGACGCCATCAGCGAAGCCATTAGTTCCGGAAAAAGCTTGGACTTTAAATCTATCGCCACTTACAAACAAATAATTCAATGGGAAATCGATGTACTGAGTGAGGAGTTGAAAGGCCGGGCTTCATCGCCGGATAGATACTATCCCAACAACCTGACGCTTAAAAACTGTGCGGAGTGGATCGTGCTGCCAACATTGGTGTATGAGCTGGAGTATCCGCGGTCCAACAAGATCAACTGGCGGTATGTCACCGTCAAATTGATGGCAGTTTTGGTATTATCTTTGTGATGATGTTAATTTCCCAACACTTTATTTGTAAGTAGTATCAGGCCCACATCTTTTTGTGTATATCCAAACTAACTGCCCCCTTCTAGATCCCGCTCTCAAAGAAGGCGCTGACCTTAAAGCCTCTGGCGCCACCCTCACTGAACTCTTCCTCGCCTGGCCCGCCATGCTCAATGACCTCATGTTCCCCTTCATGCTCGAATATCTCCTCACCTGGTACCTCATTTGGGAAACCATCCTCAACCTCCTTGCCGAACTCACGTATTTTGAAGACCGCAGTTTCTACAATGCTTGGTGGAACACGGTGACCTGGGATCAATTTGCGCGTGATTGGAATCGTCCTGTACACAACTTTTTGCTGAGGTATGTGTATCGTTCATCACAGGCGAGTATGAAAGTGGGGAGGTTTGGGGCGACAGTGTTGACATTTATGTTGTCAGCGTCTGTCCATGAGTTGGTGATGTGGTGTTTGTTCAAGAAGTTGAGGGGTATCTGTTGATGATGCAGATGTCCCAGATTCCGGTAAGTGCAATGTGAGACTATGGGTGTTCAAAAATGATAATGTTAACATATTGGGTATAGCTTATCCTCTTCGGCAAATCGCAGTTTATGAAGGGTCGGAAGACACTCGGCAATTTGATTTTCTGGTTGGGTATGTTCATGGCGCCAAGTTTACTGTGTAGTTTATACATCATTTTGTAGAGTATGATGGATGTAGATTACGATATATTTGGATCATTAGTTTATTGAGGTTGAGTACAGATTGATTAAGTAAAATTGATAAAATTTATCAAATGCAAAAGGAAAATATACAACACTGGTATTCCCACGTGGCCACCCACTGTAGTACTAATCCGGCGCTCTGTGGCTTGACTATGGGGGAGCAGACGGGACCCCATATTTTCCACAAGCTATGGTCGCATGTGAAAACCGGCAATGGTGGTAGGGACCATAAATTCACTGTTTATTGTAAAGTGTGGTATTGTAACGTCGCACCACGAGTATCCCCAAGTCTCATGCTACTTTATTCACTTCACTTCATATCATTTATCTGGTATTAATTGTAATCATGTGATTTTACTAATCTAAGCTAAACAAAAAGACATTACCCCACCAACCTCAGCTAAGTAACCCTCCCTCCTCCCTTTATTCTCCTCCACCTCTATTTAATACGATCTCGACATCACAATAGCCGACGCCTCCTAACTCTGAATATACCCTGATGGATACCTATCGTGTCCCCGCGGCTCTGACAGAATATCCTCTTTGTAACTCCTGGGTATCGCCGAACCTGTCCCGCAGTTGTGACTTGCCGTTGTCCCCGAAAACAACGAGAAAGAAGCGGAAGATCACTAGGCACATGGAGGAAATGCAACTGCAGATGATGCTGACATTGAATTCGATAGTAGACCATTTGCTAGCGTTGAATTAGTCCTAGGTGGGGTTAATGGATGCAGCGAAGTGGATGAGCCTGGAGAAACGGACGATGCTGATGAGGGTGATAAATGTCCCGACGAAGAACATGAGGGAGACGCTGATTTTCTTCTTCCAGTAAAGCTTGAGCCGCCGGAGTTACAAGAGGGGAATCACGAGCATTCGGAAGTCGAGGAGGATCCTAATGGCCGTCTGCACTCAGATTATACGGTTGAAATTTATACAATGGCCGGTAGCCCCTTCGCAGAATTCCATCCAGGTAAAGTGGAGCGGCATGGATTAGACGAGCCCAGTAATCGTGAAGACGGGGATGTACAAGATGTCAAAGACGATGGTGATCAGCAGAACCCGTCTTACGTGGGGCGTCGGGAAGATGTACGGCAGGAAGAGAAGCAGTGCTAACTTCAACATGCCCATATACAAAAAAATACAATTCCTCCATAATGTAAAAATAATGCACAAAGCTCACTACCTTATCCAAGCTTAACTGTCAGACGTCCCTCCTCATTCCATTAGTGACTATGCCTCACTAGTTGATCACGGAAGCGGGGATTCTAGTTATGGAGGTCGCAAGCACCGTCCAGTCGTCGGGGTAGATGATGTCGCGGGTCACGAAGAGTTTGAAGGGAAAGCGGATGACGGTGAAGACGTCGGTCACGGCGCTCAGGGTGATGGATATGGTAGAGTAGGTTTTGTGGTAGTCGCGGATTGGTTCTTGGCAGACGTCGGCAATGATGTTGCGGGCAACTGCGGGGGAGTGGGTGTTATTTTTGGGGAGTTGGGTGATAGTGGTTGAAGGTGATTTTTACAGAGGAGGTCGGCAGTGCTATAGGAGGCGTATTCACAGTTCGTGACGTTGGAACAGAGGGTTGAGTTAGCACAAGTATAGTCATTGTTGGAGCTGTCATAAGGTATCCCGGAAAGGTCAATGATGTAGCATTGTAATTGGTAAGTAATTACTTGTTAGTCGGGGTTTGTAATGGTACACTGTAGAGTGAGTGACGTACGGCACATAGAAGCATTGATGCTGCTAACGTTGTAGCTTCAGAGACATTGAAGGCAGCGAGGACGGATGTTAAGTTGGATAGTAGGGCCATGTCCAATGTGAAGAAGCGGGATGCCTGCATTATGGAAGTCAGTGGTTGTGAGCCGTGAGTTGGGTGATTGGCGGATAGGCTTGGCATCTAAAGGATAAGATGGTTGACGCTCTTGGCGTTGTGTGTAAATTGATATTGGTATCGATTGAGTGTATAATCATAGTTACCGTGAGATAGACAGTAGTTTGTGTGTATATTACAATCAGGAAAGAGTGTGATTCAGATACTTTCACTCTCTTCTCAATCACTAATAATAACGAATGGCCCAACTCCTTCAAATTGATAAATACTAGAATCTCTATATATACCTCCTCATAATAAATGGTAAAATCCCAAACCAAGCTCCCTCCTTCTCTAGCCCTCACATGCGACGACTCCCATTACTATATAATCTTCTATCCTCAGTAGTTTCGCATTGCGCGATCCTTGGGTATATATATATTGAGGCCAGAGCCATACCTATTTAGGTAAGTGACGATAGAACAAATGGATGAATTTGAGGATTTGGGATTAGGGCATTAAGCTGATTTGGAGTGAGGGGGGGATAATGGGGAGAGGAGGGAGTTGGTGATGATTGATGTGAAGAGATGTTTTGGACTTGATGATGGTCTACCGGGTGATATCCCGTATGGTGGTGAGTCAACGGACAAGGTTGATGGTATAGGTTGTGATGAGGACGGGTAGTGAGAACTACATGTGAGACAAGTGATGAAGCTAAAGAACCTGACAAAAAGTACTGAACTGTTTGTTACGTGGGAAGATGCCCGTTTACGAATCTTATATATTAAACATTCACCCGCTTCTTAGGATCTATAGGGACTCCACCAATCCCATTAACATTAACTTCCTTATTGGGAACAAAATCTTGGGACTTTGATCCTATTCACATATTCACTTGACCGCCAGAAACGTAGCGCGGGGCGATCTTTGAAGAAGCAAAGGATCTAAATGTGTCTGGTCAATATGTTTGATGTAACTCCCATGATGATAAATCGGGAACAGTTGGTGCCATGGGCAGCCGTGGTTTCTAGGGTCAGATTGAGGTATGTCATTAACGTCGAGTACTCGTTGATGAAGTGACAATAATCATATCGATGACATCCTATGATATAATACCCAATAATGCTATCTCCTACCATTTCCACACTATCCCCTTTATATCAGATCGCCTTTTCCATTATTCAGAAGCCCTTCCAAACCCCTCGAAAAAAAGGATCACGTGGCCAAAGTCGTCCGTCTCACGGCCCCGAACGGGTTAATTCGTCCGCGATCCGCCCACCAACTCCACTACTCCCCAAGCCTGTCGTGCATCCCTTCCAATATTTTCATGAAAGTGCGAGTGAGAAGTAGAGGGTAAGAAATATGGTAAATAGTACCATTTTTGTCGAAAAGATTAGATTTTTCGAGCAATGGATGGCCGAGATAGCTGGTGGCGGCGACCAGGTGATAAACCTCCAGATTGACAAAATATAGCCGCTAGCGTTTATATTGCCGCCTGGTGGAAATTTGCCGCGGGCGCAAGGGAATGGAGGATTGGCACTTACACGACGGCATTGATAGGGAGCCATCGATTGACACATGGTGTTTCTTTGCCTATGAGGAACGTAACTAATGGACGCATATTTGGATTCTTAATTGCCGTGAGGAATAGAAGAGATTGGATGGAGACTATTGGGTCTGTGCTGGTTTTGGGCTAAGCGCACGGAAAAAACTTACGATATACTGGGTGGTCGCCAGATGGGGAGAGTTGATGGGTTTTCTGGGAAGTTTGGTGTTTATGGAGATGGATAAGTAGGAAATGAAAATTTCAATTTTGTAGATGGTATATTGATCTTGTCACTATCATGAACATGGCTAAAGTGATGGAAATTCAACAATTACTTGATTATTTCTTTAGATAATTTATTATTTGCTTCTATTTGGTAGCTACCAGTTATCTGACTGACCCAGCCGCGTCTATCGTCGCTTGCGGTTACGATTGATCATTGTAGCCGCCCAATTGTCCAATCAGTTGGTCAAGGACGAATTCGGCCTCCAATATTTTGAGCCTGTGGCTCTGTGGCTCTGTGGCTTCAGAACCTTTTCCATCACCTTAGTTTTCTAGAAAGTTGGGGCGGGTTGACTGGTCAGGCTTTGACTCTACGGTGGTTGTTCGGATTGACAGACAGTGTTGGTGGGTAGTAACGGGTGGGTCTACGGCGGACCGATGGCGAGGAAGGTATATGAGACTGGCTTTGTATTTTTGTAAGTCTTCTTGATGTTTTTTTAATGATGTTTTGGTGATGATTAGTGATTAGTGGGATATGGAGATTGAAACCCAGAGTTAGGGTTTCTATTCATGATAGAGGCTTCCTACATTATGAGCGTTGGTGATAATCTTGGATCCATTAGTCCCACTTGAGATCATAACCAACTTGTAGAATCGCCTCATTACTCTTATATCTTATCACAACAACCATATCTAATCGATAATGTCCTGATTCTGTGTCAACCTTCCCATTGTCCCTGCCCCATCCCATTCCGCTCCGCTTATAAATCAACTCTTTCATTCTATTTCAGCCCATATCCCATCACTACATGCCTCAAATCCGACCTGCTCCCTTTCCCGCTCGGCCCCACCAATTCCACCTCCGGCCTAACACCACCCCCGCACCCTCAACCGGCCCAACTCCCTCCCGCGCTTACTCTCTTCCTCCCCAGCAAAACCCACCCTCACATCACCCCCATCACCCCCCTCGCCTCTCCAGGCGCGCAGTCTACCTATTCCATGTCTCACAAAACCTCCAAGCGCCATCTAACCAAGTAGTAAAGCAACCTTCCATTTAGAACATATATTTTTCGACTACGACGATAAACGCGAAAAGCTCCCGAATAACACAGAAGGTAGAATTAGTCAGCAAGTTTACGATATATCGAAAGTTGATTGATATATTGTGCCTTGTATTATATTCGCAAATTCAGATTCACGGCTGACGTTGGGATAAGTGTCCAGTCATACGAAGGGGACTTATTCGTTTGACTTACCGTATTACGGGTTATTGGGATTCTTACGATGCAACAGGCGCCGAGTGTCCGGAAGAGAAAACAACCGCCGACAGGAATGGACGGAATCGAATCGGTGATAGAGTCAATGGCAGCAGGGAATATCTCGGTTGAGAAATGCCATTTATTAGAGAACGGGAAGCGGAGAGTCCGGAAGGGGACTAAGAGTTGCTGGCAATGTAAATCTTATATTGTGATGTTAGATATGCTCGTTTTGGATCTTGTGGCTAACTACTATCCAGGCCGCCGCCGCAAAGTCAAATGCGAATACAAAAGTTTGGGAACCTCCATCTGCATCCGTTGCACCGAAAAAGGTGAAGCATGTCGAAGCCAAGAATACCCCGAGCACCCCGGCATTGATGAACCCAGCGATCCTTCTCAAGGTACCGTCCGCTCCGTGCACCAGCGGCTTGCTGATATGGAAAAGGCACTTCAGGCTGTTGTCAATGCCGTGGGGCCCCGAGGAGACTTTCTGGCGGGGAAGGCATTGGGCGACAGTGTGGATTATGAGAATGTTGGAGATGACTTTGATGAATTTGAAGGGGATGAGGATGGCGAGGAGGGTATTGAGGAGGACAGGACGGCAGAATTTGGAGCGGGGAGGAAGGCGTTTGTGCAGAATTCTGGAGTGAATGAGACGCTGGTTTCAGGAACTGGAACCAGAGGGGTAACGGCGCAGCATCAGAATGTTCTTAATTGGCGGTGTAACCTTCCGTCACCACCGGACACCGAAAGCTACCGGATGCACATGTACCAACTGTCCCCTCGATGCCCCGATCCCAGAAACTCGACATGCTCCGAACAAAGCTCCTCCCACTCTTCCCACCCCAAGACGACATTGACCGTATTTTTGAAAACAGCTCTGGCGTCTACTTTGTCATCTCGGCGTTGTTTCCGATAGAGAGTGTCGTCAGGGCCAAGGTGCCGGCGGTCCAGGATATGAGAATGTTGCCGCCGCCGACGGCCCATCCGTTGATTATGGCAAAGAAACTGTTGCAGTTAGCTGTGATTATTCAGCATTTGGAGCCAACATTGGACCGAACTGAGTTATCGATTAAGAAACCGTTGACAGCGTTGACCGATAATTGGTATGCGGGGGTCTCGATGATGGTTACAAATGACGATGACCTCATTGGGAACTTGGAGGGTTTGGAATGTCTATTGATGCAATGTCTCTATATGACGAACATCGGGAGTCTCCGCAAAGCCTGGATCATATGCCGCCGGGCCATCAGCTTCGCACAACTAATGGGTCTTGGTCAAGGAGCTCGGTCCATGGTTCCGTCTGTAGACACCGACACCGAGTCAGCCTGGAAGCCATCGCCGGCTTACATGTGGTACCGCCTCAACTTTTTCGACCGGTACACATCCCTCCTCCTCGGGCTTCCTGCCGCTACCCAAGATGATTCGTTCTCTCGCTCTGAAGTCGTCGCTCTTCTATCACCGACGGAACGCTTGGAGCGCATATTGACCGTTGCGTCGGCGCGTATATCCGAGCGGAATATCATGAGGCCGGCAAATGCACGCGAAGTAACGATGCGGATATACGAACAAATCAGCCAGGCGTCGAGGATGCTGGGGCCAGATTGGTGGGCATTGCCAGATCTCCGGGAGGTTCCGTTGACGGCGGAGGCCCTAGCGTTGAGTTTACAGGTCATGGTGCAAATGCACTATTTCAGCTTGGTGATTATCCTGCATTTGCCATACATGATGAAAGGGGCCACGGCGGAGCAAAGAGAGTACAGTAAGAATCACTGTCTTTGTGCAAGTCGGGAGGTCCTGAGTCGTTTTTGCAGCATGCGATCAAGTGCCATGAGTTCCATGTCTTGTCGGCATATCGATTATACGGCGTTGGTGGGGTCGATGACGTTGTTGCTGTCGTATTTGGATCATACACCGCATAAGGACTCTGAGATAGAGGTGGTTTGTGAGACGAGGAACTCAGTGCTTTATAATCCGTCGGAACAACGGCTTGCGGATCGGAACCTTGTCATGGGGACTCAGCGGTTGCTTAACGACATGGCTCAGATGTCTAATGACAAGTTAACTGCTGAAGCCGCTAGCATTGTTAAGCAATTGCTTCCGATTATTGACACTGGCGTCACATCATCATCGCCCGATCCTTGCAAAATAAACGTACCGTATCTTGGCACCGTCACCCTCCGGCCAACCCACAAAACCAACCCCGATAGTTCAACCACAACAATGACCTCTACATTCCGCGGCACCCCCACAACCCTCATCGAAATACACTCTCGTTCCACTACACCGCTACCAAAGCCAATCGGGGAACCCCCTCGCCCATTTTCCATGACCCTTAACCTCCGCCCAGAAGACTCCGTAATGCCCGACACTATCCCGCAACTCCACAACATTAACGACCTCTTCACGCCTGACCCGAATTTCCAACACCTGGATTTCCGCGGCTTCGAAGGCCACGAATTCCGCGCAACGACAATGGCACAGATGGGCGATAGTCACTTAGCAGGGAGCAATTCTCATGACTTTACAGGATTTGATACTACGGGGCATCTGGGAGCGGTGCCGGAAGGACATCCGGGGATTACGGCGGATGTGAGGAGGTGGGCGTTTCAGGGGGTGGATACGAATTATTGGACTTTGTTGGGACAGCCGTTTAATGAGGATTTGGTGAGGTTGATGCATGAGCATCATAAATAGGGAGGGGGGCTTGGGAATTGATATGATTTTTGTTTGATTTATTTGATTTATAGTATTTCTTGGGTTTAACAGCCTTGTTATTTTGCTTGGGAAGATATTAGAGAGATAAAATAGGCGGATTTAATGATGATATATCTTGGGATTTTCTAGATTTAATTTTTGTATTTTTGGTGTCATGCTTATATACCATCGTGTAGTTTCCTTATTGAGCTGCCATGTCATTGAACGGTATAAACAGTTGATAAACACTGTATTCGCAATTAAATGTATATACAAGGATCCCATCTACAGTGCAAGTATCACACTACTCTATAAAAGTGGACCCACGCACAACGACTTGACCACATATTATTTACATCAGAGCCCAACTTTATCATCACCAACTCAACAAATCTTACATTCATATACTAAATTCTCAATTCAAATGCCCTTACCATGGACTCCAAAACCTCCGTCTTTTGGGGCGCCCTCTACCTCTTCGCTTACCAATTCCTCTCCCGCCTCCTAACATTCACCGCCAACCAACTATTCCTCCGCCTCCTCACGCCCGAGAAACTCGCCCTGGCGACCCGCCTGGAGACCTTTTACTTAACTATTATATTCTTTTCCCGTGATTCCCTGCGCGTTGCGATCCAACGGCAACCAGATATGGCCAGAGATCTTGGCCACCGGCGAACTCTAGGACAAACAGCCGTGAATTTGGGGTTCTTGACAGTGCCGGTGGGGATTGTTGTGTCGAGTGGTCTCGGGTGGTTGAATGTCAAATGGTCGATGGGGGATTGGTATTTTGCAGAGGCAGTGGTGCTGTTTGCTGTTGGTGCGGTCATTGAGTTGGCAGCTGAGCCGTATTTTGGGTTGTTGGCGGGGAGACAGGCGTTTGGCGGGAGGGCTGCGGCAGAGTCGGCGGGAGCGTTGGCGAGATGTGTGGGGACTTTGGGGTCGGCTTATTGGGCTCATGGGAAGGGGGTTGAGGTTGGGTTATTGCCGTTTGCTGTGGGGCAGTTGGGGTATAGTGTGGTGTTGTGGATTATGTATGTGTTAAATGTTTGGCCGATTGCACGGGATGATGGAATTTCGTTGAGATTGAAGGGGGCCTGGAAGATGGAGTTGAAGGGAGTTATATTGGGGGGTACTTCTATCGGCCGATTATATGGTTGGCGGGGAGTATGCAGATGCAAGGGTTTATGAAGCACTTTTTGACGCAGGGTGATTCGTTGATTGTTACGGCGTTAGCGAGCACTAAGGCTCAGGGTGTTTATGCTTTGGCAAATAATTACGGGAGCTTGGTTGCCCGCATGTTTTTTCAACCTGCTGAGGAAATGAGCCGCAACTACTTTGGCCGGCTGCTTGCCCCAGATACCTCCAATACCAAAGAAATCCTGAAGACTATTGATGAGAAGTCCGACAAGCCCCCAAACCCCCGCAAACCCAAGATTTTCAAAGCCTCCTCTGATCTTATCACCCTCCTAAAATCCTACATCCTCTTCTCCACCCTAATCGTCACTATCGGCCCCCCCGCTGCCATCCCCGTCCTCACCATCCTTGCCGGTCCTCACTGGACTGCCAGTGGCGCCGGCACTGTCCTTGGCAACTTTTGCTACTATATTCCGCTGTTGGCGCTCAATGGTATCACCGAGGCATTTGTTGCGTCGGTAGCAACGGAGGCTGAAGTTGCGGTGCAGTCAGGGTGGATGTTTGTTTTTACGGGAGTGTTTGCGGGGGCCGGGTGGTTGTTTTTGAGGTACTTGGATTTAGGGGCGAGTGGGTTGGTTTGGGCAAATATTGTGAATATGGGGTGTCGGATTGTGTGGAGTTGTTGGTTCATTAGGAGGTATTTTGCGAGGGAAGGAGTGGAGTTTGATATCGTGGAGTTGAGGCCGGGGGTTGTGGCGAGCGTTTTGTGTGTTGCAGGGCCGCAGATTATCAAGAGGGTTGTCGATATGGTGTTGCCTCAAGGTGAAAATCCGTTTGTTGTATTGGCGGTGGTGGGAATTGCAGCTATGCCGATTGCGATCTCGTTGTAAGTTTACTATCCAAATCACGTGACCGACTTTGATACTAACATTTTCTAGATTTCTTTCCGAGATGAAGTTCCTCAAGGGACTCTACCTTTACTTCAAGAACAGGTAAACATATTGAATTTACTATAGAGTGGCTTTAAAGTAATACTTCAAATATAGGGTTGTATTCCATTACAACCAACACCCCTTTGATAATATATAACCAATCCCAATACAAAAAAATTACCAGCAAATAAATAACATCAACTAAACACCACAATTCCAAAGAGCCTGAAAAATGTAAAACAGCCCCAATTAGATAAACACAGAATTTCAAACAAAGACGACACCTGCCACACTTCTAATTCTCAAAGACAATCTTCTTGGGGACGAATGCAGGGTTCACTTCGCGGAAGAAGGCACCGTAGACGGGGTGGACCTTTCTCTTAACGGTGGTGCCGAACTTGAGGAGGTCATCGGGGATGGTTTGGTTGGCGGATTTGAGAATGTTGATGAGCCTGGAGTAGTTTGTTAGATGGAACGGATAGGGGGATATGTGTGAATTGGAACTAGCTTACGAGCCGGAGTGAGCCTTGTCGTGGAGGGTGAAGAGGGTATAAGCTTCACCGGTCTTGCCGGCACGGCCGGTACGGCCGATGCGGTGGACGTAGTCTTCGATGGTGAGAGGGAACTAGATGGGTAGTTAGCAAGCATCCCAGAAGAAAGCTCGTCTTCTTTAGTGTCCCTAGTACTTACAGTGACATTGATAACCAACTTGACTTCAGGAATATCCAGACCTCTGGCAGCAACATCCGTAGCAACCAACACAGGGGTAGACCCCGACTTGAACGCCTCCAGCGATCTCGTCCGTTGCTCCTGTCTCAAATCACCATGGATACCGCAAACCTTGATACCCCTTTGCGCTAAAAATGACTCAACTCTTGTCGCCTCCTTCTTGTACAAACAAAACACAAGAATTCTATCCGAAGCTGAATGCTGTGACTGATGTTTCTTCAAAAGTTGCAAAAGACGCTGCTCTTTCATGCTCGGCTCGACAACTTCGACAATCTGGGTGATGCGCATGTTGGCCTGGAGCTCGCCGTCGACACGCTGTTTGCCATTGTTGGAAATGGTGATCTTGGCGGGCGAGATCATCATTCTGGACGCGAGCTTTTGTACAGAGATGGGCCAGGTGGCGGTGAACATGAGGGTTGTCCGCTTTTCTCTGGGAGGGCAGGCGCCGAGGATGGTTTTGATATCTTCTTCGAAGCCGGTGTCGAGCATTCTGTCGGCTTCATCGAGGACGACGAACTTGGCATTTGAAAGATCAACGGTGCCGTCGGACATGAAATCCTTAAGACGACCGGGCGTCGCAACGATAATCTCAGCGCCACGACCCTTGCGGAGCGCAGTGCGTTGGTCATCCTTGGAGGCACCACCGTAGATACAGACACACTTCAAGCCAACGAGTTCAGAGAGGGCGGTCACCTGCTCGGCAGTTTGCATAGCTAGCTCACGGGTAGGCGAGACAACGACCGCTTTGATGCCGCGCTTAGTGGCAAGATCGGGATGCATGAGCTTCTCGACACAGGGGAGGGCAAACGCCATGGTCTTTCCGGAACCGGTCTCGGCAACACCGATGACGTCACGACCGGAGAGGGTGTAGGGCCACGAGGCCGACTGGATGGGTGTGGGGTTCGGGAACTTGCTGAAGGGGTTCTTGGCAAGTAGTTCGGTCTGGGGAAGGTGGCTGAACGACAAAATAGGTCTGAAGGGGACTGGCGACTTGGAGTCTTCGAGAGTCACGAAGTTCTTGGATAGGAAAGCGTCAATGTCGGATTGGGGGAGGCTGGAGAGCGCAGCGGATTGGGTGTACCCAGCAGTTGACGAAGGAGGTCCGGACAGCGTAGCATCCTTTTGCTTCTTGGGCTCGGGGGTCTCATCAGTGTCGTCGCGCTTGCGCTTCTTCTCTTCTTTAGCAGCCTTCTTGGCGGCCTTCTTAGCCTTCTTGGCGGCCTTGCGGGCAACCTTGGCTTCGGGAGTCTCCTCCGCAGACTCCTCGGCAATAGGCTCCTCAATAGCGACCTCCTTGGTCTTCTTTTCCTTCTTGTCCTTCTTGGACTTTTTCTTCTCGGGAGCCTCAGTGGCTGGGAGGACGTTGATGACTTCGTCGGGGGGCATGGTGGATGGTGGGGGGGAGGTGGGTGATGGTGGGTTGGCGCAGATGGGGAAAAATTTAGGTGTTGATGTATCTGAATTGGAAAAAAATCTTATCGATAAGGGGCGGGCGCCCTGGTACAGTATGCAAAAGTGATAGCACTGTCGGATTATAAGGGCAAAAGAGTTTGCACCGAAGGGATGCGATTGGATAAATTGTCTATAGGGCAGCAAAAGCAATGCACTTTGTATTTGCATGAGGAGAAGATTATAATATGACATACAGCTTACTGGTCAATCTGGTTCTATCTCAATATTCCAGCCAGTCCCGCTCATAAGTGCCTACATCGAGCTGTTTAACCACAAGTTTCGATGATGCAGTGATCTCATAATCTATGAGGAGCCTGATTCTAGTATATCCACCGTGTCATGATATCCAAAGGTTATGAGTTCGACCCTCACTAGAAGCATATCTATCTTTTTATATTTTCTCCTTTTCTTTTTGCTACCTGCTAAATATCTAACTTCAAGACCCTCCCCACTTTTCCTGTCCTGCTAGAAGGAATAAAGAAGAATCCATCGAAGGTACTGGCAACGATTTTATGTTCCCACCCATACGCCTGTGTAACATTAATCCTGATTGAGGAATTCGACGACGGGGGTCTCGAGCGGGGTGGCACGGGGATAAGAGAGGATGGGGGTTGGGATTTTTAATTCGTGGGTTAGTTGCTCATATCAAGTGGTGGGACGGCAGGTTAGTGCAGAGGGGATCAGAGGGGTGGTTATTGGTTTGGGAGGTTCAAGGGGATGCAGAGGTAGATGAAGATAAAAGGGAGATGTGATGAAGTATGGCAGAGAATTGAGTATAAATATCGAGGGAATAGCGGTTATCCAGCCCCTCTCATTCGATGATTTTTGTCTTCATTTCTCAGTCACAATGTCTGCACCAAAAGCAACTTAAACATCAATAGACACCTTCGACCTTCCCCTATGCCACCTCACCGCCAATCCCACCCTCTACAGAATCGGCCTCCACACCGCCTTCTACCTTAGCTGATTCTTTCTCATAATAATCCAATTCAATAACAACCCCCGCCTCCCCGCCATCCGCCTTACCGGCTTCCTTCTCTTGCTCTCGCAATCCTCCTTGCTCTCCTAATAACCACCGCGTTGTCCTCAATATCCACAGCAGAAATCTCTATTCTCTTTTTGTTAATCATGGGAAGATACATCTTGCAGATACCGCATTACTTTTGGCAAAGCCCAGTCTTCTGCGATGGAAAATACAACGAAGAGCGCTGGATCAAAGAAAACCGGAAGCTCGCCACCTTCATCATCAACTATACCCTCTTCGTTTCCATATCCAGTTACCCTGTGTGATTCTGCTCCGCATATATCCCACAGAAACCAACCCTAACATAATGTCGGCAAATTAGATTCCTTTTCAGCCTGGTTAATATTGCCAATGGGAGGATCTTGGGGTTGAATTCTGCGATTTATATCTTGTTGTGTGGTATTTGTTGTGGCGGTGGAGAGGAGAATGGAAGGGAGGCAAGAAAGATGGAGAAGACGAAAGCGGAGATCACGGTATATTTATTCGGATTTTCTTTAGGACTCTACCTGTGTCAGAGTTCCTGTTTTGAGACACGTCACGGCAGAAACAAGTCACAAGATTTGTGGGTGAACTCGAATTCCTGGTAAATATTGATTGGTTACTTTAGGAATTACACCTACTTTAATACTGTGGTGATCCAGAATCTCCAGACGACTAGTGATTATGTTTTGACAGTGACAATTATTGTGGCGGTTGAGTTGACATTGATGTGGAATGAGATTCAAACCAATGATGTTAGCGGGATGACGCAGTTGGTGCCATTGGTATTTGTTGTTGGAATGGTGGTGAAGACGTTAGATTGTTAGTTAGAGGATGAGGAGAATGATCGATCAAGAATGGGAGCATCGAGGCATAAAGAGGTTAGGTCGGCGGGATTGTCAACGCCGGATAGACCAAGGCATTACAGAAGAAATCAGAAGGATACTTTACGGGTTGAATTGAAAGGGAGAAGTCAGACACGCAACACAGTGGAGCCTGAGGTTGAAGGGTTTAACATCATGTCACTAATCTATCCATGTATTTTTCCTTGATCTGTAATAGTGCCACCAATTTTTTGAGTTCTTGCTACCGTAACCTACAACAAAATTTGGAATTGAAAGCTTCACCTTTGCGTAACCAACACGAAGTACTGACATGTACTCAGCTCCCTTAAGCTACTCTAGGTCGAATCTCTGAACTATTATCCCTGCGAGCTACACTAACCCTTTTGGAACCCAAACATTTTGGTGTTTACCCTTAGCACTCTCTTATGCTGGTACGGCCTCGTCTCGACTCTTATCCTTTTGTTTCTTAGGTCTCTTCTCTTGAATCATCCCAACGCATTTCGTTATGATAATTTCCTTCTCTCTTTTTTTGTTTTTTATCTCTTTCAATTTAACGAGGGAGACAACAAACACACCGTATCCTCCTAAAAGTCTTTGTCGTAGTTGTGATACATATCACGGTATTTAGACCAGGTCCATGAATGTACACTGCTAGAATGTAGCTAGGAAGTGGCTTGTCTCCCAATAGTCGATATGACTTCAGCATTTCAAAGAATAATATGTCATACTTCATAATCGTGTAAGACCGAAACTCGCTGTTTTAAATTACAATCTCAGGATTTATTTAACTAAAACTCACTCCCTATCTTTTGGTAACCAGAACAAAAACAAGGTCTGTTATCGACAATTCCACTTTTGCAAACCCGACTCAAACTCCGATTGTGAAATCAGTTTTCTTGATAGTATGTTTGCCACCGGTAGTTTGAACTAAGATTCCCGTAAACCACACGATCCCCTCTAGGACTAGGTCTGATTATTCATTTTCTTCAAGTTTGCGCTCTAAAATATTCGGGGCTACAATAGTCTCTGTAATCGTCGAGTTTTTCTTCTCGATATCCCGAACGAGCTTGCTCAATTTCAGTTAGTTCGCCTTTTCGGTCCTTTCTTTATCTTCTCTAACATAAGTATTGCACTCCTTCATGCCACGAGGTTTTCTTCCCGATCTGGTGATCAACGGGATAAAGTACTGTCTAGCTGAATCCTCATCAGGTAATTCAATGATCTCCCTAGCAAACAGGTTTTCCATTCTTGACGAATGCGCCACCAGTATTGTTATTTTTAGAGTTGTAGATTTTCCATTGCATTTAGCTTGATAATCTCTGAAAGCTCCGTTCTCGAAAATTCGACTGTGACTGCAGTTGGGATCATTTGATGATATGGCCTTTCAAAACCAGACCGCCAGTCTCGGTCTTAGCTCCTAGGGCCGCTGCAAACCTCTCACCTTATTCTTTTGGACTTGGTGTAACCCGATTCTCCTAATAGCTGACCCCAGCAAATATATTGATACGCACTGGAATCTGCCTTTTGTCACCTAGAGGGTCATTGGGTGGTAGATAATACAGGTTATATATCAAAGTGTCGGTGTTCTTTTGGAATTCTTCCGAGTAGTTGAAAGATACACCCTGATACTTAGGCCAGGCCCAGGTTGGTAGCGTCTTGTCTCTGATTGACCAATAGCCTTTTCTGTCGCTAAAGCGCCACAGTAACGACGATAGCTAGCCAACTTCGAGATGATTAAGATGTGATTTTGTTTGCCATATAGACTCGACGAATGCCATTATACTCAAAAATGCACAAATTGTATCTGCAGGGATTGTCAAATCCCGGTTGGAAAAATTGGTCATCAAGGTGTAGAGGTTTCCCAGATCTGGGGACTCAAGAGTCAAAAATCGACGAACAAACAAACTTAATGACTTCGAACTATACGGAATTCAGGGCAGCCCGTCATATTTGGATAGATAGTTTGCGTTTGGACCATTTGTCCGTCCAGGATTTACTGGCGGGATCATAATCTCTTCTGTTTTCCACATTTGTGACTCTTTCCAATATCCTTGCGGCATCTCAAAATATAACTTTGATTCTGTAATCACCAACCAAAACAGACTGAAGAACTTTTCCTGCAAAGTCCACCCTCGTGAACCAAGTAATTCTCCCGCTACCCAGCTTGGGCCCCGACTCCCGACGACATCATGAGGGTTTCGTTTCCATGACATGTTTGGTGTGCTCTTGCCCTCAGTTGAAAACTGGAATATACTTTCTTAGAGAATAAATCCAGGGATCTGTGTATTAGAGTCCGGATCCAAAGCAAGACAAATGATAGCCCGAGCATAAAAGTAGATAACAGACATCTTTAATTATTCCGGGTCATGTATATTCAGAGCGTAGTCAAAGCCGAAAGAAGGAGCAAACTGGAAGCTATAGTATCGATCAATCTAAATAAACTTCAACTTCAATTCCTGAGCGAACGAAATTGCACTCTTAATGTGGTCGGATATCTTGAATTTGCTGTTTTAGAAGGCATTTTTTCTCTGAAGTTCCCAGAAATTATCCTTGATAAGTCTCGGGATATTATTCCCTAATTCCCACCTGTAACTCAAAGAGAAATACTCAAGCAGTTGGGTGAACTTGAATATTCGAAGACAAAAATTATCTAGGTCAAGTAGGACTAGATTAAACCGATCAAATGCTAAGAACATGTTAGCAGTCGGACCCCATAACTATAGCGATAATAATATTACCAACCTGGCGCGTCTTTTTGCCGGAACTCTTATTCATACGAGCTTGATCGATGAACCACCGAGCCATTTTCATGTCCAGAGTTGAAACAGAAAACACGCTCATATCTTCAATTCCATGGCTTAGATTGTCGTCGGCAGTCTGAATGCAAACAAACTTGTCCAGCAGCTTGCCCTTGCCATAGTCGACCATGAGATGAAAGATATCATTAGGATGTCTGAAACTCTCTTCATTGGTATTGAGTATATATCGGCCATGCTTCACTTTGCCATGATTTACTTCCGTGTCGCTTTTGCCTCCGCTGAGTAGTTCATATATGAACTACTCAGCGGGGGCAGGTTTGGTGGTTGCGGGTTTCGAAGCAACAAATGTGACTCTTGCTATGTTGATTTCCCGTGGCTTTATAGTTGGCAAAGGTACGCGTACAGTAGTGACAAAAGTCAAAGAAAGGCCAGAGGGTTGTGGTCCGCTTCGTAACTTTGGGGCAGCTCTCAGTGACTAGAGATTCTAAGCGAGGTATAGAAGTACAAAGACCCCGCGGTTTTCGTAGCAGTTCAAGAGTTGACAAGTCGTCGCAACTTGAAGTAGGCGTTACACTAAAGTTCAACAAAGGTTTCAGTGGTAGAGCTGGTCTGCTGGAGACCTGAAAATCGCCATCACCAGAAGTTGCTAACATCCGTAAAGACCCAGTAGTGAGAATGAAGTGCAGGCAGCATGTCATAGTTTCTAGGATTTCAGTCGGTTCACTAAGGCTCGCAATTAAAGAGAATCAAAATCTGTTGACAGTCCTTTCAAGGAGTTAGTCTATAGTGATGGTTTCAAGGTTATCATGGTGATTCGATCGGTTTGATAAAAATAATGAATGATGGGAAGGACGTAAATTGAAAAACACAGTGGGAAAGACTCGTGATGTAACTCAATCTGGAAGTTAATGATGCTGCAAAAGCATGATTTTAATTCATAGCAGTCTTCTCTATAAGCTTCGTCCGATGTGACAACCTTCAACGAAGCTGCATATTTTTCAACTTTCAAGTCGACTAGAAGCTTAGGAGATTTCTTATCTAGACATAGACCTTTTCACCTGAGAAAAATTTATTTCTTCATCTCCGAGGAAATGTAAGTCTCGTCCCCTGATATTAGGATCTCTGTATACATGACTCAAACTACTATCAAATCAATTCCATTACAGGTCGTCTCTTCGCCTTTTGCTACGCTCTAAACTAGTAGTCCTGTCAACCTCATCTAGAGAAGTCTCTTGTCATCGGAGCTTTCGCTCTAGAAAGTCTCATCAGACACATCGCTGTGAGAACCACGGATATGCTTTTCACCCTCAAAAACATCCCATCGCGCCCATTAAAGTTTCTTCAAGAAAGGTAATAACATGTTCTCTTTATTCAAGGCAAGCAATTCTAGTTCCAATGGATTTAGTGTGTTTTTACCAGAAGTGGATTCCTTCGATTTATCTGAATCTGATGATGGTATCCAAACAAACTGACTTGTTTGCATAATGAACTGAGACGAGCCCTTGATAGCTAGCTATTTAATCAAGTGGGCTTGCATCAACAAACCAGCTATCTTCCCTGACCTTTTCAATACTTGGGATAGTGCATCGCCATGTGTGGTGTCAGCAGGAGGGCTCCACCTTATCCCAGCATATGCACCGCTCGCTTCATTAAAGCGCGTAACAGCAGCAAATTGAAAGTCAAGATGGTACATAGAGTACACAATACATGCTGGGTTATTCCAGGCGAGTAAAGATTGCACATCAATGAACCTGTATCTTGCTCATGCCCAGGATGACAACATCTTGTTCCAAACATCGCATTAGCTTTCCAAACCAACAAATATCCAAAGGAGACTTTATAAATGCATACTCTGGATTATTGCAATACGATTTTGTCTGCCACTGATGTTCGACATACTTGATAATTCCTAGGAACGTGTTGATTGAGTCAGTACCTTAAATCAAATTCCGTTTGGAGAACCTAGACACCAGTGCAAAAGGGGCATCGAGGTGTCTAGTGACATTAGGGTTGGTTCCCAACCATCCCAGGTATACTTCAAGTGATCACCGTGCTTTTAACCATTGTAAGCTAGTATATTTATAGCAGTAAATCGCCATGAATAAATTTTGTACATAGAGAGACTTGTTCTTAACAAAGGAATCCGTTTCGGTAATGTCCCATCTGATTGTGCTGAAGAATTTCTCCTATAGAGTTCAACCATGTGAATCCCAAAGCTGGTATGTCGGGAATTCCACGCCCAGGTCTCTCGCCATGGCTTCGACTTGCCATAGTATTGAAGCCGGCAAGACCTGAATAGTGTCATCTTCATCTCGTTTCACAAATGTGAAGATGTCCTCACGCAGCACGAATCCGGGAATTTGGCTACCTTCCTAGTCCTCAAGGGCCAGACAGATACTAAAGTATCCATGAAAGTAGATTTGATCCATCTTTTTAGACACTCTTGATCATGCGGCTCCATGACTTTTAACTAGTAAATGCAGAGTCTATCAATCCACAAATACTGATAGCCGAGCTGATGACATATCAAGATCATGCACTTAATATTGTCTGGGATCATCTTCTCTCGTTCCAACAGTGAGTTTGGCTGGAAAAACGCAGTCTCATTCTGAGGGTAAGCTTCAGAGAACTTTGATCCTTTTCCTACATATAGCCGAGAGCTATGTAGAGTGGTATAGGAGCATTTTCATACCAAAATATGCAAAGGTTTCGAACATTAATGAGTCGAAAAGGGATGGAAATAACACTGGGGACTACCATTAGTATACACCATCTTATCATATAATATATCAGGGCTCACCAGAAAGAACATTGTCTAGGGCACAGTCTTAGCTGTTACGGAATTTTCTCTTCTTTATGTCATTCTTTGAGCAAAGTCCAAACCGAAAATTGTCTCCCTGAAAAAGCTGATCCCAAAAAGATGTTTATTCTCAGGTTCAGAATCCCAATCCATATAAACATAAAATCTCCTTTCCTATGTTTGGGAAACATCGCAAGTATATATGTAGATATCTTAGTTGTACATTTTCAGGGATTTCGGGACCGGTGAGTACTCTTCAGCTGAGATTTATGTCTCACTGTGGTCAAGTTGCCTGTGAAACCGTCTCCAGCCTGACCAAATAATTCGTAGATGAATTTTTCTCCCAGGCATTCGAGATGACGACTGCTGGTAAAACATGACTGTGGCTGATAAAGTGAGCGGCTCCAAAAACTAGAGTGACAAGCGCCACAGAGATCATTGAATGGCCATTTCGTATTTAGATTGTACCTGTCTATTGAATGTCAAATTTAGAAAAAATATTCGTCAAGTTCACTAACAAAGATTTCCTATACTTTATATCCATGAAACCATATATATAAGGACATAGTCATGGAAGTTTCACCTGAACAATGTTTTTGATATCTCGGTATACCATCATTACATCACAAATATTTGTATTATCCCACTCAAATCTATGCTAAACCATGAAACAATTGTTTTTGCTTGCAGAGACCCACCAAGTCTTGTAAAGAGGTTCCAACCTAAATATAGTATATTACACGCCTCCCTGTCACATAACCTTTGAGATCAACTCCACATGGAACAAAAAACAACATTAGCCTATTGTTTTCAGTTCATTGTATTTCTTAAGTGTATAGAAAATACAACTATAGCCAATATTTGTTATCATCAGTGAAGCAGGATGAAATTATCTATCTTTAATATGCATTAATATCATCAGTGAATATGTAGTGTTAGGTTTCCATCGGTTATACACATATCGAACTGTTGTAAGTTAACTCTGACCCTTCTATTGAATCCTTCATTCAAACACATAAAAATAAAACCATTCGAACTCGACCATTCCGACTTTTTCACAGCGACTCAAACGACCAACCTATGTTAGGAGTAGAGATCTCGATAGGGGTACCTAGCATGGATTTTTGATAAACATTTTCGAAACCTAAATTCAAATTTTATTGATAGCGAGTAAATATATCTCAAAATAAATTGGACAACATTACTCTCCACCGATTATAACCAATCATGCATGTTATTTGCTTCACATGACTATGTTATCGTGCTTTTTCTCCAACAGAGTTCTGTTGTCCAACAACCCAAGCCCTCCAAGCACCTTAATTCCCCTCTAACCGCCCTGCTGTCATCCGGCCCTTGTGTACCAATGAAAAGTGGGTCCCAACACCGCCACCGCCAAGGAAGTTACCCGCCAAGACCTAAAAGTGTTGGCCAATGTCTCTCAATCCTCCGTATCTTATATCGCACCCGATAAATTTCCCGAGGGTGATTACCATTGATGATTACAGAGTATTGAGCGGCGTCGATGGACCTCTTCAGGGGCTTTGACCCACGGGACTGTCGCCAATAACAAAATACCATGCCAGACGCCACAGGCGGTAAATAAAATGCAACTCAAAAGCCATGTCATGTCCCTGTTGTGTCAATTAAGAGGTCCATATGTATTATTGGCCTGAAAAGGCGGAGACTATTCTGTAACGTGGAAACCTCGCTTTGAAAGAGTACATGCATATTGACCCTTCAGCTTGAGTCTACCTTGATCACTTCTTGTTAAGAAATCCTTTCAAAAGTCTGGAGTGTCCTGGTCATCGTATCATATCTCCTTAATATTCCTCGTTTTTCACCTCACCCAAATCTACACCCAGCTTCGTTATGTCGGATTTACACCAATCAACACAATCATATTCCCCAATATTGATTTCCAACCGCCACAAGTACTAATTACAAACAATAAGTCCCGCCATCTCGCAATGCCTCCAATGTCACAGCCCTTCTTCATTGTTAAATTGGCCTCCTCTCTTTTGTTGCCCCGCACTGTTCACAAAACGAAGTTCAACCGAAAGGATCGACACAACCCCCATGCATGTGTCGCCTTCCTATTCGGGTCATTAAGTAGTTATCCCTAGCCAATTATCCCACTTTTTCGCATTCACTTCAAGTATGATGCTTCAACCAGACCGGTCTGAGGGCCGTTTGCTACATTAAATGAAAAGACTGCTTCATTCTTCAATATGGATCGCACTCAATACATGGTGAATGAGAAAAGATACAGAGCACAGACAATTCCATGGTCGAAAGGTTTGCCAGAACTCGCACCTGTAGAAGCGAAGATACTTTTGCTAGTACACACCAATCAATCATCGGAATCGCTTTCGGTCTACTATGAGGTTAGTGACCATCAAAACTACTCAAGTTACGTAACTATATGTTTTCAAATAACGATCACGAACGAGTTGTCCTCGACGGATATCCACATAGTCGAATATCCGGCAAGAGTGCATCTCACTACTTATCTATTTTTTAAGATTCTTTGCCCGGATATCAACATGCCCGCTGATTGGCCTCTCAGCAAAGACTCTCGCTCTACCGTCAACCGTCATCCATATTCTAGATCCTACCCCTAAAACATGAGCACCCGTCCCCCCTCCCATCTCCATTTGTTCCTGCGCCTCCGTTATCAATCCTTAAATGAATGCGAGTGCTACCTCGTGGGATATCCAAACAACCAATCCCTAGTTACCGTTGATGTAGACCTCTTTAAGAAATCTCCATGTCTGTCTATTTCTTGAAAACATAACGTTAGCCCATAATCCCGGTTGTTGAACGAAATTTATATCATTTATATAATAATAGCAATCGCCCACGTAACATGATCCTGGTGTCGGCAAGAACATGCGGTTTGTTTTGATTCAACAAAATTGATAACGTTGGCTCTTTCTAATTAAATAAATTAATATACTTGCCCTATTTGTCAATTTCGTGTGGTTCCACGAATATAAACACACCATTTTTCCCACATCAGTTAGAAATACTTTTCTTATTCTGCTTTCTATCTGCCTATCTCATTATCTTCTTTCATCTGATGCAGGGATCGCCAATACTTCATATCTGTTGGTTGGACCTTGGATCCTCTTTTATTGATCACCCTCGTGGTGATCATCCTTTCTTCTGCTTTCTTGGGGTCTATTGATCGGCTGCTGTACACTCAGTTCTCACTTCAACCCCGGTAGCCGCCAATCTATTCTTATCCATCATTATATATATTTTTTCCTCCCACTCCGTCATTACCCATTTACCCACTCTACATTATCGTTATCCCCCAAACACTCTCTCCCTGATCGCACTAAATCATCACATTATCCATTTGACTAGCGTCTCACTAGAGGTATGACTTTCAAGGACTCTGGATTGAACCAGACCTCAGCCATCCTCAATCGGACTGCTGCTGATAGTGAGTCTGACACAGCTCAGACTATGAATAACTTGGCCAATGGCGCGTTCACGGACTGGCCCAACGAAGCAGGAGTAAGTCATCTCTTCCACTTATGCCTTGTCTTCTCAGTTGCAGCCTCCTCTTCAGCACAACATGCTGTGTCACTTTCGTCTCCTCCATCGATATCTTCACTGATACTAGCATCTCCCTTCTTCATTTTAGTTCGAGGGCCTTACCGAGGTACGCGGCCCGTTCCAACTTGAAGTGACCGGCTATATCCCCGGTTGGGCTGCGGGCTCCCTTTACCGTACCGGTCCAGGTGTTTATGAAGTTGATCTTGAAGGACAGTTCGATGCTTTCCGGATTCAGCACTGGTTCGATGGTCTCGGACACACTCATCGTTTCGAAATCGTCGCTTCCAAAGACGAAGAAAAGACCGCTAGGATTTTCTACTCCTCGCGTAGACAATGTGATGACTTCATCAAGAGTCTGCGCGCTGGTGGTAAGCAGTTCTTTTCCTTTGCTCAGCGCGCGGATCCGTGTGTCGGATTGTTCGGCAAGATTATCTCGATGTTCGAAAAGCAAAACACGGGTAAGACCTTGCAGGTTACCGTGAACCCGAACATCCCAGTGTACCCCAATACCCTGACAAAATTGCACAAGCCTACGCCCATCGACACTATAACTGGCCATCACGCCAACGTCAAATCACTTTGGCTCGCGACTGATAGTACTCCGCTCATCCAGCTAGATCCTGTCACACTGGAACCAGGCCCCTGTTATGTCGACCCGACGACGCTTGACCGCGATCTAGTTAGCCACAGTTCGTGTGCGCATTTCAGCGTCGATCCGACAACGGGCGACTACTACAACTTTACCCTCCGTTTCGGGCTCATTCCTTCATATACTCTATACTGCCTCGCCCAAGGTTCGAAGGAATTGAAGGTTCTCGCGACGATTCAGGAATGTGGCGTACCAGCAGCGTACATTCATAGTACGTTTATCTCGCCGGGCTATCTCGTTCTGTGTGTTCCCAGTACTCATCTCTCTACTGGTGGGCTCATGATGCTTTGGAATCGCAACATGAACGAGACGATTGAGCCATTCGATGAATCTATGAAGACGAAATGGTTCATCGTTGACCGCCTTCACGGAAAAGGCGTCGTAGCGCGGTTTGAGACTCCGGCGGGGTTTTTTCATTCCACAAATGCATTCGAGGAGGATGGAAAGCTCTATTGTGAATTCGTTGAATACCCCAACACAGATGTCATCCAAGGTTTCTATTGCGACGTTATCCTGAACCGTGATGAGAAGGCAGTTGACTTCTGGCGCAAGTTCGCTGGGCAGGACTATTGCCAAGATTGGCTCCGCCGTTATGAATTTGACATGACAGCAGCCCTCAAGGTTCCGGCAGGCGAACTTGGCCCCACTCCCCACCGGGTGTTTGAAATACCCGCCCCCCACGTCGGCGAGCTCCCGACGATTAACCCAGCATTCGCTCTGAAGAAGCACCGCTATGTATTTAGTATTGTCAACCGCGGTCTCTCCACCATGTTTGATGGGATTGCAAAGACGGACACCGTCACTGGTGACGCTCTGATCTGGAGTGGTGATCTAGGTCACACTCCGGGTGAACCGATTTTTGTCGCGAAGCCGGGAGCGACCGCCGAAGACGATGGGGTGTTGTTGAGCGTGGTGTTGGACGGGTCCAACCGCAAGAGTTATCTCTTATGCTTAGATGCGCAAACGTTGGAGGAGCTCGGCCGCGCGACTTGTAACTTCGCGATCGGGATCGGCTTCCATGGTCATCATTCCAAGGCCAAGTATTGACTTTGATTTGGTTTTGGAGTATTTTTTTGTGAGTTTATGACCGGAAGGCCGGCTTTCTGTTTTTTGAGATACCAACTAGAGTTCCGGGGTTTTGGGGTTTAATGAACATGAGATGAAATGACTTTAAATTTTCTATGTTTGGCATGTATCTTTCTTCATGTAAAATGACATTTTTGATGCTGATTGTCGAGGGTTTAAGTCCAGGATCAAACCATTAGGTGGAATATCATTGTTACACAATATTTGATAGAAAAGAGACTCGAGAACATTCATCGCATCCCATGATAGAGGTAAGGGAGATAGTTATTTCTAGAATATTTTTGTATTATATGATAACTGAATATAAACCTGTATGCCATACGAAAATATATCACTCGAAAGTAGAGTAGTAAAAACCAATTAGAACAAATTATAAAACCCAAAGAAATAACCGCATGCTCAGCATAAAGCAAGACGAATCCAAGTTCCAGAAGTGGATCGTTTTAGATGCCC
Source organism: Meredithiella fracta (assembly GCA_023677585.1). Classification (NCBI taxonomy): domain Eukaryota; kingdom Fungi; phylum Ascomycota; class Sordariomycetes; order Microascales; family Ceratocystidaceae; genus Meredithiella; species Meredithiella fracta. Next base: position 242,779 of record JAGXCV010000007.1, read on the forward strand.
AGAAGATACTAGATGATTCTCCGAAAAACTCTAGTTGCCCAACATGAAAGGTATAAAATAGAAAAAAGATCACAATATAAAACAGGTCAACCCATATGCATGATGCTAGACCCCAGCGCCTCGGGCTGAGAAGAGGCGGCGGTCAGATGATTGAGGAATGAGAGAAAGATCGCGCCGAACAAATCAAGTTTTCTAGACAGTCTTCTCGGGAGAAGCAGTCTCGACGTGCTCGCCAGTCTGCTCGGGCTTGTCGGAATCAGGGATCTTGGTGTCGGAGTAGCGGAGGGTGGGCTTCCAGCCAGCCGATTGCCAAGCATGGGGGACTTCGGCATAGAGCTCATCGACCTCCTCAAGGGTAAGGTTTTGGTCTCATAGATGCAGAAGTAGACAAAGGCAATGCACAGGAAGCAGGCACCGAACCAGATGAAGAAGATCTTGGACTGGAGATTGGCATTGCCAGGACCCCAGTTGACGAGGTAGGGGGTGGAGTAGGCAAGAGCCCAGTTGATGAGCCAGTTAGAGGCAGTGGTAGTAGCGACGGAAACGGCACGGACGCGGAGAGGAAAGATCTCGGAGCAGACAACCCAGGCGAGGGGACCCCAGGTAGAGGCAAAGAAGAAGATGTAGACGCAGATGAAGGCAATAGCGCAGCGCTGGGCACCGAGACTCTTGACGATAGTATTGCCAAAGTCGTCCTGACTGGTGGAGAGGGTGCCGGTCAGAGCGACAATAAGTTGGGCGACGGCCATACCAATAGCACCACCAAGGAGAAGGCTTCGACGACCGAATTTGTCAGTGGCCCAGATACCAGGGAAGGTGGAGGCGACGTTGATGCAAGAGGTAATCATGGAGATAACGAAGCCGTTGGAAATGCCGGAGTTCTCAAAGTACTTGGTACCGTAGTAGAAGATGAAGTTGACACCAGACAGCTGCTGAAGACCCTGGACACAGACACCAGTAAGGAGACGGCGGAGCATAGGGGGCTTGAAGGCATCCCACATGGAGGATTCGGAGCGCAGGGACATCTCGTAGTCGTGGTTTGCAATGATCTCGGCAAGCTCCTCGCGAATTTCCTCGTGGTCCTGATCGAGGCGACGGAGACGGGCAAGGGACTTAGCGGCGGCATCAGTTTTACCTTGTTTGACGAGGAAGCGGGGAGTCTCGGGAAGGCACAGCATGCCACTGAAGAGGATCAGAGACCAGGCGAACTGAACGGCAATGGGAATGCGGTAAGACCCGGTGTCATCGCGATTGTGGGTAGAGTTGTTGACGACATTGGCAAGGAGCAGACCGATGGTGATAGCGAGCTGGTAAGAACCGACAACAAGACCACGGATCCACTTGGGGCAGTCTCAGACTGGTACAGGGGAATCATAGCAGAGATCAGACCAACACCGAGACCAGCGAAGAAACGACCGGCAAGGAACATGGGCTGGCCAGTAGCAGCAGTCTGGAGGGCAACGCCAAGGTTGAAGATCCAGGTGACAGAGACAAGGCCATAACGACGACCAATGCGATCGGACAGAAGGGGAGAGGCAAGGGCACCGACGAAGGTACCGACGGAAAGGATAGAGACTATGGCGGACTCCTGGCCGGAAGAAATAGCAGGCTCACCGTTAGAGTCAGTGACACCAGTAGAGAACACTTTGAGCCAGTACTTCTGTTGAGAGGAAGACATATGGTTAGCGGATGATCAGATCTAGAGAAGTGTAAGGGAAAGAGAGTGCTTACCATAGCCAGAATACCAGAGATAGTACCGGTATCATAACCGTAAAGGATACCACCAAAGGCGGCGAAGAGACCAACGGCAATGGCGGGCCAAGCGGCACCGGCCGTCTGAGAGTGGTCGACAAGGAAACCCATTGTGATGAGTTTGTGTGAATTGTGAAGTGGTTGTGTGAAGATTAGAGAAGAAATGAAATTTATTGAGGATATTCAAAGATATAAATATTAGAAAGTAGTAGACGAAATCTGAGCTCCAAAGATGGAGAGGTAGTCAAGCCAGTAGACTATGAGAAAGATGAGGATGAGACTGATGATGAACAGAAGAAAAGAACATCCGGAGAATAAGAGGACGGACGATCCTTATATACACCTTTCCACGATCCGGACAATCAAGAAACACTCTGAGAAATCTGGGGCCCAGCCTATCTCCCACATACAATTCCAGTCTACTGTACCCGTTTGTGTTCTCTCTCCCTCCACATCGCACACCCCGACGCCGCCCAAACAGGCAAGGACATCACCACCGACCGCTTGGGAACGTAATGTAGTGTACTTCATCGGATTTGACAGGGGCTGTCTCTTCTAACGCAACCTGGGGATTTCGGGGGTCCCAGAAGAAGGAGCACAAGCGAACAAGGGGTGTTTGTCTGGGGTGTGTGTATGGGTGTAGATTCTAGATCTCGCTGTTTTGCTAAATTGAGAATATTGCGGGGAAATTTGGTGGGTTGGGGCCCAAGAGGTCGTCAAGAGGATACGCCCCCTGTCGTCATCTAGAGAGTCCCTTTCCTTGGCTGATTCCAGAGGACAAGAAAGACAGCCGGGAAGTGCCTTCCTTCGGATTGGCACTATGAGGTAAAATGTAAGTCCGCAGTTCTTTCCTTTTAGTCACACACCCCAGTTTTCCAGGATTCGAGAGTACTGGACTCGAGAATTTGCCTTCTGTAGCTACTAACTAACAAATCTATGATGGACAATTCTGTCATTGACTAGGGTCTTTTTTTGTACTGGTAATTCGGAGAAGACCTGGAAGAGGTATAAATATCGAAGACGAGGTCTCCTAGGAAAAACAATAAAACAAAAAACTTCCATCTCCAATTGCTTGTCTAAGAGCTCTCCCGCCCACCATACTTGCCCACTGAGCATCCCTACAACCCGCTGTAAATTACATACTAATTAAGCCATGGCCATTGCTACTTTCTTGTGCCACATTTGGATTTAGCAATAGACGCAGCGCTGTGGGCTAGACCAACAGGCAACGCCATCGGTGGGGCCCAAGGGGTAACGAGAAGTTCAAAGATTATGTGGTTATCTAGGTAACAGGATCGGGAATAGCATTTTAAGTGGGCCCGACGAGGCTCACGATGAAGATGGGTCACGATAGTCACAGAAGGTTTTTTAAAGCCCAATTGAGAATATGGGCCGATAGCCTCGGGGTGGCCGATAATGTGATGGGTCTGGATGAGAGGATTGAAAGGTGGCCAGCGTGTTATTGAGTGTGATAATTCCACGAATCTGGGATTAAGATTAGAGTGAGGTGGTAGTCTTCCAAGGAAATGACAATGAAGCTAGTGAGTAGATTTAAGTGTGATAAAATACATGATCTAAAAAACAGTAGGCTATTTTAGTCTCTAGAGGTGAAAATCGCACCATTCACAGGCCACGCCTAGTTAGGGTTTATTGGGTTACTGGGATGAGTAACACCACTGACGGAACCATGATGGGCCGATGGACATCGGAGGCTCAAGCATCTTGTGCATATTTGTGAGAGAGGCGGACTACGACTCTCATAGGATGTTTATAGTCTAAACCCAGTATACAACAACTAAATTCATACGACAAATAGGTCACGGGAACAATATATCGTAGTAACAAATAGGCGGCTCTGCGGTTATGCACAAAAATGGCAGATCGATCGACTGCGGCCACAAGACCAAGGGAGCTCAAGAATGCGTAGGCTAAAAACAGCCCAACGAAAGGGACAATCTAGATTTAGAGATGCTTTGTCCGCTGAAAGTACAACTTGGAATGCCAGAGGGTGTCACACTTGAACCTCAAGCAGCTCGTTTTCACACAACCGCGATGCCCAGCCAGCTGACAGGCATCAAGTAAGACATTCTCTACCAAAGGCAGGGCTGCTGAGTGCCCGATTTCCTCGCTGCCACACTGATTTTCCACTGTAGGGCTGTCCATCCCCAGCAATAGTGTCTGACGATTTTCAGTCGATTGAAACGAAAGCCAACATCTGAGGGTTACCGGTAAGGATATTGTCAGTCAGTGCAGTTAGTGTAAGAGACCGTCTCAAGTCGAGGTCATGTGGATGACATTGTGATTGATTTGTGAGGTATCCTGGTCACAGGGCCTGAGATTTTGAGAAATCGAAACAAAATCAGAGGAGCTTTGGGCGCGGTGATGGGTAACAGGCACGTGAAACTGAGGGAGTCCTCTTCAAACTTTTGTCTGCGCCGCCGACAGGTTTGAGTACACCTAGAGCTATATGTATTAGCCGTAATAAAACAATAATAAAAATAAATAAAAATAAATGAATCGGGAGTATATTTCATTCATACATCACGTGGACGAGACAACATGGGGTGTGGATATGACAAAGAGGCTCTGAATGAAAGTACCACAATTTGCATTTGATCTTGATTTAGAACCCACTATCGGTATTCTTAATGGAGAAAATCACCGGCTGGTTCTTCCATCACTCACGAGGAAACCTCACGATACTCCAGCGAGGCTTTACTCCACGACAAACTAACCCCATAATCAAAACACCCACTACCCACCAGCTAATAATAGAAATACCAGACTTACCACGCAGTAAACCCTCACAGGCAGTCCAGAGCAATATTTGCTTGAATAGATGTGTTCCCTCGCGTAAATCGCCTTTACTTTGCCCCCGTATCGAGTTCCAGACCTACAGCAAAATTCTACGCCATGGAATCGCTAGATTACAGGGGGTCTATCTCCACACTGTCGCTTTTTTTTCTTGTTCTTCTTGGTACAAAGCTGCCAAGATTTTCAAGTGGGTTGTCTTCTCATCCTAAAGGGTCAATCTGGAACAGTCACTTACTTGCGGCTCTTCGGGAATCAGAGCCGGTTTAGATGACGAATGATCTCAGTTCGTTCCTGATGGAGAACCAGTTGGCGATGCCCATTGTTTGATGTTCTGTCCTACGTCGGTTCTGTGCCTGAATATCTCCAACTTGGAACCCCGGTATCTGTCGAGTGCCATGCGGCGTAAAATACTACCAGATAGTTCAAACACATTGTTTCGCCCATTAAAGCCCCGGTTCTACTTCCTAATACAATCTCTGGCGCATCAGGCTGCCGATGGTCATCTCTACGTATTTATTATATATTTTGCCTCTTGATATGCCCGGGAGTGTCGCCAAGGCAGAGATGAGACCGGCCAGACAGGAGCTTAAGAGACCCAAAGCAGTCCTCGCCGCCCTCAAAGAACCAGTCCTACCCAAAGCAGTCCGCAAGAGCCCAAGCTTCGGATAGCTTTAGAGTGGTGTATTGACAGACGGGTGAGACACCTCAACCATGTTGAAAACACGGAATCTTATAAGATGATGAGACACATGAAGATGGAAAGGGGCTCCGAGTTATGGGTAGCACATATATATAAGTTGTGGGTTTTGTTTTGGACAATTTAGGTTATGGAGAGGATAAGCTGAGACAGAGAAAACACTACGTTGGGAAGGTTGTAGGGGTTTGGAGTTGACGTCATGTGGAAAAGATCACGAGACGCGTTGAGACGCGACGCGGGTCGGAAGATGGAATGAAGTTGTGATTCAATGTGTGAGGGTCTTGTTATGTGTGGACGCATTTGGTGAACAACACATTTGTGACGATTGAGACTTGTGATCGATCTCGTCATGAATGACTGATGTTTCTTACATGCTAAAGTTGGAGCCCTATAATTGAGTTATCACATATCTAACCCTATCGATTAGAACACTATGCTAACGAAATGCAGCTCATGATGCAATGCTTCATCGTAGTCATATGATCTGAACATTCAACTTCATCTGTCAAATTGTCTATGTCTTCTCTTATTATACCCTATCTATAGAACTCCATCTTATTGTATAACTAATCATCACCAGAACAGTCAAGCCAAATAAAACTTTTCCTTATAATTCCCAGATTCAGACTCTCACGAGTTCCTAGCCTTGCAACTCCCATATGTTAGATAGAGACGGTCCCTTAACTCGAATTTTCCCAGATTGACAACCTGCCATTGCCCACTCAGGATCTAGAAAGCTTCTCGAATAAATCTACACAACATACTACTCCTTATAGCGTCTAGTTAGCGCATTGTTAATCTATATTAGGCACTACTGCTGACAGATACAATGAGCTCTCTACTACTAGCACACTATAGGCTCCCTTTGGAAACTGCCGAATCCACGACTAGACATCTCTAACTATCTGTTTTGAAATTCTTCTACTGCCGGTAAGACCCCGGCAAGACTACTAGAGCTACACCGTCCACGGCACCAGAAGGCGAAGAGCAAAAAAACAAAAAAAAGAGAGACAACAACGATGCTCTAATCGGCCCGACTCTCATATCGGGCATGGGGGCTTGGAGGAATGTTTCCGCTTTAGGGGGATGCAAGTGAATGCGAATCGGGGAAGGAGGCCCTGTCTGATTTCTTTGTAGAGAAGCGAAGAGGAATTTTTGGGTGGAATTTTCTATTTTCTTTTTGGCATATTATGTTTTGTGTATGTGAATGGCTTTTTCTGAGACTGGGGAGCTGGTTACATATCCTAGATTGTATGGAGAAGGTTACAAAGATGGGCACATGACAGGTTATCGGTGATGGTGACCTCAGGAGAGATATTGTTTGCTTGACATGACTGAACGGCTTTAATTGGGATGCTATTGGGGGCCCAGTGAGGATGACGGTATCAATCACTCCCGTCTCGCGTCTCGTAAGACCTTTGAACTCGTCCGTACTTGGAAAAATCCAACATTTCCAACTCAGCCATACCAATATTTAGAGATGGCGAGCTTGACACTTGGAGAAACCACGCAGTAGACGCTGTATTCCCTTTTTTTCAGGGAATTTTCTCTCGTGTTTGGTGTCTAGCGTTTCTTCGATTGGAAAAAGCCTACTTTTACCGTGTTGGTTCTTGTTAAAAAGGTAGAGCTATGACGGCGCTGATAATCGCTGATTCCTTTGCGGCTCTGTATGTTTCTACATTGTTACATACTAGTTATTCAACAAACAAATAAATACAGAGAATGACGTTAGTGAATAACTTGATCTGATATCATCACTACTGCTTACTCATATATTTTCTAGCGACACATCATGGCCACAACGTCAACTCTAACCCGCCCCGCAAAACTCTAATATCACAGACATTACATAAATGGAACTTAACCCCTCAGAATTCCCCAGACTATCACACAAAACTAACTGCAACTAACTCTCTACATAATGGGCCCAGCACAAACCCTAAATATAGTGTTCTCCACTACCCCAGAGAATGCATCCATAAACGGGCCGATTATATCTTAGATGAAGCTAGAGAAAAAATATCCCGGATTCCCCAGGTCGTGTGGTACGTCTCCCACGGGGAGACTAAAGCTTTGGCTGTAGAGGATTTAGCATTATTTAGTTTAGCGATGGGGTGTGTGAGGTAAGGTATTTTGCTCCGGATTTACGGAGGAGGGACGGAGGAGAAGACGAATATTTAGTATTGGAATTGTCACACAATATGTATTGCTATGTGTATTGCCTTTTTTTTGGGGAGGTGGTAATAATATGGCTACAGAGTTGGTCCAATATAAAAATAATAATCGAAAAAGAGGATATAGCACAAATATTAGGGTTGAGCTGATTAAATATGTGATATACAACAGATCGTGACATCCGCTTATACCTCAAACGTCATGTCATTATTTTTTAGCACACAGTTATAACTGTCACTATATGTCGAGTATAACATTAATCACGCACATAGTCGCCTCAACTAAGTAATCATTTCTCATGCGCCTGACCACAGCATCAAGTTAATGTCCTTGATCGACTTCTTTATTTTCCATCTCAGTACCTCCTCCGTTAAAGAAGGCCCGAGAACAATCTTGTATCCGGCCCTTCATCATGAATGATATTCGCGTAATATCTAATTGCCCATTTAATCTGAGATCTTGGGCTGCCATCAACTCCAGTTACTCCGCTCGTTTAGCGCCTAGGGTATCACTGAATACAACCATTCATCATCATGAACAATCCCCTACTTATTCCGCTTTTCGACAATACTTCGCAACCGCCCGTTTAGTAAATAAACGCTATCGATCCCTATCGTCATCATGCATCCAAGATATCCCTAGCCAATGTTCCCCCGCAGTCTCGCCGATATGGCTGGCCCCTCGCCTCCCCCCGATGATCACAAAATTCTGGGGAAGTGGGTCACCCCATCGATGCGGAGAACCGGGGAAATTTGAGGTGTTTAACGATGATTTTCACAAGGAAAATGGCTAGATCTGGGCAATAGACCGCCGGTGGCGGACGCGTGTGGATGCGGAGGTCGTATCATAAAGACGCTAGTGGCTTGGGGAAAGGGGTTTGGGGAACTGAAGGAGGAGCATGTGAACAGTATTTTGCGTGAAGTAATCATGAATATGGTAAAAAAATACCATTTTTGTTACAGTTTTGCATGTTTGTCTTGAAATCTGGGGAATTTGCGGAGGTGGAGACGCATGTATTTCCCCGGATTTCCAAACGAGTTTGCCAAGGAAGGTACGCAAAGACTCTAGAGACTCGACACCTTCCTCGAGATTCACTAATATCCACACTTCGTCATGCAATGTCGTTGATCCATCATATATCCGCTCTGCTAGAAAGCATACCCTTGTGATCTGTCGTCAACGTTATAGCACACATCCCTTTGAGCCTCACTTGTTCCTCTCCTAACCCCAAAATACACCCGACTAGAGCCTCTGATCCAATTCGATTGTCAGAGCTGCAACCCGTTCTTTCCACCAAGTCACCGCGATTGTATTTACCCGTCGAACCCAACCCATTTTTCTAAGTCCAGCAAAAATAACCTTCTAGCCTGACACATGAAGTCACGATCGTTGCTAACTGTTGGGCTGCTGTTTTCTCACTGTTGTCTCCTCCTTTCCAAAACAGGCTAGCCGCACCAATTTTGCAACTCCCCTTGTGGTTACATGGCGCCGTTCTCTTGTCATTACTTACCTCTTCTCCATATTTCTCATCATCTCCCCCTTCCCATAATTTCCCCAGAAACCCAACGCACCCGCCTCCCCACCGAAGCTAACCAAGCGATTTCATCGGAGCTGCTCCCATGCGTACTTCCAAGATCATTCGCATTTCCTTTTCCCTCTTTCACGACCTCTTCCTTTGGGATTTCTGAGTTTGTATTGGGCAGAAGTCGCCTGCCACGTTCTATTCCAGTTGTGGAATCAACACATGTGTGTATGTGTGTCTAGGTTAAATAGACGCCACTTGAAACCTTTCATTTAATCCTATTGCAGCAAGTGAAAGGGGCGATCTACTGACTCTACAAGAGTCTCGATGCCAAGAAAGGGCTTGATCGTGACTATATGGAGACAAGTAGTATTTGCAGTCATGAGGATCGTAGTTTCGGCTGTCGCTATGTGGAAAGCTCATCGGATATTAGGGGGCAAATGTCATGGGCGTCAGATACGGTTGAGACAGTCAAGTCATCATGAACTTGCTAAAGACTTGGTATGAGGTTTGAGTCAGCCCAGAATACCAATCTCGACCGGAGTCGTTATGTCATTATCTCAGGCCAAGAAAAGAAAGGCCGTATAAATACAACTCTTGGTACAGGCTCTTGATCTACCTGTTAAAACCGACGATCCTCTGGTTGCCAGTTGAAGAACTTCAAGAAGACACAGACACCGACCTCTCTATTGCCTTCATCATGCCCTAGTTTCCCCCCAATCATCTTTAAGGACCGCCTACTCAAGAACTTGTGACAAAAACACTGCATCAAGACTTCACTGAATGTTTAAAAAGTCTGCAAAACTCTCCTAATACGTTGCACTTCGAAGGGAGAGCCGCACCCTTTCATCATCTCCGTCATTAGCCTCAGGCAGTCCAACTGGCCGATTACAAAAACCCCCCCAAACCTTGAGTCTCCACACAAAAGCCATCGCCAAATGGTCCCACAATGTGCCTATCGACCTCGTCGTTGGCCGGACTGTGACTATTTGTGTGTACATGCCCTCCTGACCGGACGACAACTCCTGGGGGCACCGGCCCACATAAAGGGGATCCTCGGGAGCTTTGGGTAGCTAACAAAATGGGAAAGAATACGCAGAGATTTAGAAGTGGGAAGACAGCAAAGGAGACTTAGTCTCGCCAGTAATTCCATATGTGTGTATATTTGCTTGGATGAGAGATTCGAGGCATTGGGCCGCTTCCGAATGAGATGAATTTCATTACAGAATTTTCGTAATTTTGAAAGCACTATTAGGCATGGACCTCGGGGTTTGGGTGGTGGATTTTCTTGGGGATGCAGTACATGTCGAATATATGGCAAGTACACAAGACGCACATAAAGTCAGTAGCTTGGTTCTTGGGCTCGGATCGTCTAACGACTTGTTGCTAATAAACTTTTAACTGCTTGTTAGATACCTGCACGATTAATTTCCTCCTTGCCACCAGGCGTCAGACGTCTCGTAGTTGTGGGTTAGGTTACCTTTGCATCGCTAACAAGGTTAGTCGAGATCCTAGGCGGTCATGTATTTGTTTGATGGGCTACTGGCCAATAGGGCATCTGGGATTGTGTGGTTTTCTGGTTTATTATGGGTGAATGACGATCTTCTCCATATATTAAAGGTCGCGTAAGGAGAGGATAGTAGTCTGGGGTTGACGATCAGTGAACGGAAGGTTGTGGTAGGCCAATGACGCTATGGACTTTTGGCGATACAACCATGTGAAACATGCATAGCGAACCAGAAAACAAAGTCGGGCGTAGGATAAAGTTTGATGACGTATTGAGATAATGAGAGAAAATCGCTTGTATTGGTTGTTATCTATGATTTGAGTCTATCAGTCTTTCAACACCTGTCAGGCATTTTATGACAGGTAGTTAAATCACGGCCGCATCTACTAAAACGCAACTACACAACCACGTCCCCACGTCAGCATCTGCCAATCTAAACCCCGGCAAAAAAATAGCGCCCTGGAAAAAAAGCGAGCTCTTGTCAATCAGTAAGAAGCAACGCGGCCGCTAACTGAGTGATTTCCGAAATTTAGTGGAGAGCTTCACAAGGCAGGCGGCAGCTTTGTAGACGACAGCCTCGTCTAAATTCCATATATAAAACATTCAAAAGTAATCATCTCGTTAGAACCGCCGTTTAACTCTCGCAATACCATCCATTGATACTCATCATCCCTGTCCAAATTCTCATCTTTGATGACGGAACTTCATCGAGTTGGTTGCCGTCATGTCGTGTGAACATATCAAATCTTTAAGTATGAGAACACCCCGGTATCCAACGCCAGATAGCTAGCTACTAGTCTTCCACATAGTAACCCGGCCTCATACTAATCCCGGGTTTCGCCTCACTATAGATCTCCGTGCCCCGCTACCGTCCGAGGCAGTTTACCGTGAGGATTGTACCCAATGCTTTGACTCCGTTGATGCTACTACCGGGATTGATATCTGTCTTCAGTGCTTCAATGGTGGGTGCACTGGTGATAACGAGCATGCGGCTCTCCACGCGGGGTCGTTTCAACATCCCATCATCTTGAATATTAGGCGGACTCGCAAGTTGAAAGAGTGTACTGAGCCACCAGTCAAGATTACGAAGCTGGCCATCGCGGCTGAAACTGATGAGGACCGTTATGATATCAACACAACTGCGCATTGCCATGCCTGCATGCTGGATTTGGATAAGAGCGATCTGTTGCTGGCGCCGGTGATCGAGGGGATTCTCAAGGCGAATACATTTTCAAGACAAGAGGAGGTCAAGGCTTGGGAATTGGAGTTGAATGAATGCAATCACATCTGGGAGCTGGAGCAAAAGCATGAGAAGAAGTCTATTGATATGAAAAGCATACAGTGCACATCTTGCGATCTCGACAAGAACCTTTGGTTGTGTTTGGAATGTGGAAATTTGGGGTGCGGCCGGAAGCAAATGGGCGGTTACGATGGTCATTCTCACGGGCTTGCTCATGCTACTGAGAGTGGCCATGGCGTCGCAGTCAAGCTTGGATCGGTTACTGCTGATGGTTCAGCCGATATCTACTGTTACTCTTGTGATGAGGAGCGTATAGACAAGAAGTTGGCGGAGCATTTGGGTTACTGGGGTATCGATTTAGCGCACGTGACCAAGACGGAGCAGACATTAACGGAGATGCAGATCGATCAGAACATGAAATGGGATTTTGACATGACGACTAGCGATGGCCAGCAGCTCATGCCTCTTTTCGGTCCTGGGTTGACTGGTATCAAAAATCTGGGCAATAGTTGCTACCTTGCCAGTATTCTCCAATGCCTTTTGATCTCCCAGCTTACCAGGAGCGTTTCTACATCCCTCTGGATTCTGCCCCGAGCGTTGAGAAGCCTGCTAATGACATCGAGACTCAACTTGTCAAGCTTGCTCATGGTCTTTTGTCTGGACGCTACTCTAGGCCCGACACCGATGCTAGACCTAAGACGACGGACGAGCCTGTTCACCAGCGTGGTATTGCGCCCTCAATGTTCAAGCATTTGATTGGTCGTGGTCATGCCGAATTTTCTACTATGCGCCAGCAAGATGCCTTTGAGTTGCTGCAACACCTGTTCACCAGGGTTTCGGAGGCTTGCAAGGAAGCTGGACGTCCGGACCCGGCTGACAAGTTTAGATTCATTTTAGAGCAGAGGCTGGAGTGTAAGAGTTGCAAGAAGGTGCGGTATACGACTACGGAGCAAGAGAGTATCTTTATTGATATTCCCAAAGATAAGATTGAGTCTTCGGCACCTGAGGGTGATGAGCCTCCCAAGGATGAGTACCGTCCGGTTTCCCTGAAAGAGTGCCTGGAGCGCTTCACTGAGAAGGAGACTGTTGAGCTGACATGCGCGGCCTGCCAAAGTAAGGATGGCTTCAGCAAGCAAGTTCTCTTTAAGACGTTCCCGGATGTCCTCATTGTCAATGCTAGCAAAATGACGGTGGTCAACTGGGTTCCCGTCAAGGTTGACGTTCCTGTGATTGTTCCTACGGAATCCTTCACCCTAGACGAATACCAATCCAAGGGTCTTCAGCCAGGCGAAGAGCTTCTGCCTGAAGATGCGGAGCCGGCGGCAGCTTTCCAACCTAATGAGGTGGCAAAGGATGCATTAATGGGCATGGGTATGTCGCTGAACAAATGCCTTCGGGCTCTTCAGGCCACTGGTAACAGTGACCCCGAGGCGGCGATGAATTGGTTGTTTGAGCACATGGATGATTCGGACATCGATGAGCCGCCAGTTATGGCTGCAGCTGAGAGGAAGTTTGACGTTGCTAGCGACGAGAAGATCCAACAATTGGCGGAGATGGGCTTTGCGGCGGATGTTGCGAGAAGAGCGTTGAGAGAGAAGAGTGGGGATATTGAGTTGGCAATTATGTGGTTGTTTGAGAACCCAGAAGTAGAGGGTGTTAAGGTGGGGAGTATTGAGGAGGACAAGGTCGATAAGCCGCTTCCCGGAAGAGGAGATTTGCCGGCGGAATTTAGGTTGCAGTCTTTGGTTTGTCACAAGGGGACGAGCATTCATACTGGGTAAGTGACTGTGATCAAATCTGTGGTTTGGTGAAAATTTTACTAACAATTGGCTGTAGGCATTATGTGGCGTTTGTGCGGAAGCAGGTCGATGGAGTTGATTTGTGGGTGTTATTCAACGATGAGAAGGTTGTGAAAGCAGAGGATGGTGAGGCGATGTTGAAGTTTGCGTATGTTTATTTCTTTAAGAGAGTTTAGTCTTGAGAGTACATATGTGGATACGTTTTAATCATGAAATACGATTATCACTGTTGGAATATCGGGGAGGATCCCGATGTAGAGTAGAGGGCGTCGGAGCGGGATACTGAATTAAGATATCCGATGAATGGCGGATTATGGTTGCATGATGGGATTTCGAGATGATAGGAGATACTTTGTAAGTGAAGTCCAGAAAGTATGGTTGTGATGGATCCGATGGGGGATCCCGGGCGAGAAGATCATGTGGGGATGCGTGGAATCTGGGGAAATTTGAAGAAGGGTGGTGGCGTGATGAGAGATGTGGGATTCATGTTGTAAATATCTTGATTTGAGAACCAAGTTTCGTGTATTTGATCAACGCATCTTGGTCTGGATTTTTGCAATTAAATATCCCCTTTTATTCCCTTCTTATACTACCAATGCCATCTTCGCCAAAACTTCACCCAAGTCAAAATTCAGTCATGTGCCCCCAAAATATTTCCCTATTTTCTCCGTAATTGTAACGTTGAGGATGGTAGAGGTGTGGAGGGCAGGGGGGTTTAGTCTGGGGAGAAGCCCCGGAGAAGTGCCGAGTGTGGGGTCTGGGGAAATGGGGAGGGTGGGAAGGGAACGAGGCAAGGGTGGATTTTCTGGGGGATTATGAGTGTAAGTTTGTTTATTTATTGGTTGGTTGTAGTGAGTGATGGAGTAGTGATGAGTTCGGAATCTTCTACAGGTTTTCTTAAGGGAGTTGGGCGGTGTCAGTGGGGTTGGAGGAGACAATTGTGATGTAGTCCGTGCTTCGAAGTCAACAGGCTTGAAATTTACCTCGAAACATCGTCATTTCCTCGCAACAGCACTACCATGGCACAGAATATGCCACTTCAGTAGGACATGGAACGGTAGAAACGGCACAGTGCAGTACAGGTAACTCGAACAGACTGTTGTGTCGGCAGAGCCGCTCTCCTGCATTTTGCGTGGGAAGCGAGGGACATCGAGGCTCCAGGACGACTCTAGATTATGTGGATAGAAGCTCAAGATTCTGACTGACAGGAAATGAGTATAAGTAATGGTATTGTAAAATGTAATGCGGCGGTGTATATGCATGAGTTACTGCTAGGTCTACTTGGACATATGCATCTCCATACATGTACATATATACATTCATCCTCTACTTCATCTCCACCCAACATCAATGCCCCCTCAATCTAGAACCAAACTCCATCCCAATTCACGACCCTCACCCCTCCACTGTCTCCACCCCTCATGCAATCCCTTCTCCAACACCACGGTGCTTGATAACCACTCCAGTGGGGCCTGTTACGTCTGTTCCTGATCCTCCCCCTTATTGTCGACTGGTGTCTACTGCGGATGTTTCTTCTTGGCAGTGAGGCTTGTTGAAAGGCTAGACTGGTTCACTGGGAATCAAGAGCTGGGTCCGAATTATGTAAGCAGGTGGTCATCGATCGAGATAGGAAGCAACGGGGGAGCTTCTGGAAGCATTTCATACGATAATAAAATCTTCAATGAAAACGGTTAAAAGTTACTGATGGATATAAATAACTTTACCTGTGTGTGAAATAGGTAAAAATTAATGAACGTAGGTTAACTTATCGCTTGGGGCCCATTTATTATCCTGTCCCGGAATTATGGAGACATCTTTGTGCAACATACCGAGAGATGGAAGGATCGGATTAATGTCCGGAATCACATAACATAATCAACCACAATAGCTTTCTGAAACGCAATGTCACCATGAATCAACTAGAAGAAACTTCCAAAAAAATCACAGAACTCATTAATCCTAACAACACAACGCCGAAAAATTGACAAACATCACCTAACCCAGCACAACTTCTCTCCTCCTCCCCTCTACCCCGTATACCGATAACTCACAATCGTATCCACCCGATGATTACTCGTACTGAACCCTCTCAACTGAACCCTCTCCGCATTCTCAATCTCCTTCGCATCCGAGTCGCCCCACTCCACGGGCACCTCGGAATCAGCATCTGCATACACTAGTACATTGAACG
This sequence comes from Meredithiella fracta, assembly GCA_023677585.1. NCBI lineage: Eukaryota > Fungi > Ascomycota > Sordariomycetes > Microascales > Ceratocystidaceae > Meredithiella > Meredithiella fracta. The sequence goes on from JAGXCV010000007.1 coordinate 258,476, forward strand.
TACAGTCACCCTGTAGCTGTGGCAGGAAGGTCACGGATGCCGTGATTTGTCGAAAGAGCGCAGCGATTTCGTCTTGAATTTCCTTTTCGGTTTTGTCAGGGGAGAGAGTGGAGGGCGTGAAGGTGTTTTCGTCGGCGGGAGGAGCGTTAATGGCTTTCTTGGCGGGTTTGGCGTTGAAGATTTGGACCTGAGGAAAGTTAGTATCGTAGTTAATGAGTATTGGAATATATGTTAAGAAGTATAAAAATGGATACTTACGTCAAATTGCCATCTCTCAACGTGGTCGCCGGTATCTTTGTCCGTAATGACGATAACCAGCTTGGAGATCTTCCCGCCAAGCATCCACTTATCCAACTGCCCCATGATCTTCTTAATATAAGCCTTTACCTGGTCATCGGCCGAGACTATGGAGTTTGTTAGTTCCTATAGCCCATGGCCTTCCAATATCACAACATCTTACCTAGCATATTGAGGCCATATTTCTTCACACTATAACTAGTTAGCCAATGTCCATACCCTGAATACTCAAACCAAGACAACTCACGCAGCAAAGTCCTCAGCAGGATACACTCCCCGTTGAAACCTATCATAATTAGCTCCATGTCCATTCCCCCCTCAGCCTCGTAGCCTTGCCACTCACAAAATCGAATGAATCGAATACTGAAACTAACCCCAAATATTAGCGCTTATCCTCTCGTGTCCCCTTCATCCTCAAATACCCACAAACTCTGTCACCATCCGCGAACTCCCTTTCAACGCCAACTTATGCGTCTTCTTTCCATCTTTATCCGTGTCCTTGTCTTTATCCTTGGACGATTTGCTCTTCTTCACCTTGACGGGCTTTTCCAGTTTCTCACTCATTGTACCCAGCTGTAAATACCCTTAAAATAAAAATAAATGTAAAAATTAAAGGAAATTGGCAAACCAAAGATCTAGATATCACGACAAACTCTCGTCGCTATCTAATCTAATTAACACGCGATGCACAATGAAGTTCCCCATTATTTACTTGTTTCCTTTTAGGGATGAACAAGTGGGGCGCTTGGGGAATAAAAAGTGACAGGGATTATTTACTAGGGTTCAATGGTATAACGCACAAAAAATAACATACAATACCGGGTATTCCCACGTGGTCACCCACCGTAGTACTAATCCGGAACTCTGTAGCCTGACTATGGGGAGCAGACGAGATCCCGCATTCTCCACAGGCTATGGTCATATGTAAAAACTAGTGGTAGTAGTGGGGGCTATAATGAGTAAATATATGGTTTTGGTCGAAATTATCAATTCATTTTCACATGATACTTGGTACAAAGCTTAAATAAAACATTATCTGGAAACTAAATTTGATGTATAAATTATGCACACTAGATAGTACACTCCCTTCCAAGTTCCCCATCTAGAGAAGAAACATGAAAACAAACGCCATGCTTTTAGTAGTGATTAAACCAAAAGAAAATGACCCAACGCCAACACAATGATGTCCCTCCTGACTTCTCATAGAAACCAATAATATAAATACACCATCTTGCCCTAAAAGACCAAATGTAGAAGAGAAATTCCCAATTCACCTCATGCTATAGCTTCACGGCCGCCCATCTAAGAGAAGAAGTACTTCGATTTCCTCAATCTCGCAACTTCAAACTCCCTTCTTCGGTATCGCCGGGAATTCCAATGGCAACCAAACCTGTAGAATCTTTACCGTCGCCTTCTTCACCGCCTTCTTCGGCATCGACTCATTCTTCATATTCATCTCAAACGTACTCATCTTCAACTTCTCCTTATACTCCTCATGTCTCGCCCTCTCCTCCTCTGCCACCTCCGCCGCATCCAGCGCTTCTTGCTCATCTGACGTCTCTGTGGAGTTAACATTGCCCATAGCCAAGTCATCGGTTCCCTCAGGCGCAATGAGGCCTTCTTGACCATTGTCGTGGCATATAGTCGCGGGCGTAGTCATTGATTCTCCACGGGTGACTAGCTTGGGGTCATTAGAAGATAACAGTTGGCGGCGAAGCTCTTCCATCTGAAGTTCCTCCTTCAGCGACGACTTGGTGGCCTTGCGCCAGGCGATAATCTGCTTGCCGGTCGGGGAATTAGCGTCAATGCGAGCTAAGTAAAGCGAGTCGCCGTATCTCGCCCGGAACTCGGCGACTAAACGGCCAATGACGTCCTCCTGGTGTATATCAATGAAAGAGTCACGAAGAATGACGTTCATGGTGTCGATATCCGCAGCGTGGGTCCAGAAGGAATCGTGGACAGCAGCGAACTCAATGTTCTTCTCGTTACACCTCAGAGCAGACAGCAACATGTGGCTGGCATCCAAAGAGTGAATGAAGTTGGGCGGGAACGCTTGAAGCTGCTTCCGACGGTCAACAGGATCACCGCGTTCAGGGTCTTGCAAGACCATGTCCTGAAGGCACGTGGGGACAGTCCTGGTGGTGGCCTTGCGGTATGGTTGAGCAACAGGAAGACGGAGGGGAGTAGTCCAGATGATAGTGCTGTTGAACTGGGAAGAGATGACATCTTGGAAACTGCGCGAGCGCTTAGTGGTACCAGATTTGGCAGCCTGGTCGAGCAACGTCGGATTCGAGGCAAACATTGTGACTTGTTCAGCCGTTAACGAGTTGCAGATACGACCACCAGCCTCGCCCAACCAAGACTGAATCTCCTGGGCACCACGGAACATAGTGCCCATGGCCTTGAAAATCTGCTGAGCAATATACGACGCAAGAATCAAAGACGGGAAGCCAGCTTCCTTCTCAAGGTTTGGGAAGTAAGCATCGAGTTGCTTGGCTACCTGCTTCTTGGCGCCTTGGAAGGTGACACCGTAGACGTTCGTCATGACAGTCTGCTTGACAACTTTACGCGTAATTTTTCCTTGGACATGTTTGGCAAAACTATTATCCTTCTCGAGATCTGCTGCAACCAACTCGTTCACCAGGTTGGCAACAGCCGAGTAAACGTCAGCAGGGCGCTCACCGGGCTCTAAGTTGACCTGCTTGGCACCCCACATATCACCACCCAAAGCGGCATAATGTTGAAGACCGTTGCAAGTACCGTCCTGGTGCACTGGAAGGTGCGAAACGTACTGGGTCGGATCTGGGCAGTCGAGAGCAGCCTTGAGCTCCATGCAAGCAGCCAGAGTCTGCCAAGCATTCTCAGATTGAAGCCACCAGCGTTCACCGGTAAGAGGTTTCTCGGCAGAATCGAAAATATCGCGCAAATGATCCATAGCGTAGGCTTCGCGCTCATCAAGGGAAGCCTTATCATAACCAGCAACATTGGCCAAGTGGATCTTCAACCACCGGAGACCAGCGGTACCGAGGGCACGGCCCTGGCCGAAATACAAAATGCCACGAACGTGATCAGCACCCATGTGGTTAAGGTAGGTAGGAAGAGGGTAAGCACGACCACGGAAATCCATATTATGCGGGAAGAAGAAGGTCTGGTTGCGGAACGCACGCGCAATCTCTAGTTGAAAGTTGATAAAGCAACGGTTGGAGTGCAGACCACTGCGTTCGTGCTCGACTGACTTAACCTGGCGCAGCCAAGAACGACGAGCAGCGTTATCCGCCATGTCTTCAGGTTCAGGTGGGAGGTGAAGACTAGGGTTCAATGGCGGAAGGTCAGCAATAGGCTCACCGGAGTTCCAAGCTTGCATTAGAACGTTAAGAACGGGGTTGTTGATGCGCCATGATGTCTGCCCCAAGATATCGAGACCCTTGGAAACTTGAGTTAGATCACCACGGGAAGACGCTGCCTCAACCAAGAGCCTTTGATCCGGATCCTCAGCCTTCAAACGGATAATAGAAGATCGGAAGCGGAGATAGGCACCTTTGTTGTGTGCTTTCCACGGCATCGGAGGAACAAGCATGGGAAGGTTCTTAGCTAGAACATCACCCTGGGGCTCAGACTTGAGAACTTGGACGATGGCACTATTAGGCATCATGACACCAACCTTTTACCCTTACGGATAACAAAAGAGTGGTTGAAGGCAGACTGACGCTCCTGGACCGTCTGTCCAGTAAGCGGGTCTGTAATCGTGACCATAACCTTGCACTTCTCAAAGATGCCATTGATAAGGAATGCACCAATCTTAATCCTCGTAGAAATCCCCCATTTGGATTCCATCGGTTCTGGAGTAATGAGTTCGGGGTTTTACCGATGCAGCAGGTTGTGCAAGCTCAGGAGAGTCAGCCATGGAGACTTTGCGACGAATCTTCTGTGCCTTCTTCAAAGAGCAGCCTCCCGATCTCTGTTCTGAGTCCGGATATCCTCTTGTGCCGCACGAGATAAGTGCTGGCAGACGACAGCCACACTAGTCCCGCCATCGGCTCCCATCACTGCCATGGTGTTGAGAACAGAAAGAAGAGTCGTAGCAGCCAACCGAGAAGGCGACGCCTGCAAAAGGATAGCCGAGTAGGTGTCGTTCTCAGCGGCGCGGTCGCGGTGATGAGCAGAAAGGTTAACCATGCGCTTGATCTCTGTGGTAAAATACTCCTCTAAAGATTTGTGCCAGTCAAACATGAAGCCAGACATGCTGTGGTGACTAAGAGACGTGTTAAGACCAATGGAGAGAAGTTTCTGGTTTTCTTCACGCCATCTTTGAATTGCTGAATCAAGCGACTCTTTCTCCATCTTTTCTTGGATCTGCATGCGAGTCTCTAGGGAAGAGAGGAAACCTCAAGGTCTTCAGGCATATTTTGGAAGAATTTGAGGGTATCACGCAAGTATTTAAGGCCATGACCCTTCTGGGGAGTCCCTAGGACTTCAGGAAACTGTTCAGCTTTGATTGACTGCATGTGCTTCGAGATTGTCTGCAGGTAAGCTTCTTCATTGTCAATGGGGTCCAAAGTGTCGTCGGGAGACTCCGTGAAGTTATACCGAGGGCAAGTCTTTGTGATGATAGCAAGATCATTAGCTGACAGAATCTGGGCCATCTGCAATACTTGAAGGCCAGCCTCCCGGGGCACATATCCATGTAGCGAGTGATAAGTCTTTCAAGACGGGCACCTCTTGCCGATAAGATAGAAGCGCGGAGCATGTATGCGATTGTCTCGGGAGTATGCGGTAAAGCGGCGCTACGGATGTACAACTCGTACCACTGGTGGAGAGCCTCGGCCTGGCGGACACTGGGGTTGGAGTTGATATATTCAATGTTGGCGCGAAGGAACTGATTATGCATCTGAATCATATATTCGGCGGGAACCTTGCCGCCATCGGCAATGATCTGGTTGATCCTACGGATAACCAAGGCGGCTCTGTCAAACTTGTGAACATTCAAACAAGCTTCAAAGTAAGCGAACAAGTCGTTCAGTTCTCCAGGTAGTTGGCTTCCCTCAGCACGCCGGCGCACCTTGGACGGACTAGAGTTCACAATCTTTTCCTCGACCGTCAAGACATCAGTGACGTCAAATTGGGGAAGGGAAGTCAACGGATCGGTCATGACTGGGGAAGAGGCGAGGGGGTCGTAGATGGCATGATTGACCACAGTAGCAAGTGACTGAAAGTTTGCAAAGCGTGATGGAAAATGAGTATGCGAAGGCGACGAGGTCAAGGTAGAAAGGATTGGCACGGAGAAGCGTAACGACTGGGGAAGTTGGAGGTGGGCCCGCTGGATACTCGCTCGATTGGCGGAGCGGAGAAACATGGTGGGCAGTCTATTGTCGAGGGATTCAGAGTGGAGGTATTCGTCGGAATGGGTATGGGAATCAAATGATGGTATCTCAATGGTAGGGTCACTGAGGCGAATTCGTGAAAAGTATGTGGCGATCGTAAAAGCAAAAAGCAAACAATAAAACAGAACAAGGTGTGGTGATCACCAATGGATGATAGCGTTTCTAGCGCGAACCGACTCACACATCAGATGAGATGCGCAGCAGGTAGCCCAAAAATGAAATATAAATATTAGACTCCAAAAAGTGAGTGGATTCCCTTCGAAGCGATGCTATGAATCCGCACTTGAATACAAGTATCGTGAGCTTGAGATTCAGCAAAAGGAAGAGATTCAGAGTGGAAGACTCAAAACGTCAAATTCAGGAAGCACAAGGACCCAGAAGGATTGAATCCACTTCTTCGACTTGGAAGTTACCTTCTATAGTCACTACCTTAAGTTCTGGAGTGGTTAATGTAGGAAATTTTAGTAACCCGCATCACCGGGATTCATTTTTTTCTTGTAAAAGGCGCCTTCAATAAATGTTAAAGCAGCCAACCATGCTCGGTATTACATTATAAACAGCGAAATTTTTTTACTGCTGCAACTGTAACTAGCTCTAGGGTCCCTCGACGCAGGATGACGATATTGTTGGCAAGGATCAAATGCTCCACTAAAACGTCTTATCAAGTCGATAAGCCACAGATAAGAATGTTATCTGCTTCACTTGTATACCTATTAGCACGTGACAAATATAAATACAAGGATATAAAGAGCTTGACGTCGATTGCTTCCAATGGTTTTAGCTTGGCGCAATTAGATTTGGTTCCGTTGCACAAGACATAACCTCAGCACACAACGTTGTTTGTAGCGATCATGTTTTATAGATCAGCTGCCACCTCTATTCGCGGCGTACGCATGACTTCTATCATGCGTACTGTTTCTTTCCTACTTTTCCTGCTATCCAGCGTCCAGTCACTCAAACCCTTGGCTATGCCCGTGCATACTTAGATGTAGTCAGCCATGCGCCGCCAACAAGCACGCCTCCCGCCACCCCAGAACCCAAGACTATTGATACTATCACCGAAGAGTCCAGCGCTTCTTCTGTCGACAAAACCCAATCAGCCAGTCTCTTGGAATCAGAAACCCAAGAAGACATATCCAAGACTGACACCCAAGTTGCCATCTCTACTACTCCCGAACAGGAAGCCGAAGTCAGAAAGGATGAAGATGAACTCATCGGCGGCTCTCCTGATATGCCCTGGTATCTCGAAATCGACCTTCCTGTCAAGACTTCCAAACACCTCGGAGCTCCCAAGCCGGAAGTTCCCACCGACGGCCCTGCTTTGTTAGAACCTCTCGTAAACTATGTCTACGAGGACATGGGTCTCGACGACATGAACATTCTTGACCTTAGAGAGTTTGACCCCCCACCGGCATTGGGTCCCCACCTTCTTATGATCTTCGGTACCGCGCGCAGTGAGAGACATCTTCACGTGGTGGCTGCTAGACTCCAGAGATGGTTGAGATATCATTATCACGTTGAGGCTTCTGCCGATGGTCTCATTGGCGCTGGTGAACTGAAGACAAAGCTTCGTAGATTGAGACGGAAAGCCAAGATTATGGGTTCAGGTACTGTATACACCAAGGGTGGTGATGATGGCATCTCAACCGGCTGGATCTGCGTGAACCTCGGTACCATTGGTAACTCCCTTTCCGAAGAGCTCCATGTCGACAGCTATGGCAAGATGAGTGGGTTTGGTGGCTCTGCCGATGGCACTACGATCATTGTTCAGATCATGACTGAGAGCCGGAGAGATGAGTTGGATCTTGAAGGTTTGTGGATGCGCAGTTTGGAGGGCAACCGGAAAATGAGAGAAAACATGATGAGGCCACTTGCCCAAAGCCAACATTGCAAGGCAATCCCCAATAATTGGGACAAGAAGTTGAGACGTAAGAGAAAGCGGGTGGAGCAGAAGGGACTCGAGTTTAATGATGAAAAGACATAGGGATAGTACGGGGCGGGGTATAGCAATGTCAACTGTTATGTGTATATTATTGTATTTTATCAGTTATTTATTAATAATCTATACCTTATAATGCCAAAATAATCTACAATTTACTCAGTCATGCAGACCCTATGTCCTTCATCATCTGGATCACCATAGGCGCCAATTGCTTACGACCCGATGTCTTGTCACCCTGAACCCACGCTCTCCGATTCTCGCCGTCCAAGACTCCATTCCCGTATTGCATAAGACCCAACTTCTCGCCAAACCTGCCTTCGAACTCGTTGATAACCCTGATACCCTTTTCAGTCCGTCCCCACACCAAGAATTCTCTGCCGAAAGAACCCGTCGTGGTAATAATTGTCATCACGGTCATGATGTCAATTGGGATAGTCTCAGATGATCTCTCCTTCGCCCATTCATCGATAGACTCGACAATCTTATCACAGGCCTCCTTGTCCTGAATAGTCTCCCGCTTAGTCACAATCTCTCTCAGATAGTCAAAGCCTCTAGGTGATCCAATAGCCCCAAACACCAAGCCATCCGATGCCCATTCCTTGTAGTCCTTTCGCATGATGTCTCTCAAAGACATCGCTGATAGATCCTCCATTTTCTTGTTAATCTCATCATAATATCCCTTGGCCCACGGATAGTGCTCCAAATTGGCAGCCTGGGCAATATCAACAGGTCCCCTCTTGTCCTTTACCAAAAGGTTCCCAGTGTCAATGAGAATCGGCGCCAAGGCCAACCGGGCGACGCTCTCCTTGTCGTCCTCGGCTAGCCTTTTCCAGGCATTGGCGCAAGCAGGTTCGTCCATGATCAAACTCATGCAACTCCCGCTCAATTCGACAACCTTGAGGTTACCCTCGGCCACTGTATTGTAAAAGCGGTTATCGTTGACATGATGGTCAACAACGTTGTTCACTCTCGTCTGATACTCCTCCAACTCGCCAGTCAAGAAGTTATGATCTACCAAGAAGAAATCAGAAGTCTTGAGGGCATTTTCATGGTTGTATATATCCTCAACGGTCAGTAGATCATTGGTAGAGATCTTGGCGTGATTAAGCACTTGAATGAACTCGGGGCGCAGGCTGAAGTCAGCACGGGCAAGGTTGGAGATAGGGATTAATCTTTGCGGGGAAGTGGGGTTGCTGGATGTCCAGAGGTAGGAATAGACAACGGTGGAGCAAAGGGAGTCAAGATCTATTATTTGTTAGAGATATGACTGCATCATGGTATTTGCAGCGGGTGCCTTACCGGCGGATTCGTTACCGATGACAAAGGTCAGACGGCTGTCAGACTTGTAGGATTTCAGGTCATTCTGAGCGCGAGTGAGGAAGCCATTGAGAGAGAGGGACATTTTGTGAGGCGGTTTTCGGAGAAACTGAAGCATGGCTTACTGAGAACCAGTATTCATGAATTAGCGTGATGATAGTCATCAGTATTTATGGATTGTTAGTTTGTGCACCCTATCGTGGTAACCCTACGGTGTGTGCTATTTGAAGGAATTGACGAGAACTCCATCTGTAAGCAGAAGATCAGCGTTTTGGAGCATCATATTTCCAGTTTTGACTCCAAGACTACAAACACAAAGATGTTCCTAACTATGGAACCCATAGGCTGAATCTCTACAAGTTGAAAAAGACCATTATAGCAATATTGATATTTGAAAGTTAATTGCCGTTAAACCACAATATTGCGTGTTTTTAACCTTGTATCCTTTTACTGTACAACTAAGGATCATTAATTACTGAAATATTTTTATCTCACTAACTTTAGGGCCAGCATCACTGAGACCCAGACGTTCGAGCACCGAACCCCGCCCTCCTGATGTCATAGTTCATCAAGTGTCGAGACAACAAGGCTGAAATCTGACTGCATATGCACCAAACTCCGTGGAAACAAAGTGCGATCGATCGCTCAAAACTTCCTCCTTGATTCGGACATGCACTAAAATCACTATAAATTAGTAAAAGTATCAAAAAATACAACTATATCAATCATCGTGGCACCCCGCAGGAACATTGTAGTTATCACCAGATGTCCTCCAACGCCCGTTATCAGTTCCTTCCATTTCCGCTCACCATCTTCCCAACCTATCGGAGGTTGATCTGCACCTTAAAGCTCCGAGTCCAAGGGAATTGTAGCATCATCTCTGCGGGAATTTCACTTGATAGTACCTTTTCGTAAGCAGGTTGCAAGTCCGTCGCCGTTATTGAGATACGAAATTATGTGATTAATGAACCACTTTGTCCTCTCATAGAGCACCGTAGGATTTGAGTACCAGCCGGTGGTCACTCCTGCATTAGTGAATTAGTCTACAATATAAAAGAAGACTTCAGCCATTTAAAGTATTTTCTAAGCTTCATTTCAGTCATTGTTTAATTTATTACATTCATTTCATCATATTCACTCTTTATCTCCCTTGATACCTCAATACCCGCACCCACCTCTAAAATGCCCCTCAACCTTGCTATCCTCGAGGCCGACACGCCCATGCCCGGCACCGTCTCCCGCCTCCACAACTACACTGGCGTCTTCACCGCTCTTCTTTCTGCTGCCGTTGCCCCATCCCCCGTTGAATCCGAGCTGAACATCTCCCGCTTCAACGTCCACGATGACCTCACCACATACCCCTCACTAGACGCTATCGACGGCATCCTCATCACCGGGTCCAAACACAATGCAATGGATAATGATGAGTGGATTCTTAAATTGGTTGCTTTCGCGAAGACAGCCATGGATGCGGGCAAGAAGGTTGTTGGCGTGTGTTTCGGACACCAGATTGTCGGGAGAGCTTTGGGCCAGGAGATTAAACGCAGCGAAAATGGCTGGGAAGTCTCCGTCACCGATTTGAAAATCACCGACGAAGGCAAGAGAGTTTTTGGCATCACTAGTGAACAACTTGTAAGTACAGACAGCTAATTTGACAACTTTGATATCACTAGGGCTTACTTAAGGTCAATAATTAACATGATGATACTACAGCGTATTTTCCAGATGCACAGAGATTACGTAGATGGTCTTCCAGAGGGTGCAAGACCATTGGCTTCAACAGATCTGTGCCCGGTTCAGGGTTTCTATATTCCCAGAAAATGTATCACAGTGCAGGGCCACCGGAATTCACATCACAGATCGTAAGCGAGATCATTGATGTGCGGTTTAAGGCGGGGGCTTGGGAAAAGGACTTTTATGAGGGGGCGAAGGGCCGGTTATATGATGAGCATGACGGTGTCAAGATTGCAGCTGGATTTGTCAAGTTCTTGAAGGGCGAACTGTAGATGTTGTCGAGGTGGAGAGATGAAGGTGCCGGGTGGAAAGTTGAAGTGATTCATGACGATGAGATTAGTCGTCTCTATTTAGACATTGTATCTATAAGCTAATACGCTAATATACGAATATATGGGTATAATAAACTAGAAAAAAAAGAAACAAAAACATTAACCTTGGACCACCTTATACCACTGTCCCTCATCTTGCCACTCTACTATTCGTCCCCCATTCCTCATCCTCTCCACCTTCCTCATCCCACCAATTTCGACTCCCCCCCCTCTTCACTTGACCAATAGCCTTCCGCTCTTCAACCTCCTGTTTTCTCCTTCTTCTCGCAATCTTCCCATCAACCAACATCTCATCTCTCGTTCTACCAACCGTCTTCTCCCTCTCGCCTCCCCACCAACCACCTCTCGTCTTTTCTCTCCACGGCTTCTCCCGCCACAAAAATAGCCAGGCATCAACTGCGCCTTGGATACACAAACTAACCATGCTCCCAATGACCAAGCAAAGGGCGCTGCCTTAGTTCCAGCACCCGAAGAGGCATTGGAAGACGAAACAGCACTAGCATGCAATCTTGACATTGACGTCGTGAACGGTAGAACCCACAATGCAATATAAATAAGTGGATACACAAACAGTAATCTCAACTGTCTAAATACCTTCCTCCTCGCCTTGGCCAACGTTGGTGGCCCTGAATTTTTCGGAAACAACAGCGTCGACGGTGAAGCTAATAAAGTAGTCGATGACGACCATGACCCCTTGTGCTTCGGAAAGCCGAACGTAACGTCGAGAAAGACAATCCCCTCGTGGTCGAAGTCAAGGGACTGGGACCTGGGCGAATCGGCGTCGTGGAAATCAACGGGATCATCGGTGACAACGGGCTTGCCGCACTATGTAAAGTCAACGGGTCCGTCTCGTCGTACCTGATTGGCGACGGTGGCATAGTCGAAGGTGCTGAAATTAGCAATTCGGGAGCCACAGGCTCAGGCTCCGAGTTCAAGCGTTGCCTATAGGGTCTGTCTCCGAAATCAGGTATGTTAAACCGGATGATATGGCTAGCTCTTTGCTGGAAGGTTTTGTCAGAGGTAGTGTTTAATGGGCTGGTAAAAGATATGGTGTTTTCTGATTGCTCAATAGGCGAACTAGTACTCAGAATACTTCCGTCACTACCAAGACGGGTACGCTGGTCAATGGAAGAGGGACTGCGAGAAGGGGCGAGGCCATGGTAGGCGATGGGAGGGAGGGGCGGACGGCTGACAGTTGGTAGACATGGAGGTTAGAGACCTGGCTGAGCAAAGCTGTTTTGGCGTGGTTGTGTTGTAAAGAGGTCTCTTCATAGTTTTTGAGGACGCCACGGACGTGAGTGTAGATAAAGAGATATAAAGCAAAAATGCTAACAAATGTAACAATCCGCGGAAGCCAGCTCAGGAGAAGTCCGGGCCATAGAGGATGGGCGGGAAGATAGCAGAACTCCCCAGTATTGACGTAAGCGCCTTCGGTGTTCAGGAAGGCGAGGGAAGCCACAGTGACAGGGAAGATGATGACGACGGCGTAGGCATAATAACGATATGGGTGGATTCCATTTGGGCCGCCAGTCGCTGCAGGGTGGAGAACAGAAAGGAAAGCGTGTGTGGCAATCAGAAGGACGGCGACGTCTGAGCCTTCAAGGCCAAGAGTGAGGAAGAAGGCCGTTGCTTGGCATAACGGGGAGCGGGATGAGATGGGACCGAGGATAAGTGTGAGTAAAGGGAATATGAAGAACGATAATGACTTAAGTATATCTGCGGATATGAGAATCATAATGAGACTATTGGAATATCTGTTAGTCGAGGACCTATGATGATCACTATTACTAACGATTCTACTTACTCGTGACGAAAACTCCTTCTCGACTTGATGAAGAGATACAACGCCGTGCTTGTTATCAGCAAACTTATAGCACTCAATAACAAAGACAACAAATGCAACCCCAACGCCTGGTTAATTCCCAAAACCGAAAAGTCTTCTATATGGTGATGTGTTGAATGGTTCCCGATGATATGCGGCATAATTGCCGGAACTTCTCCGATTGTCGCTATTGTAACTTTTCGAAAAGTCCGCTCAGAGATGTAACGATGAACAGCCAGATGCACACTCATGGCAACAATGTAATATTGAAGATATCATGAAATGAACATGGACCTGACTAGAGTAACCAGAGAGGCGCAAAGAGGAAGAGTGGAGGTAGATACTTGATGTACTAGTTGTCGGCTTGCTTAGCAATGACAAGGCGCATGGGGTGAAAAGAAGCTCGGGGTCGAAGATGGCAAATTCATATAGTCAAGTAGTTGGTTTTTGGCTTTAATGGCTTCAAAGGCGTGGGAAGGGATGGGTATATGTGGTTGGGGAGTCGGGAGATACCTGGCAATCTAAGTATAAGTTGAGGTCGGAGGGCTCTTTTAAGGGCCTGAGCTTGACTTAGTATGAGATGGAGTGAGATGAGATGGGAAAATGCGACTGTGAATGATGATCGGTGGAACTAGCTGTGTTAAAACTGATAATGACGAAGTGCTGTATATTGTAGTGATGTCGAAGTCAAATATAAATATATATAATAAAAACTGTAAAATCTATGGTTTTAACCCATTAATAATTAACCTATCATCAAGAAACAAAACGTCGAAATATTTCTAAAAGCGGCTACCCACATTCTTAAGTCCTCTCTCCGCTGATCACCACCTTGTCTCACCTTATTTTTCTACTTTGCCTACCCATACGCCATCTCGCTTCACCACACCACCCTCTCCTTCTCCTTCTCCTCTCCTTCCCTCGTCCACAACTCCCGCTCAAAAGCCAATCTCACCCTCTTCATATCCCAATTCCCAACTCGATAGAAAGGACCCGGCATCTTGCTTTGTCCGTGTCAATACTCGTGCAGCAGACGCATGATTTGCCGAGGATATCCAGCCAGGGACACAAAAGAAAATATAGTCTGATTAATCACTTCAAGGGCGGGAAAATAGATTAACATTCGGGTTGAAGGAATCCTAATAGTTTGTGTTTACTATGTTTTGGACCTCTGCATGATTTGTTCGCTCTTTCCAAACGAAAACCAGGTAGTTCCTACTCGTCATTCCCTTAGACTCGACAACGATATCTCGAGTTCGCGTCTTTTAGAGGCCATACACACCACCACCAACTAACACCTCAACCTAGCTAACACTACCTTCACGTCTCCCAAGGAAAATCCATCCCAATATCGTCTGCACCTACCACATATCCACCACCTCCCACCCCCCCTAAAACACACAGCCCATCCTCTCCCCCAGACTCATTGTATCCCCTTCCACATTTCTATACCGTGGCTCAGCAGTTAAATTCGTAACCAAAACATCTGCCAACCCACACAACACGCAAACGCATGAATCCCTCTTCGTCCCGCTACAACCTGAGGATACTATCCGGCATTATACCGTCCGGCTCCTCGCCCTTTCCCGGCCATTTTCTCGCGTGGCGTTTAGTGGATGTTTGCTCGGTTACATATTTTTAGTAAAGCTGTTTGACCAAAAGGGATACTATAGTAAGTGTTTTGTCCATTAATACTGTTTAGATGTAGGGTTTGCTTTCCTCTCTTGATGGCAAGATGCCACCCATAATGTAGGAACGCTCCACCTCTCGTACAGTATTCGTGTATGCGTTTATCTCCGAGGAGGGTTTGTCGATGGGATTTGTTCGTCTTCTGGTGGGAAGAAAGTATTTGAGTTTTTGGAATTATCCTTGTTGCTTGAATTGGGCATGGGTAGTTGTTGGGCGAGTTATTGATGATGGGAGAGGAAGGTGCATAACAGGATTTAATTTTTGCAGACAGGGACTAGCCTCAGCTAAAGAGTTGTTTATTTAATGTGATTGAGTGCATAAATATTGTGTTGTTATCCCTGGATCAAGCTGTCGACATGTTATTTTCATGTAGATGAAGCATGAGATTTGAGAACAGAGTTTTACCATGTGAGTTTCTCTTTTTTCTTTTTTTTTTTTTTTGGAAGTCGTACCGTTCTTTTCACGCGAGGTTCCTGCGTCACCAAAACCAAATTAATGTTATTGTCGGCTGTTGCCTCTTTTGGCAAATAACACGATTCCTTGCCTCCAATCGATAGAGAGATTCCCCGAATCCACAATGAGCATTCGTGTTGAACCCCGATAATAATAATCATTGCCGGCGGCCATAATTATCAGACTGTTGTCATCCTCAATTCAACCAATCATATTATTTGTTCATAAGCCCAGCACTACATCCATCTTTATGTGTCTTTTTTCCCATTATCTCGACGGACCCCTCCCCAGTCTTCACATCATCCCGTGAATCCCTTAGGCTGAATTAAACGTCCTGGGCTTTTAATCTACCTGTCTCTTCAGTCCTTTCATCACACTTCGTAGCAAATCCCTACGTTCTAAGGTATTTTCTTCGATCCCGTGGTGCACCAATGGTTTGCAGTCGTCTATCCCTATGAAATTGTTGCCCTGTACTTGCTCTCATCTGTGTAGCATGCAGTATAGCTCGCCTAAACCTTGCATATCTGCTTCAGTAAGACGATGCTAATTTATAAGCAAGAGCCCTTGACTTCAGCGTGACCTCTGGTGGCGTGTACGTGCATACAAGTCCCTGAATGCTTAGGCAAACCCTCAGGAACCACTCATCGCAACTCACATTCCACCATCGAGATACTTCGGAGAATAGATGACATCCCTGACTACTCATCCTCGGGGTTCACCGCCCCGGGTATACCGGATGGGCTAAAAACACTTCGTTAAAAACTCAAATACAACCCTCCATCTAGCCATTCTCCAATGTCACCCATCTATGTCATGTTCAACGTACATAGTTCTTCACCTAAAGTACTCCGGGCCACCATCGAAGATTCCCACATATCTTCCCCCAATGACTATGCAAAACACGAAAATCAATGAGTCGTTATTCTACAGGTTTATTCAGTCACCAGTGTGAGTTTTTTGAGTGGTGTACTGATGTTTTGTTAGGCTGTCTTAGCCTGCGACATGATTAGTATTTTACACAACATAGGTGATGTTCTGTGGATGTTCATATCATGGGTTGAGAGGTGGATATGAATTTATTCTGGATGTAGATATGTGTGAAGCGTTAAGAGACAAATTAATATACAAACTTTAAAGCAAACGGACACTAATTCGTGGCGAGCAAACGTTTTTAGCATAGCAAATATTGATGCTATCTTTGATATAGAATTAATATTTGGAATACGGAAAACCCGAGAGGATATTACTCAAGTTATTTTGTGGCTAACAATTAGATGTGTGAAATAATCATTCTTGGCATGAATATTAATATAATAAGCAATGTTCAAATTTAGGGTTAAGAACATTTGATTGATGTACTAACCCTGTGTTTATTATCGATAACACAACTTGTGCTCACCGCCAAACTTTTTTCTGCCGCTTTACAAACTAGAGTCTTACGGCACTTGCCGCCAAGTATTCTGAGCTTGGTAGTGCCAATTACGACTCTCTACCAATCCTGGAATCGGCTGTGATTCATCACAATACCCACCTCTACCATTACCTATACCCCAATCGCCAACCCATAAATCAAATTAATTCATAACTCAACGCCCAACACTCTCGATATCTGCAACAACCCACCACCGCAATTATGGACAAGAAAACCGGCAAGGTCGCCGGTAGCGGCATCTCGGACCCGCGTTTCGCCAGTTTCGAGACTGATCCCCGCTTCCGCCTTCCATCCAAACGGAACACCAAGACCAAAGTTGACTCCCGTTTCGCCGCCATGTTCAAGGACAAGGAGTTCACTTCGTCCACCAAAGTCGATCGCTGGGGTCGTGCGGCCGTCGCCGAGCAGAGCAAGAAGAAGAAGCTTTTGAACCGTCTGTACGAATTTGAGAACAGAGAGGATGACGAGAAGAAGGAAGAGCAAGAAGAGGAGGAGGGTAAGAGCGATGTGGAGAATGTCGATGATGACGAGGCTGTCGAGAAGGAGTTGCGGAGCATGTCGGCTCGGTACGACCCTGCGCGTGACGGTGGTTTCGAGTCTTCTGACGAAAGTTCCTTGGATGACGAGTATGATAATAAGGGTGTTGAGACCGCCTGGGGCTCCATGCAACGTCTTGCTAATGAACAGGCCGAGGTCGAGGAGGGTGAGGTCACTCGGCGTCTTGCCATCGTAAACCTGGATTGGGACCACGTGCGTGCTGCCGATCTGATGGCCCTTTTCACTTCCTTCTTGCCCTCTGGGTCAACCGGGAAGGTCCTACGTGTTAGTGTATTCCCTAGTGAATTTGGCAGGGAGCGCATGGCCCGTGAGGAAGCCGAGGGACCCCCAAAAGAAATCTTCAGGGCGGCCCCCAAGGTCGATGACATTAACAGCGAAGTCAAGTCTGAAGACGAAGACTCCGAAGCCGAAAATGAGCGCATCAAGAAGGAGCTGCTCAAGGAGGGTAACGACCATGATTTCGACTCAGATGCCCTAAGAGGATACCAGCTCGACCGCCTCCGCTACTTCTACGGCGTCATGGAGTGTTCCGATGCCATCACCGCCAAATCCCTCTACGACCAAACCGACGGTACCGAGTACCTGTCTTCTTCCAACTTCCTCGACCTGCGCTTTATCCCCGATGACACCGAATTCGACGAGGAACCCCGCGACACCGTCACCAGCATCCCCAAGGGCTACAAGCCCGTCGAGTTCGTCACCAACGCCCTGCAATCTTCCAAGGTCAAGCTTACTTGGGATATGCACCCCGAAGAAGGCAAACGCAAAGAATCTATGCGCAAGGCTTTCTCTGGGTCTTACGATCTTATCGAGGAAAACGACCTGCGCGCTTATCTCGCCTCAGAAGGTTCTGACGACGAAGAAGATGATATTGAGGTCGTTGACGCTACCGAAGATGTTCCTATCGGTACCAAAGATGCCGATAAGACCACCCCCAAGCTTTTCAAGAAGGAATTTGCCAGACGCAAGATGCGCAAGGCCCTTGGCCTCTCTGCGGAACCCTCGAAGTCCCGCAAGGAGGACGGCCCCGTCGGCGACATGCAAATCACATTTACCCCCGCGCTCTCCGAAAAGGAACCCACCAAAGATCCCGAAGAAGAAACCATCCTTGAAAAATACGTCCGGAAAGAAAAGGAACGCAAGGAGAAGAAGCGCGCCAAGGCCAAGGCTAAGCGCACTGAAGACAGCGAAGGATTTGGGGACGAGGCCAACGAGTCTGGTGCTGAGATGGTCTTTGGTGGTGACGGTGGTGATGATGCTGGTTTCGATGATCCGTTCTTCACGACAGATGAGCCTGATATTTCCAGGGTTTCCAAGACATCTCAGCGTAAGGAAGACCGCCTCAAGAAGCGGACGGCCCGCGAGGAAGCCGCCGCCACCAAGGCTGCCGAAAAGGCGAAGTTGGCTAAAGTTATGGGTGTCAACGCCAAAGAACGCGCTGCGCAAGCCGAGCACCTAGAGCACTTCGACATGGCGGACATCCGCAAGGCTGAGAAAGCCGCCGCTAAGAGGAAGAAGACCCGCAAGGCCAAGAGGGAGGTTGTTGATGGCGATGAGCTGGTGCTACAGGAGGGGTACAAGGCACCGGTGAACGATGAGCGTTTTGGCGCGGTATTCACGGACCATGAATTTGCTATTGATCCGTCGAATCCGAAGTTTGTGGCGACAAAGGCGATGAATGAGATTATGAAGGAGGGAAGACGGAAGAGGAAGGATAGAGATGAGCTCGGGGGGGACCGGAAGAAGAATAAGAAGAAGGGGCTTGAGGAGAAGGCCAGCGACATTAAGAGTTTGGTAGAGTCTTTGAAAAAGAAGGCGGTGAAGATGAAATAAAGAAGACGAAAATTTGGGTTTATTGGATTGTGTGGGTTTTCATGGCATTTGTGTTTATTTGGAATCATATAATGTTGACTTAGCATATAAAAGAATTTGATATTTTTAAGTTTCCATATATTATTTGATATTTGCCGTGATGAAGCTGACATCAACCCCGAGAATATAAATATATAATTAAACCAAAAGAAAACCAACGCTGAACTCCAAAAAATCACCAAAAGAACACAACATGTACTCCCAATATCTAACCCCAAGTCCCACCACCACCTGGTCTCCCCGACCTCTTCTGCGCACTAAGCCGCCAATCATCCTCATTTGCTGCATACCTATTATACAATGGCTGGATCCTCTCTGCCTGCTTCCTCTTGCTCAACCTATCCGTTGGTGCCACCTTGAACACCGTTGGCGCCGCCTCCACTAGCCATTTCGGTTCAATTGCTGTTGTACAATGCATGTATTCCTTCGTCGTCAGCACAAGCGTATGATAGATAACCCACTCCGCCTGTTTGCCAAAGAGCGCTGACGACGGATGCATGTAGACGGGAGTTCCCTCCATGAGTGTTTTGTAGCCTTCTTGGGGGTCTTTGCGGGAGGCATTGCGGAAGAAGCCAGAGCAGAGGGCTTGGCGGACTTTGGAGGTGTCGCGGCCGCAGGAGACAACAGCATGGCGGTATCTTTCCATGATTTTGACAATCTGATCGCGGACATCCTTTGCCCTGCGCATACTACGAGCTTGAATAAAGTTCTCGAAACACCAGGCATCTTTGCACCCATTGCGCTTCCAGCTGTTGTACACATTGAGCAGCGTCAAGTGATCACCCCGGATCGTGGAACTTGGACTTCTTCTGGTCAGCCTGTTGCTGTTTCTCCTTGGGACGGTAGAATACGTTGGGTAGATTAAGCATGGCAACGATACTGAGCATTTCGTCCGAACACCCCTTATCAACAGCGGCGATCAGAACTTTGGCCAACGAAGGCTCCATTGGGAAATCCGCCATCTTGCGACCAAGACGAGTCAAAAGCCCCTCATCGTCAAGAGCAGCCAAAGCATACAGCTCATCCAGCGCAGTGAGCAGCGTGTTTATCGGCGGTGGATCCATAAAGTCGAAGTGAATCAAATCATTGATTCCCATCGCCTTCAACATCAAAATCGTATTCGACAAATTCTGCCTTTGAATTTCAGGAATCGTCGTCGGCAACATCTCCGTCTGATACGCTGCCTCGGTGTACAGCCGGAAGCACTTACCCGGCCCTGTACGTCCAGCACGACCCGATCTCTGATTTGCCTGTGCCTGAGAAATCGGTGTGACGACCAGCGAATCCATACCGAGCTTGGGATCGTAGGCGTTCTGCTTCACGAACCCGGGATCGATGACGTAGAAAATCTCATCGATGGTAATCGACGTCTCGGCAATATTGGTGGCAATCACAACCTTGCGGCTGCCCGGTGGCGCCTTCTCGAAGATGCGACTTTGCATTTCACTAGGGAGGGCAGAGTACACAGGAAGGATAATGAGATCCGGGACACTCGGGCCAAGAGCTTTCATACGTTCGTAGAGAATCTCACACGCCGTGTCGATTTCCTCTTGACCCGTTAAGAACAACAAGATATCACCACTAGGTTCTGCGAGATGGATTTGCATGACCGTCATCAAAGCGGCCTCCATGTAATCCTCCTCTGGCTCTCTCGAGTACAGGACCTCGACAGGGAACGTACGACCTGGGATGGTAAAGATTGGACACTCATTGAAGTATGTAGAGAACTTCTCCGCATCTAGGGTAGCTGAAGTCACAATGATCTTAAGATCTGGTCTCTTCTTCACCGCCTTCTTCAACAGCGCAAACAAGACATCAGTAGCAATAGTTCTCTCGTGAGCCTCATCCAACATGATAACCGAATACCTTCTAAGTTCTGAATCAATAAGGATCTCACGCTGAAGCATACCATCCGTCATGTACTTGATGCGCGTCGAAGGACTCGTGCAATCCTCAAAACGAATCGTATAACCAACTTCCTCACCTAACTTGCACCCGACTTCCTCTGCCACACGCTTCGCAACCGACATGGCTGCGACACGACGAGGCTGTGTGCAACCCACGATCCCATTGTTTGCAAAGCCAGCCTCGGCCAGATATTGGGTCAACTGCGTCGTCTTACCTGAACCTGTCTCACCGACAACAATGAGAATCTGGTTCTTGTGAACAGCTTCAATAAGCATTGATCGGAAGTGATACACAGGAAGAGATTCGCGCTGAGCCTTGATACTCAGGTTTGTCCGTTTACCAAAGGTCTCTGTCTGGGGTCGAACAACTCTCTTCCACTCTGGGATAGCCTCCGCCGAAGTTATATGGGCTGCGACCGCCTTGAGCTCATCGGCAAACTTGCGCTGATCGGGGTTCGCCATGGGGTCATTCCATTGCGCCGAAAGGTCCATCTTGGACTTCTCCGCATGGTTGGCCGCCTCTTGTTCCTGTTGTCTGATCTCCTTCCGATCACGAACAAGCGCTGAACCCGTAGTAGCTGCTCTGTTCATAGAGCCATCAGGAGCCTTGACGACACGAATAGGCGATAACTCCAGGGACTGCTTCGTCTGCCCGATGAGGAATGGCGGCTCTTCTTCACGGACTTCGATATCGACATCGACCTCGAGTTCCATGTCGCCATCACCACGAAGAGTAGCATGGTAATCTTCCTCAAAGTCGGGAAAGTCAGAAGCCTTGGCGACACCCGAGGCAATCAGTTGGCGAATTTCCCATCGCTCTGGTGACGTCATGCGCTTCTTGTGTTTGGTAGGAAGAGGGGCCATGTCTCCGGGCATGTGCATTGGCTCAAGATCACGACCACGACCACCAAGAGGAGCCATATTGGCACCAGAACCGAAAGACTTGGAAGGACCAGAGTATTCAGCGCCGGTCTCCTGGTCGATGTCTTTCATAGTGAGAGCAGTTCTCCGCGGAGCTTCAAAGGTGATGACTTTGACTTTGACGGGTTGGCCCATTTCGACAATGTCACTAGGATGGTTGACTCGTTGCCCAGACACTAGTTGTGATACGTGCAACATACCGTCAAATTTCCCTTGACACCCTTCAAGTTGACGAAGGCACCAAAATCTTTGATAGAGGTCACAGTGCCATCATATATCTTCCCTACCACTGGCTCCATATCTAGCTCTGGCCCTCGTAACCTCTCAGTTGACTTTGACCGACTCCGCAACCGGTGTCTCCTCTTCCGTCTCTCCTGATCCCCCGATCTGTCCCTGCCTCTATCTCTGTCCTCCCGGTCTCTCCGTCGCCTCCGATCATCGTCCCGATCCCGTTCTCTATCCCGGCTCCTCTCCATCTTCTTCTCCTTATAATCTGGGCTCCGTGACCTCGCCCTCTTCTCTCGTCTTCCTGCCGTATGTTTCGCCCCCAGTTTCCCTAGCAATGAAAATGCATCATCCTCCTCATCCTCCTTCCTAGCCTCCGAGTCAGGCATGGCCAATCCTCTAAACACCTGCGCTTTTTCCTCCGTGGTCTTTTCAGACTTTGGCGGGGCGGCAGCGTGCCGTTGGCTTTTGAGTGTTGGGTGTAGAGAGACGCAGAGGCGGTCGATACTTTCGATAAGACTGGGTGGGAAACCGGCCCCCAGGTCGTCCATGCGGGATGTGAAAGTCTTGAAGTCGGGGCATTCAGTGCGTTGGGCGATGATAAACTCGGAGAGGGTTTTGTCATTGACGCCCATATGGTTGTTGATCTCCGTTTGGATCTTGGAGACCAAGGACAAGACCTGGAGTTGGTCGAGATCGTCCATAATGGGCGGGCTGATTTTCGATCGATAATTTGAGGTGTTTTGTCGATTGGTTAAGTAGTTGGGAATATGGGCTCCAATGCATAGTCGAAACTCCGTTATTGCACGCGGTGTAAAGAGAGCGCGGGGTTGTTGCAAACAATTGGGCTTTTTCAAATCTGTGAATGGTGGTGATGGAATGGCGGTTTTGGCTAGCCTTGTCAAAAAAATATGGGTTGCTAGGTAAGGCTGATGAATCCTTTGATTTTACATGCGCGCGCAGCCAAAATTCCCTAATTCGTGCAGGGATGTTAGAGTTGAGCTCACGACGTTAGATTAAAGCTTCATGAGACAGAGCTTAGAACACTGGATGACATATCGGATAACTTCCTAGCTGTACTGAGAAAAGCACATCCACAAACTCTACTCCAGAGTCATTTTACCGAGGTATCGAATACTGTTTCCCTTTAATATATTTATCACTATACATACTGCGTCCTCTGTGATTTTGCCCATCATGTCAATTCCTGGCCTCGGTCAAATAGAGGAGGATGTACGTAAACCCCTCTCCATCAATAACTTAATACTAACCTCCCACTTTAGACCCCCACAGCTACAACCCATACCATCTATCTCCGTCCCTTTTCTGAATGGCGCTTCGAATCCACCTTCAACAACCCTATCACTCTCCGACTCACTTCCGGGACCGCCGAAAAAGATGGTACCGAACTCGCCATCCAACAAACCTATACCATCACCGGAACCTCCTCCAAAATTCTCACATGGACAGGCTGTGAACTCTCCGTCGACGGAACTCCGCTAACTGACTCCACCCACGAGTTCCCCACCATGGCCGACCAACCGTCAAACGTTATCATGAACCTCCATCTCAAGCTCACTGCCCTGCGCAATCGCGCGCGGAAAGACCGGTCAATGGGCCCTCGAGTAATGATCGTCGGGTGCCCCGCCAGCGGCAAGACATCCACCATCCGCACCCTCACCGCTTACGCCACTCGGGTCGAAGAACAGCCCCTCGTCGTCAATCTCGCGCCCAACGAAGGGATGCTCAGTGTTCCCGGAACGCTCTCCGCCAGCGTGTTCGCTAGCATTATGGACATAGAGAGTCCCGATGGATGGGGCAGCAGCCCGAGTAGTGGGCCGAGTGCAGTGCCGGTGAAGTTGCCGGTAGTGTTTTATTATGGGCATAGCTCGCCGGGGAAGGATGTTAAAACTTATAGGGAATTGGTTAATGGGATGTCGGGTTTGGCGACAGCGAGGTTGAGTGAGGATGAAGATGTAAAGAGGGCGGGTTTATTGATTGACACGCCGGCTGTTGAGGGTGGAGATAAGGAAGGGATTGAAACTTTGATTCATATTGTCGAAGAGTTTTTCGGTAATTATTTGTTCTGTATGCCTTTGCGAATTTATGTTCTAACAGAACCTAGTAAACGTCATCATTGTCCTTGACAACACCCCCACCCTTCACGATGCCCTTGCTACCCACTTTCAGAACACAACCACAAGCCTCGGTGACAAAGTCTCCATCGTCCTCCTCCCCAAAATGGCCGGCGCTGTCCAACGCAGTGAATCTGTCATTTCCCAAGGCCACCAAGCCTCTATCAAACACTACTTCTTCGGCGACTCCAACCAGAACCTGAGTCCGTTTACTCAACAGGTCGATATCAACTCACTCGCTTTGTATCAGATTCCCGAAGGTTTGTTGTCAAGACACTGATTATACCGTGCACATTGACCTTGCTAACTCCCTTTAGAACCATCTCTCTGTCCCCTCTTACCACTCGACTTAACCGGCGTCTTAGAACAGTGGACGTTGACCATAATGAACGCCACCACCCGTGATTCAGTTGAGAAAATTCGGAATGCCACGGTTTTAGGTTTCGTCTACGTTGCGCAAGTAGACTCTGAAAAGAACAAAGCAAAGATCCTTGCCCCGGTCCCCGGAAGATTGGGGATCACCCAATGGTGTGGGGCAAATGGCCGGAACCGAACATTAATCTGCTAGGCTAACTCGGAGTTCAATATCGGGGGTCCAAGATAGTGACGTGGTATTTAATGATAATTCAATTATTATTTCTACTCAAATGCAACATCTTTAAATATTTGAAAACTTTTATATTACCTGTCTTCATAAAGTATTAAATCATCACAATATTCAAGCCTTGACTCGTAGCCAAAATGACTAATCAGTCCACCAAACGCCAAACACCAACACCATCCATAACCCACGAGTCAAAACCCATGATACTCAAACCAAATAGTATCAAGATCAACCCCGATAACCAAAAGAAAGTAAACGTGCCGACCATTACAACGGCATCACCTAAACAGCTTTGTAGATACCAGATTCTCGGCACCTGTATATTCCTATGTTCCCTTAATCTCTTCTTGCCTTCTTGAACCTCCTTAATTGGTCATTCGCTTTCTTTTCCTTCTCTTCCTCTTCATTAATAAAGCTCTGGAAGATATCCCGCAGACTCCGAACACCAAGAAGCAAACCCTCATCAGGGCCTTCCTCCTGAGAAACCCACTTCGCATGCGCAAAGTCAATAAGACGTAAGTTATACAATCCATTAGACCGCGTCAGGAAGTTATCCTCATCGTCATCGTCATCGTCGTCGTCGGTATCCGCCCCCTCATTCTTATCATCCTCACTCCCTTTGAAATTCGCCAGGCTTTGCGAGATGATTTGCACTGGCTTGCCATTGAGAGTGATGTCACTGTTACTGGAAGCAAAAGCTGCGACTTTAACAAGCTGGGCCTCGAATTCGTCGTCGTTACTGACATCGTTGCCGTTTTCTAATCTCTCTGTCCGGTTGTCGATCTCGTCGACCTTGGCATTATGTTCCTCAATTTTCCGCTCCAGCTCCTTGCCATCACCCTCGAAGATGAAGAGGAGACTTCCAGAGTACATGCGAAGGCAATGTTTCTCCAAAACTTCCAGCACGATACCCAACTCCTTGACAAATGCTTGGCAGACCGCGAGGGCAAGATCAGGAGTCATTCCCGGGCGCCGGTTGAAGACAAACTTGCGAATGGTAGGCGCAAGGGTGGCATCAGTGACGTGGTCACGCCCATAGTTCCGGTCGTAAATCTTGTATTCAGCTCCATCCAGTTCACTATTATCCTCACTTCCTTGCCATACCCGCATACCAGCAATGCGGAAACCAAAGTTCTTGTGAGTGGTAGTCGCTGCAATCTCGGTGAATCTAGTCTTCTTTTGTTCTGGCGCATCATCAGCCCACAGCCGAGTGCCCAGTTTGCAGTCCAGGATATTGGGGTGTTTGAAGCCGTAGGTCGTATTCTCCAATACAACTGCTGTATTCGTCTTGATTTTCTTTCCACCATTGGGGATCCAAGCTCCAGGCTTGGGACTTGATGGCGCCGGAGTTGCAGTAGTACTGCCGTTTACAGAGCATGTGGCGCTGGTATCCGTGCTACTTGAGAAAGACGCGTTATTCGAAATAGGCGTAGGACAAGCGGTAGAGTTGACATCTTGTTGCGGGGCAGCCGGCGCATCGCATGATTTTGAATTAGGGGCATTGTCGATAGTAGGAGAAGGATTCGGTGAGGCGGGTAAGATATTCGGTGCTGAGACTCCGTCTTTGAGCTTGGCTGCAGCATGCTGCATATCATTTCGCAATTGGAGAGTACCCACGAAGGCGGGCATAAGGGCTCTGAAGTCTTCGTATTCGGGCGCTTGACACGCGTTGTAGAACGCTACTTCAGCATTGGTGCAAGGCTTGATAAAAAGAGTCCCGTCGACATTGACCATGGTGCCATCGCTATAGAGGGTTCACATGTTAGTCGGAGTCCGGAATCTAAAGGCTCACCGGAAATGGTGTTCGGCGGACAATAGACACGGCTTGTTGGTATGCGCCTAGGATCGCTGTGGGGTTTGCGATTTCTGGCTGGGGTATACAAAAGAGTATTGGTGCAACTTACTGTCCAGCGACGGCTTTGTATTCTACGAGATCCTCGTGCTTGATGCTATATTTCTGTTGTATCATGTTGGGCTTTGCAGAGGTGGGGTATTTTGATTTTGTCGAGCACTGAGAAGGAGCAGGCGAGGGCGGGTAGACGATATGATTTAGAGTAGTCATGTGTACAATGATGTAGTGTGATGGGAAAATGGAATTGGTGATGAGGTGGCTGACACTTGGTAGGTTGCTACGCGGAAAATTGAATTTATGCGCTAACTGATGGGCGAAGTGTGATATATTAACGCCTGTGTAGTGAGCCCTGTAGGTGTCGAGGTTAGAGGCGGCTAGGGGATAGTTGTAGGGTCGAGGTCTGTATAGATTAAATCTTCGAATGATGTTCTGGAAGGAAATTTTCTAGTAATAGATGAAATATGGCTGGGTAAGATCACAAAAGGGATTGAGAAAGTAAGGAAGTGAGACAAAAAGAGAATACGCCTTCTGTATTAAACAAAGAGAACAACAAGAAAGACAAAGTGTTCTCGAGAGAAAATCTTCACTCCAAAAATACGTCAGTATCGCAGTAATTTGGAGAAGCATCAAGTGGAAAGAAACGACGCAACAGAAGGGGCACGCGTTGAATTATATGAAACAAGATGGCCAGGAACTAGAGGAACAGGAACGGACGCTTGAAGCGGGCTCTGATGGAATTAAAAACGTCTGGGGAAGGAGGAGATCAGCTACAGCTTTGCACTTTGATTATTTTCTAGAGGGACAGACTTCAAGGTCAGCGTGTTTCGCAATCGTCCAGGACCTGGGTTAGGTGGTAGGATCATGTAATATCTAGTATTTTGCGATCAGAATGAGGAAGTGACCAGCGTAACTTTTGTAACCTCATATAGGCACTACTTGTGGTTTTTAAATAAATATTATAATTTGAAACATTCGAATTTGAATTATACTTGGGACTATAACTACTAATTCCCTGATATCAAGTCGCTTGTACGTGCCTAGTTGGAGGTTGTTGGACCCTCTATTCTGGGAGAATTATCTCTTCCACTACAGAAGACCCGGCGGGATACCAGCCCGGCGTTCCTAGTTCTAGCACAAGTGAGGATTACATTTGCTTCATTGTTCTGCTTCCAAAATGGCGGAAAAAAGATAGCACATCTTTAAGATTTAGGCAGGTTATAATGCTTGAGGAGGAGCAGGCTCTTGCTATTTTTACTGAGAGCTATAATGGATCATATCTCGAGAGGCTGAATTTCCCTGGATTTCTTCCTTTTCTTCACCACAATTCGCCTTAATCAGATTTGCTGTTTCCTCTTCGCGATCTAACCATCAACTTACAAAATTAAGAACGTGATCACCCACTTTGTTGTAGGGCCCCTAATGCAATCTATAGTCGCAAATTTGAATATCATGGGTTCATGTGTTGTCTCTGCCCCTGCAGGAGCTTTGGGGCCTTTACCACGATTCCACCAGTCCACAAAACCACCGAACTAGATACCACTATGGCTTTCTTAGTCAGGCTACGATCAGCCTAGCCACTGTCTCGTGTGAGTCGACAAGCATAAAGTGAATAGTCGTTCACCTGGAACGCCTATGAACCGCCCGTACCGGGCCTCATCATCCAACTCAGCCCAATACTTTGTCCCAGCGAATAGAAACTGGACGGAAGACCTTTATTGACATCACAGAAAAAAAAATCCACATTCCGAGCGGAACAGACGGCATGACAGAAAGTCTTGGTAGTGGGAAGTAGAGGTGGAAGCAGCCCATGTTCCTCTGCCAAGCCACAATAACATCTGCTACAGATGCATGGATGCTCTGCGGGATCGCCAACAGCTTGCATAGCTCATGTGAGGGGACCCTCCAAGTCTAACATGTTGGTCTAGGCAGAACTCAAAAATTGGATCCATTCTTTTGATGAAAAGCCGTCCTGCCGATTAACCGATCGGCTTGTGACCTCCCTACGCATACGATCCACATGTCATGATAAGATGAAACACCGACTCTTTACAGTTGCAGCATTCAGAAACTATATCTGGCGATCACCCACTATAATTTTTCGAGAAAACACTCGTCTGAAGTTGCAGCATGCTCCTTGTCTATTATTATCAGACGCCCGCTCGGCATGTTCATGGCACGGCTAGGTCGGGTCATGCTTACTGTTTTTGTTCGCTCAAAACAGCATAAGTTATCACATGGTGTTGATCCACACTTAGCGGTGTAGCGCCCATCCTACATTGTGCTCTCAGTCATTACTGGCCCCAACTACGGTAAAATATGTAAGTATTGCCATGCACAGAGGCGGCTACCGATCAGACTAACGCCGGGACACCTTGTCGGGCAATCTATGCGCCATTGATGTACACATATCCAACTAAACCAGTAATATAACTTAGCTGATGAGCCTCGAGTCTGTCTCTGATGGTCACATACTGCGGATTATGAACACCACAATGATTGGCCTCAGTAGGAAAGCCCGAGTCTGAGTCTCCGAAACAAGGTATCCTAGACACAAGACTGCTACACGACATCCTCCGCAATTAATAATGCCGGTGTGAACTATGATTTTATTCATTATAACCATCAGTCAGTCTGTGGAATAGCGCCAATCATATTCTCGCGAATACAATTTCCATTTTCGCAAGTGACGTATCACCATAGTCTATCCGTTAGTATCTTGTGCAGGCTGAAGAGGGATCAGCTTTTATTTGCGAACATTGTGCAATGATTCCCGTGAGCTCATCACATATGAAGAGTCATTGGTAACACTTTTTTCAGATATTGGCAGTGTTTGTTATATTAGCTGGAAGATGTCTGGCAGAATGCGAGTCATGATTTGCGGTGTATGCAGCCCAAACATGTCATCATAAAGAAGAGATTGTGGTATGGTATAGTTTTGTTTGTTAAAAGCGAATGCGTCAAGGCCGATCACTAGATGTCTAGCATATGCATGCATTTGTCATGCCAATCGAAACGATCCAATGACCAGCTTCATAGAGAAACTGATTCTCATCTACAGTCGTCATGATCCAGGTTTCTGCTTGATATTATCGATGTGCTAACATCTGGAAGAGCTCTTTAGTGATCTTAGCGGAAAATACGGGATGGCCCATCATGAATGGCTCTGATTCAGGACCTTTTACTAACAACCATCCTGCATCGCCTTGACGCTATTATAAATGTAATCACAATACTTATTGGTTGTTTGACGTATCAATTGTTTGTTTGTTCTCAGAATAACTCCGCTGCTTCCCTTTCTAAATCAGCACACGGACTTCACAATGCTCCTTATAAAGTGTTGATTCATGCAGGCAGAACGTGAACTTAGCACTCCGCCACTGAATTTATCTTGAATATCTGCACTCTCAATCATGCAACAGGTCTAATCCCAGCCTTTCTCGTCATTAACCCCTGGCCCATAGTGACTTGGCAAAATGCACCCTCCTGTCTACCATTGATGTCATCACGCTTCAGCTCTTCTGCAGGCCCGGCGCTTCTGGAACATCTATCAGCCTGCACTAAACATACTATATAACCCTAGTGACAGTCCTCTATCTCCGTCTGTCTCCACCCTAAATGTCACGATCCATCAACATCCTCATGGCAAATTCCCGCTATCTTCGACATAACTATGCTCATAGCCCATCGGACTCTCCTCTTCAGTCAATGTGTGCCCGGGGTCGCCCTCTAAGGATTCCATGCTGCAGATTGTCGTAGTGGCTGGACTGTCGCTAAAAGCACATTAGCCTGGCTTTAGGCAACATGATGAAATCAAAAGCTACCAAGCATTTTATGCAACATTTGTTGTGATTCCGCCCGTGAAAACGCCTTAGCTGTATGTGGGGTCA
Organism: Meredithiella fracta; assembly: GCA_023677585.1. Taxonomy (NCBI): domain Eukaryota; kingdom Fungi; phylum Ascomycota; class Sordariomycetes; order Microascales; family Ceratocystidaceae; genus Meredithiella; species Meredithiella fracta. The sequence goes on from JAGXCV010000007.1 coordinate 288,836, forward strand.
CGATGGTGGGCGCGGGGGTTCCCAAACTTAGGTCCTGCAGAGTGTAGTGTTACATTGAATCATACGTGAGGATTATTTGCCAGTCGGGTTCTGCAGCTGTGGGGCTATTCATTGCTTATAAGTGTTACTTGTAGCATGTTGGTGGTATATAGTTTAATATCAAGATGATGGTTACGGGAGGACAAGATTGCACTATATAGCTTTATCTTTGAATGCAGGTAGCTGAATGAACCCTAGAGTACATAGTGCATGATCCGGGTTATTACAACAGTAAGTCGGCGTTTAACCACTAGTTGCATAATCGAGCTGGCCTTTTTACTATTCAAGAAGTTATCAACCAAAAACATCTTGTCCACAGATCCGTTTCCGACCTATCATAGTTTACCTAAGGGCTCACTGGCTTGTCAAGCAGAGCCTTGAAACAAAACTCACGTGAACAGTTAGTTACGACTAGATCAACTCATAATAGAATTGGGTGACTAATTGGACAGACCCTAACCCTTAAATTTAACGGTACAACGCAAGGAGCTAAACTGCCGGAACATTGCTTATCTTTAAACATTTAATATATATCTGATTACTAGGAAATTATTCTCATGTGGTTGTAATAGGGGTTGTTGTCACAACATGTGTCACCACATGGAAAGAACAAACAGGAATTAATACAAGCGAGATATTGTTTCGGATACAAGCATTTACCACCGCGTGGGACTTCGCTTTTAAGTAACTCGCGAAAGATATCGCCAAATGAGAAACTCCGAACATAGATCTCTCATTTTGTCATTCCTGAACAATCACCATCTCTCACTCCGAGAAAACCACTTATCATCAATATCTCAATATGAGCGTTGAAGTCGAGACCACCACTAAGGAGGCCGGGGCCTCTCGCCCTCTTCCTGCTACCATCGAAACCGAAACCGAGACGGAAGCTCTCCTGAGTGAGCCTACTGAAAGGATCGACTTGGACCTTGGCAGCATAGCGAAGCCACCAGGTGCCCAGAACCCATCGAAGCCACCTAAGCGTGTCCCAACGGGAATGTCTAAGAGCAGAGGGACTGGATTTGAAGGCAAAGATACTAAATGACTGACGGAAAAGATATGATACTACGGAAATATGAAACCGTTGAAGATTTCCAGAGAAGTATATGGGGATTATGACACAGTATGTGCAGATGAAGACTAATGTGGATGTTGATATTCAAAGTATTTTGCAGATCCTCCAATGACACCGGATGAAGCAAAAGAAGAGAGGGAGAAACTGTACCATCCGTAAGTCTCTTCAACTCCGAATATCTACCATCAGCACATACTGATCATGCCCATCCCAACATCTTCAGCGAAAAGCCCTTTTCCGAGTAAGTTCCTTCCATATACTCCCCAACTGGCTCCCCACTAACACTCCCAGCCGCATTCTCGCCGCCATTGCTTTGTCGGCACCCTAACCTGCTACTTCAACGAATACCTTACAATCGGTGGCATAAACAACTACCCCGCCACCTTCCAAGGCTGCGTCAATCCCACTGTTGAAGAATCCCGCGCACTTTCCAAGCTTGTTCTCAGCCTTGCGGACTCCCGTTACTGGTTGCCTGACGCCCCGGGTGGACGGTCGACTTTTCAGGGGTTGCCGTGGGCTTTTTTTCAAACTCAGTGCCGAATTTGGTGACGGAGAGGGGCAGGGAGGACGTTGGGAAAGGCTGTGAAAGTTGTAGAGGACTTTTGAATTATTTGTTCATGCATAACGTTTATAATGAGTACAAAGAGGATATTGAGAAGGCGTTGGCTTTGTGTCAGGAAGCAAAAGTCGATGTGCCGATGATTATGAGGAGTCAGAACATATTTCTAGGGTTGTGGAATGCATTGGTGAATAGTGTGGCGGTGTCGGAGTGGGATGAGAAGGAGTCGAAGTGGCGGATGGACAATCCGGAGTTACCAGCTTTTGTGGGGGTACAGGCGGGGTTACCGGTACCTGAAGGCTTCAATGCGTTGGATTATCTGAGGTTAGGATGCAAATTATACGGGAAACCACTGCTCAAAGATGTCAATGACATCAAAATTAACCAGTTGACCCCGACCTATCTTCAAATCACCAAGATCAAAGACATCTCTGAAGCTGACCTGACCATCCAAAAGGACACTGGCCCCATCACCTACCCCGCTCTCTGCTGTATCACCCTCAAACCCATTCGCCAAGCCGATGGCCTCGACTGTGGCACCCACATCCTTTCCTAACCTCTCCTACTACCTCCAAAACTTTCCTCCAAGAAAAGACCACCTGCGCCGACCTCAAAGTCGGCATGCGAGCCCGAGTGCTCATCGGGACTCTCGATAACGGGATCCGCTACGTCCAGACGCCTATGGGCTTGTGGCTAGAATGGCATGTGTTTTTGGCACAGGAGTTAATGAGAGGGTGGTGGAAGCATGAGGGGACGGATAAGTTAGGGCTAACTATTCATGAGATCGATAGGTTGACGAAAGGGGTGTACGGGGAGAAAGAGGCGGATGAAACGGAAGAGAATTTGATTGTTGTGCCAGGAATCAGGTGATGGAGGCATTTTAGAGTGGTGTGATTGGGTGATTTAGCGAGGTAGCCAGTACGATAGGAATTGTTTTTAGATATTTTTACTACGGATAACTGACAATTAACAAAATAATACTTCACCAACTTTTGCTATACGATGACGTCATCACCTTCCTGCCCCGTGCCATACTACTCCAACCGCCTTTGACCAATCTAGACAACACCAACACTCCTAAAACAATAGTCCCTCTCTAACTCCCTTAATGCTGAATCTTGTTATCCCCGCAACAACCTCCGCATAACTTGGTGGCACTGACCCATCACTCGGCCCTGCCGCCGCCGCCTCCGGGTGCGAAGGTTGAGCCCTCAGCTGCTCCTGCAATCTTGGCTGATGGCTCGTCGCACCATACCCACTCTGTTGCTGTTGCACCCCCACGCCCCCCTCATGGTTGCAAGAATGATAATGGTGGACCGTTGTATGCCTCTCGGAATCCGGCAGCGATTCGTAATCAAAGGACGGGTCGGGGTATTTCGCAATGATGTACCAAGCGTGAAAGAGGCCAGGGAGCTAAGGAGGCTAGTTAGCACGAGGGATGATATATAAGTATAGCGGGGTGGAACTTACGTAGCCGAGGGTGCAGAGGAGGATATTGATTAGCGAGTCGGCGGAGCAGATGCCGCGTTTAACCCACACCGAGATAGGCGGGAAGAGGATGGCTAGGAAGCCAAGGAAAACGTCGCCGGAGCACATGGTGAATTTGCGTAGGAAGTTTCTTTGGATGTATTTTCTGGTGCACTTGGTTGTTGTCGTAGTCACAGTAATCGTCTCGAAAACCGCTGATCGATCCATAAACTCAAAATTAATAAATAGACAAAAAGATGAATGAGAACTCTACGGTTGCGCAAAGTCGCAAACAATTAATAAATATCACCGGAAAGTCAAGAAGAACCCCACTAATAAGCAGAAGTAACAAGCTGAATTGCGTGAATATATTGCGGTTTCTATCTCACGAGATAAGCGCAAATGAAAGGAGGAACATAAGGAGGAAATTTTAGCTCATCAGCAGTTTTTCCCTAACCTCTTTTCTACCGGCCCATCACCAGACACTGCGAGTTTAATGCGCGGGCGGGATACGTCACTGTCTGTTAAGGCTTAGTCAGACAGTAAATACAATGTACACAGGCACGGTACTGTTTTAAATGGATGCCTACGGGGAAAAGGTAGGAGAGGAGGCCGGGGCCGGGGCTTGTGGGGAAGGGATGGAGAGATGTAATGTGGTGAATTGGGTTGGGCTAGATCACAGACAAAATTGAAGAACAGATTGGATGCCGGGCTGTAGTGTATTTTTTTGGCTTGGTATTTTACTGTGGCGAGAAGCAATTGAATCAAGATTACGCTATTGACGGTGACATGCAGCTTTTGCGTCTATGGCACCATTCATACCCATAACACCTTACTTTTAGTCTTTTAGATTAGGGTTTAAAGTATTCCACTAATGGTTTCAGTGAATCCTCTGTTGTCTCTGAATACTGAGTTATGTGCCCTGAGGTGATTGTCAATTCATCTCTGTACCTTGCAATTTTGAACGTCCTTGTCTTGATTCCTTAGATCTGCAACACGATAGTTGTGTTACAACGTGTATATACACAGTATATATGCATAATGAATATTGTGATGTGATGTACCGAAAATTAAGAGATGGCCACGATGCAGATAGTTAGAAATTCGTGACATTTCTTTTTTTTTTTTGGAAGTACAGACTTGGTAGCGCACTCAGTAAAAATATTCGAAATCCCCATAATTGGCGCTAGTCTAGTGCAGAGGAGCTTGAAGTTGTCCGAATGTGAATGTTTGCCATGTATTTTCTGGTTCACAAGAGAGGTATTGATGTGAGGTCTTTGTTTGTACCTCCTTCGCTCACCTGCTTTAATTTTCAAATGGACTAACTATTGGTCTTTACACCATGATTTATATGAGGTTGAAAATAGAGATATGGAGAAAAATGAATTGGAAACGACCCATCTTATTGATCCTCTAGTTTCTGCTTGAAACATTTTGGAAGAAGCTACCATGACTATTTGAAAAGTTAGTGAATACAAATGTTCCATCTCGTACCTTACTTTCTGGGTTTTCCTGCCAAACTACCAACCGGATCTAGTCCTTTTAGGTACATCACGGGCTGATACTGAAGCCTATCTAGTTGTAAAATACACAAGTTGTCAAAAGGATATAGATACATGACCTAGTCACTTCGTGGATGCTATTCAGTCAGCCTAATAAAACAAAAATAAATACTAAAAGAAAATAAAGCTTCCTATCTGGGAATTGAACCCAGATCACCTGCGTGACAAGAAGGTATGATCACCACTACACTAATGAGGATTGATGAAAGAGGATACCCGTAACACATGCTATGAACTCAGGATCTCTCGACTATCCCAAATCAGCCGATTTAATCGGGAGAGAACCGAAAAACCTATTATAGGAGCTACTAAATAGCTGCTGATCTGAGCCCACAAGACCACACGCGAAGGAGCCGTTATCACATCTACTACCGAATGGATGGGATGGAATAGCCAACGAGGGTAAGCCACATGACTCAACTTACTAGATACTTATTTTATTTTAAATTGGAGGGCCGAATCAGCTCGAACGATGGATCCTCGTAGTTCGGTGTAGTGGGTTTCATAATGGCTAAACAAAAGCTGAATGCGAGAGCCTCGGGTTGAAAAGAAATATGAAAGATAAAGAACCTTGCTGATGAGTTATCTGATTATAAATATCTCAGCAACCCGCCCCTCCAGGCTTTCAAAAATTTACTCTCTTTTCCAATTTGCCTTCTACTTTTCACTTCATATTGAAAGTTTCAATATGCCTCCCTACCTACAATAATCTCTTAAGATGATCTTAGGTCGATCATTCACCCTCTCAGCCCCGTTAGACTCGAGCCTATTCCGGACTCTATCGATGATATCGATACTCTGGATGGAGCTGAGCAGCCTTTGCAGCCTACCGATAAACATGATAAATATGACTACGACAGCGTTTATGACAACAATGACAATGTCGATCACGAAGACCATAATGATGATACCGAATATCTAAATGATGGAAGAAATATCCTGAATGGCTACTTTAGTTCTCTTATGCTTGCTAGCACTATTCTTGAGAATACTACCAGCATCATTCCTAACGACATCACAGGCACTCTCGATGATCCCAAGTTCAAAAGGGTTGATTCCTGGATCTACGGGATCCTTGGTAAACTTTCCCAATTATGAGTACTACTAAAATTTACACTCTAGATCACAACCAGGTCAACGCAAACGTTCCTTTTAATCTAACCAATCGCGCGCCACTTCTCCCCGAAGGAAATGCCAAAGCCATGAATAGCGTCTTTTGCCAGTCAGCTATGAACATGAACTCTGATCTCATGAACAAATTCTTTATCCGTATGACCTTGCAGTTTGATGGGGCCGTGTTTGTCTTCGTGGTCAATGACCCAAAGTCGACTCTCACAATTATCCTACATAATAAACATGATGAGCGTTGAGATATGATTTGGAGACCTGAGTGCAGTTACTTAAACCATCCCATTGTCGCCCATGAATACTATATCGTTGCCGCGAAGCCTTGGTTTGACCAGAACCCCTAAGCCTATTTTCTCCTCTACAACGCCGGTGTCTTGGCTAAGGGCGCCTTCATTGACCTACTCAAGATGTCAGATCTTGACCACAGGGTGAAAGTGTTGATTGACGATGGCGCTTTGAATTACTGCAGCCTCATGAATCGTCTCTTCTACCATCCCGATTACCAGGTTAACGGCAACCAGTTGAATCTAATGGGGACCACACCCACCAATATAGTAAAGTATTCTCACGGGATCAACCCGCCCGCGACAAACGGAGCCGAATTTGAAGGCGACAATCAGATCAATGATGATGGCATAGACAACGACGACCTCACCTTCATCTCCAACGCCATAAAAGCCGCTGCTCCCGTTATGCTCACCATCATTCCGACCGTTCTCCCCGTCGCTCCCATTATGGCCCGTGACACAATCATTGCCAGAAACTACACGAAAGTGCCTGACAATTGGTCCAAATTACCTCTTGTTAACGGTAGTAAGTCTTCACGAATATATGCCCATCAATATTCTCATGATGCTAACAACTTGGATAGATGAGGTCCCTTACAATGTGGTGTTGGCCGGATCCATTTTAATCGGTATCCTTATGGTTCTTTGCTGCTGCCAGCTGTGCGTAGGTGGTACTAGACCAGGATCATTCACCAAGTTGAGAGGCAAAGAGAGGTCCGGTATAATGTCTAAGTTGTCTCCATAGATTTGACTTAGTCGCCGACGCTCAATGACGTAGTTGGCTACATTTATGTTGGATTTCGAAAGTATTTGATGATGGGTGCTGCAAAAGTGATTTTCGGGTATGCGAGCGCTGGAGTTTAGAGTTTTGGGAATTTTATCAGGCAAAAAAATTTCTTATGAGTATGGGGAAAAGGCATCATTGTATACGGCTAACTTTCAAATCTAATACAATTTTCTCTCGTTCCGGTTCCGCTGCATCTTCCGTGATTTGATTTTGGGTAGAGAAAATGCAGATTTTCCCATTCTAAGTTGGTTATCCCCTAACATATGAAAAAAAGCTTAATTCATCAACATTCACATTTGCATATCCCAAAGTCGAGACACGGCATCTACCACTTAAACTCGGCTCCATCCGAATTAGGAATCGCTCGTTAACCTGCTATCCCTATCCCTATCTCCTATGACTTGCGACATTGTCTACCCAATGAAGATGTAATCTATCTAAGCCAAGCTAATCCGGGATTTTTATTGGCTGAAAGTTCACATGGCATGGGACGAGGGATTTCCGGTTTGGGTAAAACATTGTTATGGCACAACCATATTGGGGCGAAAGGGAAATAGACAAATTGGGAATACCATTGTTGCTGGAATATTCAACGATTAGGGATTTATGCTAAACTGCTAATTTTAGAAATTCAAATTTCGGAGCATACTCTGTTAGTGGCCAAGTCTGGAGTTGAATTCCTGTACTAATGAAAGCTGAAGGCCATGTTGTGGTGCTCTATATGTTATTTATATTAGCATGTTATCTGCAAAATTGGAAGAAGTTGCTGTAGACTAGAATGACTTTTCAACAAAAATGAAAGATCCAATTGGTTCAAGTTAGTAATTAGATGCAATGTCTCTCCATAATTCTCAATACATCACAAGTTCGGAGTAGGGCGTACTAGCGTAAATCTTGTCATGTTACGAAGGTCACATCCAGTATAGTCTCTTCTAGCTTCCAAATAATGATAGCTGATATTCCAATGGCCACGGATTATGAAGATTCCTATTTACTCCATAGCTCTAGAATAACATGATCTGTCTTGGTTAAGAAAGTGTCCAACATACATGCATATAGATTTAGCTTTCTCCGAAGCTAAGTTAGTTCACTGTGTCGTATATTAGTCACCGTGTTTGTTACCTAGTGCTAGTTTTTTTTTTTTTGATTTGATGCATTGTCTGAAACGGTATATATTTACTTAAACTTGATTAGAAATTGAAATCTAAAGTAATTAAATGTAGACTTTTTCTTGGTTCCAAAATGTGTATGACACTGGCAACTAAGGTAGTTTTAAGTTTGATATGTTGCTTATTACTAAACTCTTTCGATGTCTAATGCAGCAAATTCACATTAATTGCTAATGTTAGTGCGTACATCTAGTTATCCTTGTATACGTTTCTATTTTTTTCATCTCTAAATCGAGGAGATGTGAGACTGCTACTGCTTGTAACAGCGTGAAGAGCTAGGAGACCTACCATAACTCCCACTTACTGTCTAGATCTTGAATAACCTAGCCTCCTCCTTTTAATCACTCCCTAATCAGGGAAATGAAGAAGCCTACTCCTCTCACAGTATTGAGGAGCCTGGACGACCTCAAAAGCAAATAACAAAAGAAAAGGGCTGCCTTTTTCACTGCTTCCCGAACAACACAATAAAACCAACTTCGCAATTCTGGATAAATTAAAGAGCCGGACAGACAACGAACGCAGAGCAACTCCCACGCTCCCCTTTTAGGTAAAGCTTTCATGTCAATTTTTCCAATCTCCTTGTCTCGAGAGCGCAATATATATGTTTTCCCTATAAGTTAGACCACATGCACCACTATGTCTAAAACAGAAAATGAGAAAAATAATACAAGTACAACACAGAAACCTACTTCAGATTTCGAAAGACCCGAAGGGTAGAAAAGACCACGAAAAGGGCATGGGTCGTGGAATTAGAAATAGGCATTATAGAACAAGATAAAGAAGATAGGATTAAAAATTATTGAACTGAAATACATGAGTAGAATTACTATGCTTCCGTAGAGAGGAAAAGAAGGATTTCAAGAGGAAATTTAGTTGGAAAAAGAGGCTTTTATATGCGGAAGCCACGGTATGAGAGTAACAATCCATTGTATTCTTTTAAATCGCATCATTGTGATCGAAATGACCCTTCTGAGTTAGTTTGAAGATATTGTTATCCCAAAATAGCTAAATCCTATGTAAGTCCTAGTCTTATCCGGATCTAAGCAGGTGTATAATGGCATGTTAACCCTATCAGCTTCACACACAGCAACTATATCTTAATTATGCTACAACTTCCACCTCGTCTCTCGGGCTAGCATAATCTACTTCTGAAATCGTATACCTATATTCCCTTCTTGGATGATGTCACAAGCTCGGAAAGTCCCCACATTCCATGCACCTGTCATCATCTCTCAGCTGCCGCCTGGGGTTCTTTCTGCAAGAGAGTTAAATGTCTGGTCCGTGTAGCCTATGCTTGTCCTTGACGTTTTAAAATGCAAGACTTGCAGGATAATTTAAAGTGAACAGTGGACTTGGATATAAAAATGGGAATGACTAGTCCGTGATATCTTGGCGCTCGATTTGTGAATTTTAATTCCGATCTTATCTGATATTCGTAGAGATCACATTTAATTATTAGATCTTTGTCTCTAACATCGTACCATTTTCTCTGTTTCCACCTCAACCGTCGCGTTTCTTGCGAACCTTGATGGCCAACCTTGATGGCCTTGCTGCGTCTCATGAAATCAGATTACTCAGAACAGAGTTTTCCCACGTTTGTCTACCTGATTTTCCTTACCCAAGCCAGCGCCCAGTTTCACTCCAAAGTTATATTTCCCGTAAATCTCTGCTTTTCTTGTTGGCGAAATTGCGTTTTTATTGTGCATAACCGGCGTTAGAGAAAAAGATCTCGCGATACTTTAAGATGGTGGTTAGGTAGGTTGTGGGTTGCGGTTTCCGGGTTGTTGGGAAGTTCGATGAGGGAGGCGAGGATTGGGGTGCATGATCGGGATGATAGACAAGACATAGAGGTGTCAGGTATATGCAGGAGATGTGATTTGATGGTGATTTAAGAGCGGTGATGTCCCAGATTGAAATGTTTCCCTTTCCCTTTCCTAATTTACTCTGTGGTTTTGTTTTCTTTGTTTTTTTGATGTATTTGGTTCATAGCAAGAGTTTTTGAGCAACATGAGAAGGCGACCATGACATGCTAGTGGTTTAGTAGCTTGAAAAGTCAATCAGACTTCTATCATTATGACATCAAAACTGTGGTCATACGACCAACGCCGAACACAGACTCACCATCTATCTATCTCCCATTCCCACTCGGCCTCTCGCCCCGAATATCTCGACCATCTCGACAAGTACCACTAAGTATCTCGGTCTTTTATCATTCGCCGCTATCACCTGTTGTTCCACCACGCATAATATTTGAGGCTGCACGTTATTGGAGGTCGGATGGACTGCAATACACAAGCTACTGGTGGCACCTTTCGTGTTGTCATAGAAATACAGTATCAGATGGTTATCTTGCCATTGTGAGGCTAGTGATGTGGACACCCCCTCTTCATGTGCTTTAGGTATGACGTGAAACTGACTATATTGGAATTTGGCGACGCATGACTGGATGTCATGTTGATACTTTGAATAACGATACTCGGCGACTTTTCACTATCACAATCTTTCTTTATGGGAGAGTCTTTACGATATAGACCTAATCCAGATACCGAAGCTCTAGCTGACCAAGATTCACAATGTCCCAACCTCGCATCAACACTCCCAAAGAATACATTCCTAGATCCATTAATCCATCCTACTCGCTAAACCACCTGCACCTAGTTCCCCTCCTACTCTCCATTCCTCCTCCTAACCTCACGCACCCCTAATCCAGAAGTTTGTCTCGGCCGTCCCATTTCCCTTGTCGTCCATCGACTGCCTGCTCTGATAGGCTGTCGCCGCAATCTCCCACGAAGCATATGCGCGGTTTTCGGATCGTGTGATTGACGAGTGTGGGATATGGTGACTCGGAGATCACGTTGGGAATCTTTTGTTGGAAAGGTGTATAACTCGGTTGAGGGGTTTGACAGAGGATATGCGAGTTACTAACGACAGTGGAATGGTGAATTGTTGAATAACGTTTTGGATAAATTGGAAGGAGAGGGGAACGTAGTATCTAGATGGGCGTTTGTGGTGTTTGTCGGGAGATGTCGGCTGAATGTCGTACCACTTGGGATATCTAGTGTATCTTTTTAGTGCCATTTTATTCCACGTTCTGGATATGCTTCTTAACACCTATAGTCATGCTGTGTATCCCACTCGCCTTCCTGCCCTCATCACCACTCACTTCTCGGATATTCCCAAAGACTTGACTTTCTCTCACCAAACAACAAGGCTCAACCTCGCACAACATCCCTTAGCCGCGCCTAACAAATCACTGTCCCCGCCATTTCTGCCACCAGATCTTCCCTTATTAAACATATTTTGATATAGACTCGACGGTTCCCTCATACAATGTATCCGTATTCGCATTTTGGCCAACATTTGATAAAGTTTCCGGGTCCTGGGGCGTTGGTGGCGTAGAGGACCTTATTGCCTCGAAACTTCCTTGAGGTCAAACGGCATTACCGTAAGTATCGATTTTGTACCCATTGGTAGATACGGGGAGTCAAATTCGGCTATGGCTTGTAACCCTAATAACACAACATTGCTCCGGACAGCCTATATGCATAAAACAACGCACTCAATGTTTCCGTTTCCATATAATGCTCTAATAGCGAAAATTCACAAGTCACCAAAAACCCGTACCACCCCATTGAGCAACCCTCTCCCCATCTCCACCCCATCAACCAAAAAATTCCAAAATCCCGAGCTAGTGCCATCGCCTGTCACAAGACTCCGTCTCTTCTAACATCCCCCATTGTTACCAACCCCACCGTATCCCCATCCACCACGTCTCTCAGAATAGCAGTTGGCCATGCCCATTGCCATCGTCACCCTTCAAAATATACCCGAACACCACCGAAGTTCAGGGCTGTCAGTTGTTCCAAGCTTTGGCTGATGCCACGCTTTTAGTAAGAGGATGGACGGCAGACCCACTCGGGTAAGACAAGGGAGGGGTTATTTGATATGTTATCGTTTTCTTTGGCTAGTAGCTTCGACTAGGAAGCTATTGATGTGAGTGAAATGTGGTAGAGTCTGGGAGGATATTGGTAAGAATGGGGTGAGGTAGGTAAGGGCGTGATTATGAATAGATCTTAGAAGGTAGGAGGGGTGCGGTACAACGACAGTCGCAGTGAATCAAAGCAGATGGAAAATACTTTTGAAATTCCAAGTACTTATATATGGCTTCGAAAACTATAAAGGTACTGATAATCTCCTCAAAAATTTTGACTTGTTTCCTTTCCTCTTCACTACCATCATAATCGTCTTCACTCTTCTTCATTATTACTCTCTTCTATTAACTCTTCAGCTTTTGGCTTTAACCCAACATTTGAAATGGCTCCCTGGTGAGTTCATTCTTTCATTGCTTATTGCTTCTAACTCAAACTAACTCTTAACAGCTCTTGCTCCTGCTGCGCCACTGCCGGCTCTTGCGGCTCCTGCAACACCTGCACTGACTGCTAAGGTACGATACTCTATTCTTAACATCTCTAATCATTATACTAACGGTCCTCTAGCGGTTCATTTATTATGAGACACTCTTCAGTCATTTTGTGAAGAGGGGCTCTCAAGTCTTTAGCTAAGGATTTGATCTCCGACTGCTCTGTTCTTATCTTTTCAATTTTTCAATCTTGTTCACATTCGATTTTCTTGTATATATCGCTTTGTCTGTCTTAGATACCACTCGATATCTGGAATAGATCAAAAGGAAAACCAGTGGTTTCTTGGTTGATAGATTGCCTCAATATATTAAAACTCTACCCAGGCTCGGCTGTTGTCAAAACTTTTATGATTTTACTCAACTTCGAGTATTTTCTCGTTTTCAAGCTCATGAATTGATATACTTTAGCTTATATTTGATTTTGTTTCCACTAAAGCTAATGTAAATTGAAGATTTACACAATAGGGTTTAATAATTCCCATCACCATCAGGCTTTCATCATCATGACTTCAACTCGATATGCCATCTGCGTCTATCATGAAAACAAAATTCCATACTATTCTCTCAACAATTGGCAACATTGGATTGAACTACTTCAACTTGTCCTCATCAAATATCAACGACTACCGTATTGCTGTTTCTTTGCCAGGGTCTCCTAGATATTATGTAATCACATAACCTCACTTCTCAACATACAAAACTCTCTAAAAATACAGCCAACGTCCTACTACCACATATACCAATCTACCCTCTTCCCCCCTCTCTCTCTCCAATTCTTAGTCCCCCGTATCACAACTACCCTTATCTCATCCCACCACGTGCTTGCTTACCCCCGTCCCCCTTCCCGTCTCACTATCTCCACACTTTCTTCCATTCCTCTTATCTCCCGTTATCTTTATCCCCTCTCTAATTGAATCACAAACACCGTATTGTAATCTCCATCTCATGGATAGTCGATCAGTCATCGGGGCTGTCAACAAACTGGGCAATAGCCAATCAGTAAAGGCTACGTCGAATTGTCGCCGTTTTGGAAATATCGATGGATGGAGTCAGTGACATGTTGGATACTTGTTTCTCGCTATAATAGAGTATGTAATGTGTGTGTAGAGACACCAAGAGTGCCTGAGAGAGGATATTTGATTACGACAAATAAAAGTGACGTTTCGAATACAGTACGCTAGCCTAACATATATAAAGAGGAGACTCCGCAGACCAAAAGAATTTATTGTTTCCCTTTTGAACACTAGACTTACTAGAGATCATCGCTTTCACAATACCTTCACCACGAACCACCATCAATACTATCAAGAGGCCTGATTGCTGGTAAGCCACTAGCCATTACTCTCCTCACAATAACAACCCTCAATACTAAATGCCTTCTCTTCCTGGCTCTTGCACCTGCTACGGTAACGCCCAGTCCTGCAACATCCAGTGCTACGGTTCTTACACCACCAAGACAGACACCAAATATTGCTGATAAGTGATGTCACGCATATCTTTCAACTATCTTAATGTCTAACTATTTTTCATGAAGCTCCTGCACCTGCTGGGAGGAGTCGACTTGTAATAAGGATAGCGTCAAGTGCTGCGACTCTTGCAAGGTATGTTTGTGATGATGTACAAATGTTTTTGAAGGAATGTGGATGCTAATTATCTTGAAATAGTAAATTCGTTCTCCATCTCGAAAATCTTGATTCCCTAAATCTAAATAGATCAACAAATACATATAATTCAATTAACTGCCATCTCCTCTGTTGCCATCCCGCTCCCTAATCCCCTATTCTCCCACCATCTCCCTATCAATCCAAACGCCTAATCAACCCAACTCGCCATCCCACAAACCATGTTTTACCACCACCACTACCCCTCATTGCCTCATCAATCGCCGTCCCCTCCAAGTCCAGCCGTCCCGTAGGATTTTGGTCGGACTATGTAATGTGATGTGTTATGCAAGTGGGTAGTTTGGGAGGGTAGATGGTATTGGATCACGAGGGACGAAAGATAAGATGAAGTAAAGGTATGGAAGGGAATAAGAATATATAGAACCAACTGAAAAGTAAAAGGAATAAGGGATTACTCATCATGATTACCAACAACTCCGTGCCAAAATCCAAAAATAAACTTTTGAAGGGATTGCGATGTTCACTACTAGGGGTCGAACTGGCGACCTTCGCATTACTCGATATCTTGGGTAAGATATTAGTACGACGCTCTAACTAACGGAGCTAAGAAATCTAGCTATTGCTGCAGAGAGTAGCTCCTGTGGGATACAATATGGACAGGCATAATGTCCAGAAGGTCAGCCAGCCGTGAGTTACCCATCACGCCTCTCTTATCATCATCATGGCGCCATCTTGATATTAATGTAATACAAATTATCAAATATATTGAACAAGAAACTATGGACAGAGATAACAAAAATCACAAAATATCAACCCACCATCTATCTTGCCTTCTAATCACCAACGCATATCCCCGCTTAATCAAAGACATCCGTAGCATACCGGTCATTCCGCATCCCTGCAAACTTCTTCTGCGCATCCTCCTCCGAAATATCTATTCCATTCTTCCTCGATGCCTCAATCAAAATCTTCACACCAACCTCCTCAACTGCCTTACCAACCTTGCCCGATCCGCAAACAAAGCCCTTGGCCCCCTGTTTCCAAAGAGCCAGAGCATCCGCCTGGTCAGCGTACAGACGGTGCTGCACATACTTGTGGCCCTTGCTCTTGCCGGTGTCCCGAGAGTACGCCTTCTTAAGGATGACAGCGCCTTGCTTTTCCCACTCGGCGAATTCCTCCGAATAACAATCATCATAGTCGGGAGAGCGACAGCCAAAGTAGAGGAGAGCCGGAGCCAACTTCCGACCATTGGCAATCTGTACAGCACGCTCCTGGATGAAACCACGGAAGGGAGCGATACCCGAACCGGCAGCAATGCAGATGATTGGAGTGTTCTCGAGGTCAGTAGGAAGGTGGAAAGCCTCGGGGGAAGGCTTGACGGCAACGTGAAGGCGATCACCGACGGTAAGGTTAGACAGATAGCTGGTGGCAGTACCAATATAACGCCCCTTGCCGGAGAAGGCAGGCTGGTCGAGGAGGGAGTAGGTAAGAGTCACGTGGTTGGACTTCCAGAGAGGGGAGGACGAGATAGAGTAAAGACGGACACGCATGGGAGGTAGCATAGCCAGGAAAGAGCCGAAGGGAAGATTGATGGACGGGTACTCTTCAAGAAGGTCAAGAAGAGACAGGCGCTTTTGGGTAACCTTGGTGTTGTAAGTTCCGTTATCGGCAGTGAGAGCAATCAAGGCGCCGGCATCGGCCGTGACAGTAGTAGCTTTGGCTAAAGACAGAATATTACGCTTAGTAGCAGGCTGCGTCAATTCAACATAGGCACTGAGGACGGTCTGGATGGGTAGCTCTTTGCCAATGGGAAGATGAGTGCGGGTCGAGCCAGAGATAGTGATGTAGGCATCGTCGTTCAACCCAAAGCGACGAACAGCACGGCCAATCACCTCAACGGGGTTGTGGGGGAGAACAGCCAGGTAGTCACCGGCGCGGTAAGTGATGTTATCGGAGAGCTGGATCTCAATGTGTTTCTTGGGCGATTCACCACCAGCAATCTTACGGTTCTCAATGACAACACATTCCTTGACCTCAGAGTACAGGTTCTCAGTACGAGGGTAGGAGATAGCAACACTGAGACCAGTTTCGTCAATGGCCTCTTCCGCGCCGTACTTCTCAACAAGAGCGGGCCAAAGGACGCTGTCTTCCCAAGTCTCGAAATCGCTGAACATATCGCGGTCAGCAGCATCGGTGTGACCCATCTCAACAATTCTAGTACCGCCGATAGTCTCCAGGGTCTGATCAATGAGTTTAGGGATCCGATGGAAAGTGGAAACCCAGTCACGATGACCGCAAGCATAGATGGCATAGTTAACACCCTTAGCCTCCTGGCCCTTGAGAGACTCCAACCAAGCAATGAACCCCATAGCGTTGTCAGTAGGCTGACCCTCGTATGAGGCGGTGATGATGACCACAGGGTGGTTAGTAGGAAGGTTCTCTTTGGCGGTATCCAGGACATCCACAACCTTGGGGCGGAAGCCATGGGCACCGGCATCAGCAGCAAGACGGTGAGCCATAGACTCACAAGTGCCACTGTTTGAACCGTAGTAGATGCTGACAGGCTGACCCTTATCATTGTCAGCAATGGTAGGGTGAACGATACGCTCAGTAGCCTCAGTGTGGCCACCGTTGAGGCGTCTCTCAAGCTCAGTGGGAGACATCCCGTGACGGGGGATAGCACGAATATGAAATTTATCAGGCTTGACAGTCAGAGTGTACTTAAGTTGGAGAGAGTAGCTGGGGTCATCCAAAACCAAGTTGAAGTTCTGAAGAGTAATGGCCAGAGCCAAAGGGCCTCCTGCCAGGCAAAGGGACGACCAATGCAGGCACGCATACCGTTACCGAAAGGCTTCCAGCAGTTGGGGTACTTCTTCATGCGTGCATCAAACTCGGCGTCAAGCATACGCTCGGGGCGGAAGGACAACGGGTCAGGGGCGTAGATGACAGGATCACGGTGAGTAGGACGGAAGATGACAGTGATAACCTCGTTAGTGGTCACACGGTACTTGCCACCCAGAAGAGTATCCTCCTTGGCTTCGAGAGGGAAACCAGGAATGGGAGAATCGATACGAAGAGTCTCGCGGAGAACAGCGTTCAGGTAAGGAAGCTTAGAGAGCATATTGACAGTGATGGGTTCACGAGCACAAACATGGTCAACCTCCTCCTGAGCCTTTTGAAGAGTCTCTGGGGCCTTGAGCATCTCGTAAACAGCGAAAGAGAGCAGACCGGAAGTAGTCTCGTGACCAGCAATGAGAAAAGTGATCAGGTTGTTGATGATGCTCTCATCATCCATCTTCTCGCCAGTCTTGGGGTCGACACCCTTCAGCATGGCAGCCAGAAGATCTTTGCGCGACGACGGGTTTTCACGGCGGTGGTTGAGTAGATCCTGGGCAGTATCGCGCATGACCTGAATGTCCTCCCAGTACTTTTTCCTCAGCACGCTTGAAGGGTGCCATGATGCTGAGGCGGCCGTATCTGTCAGAAGACTCAGCCAAGAAGTTAGCCATGGCATCAACAAAGGGGTGCATCTTCTCAGAGTAGTAGGAATTGAACCGGAAGTTCATGGAGCAAAGCGCCAAAGTATCCAAAGTCAACCGAGTGAAGTCATCAGAAACGTTGATAGAGGCTTTAGGGCCATTACGAGCCCATTTTAGGGCAAGTTGGGTGGCAATATCATGCATCTCATCAAACATCCCGCGCATGGAAACGGGCCCGAAGGCCGGAATCAAGATGCGATGCGCAATAGCCCAGCGAGGTTCACCGTGAGAAGCCTAGAAATTGTCATGTTAGAAGTCGAATTTATCGAAGGATGTTGTACCTGCATTAAAAACCTACAGTGAAAAGACCTTCACCAACACCATTGCGGACTTGCTGTAGGGTGTGTTAGCGAATGTAACCAAACCAAGAAACAATCTGAGCACTCATAATTGGAGTGAGACAGATTGAATCAGGGTCATACATACCATAAGAGGGCCCCTGATGGACTTGTGGAATCTCTTCTCGTCGCAGCACTCGGTGACAAGATCATGGCCAGATACTATAACTCTAGCGGAGCCAGAAATACTGAAGCGGTAGATAGGACCTGCAGTCAATGGTCAATATTCCGTCCCTTCTCAAGGTATTTCGTTCCTACATACCATAAGTCTCAGCCATGCGAATAATGTTGTCCATGACCGGGCCCGAAGAGAGCTCGGGCAAGTTACCGATCAGAGGGTACGGCGCGGGGCCAGGAATGGGGACTTCCTGTATCTCATTCTCGGCAGGCTTCTCCGTGGCCGGGAGGGCCGCGGAAAGCAGAGTGTTCATGGTATCCACGGTGGACAACTGTAACGATAAACAAATGATATCTCACGGGTGAGCTCAATGAGTCTCAAAGCAAAATAATAAATTGGATCACGGGTGACGATGTAGATCCACGAATAGAAAATAGTCAAGTTTAAGAAAGTAATGAAAAGAGGAGTAAATATGAAGTTCCTAAAAGAAATTGTGCACTGAAAATGTCGTAGCTAATAATGAAATGGTAATGACAGAGAATAGGAAGGCACTAAGTCAATCTAGGGGACCGAGAAGAGGCTCCTTCCGACCTTTTAAACTAAATACGGCAGTCAGGGATGCCAGTACCAGAAACGGGAGTCGCATAAAGAAAGAAGACGGTTCAAGCATCAAACCACTCGATTTATTCTCGTGTCTATTCTAGTGTGTGAGCCCTCCCTCTACGAAATAAACCCCCAAAAAATAACCCAAAAAGCAGGTGGTCAACACCAAATGTCGGTGTTATTTCTACTACACAGCCCGGAGAAAATGGCCAAAAACAGCAACTGAATCTTTCAGTGCTCCGTCCCAGACGCATAGGCAGGAATAAGAAAGAGCAAACACATGTAGATGGCAGTCGTTCCTCCCATGGGGGCGTCTACAAAGCCTGTCGAGAAGGCAGGAGCCAGCACCGAGACTGGCCAGTCTGCTCATGGGATTGTTGAGGGATCTGAGGAACTACTCAACAGACTACGGAATTTCCAAGTTGACAGTTGGCTGGCTGGATCGAAGACACCAGCGTAGCTTTTCTTATGGAATAGATGCGGATATAATTAGTTTCGTTAGTTGGGGTATGACAAATATGGACTAGGAAACAAGTACTCTTTGCTTATGTTTCCCTTTTCGTAAAGTGTAATTAGTGAAGGGATCCTCTCAACACTAAAATTCATGGGATAAAAGACAAATTGAGCAGATGCGATACCCCTGGTCTAAGCCATGTCTGCCCGTTAAGCTACCCACTAAGAGTAAAATAGGAATTCACGTCAGACACTAACAGGAATTGTTCTTCCAAGACTTTGTGGCGTCTGCTCTTTCCTGCACTGAGAGATCCCTACCTGAAAGACCCTCAAAAATACATATCATGCTATTGACTATCAAGCCGTTCACATCAGGGGACAAACTATATCGTATCGTTAATCCCAATCGAACGTATGTGCTACTATGGATCTCGAGCTAGACATCCCAAATGCCATTTCTCACCTGAAAGGGTATAGCCCCAATTAGGAAGACACTAAGGATGGAGGTAACTCTAAGGGAGAGTTTTTCTCAACTCCGCCCGAAATCCGTCCCGAGGACCCCAGAAACCCCTCAGAGTCATCGGGATAGATTATTCAAGGACGCCGGGCCTGGTACCACAGGGATAACCTCTGATAAAAGCTGAGTAGATCCAAGATGGTGTTGAGGTAAGACAAGTCCAGGTATCCGCCGGATTCGACGTTAAAGCGGTCAATCCATTCACATGTAGCACCAACGGAGGTGGATGCTTGAATTAGGCCGGCCCCGCCCCATGTAGTTGGAGCTCCGGATGGTCTGCTGATGAGGTACCATTAGATATGATCATTGCTGACATGTAGTCACTTAATATATCGTTTACGTCATGACACGTCTAGCCATACCATGGAACAGACATGGTATTCCCGACCAAAGCATCTATATTCCGATGCAGAAATGTCCCGACGATGTCGAATTTCTGAATCAATCGGGAAAAAAAATAATATCACCTTAACTGCATGCTGAGCACTAAACATCTTTCTTGGTTTCGGAAACTCGCCTCACGATATCATTACCACTCCCGTATAATCCCATCACGACCACGACCGTTTGATCCAGAATCCTAGTCCAACGTCGTTTCTCTCGCCCCTAAGAGAGAGAGAATTTCCTCTGTCCACTCACAAGGCCCTCAGTCAACATTGCAATCTTCTCTAAAATGTCTTGATGACATGAACAAAAACGACTTAGTGTCTCAAGCCTAAGGACAATGCGGAAGCTGAACATCCCACTATCAGTTTTTCAAACATCTTACCCGCGGTTACGCGAGCTGCCCAAGCTTCATGTGGTATCATCGATCCGCAGTTCCCTTGAACGAAGGCAGATATTCCCCCAAGTCGAATCTCATCTTTGATACACCACAACCACCCCACTATAGAAATCCGCCAACCCACTAAACCCATAGTTACGAAACTCGTATCTCGCCCTTCCCACAGTTCATTCTTCCAAAGAGCCTCATCCCTCACACCCTATGGCACAAGAGGAAATCTTCTCCGAAGGGCTCTTTAGCGACTCACGACGAACACTCAACCATCTTGACTAAGGGTACAATTACCACATTAGCATAGACCATCATGCATGAGGACTGATCGCTACCCATTGATAAAACGCTCCAAAAAAATAAATAGAAAAAACGGAAATGAGAACTGTCGTGTTGTACGAAGAACGCCATACTAGGGCTTAGAGAAGACGGACTGTTAGGCTATATGATATGTAATACCGTACTTTGTAGTCTAGTACATTCCGAAATGTCGGGAATGACGGGTGCGACTTCAATATAGAAATACTATAGTCAAGAGAAATCTCTATTGTTCGACTTAAATCAGCCATAATCTGCGAAGTTTGATGAAACCGCGGCATCGTACCGAAACAGGTGATTGTCCCGAGGTGCAAAAGTGGTATATTGTAACCCTAATGATAGATCCTCGTTCGAGTTGATGCTACATGCTGCAGTTCGATCTTAATATTATGATATATGAAGGTATATTTAATAAATTTAGTAGTCATCATGGCTTCTAATGGATTCAACCCAGCTAAACTCCAGATTTTTACTCTACACTTCAAATGCTATCCTCGCCAAGCCTTTTCCCGTTTCTCCTCATCCTCCACAATCCAGCCCTCTTACCCACAAACCTACCTCAGTCCTTCCCACCGCTAGTGCACTACAAACCCTTCCCTCGTCATATTGATATTATCGAGACCCTCCATTATATCTAGTCTCCCTAATAAGCCTCTAACCCATGATATTCCCATGAAGCTTGGACCCACATAAACCTCGCGGCTCGGCTCAAGTGCCGAAATCAACTACAAACTCCTCCCCTCTATTCTATCCTCACCCCTAAAAATCCCGCATCACCCCGAAGACTCTCCAGGAATCTCTCATAATGCTCATTTGTCCCTCGACTGCTAGCCCAACTTTCCCAAATCAGGTAAGCATCCATCTCCAGCCAACTCCGTCCCACCACCCATCGCCGTCTCTCTCTACAATCATTACCATAAAGTATAGGGTTGCTGAGATCCCCGTGGGGCCCCGAGAGGATTCTGTATGGGGCTTCAACTTGCTTGTTTGTTAGGGAGGTGTGCAGGATGGCTGTCGGCGGGGGTATGTTCCCGGAGGCTAGGCGTTGAAGATAGTTGAGGGATTGTTTGTGATCTTAACGGTTGGGCAGATATCGCTAAAAAGTAGTATCGCCACTTAGAGAGCGGAAAGTTATTTTCGCTTTGTCTTTTGTTTAGTGTGGTGAGTGGTGATGAGAGAAAATTATTGCTAGATAGGTATCTGAGATATTTACTTTTAGTTGTATTTGGATTTATGTTTCTCTTAACACCTTGTTACGATTAGCTAAACAAACCACGTATTCTTACCAACTACTAACCCATCCCGATCCGATATTCTGCAGCCTCTGTGCCCGAATTCCCCATTTTGCTTCCACCGAAGTTATTCCCATAATATTGCTGTTTCTTCAATATCGTCTCTAATGCCTTCTGCCCTATCATCATTCTCTTATTTTTGAATCGCCCATGCTTGTCTATGTTGCTAGTAGTGCATCTGATGACATCATGAACAGAATGATTTCTAGTCATGGAATCCGAAGGTACCTACCTAATTAGATTGTGTCCTGGGAAAATCTAGGCTAGTTGATCATCTATCGTTAAATATTTTAATTGTAATGTCTAGTCCCTCATTGGATTGATGGCTTCAATCCGCACCTTAAGCTGTGATGTGACATTATGACCCTAACATAAATATAACCCTATAAAACCATGAAGACCACCAACCATTTCTAAAATTACTAACGACTCCTTCATATTTTTCATAATCTGTCATGTCCTTTCAACGCTGGTTCTATGAACCTGTCATCACAACAAACGAACTCTACCCTACCAGCAACAAACGAATTCCGTCCCTAACAACAAATTTCAAAACCGCCACCGAAACCCTCCCGTCAATGTCAACGGCCTCCTGTGTACAACCATCCCAATACCATACCACAACACCATCATGATGCATCACAACCACTCAACCGCCACTTGCCACCCGCCACTTGCCACTTGCCACATTAACCTAATATCCCAACTCCAAATTGAACATTGTACCCGTTGGCAAGAAACTTCAGCCGGGTCTCAGCATTTTCAGCACATCAAGACTCTACAGACAGACGCCGCGTATTTGTTCAACAATTTTATTCAAAGCTAACTTCGTGACTAATAATACTAGATACCTATTTCAATACTTGTTCATATAACTCGAAATGTAATTCACAGCATCTCTTCTATCCACCGGTCGCCCATCCAATTTCATAGAGCACCGGCTGGTCTCAAATAACAATAACCATATGCACCACCAAGTTAATAAGTAGTAAGTAGTAATATGTAAGAAATAAAAAGAATGATGGACAGGAGAAATAAACAACCGCGCAGAAAACTTAAAAGATAAAATTCCAGTGAGTAAACGCTAATCTTATGAAATGAGTGAGTGCAGATGGTTGCCAATGGTCTAACAAAAGGCTTGATTCGAGGACGTAGAACAAAAGTGACTGTCTGTACAGACGAGAGATGGCATCAAAGGGCTTACTTTCGCTCTGCATATGAAGATCTGACGATACTAAGCGAGAGAACTGGTGAAAAGATGAGAACAACCGAGAGCTGCGGCATATTGCTTCTCCAGTCCCGTTTTGGGTATTTTTGAAGTTTCTTGTGAGCATCGTGTGGTAGCTACCACTAATACCGAATCATGATATATGTGACTCTCTTCTCACTCGACTAATGGTGGCTAGGCTACGCACTTAAGCGGAGACATCAACCTTTTTAGCGGGAGGAGCCTCAGTGGACTCGTCATCGCGGGAGCGCTTGTTGCTAACAGGCTCGCCGTTGCTGTTGGTAGCCTGGATGCTGGGGCGCTGAACGCTGTGGAGTTATTAGTAGTTGGCTTAATGTGATAAAGAGCTTCATAAGGTTGAATGTAACTTACTCATTAGTGTTGTAGCCTTTGCCAGAGTCGCGGGGCTTAGCTCTGTCTCTGTTGTCACGGCGGCCACGGCCACGACGGCCACCACGACCATTTCTGCAGTCATTGTCACAGCGGTTGAAGTCGCCCTTGTTATGGGACTTGCCGCTCTTGCGAGGTTTATCACCACCGCGGCCCTCGAAGAAAGGCTTGACAGTGTTGGTGCTGGGCTGCATCTGGCCGGTGCGGATAAGCTCGTTCTTCTCCTCGACGTAGGCCTTCTTGGTCATAACCTTAAGCTCAGTCTCATTCCACTTGGGGTTCTGCTCCAGGAACTTCTGAGCGATCTCTTCGCTAGCGAACTCGACAAAGACAGAGCCCTTGAAGGACTTCTCGGGGGTACGGCGGAGGGTGACACCGTTGACAGCCCCATACTTGGCGAAAAAGCCTCAATCTCGAACTGAGAGTTAGGGTTCTCATCGCCAAAACCCTTGGCGTAGACGGTAGCGGCATCGGCAAGCTGGCGACGGGTAGGGTCGGGCTTGTAGGGGGTCTTGCGGGAGATAACCTCAGCGCCCTCCTCTCCAGTGATATTCAGGACCTTGCTGTCCTTAATGGCGGCGACAATAGCGGAGTAGGGCTGGAAACGACGCATACGCTTGAAGGTGTGGAGAGTCTTGAGAGGGAAGGACCTGTTCTCGGTGCCACCGGTGGTCTCCCAGAGGAACTTGTCGCGGGAAGGTTAAAGTCACCGAAGTAGTACTCAACCTAAAGGTGAGTTAGTCATCAGACACTAGAGACAGCGGTTAGAGGAGCGGGAAGTCATGCCTGAGAGCGGATCTCGTCAACGTTGTTGGACTCGGGCAGGACCGAGGGATCGAACTTGCTGTTGTTGACGGCGATGGGCTTGGTCTCAGTCTTCTCAGTTTTGACAACAGGAGTCTCGGTGGAGACGGTGGCGGAGGGGGCAACGGTTTCGTCAGACATTTTGATGTGATCTGAAGATGAATAGTCGATGTTAGATTGAATTCTGTTTGCGAAACTAGCGGTAATGTCTTCGAGATATCTCGTTATATGTTCCGAATATTTGCGATTAACTCAGATGTGACTATGGAGGTGATGCGAGCAAGATAGAGAACTTTTTCGATGAACTGGGAACTTTGCGACAGAGTACAGAGGTAGCGGGGTAAGAGGCAAACTGACCTAGGGTTATGCGTGAGTTAGGTGATATGTATAGGGTATCAAAAGACTGTTTGACAAAACAAAAACTTCAAGCAGAAGATATTAATTATTGGAGGTAATACTAGCGGATGAACTATAATAATTTGGCAAGTGCCAATAAGTTTTGGGATTTTGAATTCGTCGCTGAGCGGGAATCCCCGTAGGAAGCTGTCGCTAGCGCAGCGCGACCAGAATAATTCTGCCATCTGCAAAAAAATGTCCAAAATTTTTGGTTCACTTGCGCTCTCACCGCCTTCACTTGCTGGCGACCCAAAAGCATACCCTCACTGCAAGCATCTGCAGTTGGCGCCAGCTGTCTGTCAGCAGCGACCTCCAGATTCATGTAGATCAGGAACGTCACCAATCCAGGGTTAGTTGATGGGAAAAGATTTCGATATAGACGGCCTGGGGTAATATCAACTAGATCCACGAGATCTGACGCCGACGACCGACAACGATTAAGCTGGCTCTGAACGCTGAAGCGAGTCATTAAGTGACTTTTCACGTTTCCACCCCGCCAATTGATGTCCATATCGACTGAAGTTCCGCCAGTTCGCGAATCAATTCGTCAAGATGAGAGCGGCTGTCAAGCGTTATATCATTTCGAAGCCGGTATGGACCCCACCAATGATACCGATGACTACATGAGCCGGCCCACTCCCATGCTCCTGGACTCCGGCTCCTCTCAGTTCACCATATCAACCTTAAGTAACTTGCTGATTATATGTTGTCACAACAGAAACTTCGCCAGTCTTGGAACAAGTTCAACCTCTACAACCTTTCCAAATACTCCGCCACCATCCCCCGTGCCAACAGGACCTTTTTTCAGCAAAAATGGCAAGCCAAGCAAGCCCTCCGTTCCTACCACGGTGAGCACATCGGGGAGAAGCGCTGGACCCGCCTATTCAGTCGCCGTCTCATGGGTGCTACCGAGATGCCCCCGCAATATCTCGCCGCCCACACCGGTGCCGAGCAAGCCACCGGTCGCGGTTCTGGTCGCGAGATTGATCCCAACGACCTCAATGCGCGTCCTATTGTCACCGCCGCTGACTTCTCTCACATCGAGCAGGTCCGCCTAGCCAAAGAGAAGCAGGAGGAGGCCATGGCCCTTAGCAACAGGTTAAATTGGCCCAGTCCTCTTCTACGCAACCGTCAGACCCGTGATCGCCCGGGTGCTCTTCTGGCCAGGCCTATCAGCAAGATGACCCCTTACATGCACATGACATTTGCCCCCATGGAGCGGAGATTGGATATCGCCTTGTTCCGTGCCATGTTTGCTAGCAGTCCCCGCCAGGCCCGCCAGTTCTGCATTCACGGTGGTGTCAGAGTCAACGGCAAGAAGGTATGGAATCCCACGGGAATTCAACATCCGAATTACTTTCATATTAACTCTATTCTTATAGATGCGCTACGGTGCTTACCTTTTGAACCCCGGTGATATGTTCCAGGTCGACCCTGACAAGGTTATGTATGCCACTGGTAGACTCAAGCCCCGTCAACAAGCGCTCCGCAACCCCACCCGCAAGGTCAAGAACAGCGAAAGCGAAGAAGGCGGAGAAGCTGAAAAGATTGTCAAAGAAGAGCAGCCCGTCGCCGTCAAAGCCACCGAGGCTCCTGCTGCCAACACCACCGCCAATGCTGTCACCTCCAGCAAGACCCCCGCCATTAAGGACACTAGAGAATTCTACATCCTCCGCCGCCTCCTCGCCTCCGCCCAGGCCCTCCAAAAGAAGACTGACATCACTCCCAAGGATAAACAACAACTCCGTGCCTTCCTCAAAGAAGCCCGCCGGTCCATCCGTGGCACCGCCGGCCGCGAAAAGTCCGAAGACACTCTCGTCGCCGAACTCAGCGCTCACATCGGCCGCTTCAGCATCCAAGACAACGAACTCGTCAAAATCAACGCTGATGTTACCCCCAAAACCACCGAATACTACAACGCCCCCATAAGCCCATTCGAGAGACTGACCCCCGAAACCCGCAAACGTGCCGAGCGCCTCGCCCGCGAGAACAAGCTGTCTCTCGACGAACAAAAGACCCTCGCCAATATGCTCTTCACCTCCGAAAAAAACCCCTACGATCCATCAAAACCTTACAAGACCCCCTGGGAGCCCCGCAGATACCTAGCGCCATTCACCTTTATCCCACGGTACCTCGAAGTCAACCAGAACATCTGCTCCGCCATCTACGTCCGCCACCCCGTGGCCCGCCGCGGTCAATCGGAGGTTCCCACTCCCTTCCCCTATGAGTTCTCCCAGTTGGCTTTCAACTGGTACCTGAGGAGAAGCTAGACAAGTTGTGTTTGTTCTAGTGTAGCAGTGTCAGTTTGTCTTGATTAGTCATTGTCTGATGTTAGTTGTTACTCTGGTGCTCACCTGTTAGACAGTGATCTTTTAAGGCTGTCATACTATCGTGTATTCATAGTTTGCTTTGTTTTGTTATTATCATGGTGTGTTGTGACTGTGTGGTGGGTGTTGAATTTCGGTTTTTTTAAACTTGGTTTCACCCAAAATGCCTACCTCATGTGTATAGCAGGTGGAATAGGTCAGCGTCTATTATTCAGACATTATGTCCAACGACATATATCTTTATGTACAATAACATTAGCTTTGTTTTCTTAGTTCATTGATTTTTCCAATATTGACCATCGTCACGTAACATATCAGCATAACTTGAGTCGATCGACCCTTATATGCAACAGTCACTCGGCACCGTGAATAACAATGAATGGAACAAATGGAAAAGCAATTGAGAATATCAACTAAAGCAATTAAAAGCAAAAGAATAAAATATCTGAAAGCACCAAGCGCCGAACCCTCATGAGCCTATATCAATACTACCTCGAGTAAAGAGAAAGTTTCCCAAGCCCGAAACCCCAAACAGATAACAAAATCAGATGTGGAGCGACCTAAGTAACATCCGTCATCTGAATGTCCTCACGTCGCCACTATTGCACACCCTAAACCTTTCTAGCCATTTTTCTAATATTTTGAAGCTCTAGCCCACCGTGCAACACTCTCACCACCCATACTCTATTTTTGTGGTCATCTCTATGATGCCAACTCACGCAGAGTTAAAGACCAACGGGAACCAAATAAAAGACTGTAGCACATATTATATCAAAAGTATACTAAGAAGAGGGAATCAATAATTAAAAATGAAGGAAAAGAGTTAGACAGGTTAAACATGAAATAAAAACAGCAATGGAATAGAAAAGCAAAAACGAATGGCAAAAAATAAACAAAGAAAAAAACGGCGGGCTGGTATTGTATCGGACATGACGGTACTGCAAGACATTTGGTCGTGGTAATAGGGCTACCAAAAAGGACTTAGAGAAGTGAGAATCAAGAAAGCTGCCAGGACTGGTGCCGTGCTGTGTAGACAGCATCAGCCAAGGGGCTGAATTACTAGAGTGGCTTAGCGAAGAGAAAAACCCTTCCGCTTGCCCTCCTTCTCTAGTGGCCGACCGCTCTCGAGACGAGACTTCTTTTCCTCGAGCTCCATGCGCTGGCGCTCAAGTTGCTCCTTCATCTCGCGGTGACGAGCGTACAACTCCTCCTCAGACTGCTTGAGCTTGCTCTCTTTCTCCGAAACCTTCTGCTGGAAGACCATCTTCATCTCGGCCTCCATCTTAGCAAGCTTCTGCTCATGAAGAGCACGTTCCTCCTCCTGCTTCACGGCAGGATTGACTTCCTTGAAGACACTAGGATCCTGAGAGACGCCCATTGCGAGCAGCTTGTCGGTACGGTAGTTTTCATAGAGAAGATTGTTAGTGTGCTCCTTGAGTTCCTCCATGTGGGTGCGAATCAGCATCTGGCGAAGCTTGACGAAGTCGCAGTGATCCTCGTTATCGACCTCGATGACGCCCCAAGGGTAGCGACGACCACGGACCTTGCGTCCATCAGAGATGGTGATCTCATTGGTGGCACCAACAACAGCGAAGGGAACCTTGGACATGATCTCGTTGTTCTCGGCAATAGTCTCTTCGTCATCGAGCTCGTAGCGAGGGCCCTCGAAAATTTGGATCCCGTGGTACTTGATGTCGGCAAGAATCTACAAAGGTTATTAGAACGTGTACATTCAGGTCGTACAGAAATCAAAACTTACACGAGACTTGAAAGCCAGAATTTCGTCATCAGTGAGGGTATCGGCTTTGGCAATGACGGGGATCAGGTTGACCTTGGTGTGAAGGCGGCGCATGACCTCAATGTCGAGGGGTTTAAGAGAGTGACCAGTAGGGTGGATGAAGAAAACACAGGCGTGGATGCGATTGTCAACAATATTCATACGGTTGACCTTGTTCTCAGCATCGAGATAAGCGTCAAAGCGCTGCTCAATGTTCTCTATAATCGGACGCCACGACTCGTCGTTGTTAACGAAATCACCGAACCCGGGGGTATCGACAACAGTAAGACGAAGACGAACACCAGCCTCCTCAATGTCGGCGCTTATAGACTGAATGGTAACGGTCTTGGGGATTATATCCATGCTAGGGCTCTTGGCCTCCTTGGGAGGGTACAACGACGTGTTGAACAGAGTGTTCACCAGAGTCGACTTACCCAAACCAGACTCACCTAGATGAGTCAGACTACAACATTATCAAGACGAGAACCGAGAAAAAACATACCAACAACCATGACGTTGAAGTTAAAACCCTTGCGGACGGACTTGCGGTGCCACTGGTTAGGAAGGTTTGCAAAACCAACGTAGCCAGTGAGCTTCCGACGAACAACATTGACAGCATCAGAGGATGCAATGATGGCCGAGGGAGCCACAGCGGGAGCAGGAGAAGCTGTTGAAAAAGAGTCAGTTTTATATGCACAATATGGGTCGCTGTTCTGTATATTGATATCGGTTCGAAAGGCAAAGCAGATGAGGTAGATGAGGCAAATGAGGTAGCGGCTAACTCTTGCGAAAGACAACGGAAATTTGGTCAGCATCCATAACGTCTGTACTCAGAATACCAGACACTTGAAGACTGTGGGAAGTTTGATAGCTATAACCGGAATTCAGAGACATTACATCATCCATATCCGAAGCATGTTGCAAACTACTAGTCATCGATTGCTGAATACTGGAAGCCACGCTCCGAGGTACGAAATCAGGGCCACTACGATTCATCGAAGGTGCAGGACTTATTATGACATTGATATCGGCAGTATGGATTTCGGGAGTTTGGTTGGTAGAACCAGATTGACGGAACGGAACCTCGTAAACGGGAATCTCAGTGACCGACATCTGAGCAGACTTGTTGGATTGAGGATCAATATTCTCAACATCGGCGTCGAAGCTCCCCAGTGGCGTTGAACCGCATGTCATCATCGTAGCAAGTAGGTATGGATGGTATTTGAGGACAAGAGTGGATGTTGTAACACACATAAATGATGACTTTGGAGGTACATCCGTAAATCAAGATCAAGGCTGACAAAGTGAAGAACGAAGAATTTGAGTCAAGCGTGCTTTTCAAAACATTGCTTGAGTTGATCAGGCTGCCATTAGCGACTTCCTCAGTTGATTCCGAGGTCTTGCCAGATATGACTTCATCTACGTAATCCAATGGTCGTGCCTTCTAATCTGGACTCATGATATGTGGATCATCTTATGTGGAAACCTGCTGCATTCCATACCTGCAAGCAAGCTGCTGGATTATTCGAGTTCGAGGTTGTTCGATGTTATCTTAGTTTAGAATGATACTCGTGTCTGCTTTGTCTTTGAATACCAATATATATGAAGGGAACATGGTTCCCTAACGAAACCTTAGACAGCTATCCACAAGCCCGAAGCACTCTAGAAGAGAGCAATGGCATGTAGCTACTTACCCATTTCTGAATGTATTTTGTTCTATAATAAATATTTAAAAGAGTGTGGTCTATCAAATGGTAACAAATGTTAGATGATGATAATAATATAACAAGTTGTCGTTGACACAAAGCAGTAATAGAGACACTTCAATGAGAGTATGGATGCCAAATGGTGTTGTTTTGTGGGAGGAAGGAAGCTCCAGATGTGGCCATCGCAGCTACAGAACCCAGTAGAAAAAAAATTAAAAGGGGAAGGTGCAGCTGTATGGCTTCACACAGCAGAATCTTGTTCTAGGTGCTTGTTCATCTGAGCACGCGTCGCGAAAGCAATGTCGGGGTAGCACCCAAGCCCACTGCGACCAAGACCGGACATGCCCCAGACCACCGCATAATAGAATGTCAATTGATTCATCCCGAAGTTTGGGATGGCATGACATATTCTGCTGTAGTTAAATTTGTGGGGTTTAGGTATTCGGGTCATGTCTTTACGTGTATGCCAGCTCTGGATGAGTTCTTCTGCGACCAAAATAAGCAGCTTCTCCCTCATGAAGTGGCCCCAGTTTGGACGTTGTGTGCATATGGCAGTCACATGAGTATGTGACTACTATATTGGAGAATTCATTGGCATTCCAACTCACCAAAAGAGTTGCCGGATTTGAAGGGGCAATTCGTCGCGTTGAAGGGCAAGAGAATCGAAGAGTTGCTTAGAAAAATGTAACGAGTGATGCAAGACTTGGGAAGAATTAGATATTAAAAAAACGCTTGCTGTTTTTGGTGCTGGCTGGTTGTATGACAGTAACACCGACGACGACGAAGAGAAAAAGGCAGCAAGAAGGGTGGGCAAGAAGTCCACGACAGGAGAGGGAAGGAAAGGAAAAAGGAAGAAGGTTTGGCAATATCAATTAATCTAAGGAAGAAGTGTCAAGCCAACAAGTAGGAGTTACTGCCAGTATCCTGGGTCAAGTTAAGCTTGGTCACTTTCAATGTTCCTAAACTAAAGCTTGGTCTACGGGTTAATTAGCACTCCTACGCCCTTGATTAGTTTGCAAGCTTGCGCAAAACAAGAAACAGAACCGTACAAGGTGTTCGAAGCATGTTCGAGCCAGCACCCATATCAACTACAAGCACCAATAAGATCACTAGAGGCTCGATCAAGACCAATAGGGACACTGAGAAGGAGTTAATGAGGGAAAGCAAAGGAATTACAGCAAAAGAAACACCGAGATGGGCAACAACTCCAATCACCACCTGCTTCAAATACAGAGATATCGACGGCAACTAGCCAACATCTCAGACGAGCCTGCATAGCGGCATAACGGACAGCCACCACCAAGACATCCAACAACACCCAAGCCGCCATTGAACCACTACCAAATCAACCATAAACACAACAACAGTTGCTATGGTCTGTTGATTCGGGTACCATTTCAAGACTAGACGATTCAGGAGCTTTCCTGCCTTCACCTGAGGTACTACAACACTATGCACAGGAAACCTGCAGCCAACCGAGAGCAATGCCAGGGCTTGAAAGGCTCTCAATGGTGGCCCTACAAGCCGGAGAAGGCGGTCCTGCGCAGTGGCAGACGCACTGTATATAGTGAAAGGCTAGCGAGATTCTTGCCATGCCAATGTGCCAATGAGCTCATGCATGCCACCCCAAAAGTCGTTTTCTTACTGCTGTCTATTTTCGCTCGAGATTCCTTGAAATTGGCATTTTCGGGGTCCGGCCGGGATCGCACAGACTTTTTGCGCGCTGCACGAAAATCACGTGTATATTATATCAACAAGATATTGAATTCCCTTGGGGAGGGGGTTTACGTATTCCTTTTTATGCGTGCTATCACATTACATCTGCAAATGAAATTCTTGAAGTCCATTAAGGATTTTCACACTAACGACAACTCCAGTGAGTTGTTGTTAAAAAGCTTCTGGTCATATTCCAACCATTCAGTGCAAGTCGAGGCAACTACAATAAGCTCTAGAGTTCTATAGTTGATTTAGTGGTTAAAATTTAGATGGTAATTCAAGAAATTACAGTGCAGTTTCTGTGTGAGTCTGTGCACAAAATGATCCTGTTGCTATCGAATTCCATGGAAAAAGGGGGACTTGTTCTACGCTAATCCATAAGGAGAAATAGCGTAGAGTTGCAAATATAGTCAGGGGGACTTCTCGATTTTGGCGCAAGCTTGTCTGGTTCGGTCCCTGACTAATATTAGGGACAGACCCTTTGCGCCAAATCAGGAAAGAATGGGCACTTCATCGCGATTTGCTAGTAGCACTTCTTGGAAGGCGCCAAATTTCTCTCTTCCGCCGTAGTTCACAGTCCCCTATAGGAAAACAGAATGAAATTCAGGATAGATGATATTCTGACAGATCTTGGTTCTATCTCTAGTCGTCGTAGTTTGCTAATGGCTAGGTTTTCCCAAGCTTATCATGTACGGCGACAGGCAAATGGCAATGCTACACACCAACGTCTTGCCAGCGTATAATACGAAGTCCTAGAACCGCTCATTGTGTGGAGAGATGGATATATCACGCTGTTCAATGCAAACTCCGCCCCGTTCCCATCTACTAAGACTGCATCTATAACATGAATACATGTATTTACCCAGAGGTCATAATATATGCGCTAAAAGGAATATGCAGATGACCTCATGTTTCTCGAGAGAAATTTTATATCATTTCTACAATGATTTATTGTGGTTTATGTGGTGTATCAATGGACAGCTAGAGGTAAACAGATCAGAAACAGTTTCTCTAGCTGTACCTGTCTGAAAAAATCTATCCTAAGGTTTAGATGAACTACTCCATATCATAACAACCCTAATATTATAACCCTCGTGTTACATATACTTTTTAATTTACATATGGTAATGATAGACATTTCTTATCATATGCTATTGGCTGAAAGAACTACTCGATTTTTGGTCCCCCCCAATCCATAGCCCGGTAGCGCCTCCCTAGATCTAGCTGTCAATAACCATAATCAACATTCCAATGTCTTGTTGAATTGGAACTCCCTTGTCTCATATCGCCTAAGCCAGTTCCGGTGTTGATCGTGCTGTCTGTGAAAAAGTATGCCAGGATGCGAGAGACAAACCAGAAAGCCACATGAACCATGCATATGCAGCAGGTGTTAAGTCGTTGAGACGGACATTATAGGGGCTCATCAGGAGGGATAAACACCAGTATGGGCAGCATATCACGACTTCAACAGTGAAGAGTGATTTTGGGTTCATGAACTAAGTGATTATTGCGGAGATTTGTACGATAGGAAAGAGATCTCTTGATTAATGACTGCCAATAGACTCGACTAAACGTTACAGATAGCATGTAACCCCTGCTTCAGTGTACAATCCGACATGTCCAGCCAAAGAGCTGGAATCACTATTTGGGTTAAATACCACTGCTATTAACCCTATTTATTATTCATATATCACGACAATATTTAATGTTCATAAGTCTGGGTTGACAGCATATGGAATTGCATGTGAGCTCTAAAAGACATATATTTAGTCTATGTTATATTACTAGCAATTTATATAACATATGTACCTTGATTATGTCATTACATCACTCTATGTCAAATGCGCCCATGCTTATGAAACTGCTCAACGACATAAAATATGTGAGATTCTTCAAATTGAAGACTCCACATGAAGCCCTGCCACGAAAACTATGAACTGATATATGTACGATTCCAGGAGCTGTTTCTGTGTAATCTGAGGGATATACCAATTGTTCTCATTCGTCTTCGGACTTACACAGACATCTGATGATGTCAAGTATGTGATACCAGTTGCACCCACTACCAAGATAACTTCCAAAGTCGAATGACTGCCGGCGCCTCCCGCGTGGTCTGGACAGTCCATGTGGCGGTTATTGGCCAGCCGTCTCATGAGTCATTGAGACGCTCGTCCCTTTGACGATACTTGGCCATGTCAGTATGCAGATAATCTGCAACTCAGCTGAGCCAATCACACGACAAGATCGTTGACCACGCCTTCCGTTTTGAGTGAATGGGGAGATTTTTAAAGCCGTCTTGGGATTCTTTAATGATGTTGTGGAAGGCGAGTCTAGACAACGCTAGTGAGGTACCTTGATGCATACGTCATTTAGCGGCGTGCTGATGTACTTCTTAACAAAAACAAGGGTATTTGAATGCCTGAAATCCCACCATGAAGAAAGAACTCAACAAAGGCAATCCCCTGTTCTGGTTTGGTGGTGGTCTATGATGGACAGACTAAACGGACGAGGCCTCACGTCATTATTATTAATTGAGGGTAACCTCAACACATTCTTTGTTGACAGATTTCCATTGGTAAGGTACATTACTGCAAATGGTGCTGCTTTTTATTTATGCGGAAATCGAACTTTCTGGACTGTCATCTTTTATGTCTCTCATTATTGTTTTCTAATTTACGTTCCTTTTCAGATCTCACTGTTTGACTTTATCTGCCATGGCGCATCGAATTCGCAGCGCAAATCGCATCATTTGAAATATTGAACACCCGCACTTTTGCTCACCAAGCTGATCACAAATTTAAGGTAAATACACTGCGGATTGCAAATTACGTATGATCTGAATCTTATTCTCAAATTATCGCCACCGAATTTCTGGAATCAGAACCCACTGCCTGCAATCGCATTTGCTCCCACCTCTCCAAATGCCCCGGATCTCGACACTTGCCCGCCGGGGCATTCAAACCCAGCATCTATTTCAAACCTCCCGCTTCTCCCGAATACATCGCTTCTACAATGCCAGCCTCAGCTCTCGTTGTGGCAGCCGCCCGCTCCATGGCTCATTCTATTGCGAGCTCTTTACATCCTCCAAACCATTGACGCTACCCCGGAACCCCGCGATTTAGAAAGCCCAGTTCCAAGATAGTGGGTATACTCTCAGGGATCTTAGTAGTCTGGGGTATGTACCCTTCTGACGACTTCGAGCGTTTGCGGCCGGTACCGCGGGCGCGATTGATTGACGATGGTATTAAATCGACTACATCATCGAGAGGACTAGGGTTACCTTTACCTGAACTGCCACTGGATGCCTGGTCAAATTTCTCGAAGAAGTTCGAGGGGTTCTCTAACTCGATGGATATCGAATGGGCTTCTGTCTCAGACAAGATTGTTGACTTGATTCTCCCTGAGTGGTCCCGTTCAGTTCCGGTGTATCTGCGCAAGTTACAGCGAGAGTTATCCATGGCACCAGGGTCTCTTGCTGATGAGATCTGGAATGAAGCGCATGACAGCATTGCTAACCCTGAGACTCGGTACATAGCCAAGGTTAGGGTTTCTAATGATCTATGCGACGAAGAGAAGGAGTTTGTTTACAGAAGACGGAAGATGGCTGCTGTAGGTCTTGCCCGTTACCTGGATCTGGATGAGACTGATGTTCACCCTGATGATGTTCCTACTATTGCGCTGTGTGGCTCTGGCGGTGGTCTCAGAGCCTTAGTTGCTGGAGCTGGTGCTCTAATGGCTGCTGAACAAGATGGTCTTTTGGACTGTGTCATGTATACTGCGGGTGTCAGTGGTTCATGCTGGCTCCAGGCTATATATAACTCGACTCTGTCCGAAGGCAAGGTATACCGAGTCTTGGACCACTTAAAGGCCCGTCTGGGCGTTCACATTGCGTATCCTCCAGTGGCTCTTGATGCCATGAGTTCCGCTCCCACTAACAAGTATCTGCTTGAGGGTCTGGTCGAGAAGCTCCGTGGTGACACGAAAGCCCAGGTTGGACTTGTTGATATATACGGCATTCTTTTGTCTTCTCGTCTGTTGGTTCCCAAAGGTCATCTTGGTATTAACCAAGACAACTTCAAGTTATCCAAACAGGAGAAGTACATTCGCTATGGTCAGGCTCCGATGCCCATATACACCACTGTTCGCCACGAGATCCCCAAAATTGACAACAAAAACATCGATAGACATTCGACCGAACACGAGAAGGCAATTGCTAAGAAGGAATCGTGGTTTCAGTGGTTTGAGATCACCCCGTACGAATTCTTTTGCGAGGAGTTTTCTGCCGGTATCCCGACATGGGCTCTAGGTCGAAGATTCAACAACGGTATTGATGTTCCCCAGAGTGACGGATTTCAACTCCCCGAGATCCGTATGCCTATCTTGCTTGGTATCTTTGGAAGCGCCTTCTGTGCCACCTTGAACCACTATTACCGTGAGATTCAGCCTATGGTTCGGAGTCTCAGCGGTTTTAGTCCTCTGGACGAGATCATTAGTGGACGTAGTGCTGACCTTAGCAAGGTTCACCCTATCGAGCCTGCAACCATGCCAAATTTTGCTTATGGCATGTACGGAAAGCTTCCGAATACTACTCCGGACAGCATCTTGGAGTCGGAGTATATTCAACTCATGGATGCTGGGATGTCCAACAACCTCCCAATATACCCTCTTTTGAGGCCGGGCCGCGATGTCGAGGTGGTCCTCGCCTTTGACAACTCAGCCGACATTAAGAATGATAACTGGCTTGCGGTGACTGATGGATACGCCCGTCAACGGAAGATCCGTGGTTGGCCTGTTGGTATCGGTTGGCCTAAGGGAGTGGCTGTCGAGAAAGCAGACCAGCAGATCAGGGAAGAGAGTAAGGTTATCAACGAGGCCAACTCCAAATTATCACAGGCTAAAAGGACGATGTCTCTTGTAAGAGCCAGTCTATTCCTAGTGCCAGCCCTGAAGATCATGGGCTAGGCTACTGCACTGTCTGGGTGGGAACTACTGCCGAACAGAAGACGGACCAGCACAACGAGGGCATTCCGTCATCTCAAGCCATCACTGACTTCGCCTCTCCCCACATGATGTC
This sequence comes from Meredithiella fracta, assembly GCA_023677585.1. Taxonomy (NCBI): domain Eukaryota; kingdom Fungi; phylum Ascomycota; class Sordariomycetes; order Microascales; family Ceratocystidaceae; genus Meredithiella; species Meredithiella fracta. The sequence continues at coordinate 326,322 of JAGXCV010000007.1, forward strand.
TGACAAAGCCGGCCTCGCCGTTATATATATGCCTCTACTCCCCAATAAGAAGGTTCCTGGTGTCAACCCTTGCACCACCGATTACCTCAGCACGTGGAACTTCGTCTACACCCCTGAGCAAGTCGACAGCGTCGCTGCCCTGGCGCAAGCAAACTATGAAGAAAGTAAGGAGCAGGTCCGGGCCTGTATCCGGGCTGTCTACGAGCGCAAGAAGAAGATGCGTGAGGAGCGTCAGAGGGCGTTCAAGACAGAGAAGTACCGTCACTTGGTCCGCAAGGGTCTGGCTACCAAGCTTGGAGAGGGTGACATATTTTCTTCATTTGAGGTTGACTGGATCACATGATTGATATTATACACGATTTACGGTCTCTTTTATTTCCTTTGTCTTACCCCATATTATTTATATTATCAGCATCCCGGAGTTCATGGATTGGTCCTGAACTCGGGCTAGGGCAGTGTCCTCATCATAATGCTTCTAAAGAGCACTGTTTTCATGGGGGCCTTCTAATTTTTGATAAATTGGGTTGTTTTTGCTTTTATTTTTATCCCCACGGATGGAGAGTTGTGACTCTCGGATAGCGTTGGATGTTGGATGTTGGACGATGGATTTTGGCTTTTGTTTTGGAACAGACTTGGGGTTTCAACCGAGATAACTCATACATTTTATACAACTCGATATAAAACAAGAATGAAAACTAGATAATACAAACAGTTCTTTAGAACTACAACCAGTTTTATATATCCTCACAAACCAAACAAAACGATATTAAATCCTTACTTAGTCATTTCAGCTTTCATCTGATCCTTGATCGTCGTGATAGTGCCCGCACCATTGTAAACCATCGTAGTGTAGACCATCGCAACGCTCGCGCCGGCATTCAACACCTCCAGAGCCTGCTTGCCGTCCGTGACACCCCAGTGGCGAATAGTGTCATCCGCTCCTTACCCTCGGCTATTGTCGCCGCATCGAATAACGCCCGGTACTTCTTCACCAACTCAACGGTCCGCGGGAACATCTCAGGACCCGAGTAACCGCCGGTCTCTCTCAGCGCCTGCTGTTCCCGACCGGTCAGCAGGACGCCCTGGGGGACAACCCCGGTCCGTCTGCTAGTGGTGTTGCCAACAATGACACCATCGACACCGCTACAGGAGACAGCCTCGACGATACCCTCCATCTGCGTGACCTCATCCTCATCAGGGGAAACCTTGACCATAACTTTGGGTCTAGTCTTGCGGCCGACCTTGTTGGCCTCCTCGACAACGGCGGTCAGAAGACGGGTGAGAGGCTCGACAGCCTGAAGGTCACGGAGACCCGGGGTGTTGGGCGATGAAACGTTGACAACAAGGACATCAGCGTACGGCGCAAGACGCTGGACACAATAAGTATAATCGCGCGTAACGGCCTCGACGTCCTTTTGATCAGTCACTTTGTTCTTAGCAATCTGGACTAACAGCATTTTGCCATCCCTCAGGGATCCAGGAGGAACCTGCCCAACACCGTCAAGAACCTCCTGCTCGGACAGACCGTTGTCAATGCCGTAGCGGAGGACCCGCTCGCGGAGAACACGGGCCAGCGCATCGGCACCAATGGAATTCAAGCCGTAACGGTTGACCATGCCCTCAAGAGCCGGGACACGGAAAAGACGAGGACGCAGGTTACCGGCCTGGGGGAGCGGTGTGCAGCCACCAACCTCGACAACACTGGCACCAAGGTCGAAAAGGACGTCGGGGATATCAGCGTTCTTATCGAGACCGGCGCTGATACCAATGGGGTTGGTGATCTTCTGACCGAAGACGTTGGTAGCAAGCTCAACAGGGTCGAGGGAACGCTCACGGGGGTGGATACTAAGGGCATACAGATTCTTGAGGATGGTGGTACTAGTGTGATGGGCGTCTTCGGCGTCGGGGAAGATGATGCGAAGCATAGGCGGGACGATGTAGCGGTGGACCGAAGCACGAGAGTCAGTGCCGTAGAAATAGCTAATGATACCGACGATACCAAGGCCAGTAGTGTAGACGGTGAACTTCCCAGGGCGACTGGATGACGCAGAATTCGAGGCGTGACGGCGGGCGGCGGGGCCTGCTTGCTTCGGGAGAGTCCGGGAAGCGTTGGCGAACAGGGTGGATGACATCGCGGTGGGGGATTGTGGGGGATATAGTGGCGGGCTCCCAGGAGACCAGAAGAGAACCAAAAGGGTCGGTGGATATTGAATTTATGGCTCAATGGCTGGTTTCTGGAGAGACATCGTGGGTCAAACGAGTATCGGGGTATCAATGGGGGATGATGCTGAAGATTGTGCGAGTGGTGTAGTGATTGACAGCTGACAGGGGCTGGCATCAGCTGCTGTTGGTCCCAAGCTTCAGTCGATTTGGGTGGGAGCTTCAACTATGATGAAATGATATGTGATTATGAAGATGGTTATGGGCGGCGATGAATGGAATTTTTCAAGGATGAATCATTCAGTTGCATGATAATAACGACTTCCTAATTGTCATCTGCTACAATAAAAAAATCAATGTATAACCTGATTGTGTGCTCGATTTTGTTTGCATCGGATCCGCACTGGCACTAACACCCCGGATCCATTCTGCTCCTTATCGCATCTTATGTTCACTAACATACTCCGCTATAGTACACATATTGTGGGAGAATTCTGAAGATAATGACCGCAAAGTAGTTCGATGTCTGGTATATCGTAACTGGCTGGATATTCTGAATTGAGTTTCTATCTGTCGTGATTATACTGGTGTTCTGAGTGCCCAGCTTACTGTGACGACCGGTACTACTGTAGTCGAGTTGGAGATGTGCATCGTAGGAAATGCCTCACTTCTTCGCCGCCTCATCCGCCTGGACTTTGGCAGCATTGGCCTTATCCTCTTCAGCCCATCCTCTCATCTGCTTTGACCAGCTGTATGTCTGATGTCAGAATTTTATACCATTAAAATTACTAGGAATTACTTACATTTTGCTGAAGTAGAAACGGCCGGGCTCCGGTCTCTTCCAGAAAGTCTCAATTTGGCAGCTGTACCAGAAGATCCAAGCATCGATGAAGAAAATACCGAGACCCAGAATCGCAGTGTTGCGTTTCCAGTTCGGCGGGTTGGCGTACCAACCACCGGCTGGCGACCAGACGTGCTTGGGGTAGCTGGAGTAGAGATGTTAGGCTATATGGCACATCATAACTGGAGCATTTCTCCGCTAAAACTCACGGGATCTTTTGGAAGCCACCACCCTACAAATTCGTTAGTATATTGTGTTCAGATGGGAACATTTTGTAAATGCTTCGCTCTCACCATTATGAAAAAATCGTCAAATACTAATGATTAATCGGGAAATCGAACCTGTAACAGTTCAGTCTACCTAATCTTGAAGCTCACGATCCCAACTAATTAGCCCAGGATGTCAGCTCATAGAAGATGTTTCTGAATGGATAACCGGCTAATCACCGGTAAACTACAACACTCTCCATTCCTCAAAAATCTGGATCCCTGTAAATTCCACACCAAGCCTTGTCTAGAGCCTTGGTGGGTAGCTGGTAGCACACGACCGTAACAGGAAGGCAGGCTCTAGTAGGTGTGTGTGGTGCAACTACCAGACTGGAGCGAGAAACTTTTCCTGGTCCAATAGAGAACTGCCGACGACGTCCTCACGACACCCGCTTACCACTGTGCAGCATTATCTGGCCTGTGAGCGTCACTTTAATAGAGTCGAAACTTAATTGATTTCGGGATTTCTTGTTGTTTTCCTGGTTTTCACCACCAATTCAATTTGTGTACTTGGCAAAGTACGGCTGTTTGCAAAGCCTTTTTTCTACCGTCATTTGTGTCCCTCGCCGACTCGAACGTTCGGGGCCTGACTCTTAGCGACCGATTTGATATTACATACATCCTGCCACTAGCCCCTCCTAGACACTACTGACAAAATGATGAAGCGGTTAAGAATTCAGAAGCTGGTCAGTCGTATAGCTTCCGTCACCCCGACTGCTACTTGCCGAGTTTCTCTGGCCGTAGCCCGTATGGTCCGCTTCCAATCGACTTTTGCCGGTGAACAGCCCGTCAATGCTGTTGCTATTTCCAAATACGAATCGATCCCGCAAACTGCCTTCCAAGATGTTCGACCCATCATTGGGGAGAACGCCGAGGGTGTGTCGCCCGATGTTGTGACTCCGTACCCGTCTCCGCCGATTGAGGCAGCTCTGTCTTCTGCCAAGTTGAACGCCCTGCATGCCCGTCTTGGTCTTACCGAAAAGTTCCCGATTCACACTCTTGCCCGCGCGCTCGTTGACTCTTCTGCCGACGAGAACGCCAAGTTCAACAACACCAACCTGGCCTACTTCGGTGGTACTGTTATCAACTATCATTTGTCTGAGTTCCTGGTGTGCAAATACCCCCGTCTTCCTATGTTGATATTGTACGAAGTCATGCGTGGTTACGCCGGTCCCGAATCCCTCTCTGAAGTTGCCAAGCAATGGGGTGTCGAGAGTGCCGAGGAGCCCGGTGGTGAGGTTGACCCCGGTCTCCTCCAATTCTCTCGCGACCTCACCAAGGGTGTCCAGATACGCTCATGGGGTTTTTCCCGCAAGGAGACCTTGTACGCTGAGAAGTACAACTGGCGCCGCAGTGTCAGTTCTAGAACAGTTCTCGACGACGCCTTCGGTGACACCGCCCCTACCCTTATCCCTAAGCCCTCCGAGTCTGAGAATGGGAAGCTTCCCCGCGAAATCGTCGAGGCCCAGCGCAAGGCGTGGATGAACCTGCGTGCGCGCGCTATGTCAAATTTTGTTCAGGCTGTCATCGGTGGCATCTATATTCACCGTGGTCGCGAGGCCGCCAAGTCCTTCGTCCACAGCCACCTGTTGACCCGGTCCCTCCCCATTGACCGGATGTTCGCCTTCAGAAACCCCACCCACGAGCTCACCAAGTTATGTGCTCGCGAAGGCTTCGAGCCACCAGTCGCCCGCATGGAGAGTGAGACTGGTCGTAATTCACGGACGCCTGTCTATGTTGTCGGTATCTACAGTGGCACTGATAAGCTGGGCGAGGGTGCCGGTTCTAGTGTAAACGAAGCTCGTCTCAAGGCGGTCATGAACTCACTGAAGGCGTGGTATCTGTACAGTCCCGGCGAGAATGTCCGCGTACCCAGCGACATGTACAATTCTAATGTTGCACCCTGGGCGGCGCCCTACATTGATATTGGTGAAATTGTTGTGTAAGCAGCTCTTGTTGGATGGTTTCAGTGGGATGGATCATGGGGTCAATTAGCGTTTTGCATTTTCTTTGTATTTTGGGTCTGGGATACAACAACCCGTCGACCGTGTACATTATTCTTTCCTTTTTTGTTCTCTACAGCATTGCTGCATCAGAGCAGTAATAAAAATGTATTATGATGATGTTAGTGGGATGATGGTTAGAGATATCTGGTTTTTGGAGAGGATGGAACTTAGGAGAGGGTAAGTGGAGTGATGGAGTGTGGAAGAAACATTGTGTACGATTAACGAAGCCTATATCAGGGCTTCTTGTAGAATAGCAAATATGTACCATCACATACCTTCATTACCAAATGTATGACCTGATTTTTACCTGAAAATATAGGTTTATATTGATGTGGAACTAACTAAATGCAAAGAGGTTGTGGACGTGTTGATACTGAGTACTATAATGTAGAGGTACTGAGCTAAGATATTCAAACCCTCACTTACAACTCACCAGCGGCGTAATTGTTCTTGTTCTTGAACTTGCGGTTGACCGGACCGAAGAAGTCTCTAACGGCATCGGCCAGACCTTCATCGGTAAGACGCATGTGCTCACCCGGGACACTCCGGAGGTAGAGGGAACCCTTCTCGTTCAGCTCACGGAGACCAAGCCAGTCCTCAGTGTAAAGCTTGCTAGATTCAAGGGGACGGTCTTAGTGTTATTGATTTCACCAAACCAGGCGGACTCCTTGGGGATCAGGACGGTGTCATCTTCGAACTGGTATAGAGCAAGGTTGGTCAGAGAGGCCAGGTTCTCCTTATACGAAGCCTTTTTCTCATGGCGCTCGTTGTTGATGTCAGCTAAGAAGGCAGACGAGGCCAGGTAGTTGTCGTAATCTTCGGGATCACGGAAGTACTGAGCGGGAATGAGACGGGACTGGACAAAGTTGGACCAGGTGTTGAACTTGAGCAGAGCCATGGCGCCCTTGCACAGTAAATCCGTAGTACCACAGTCATGGAAACTCGAGATACCAGCGTGCGGAGACCCAAAAGTCACCAGACTGCGAATGGGGGTTGTTGCAGCGCTCGACATAGCCACGCAGGAAAGCGCCGCCTTGTGAGAAGCCAATAGCATCAATGGCAGGAGCAGTTGAGAGAATCGGGTGGCTAGCGAGAGAATCGCAGACAGTCTCGATTTGGGTAGTGACATTTCCGAGGAAGGAGGCTGAACGATCGGAATTGCCGTCGGCACCGATCTGGACGTAGTGTACGAGAGTGCCAGGGTTGATGTCCTCAATTAAGGAGCCGACACTCTGGATACCTTCGGCATTATAGGAATCACCAAGACCTATAGTTTGTTAGTTGGGTATGTTTGTGATGAGCACATTTAATAGTAATTGCTTACCATGCCAGATGACCACAGGCAACGGAGTGTCATCGGTGTCATCATGGCCTTTGTTCAACTTGAAGCGCGTCGCAATGACAATGTTAGAGGCCCACAGTGCATACAGAGCACCGAAGAGAGGTTGGTAACGCATATCGAAGGGTCACTGCAAGGAACAAATCTGAAAGAAAAAATATGTATTGAAGATGCAATATTTCACGATAGTAGATGTCGAGTAGATGGATGAAGTTTGATGAAATAAGCTCGGGTGATTATATTTTAAGTCATAAACCAAGAAAACGGTTGTGCGAATGTGGAAAGAAATGACGTCGTGCGACTGGTCGCGAGGTTCAGACCGGGGTAATGCAACAGCTATTATATATGTGGCGTGATTGTGGCGCGTAATTAAGTGCGTGGCGCCGAATTTCTATCAATCTCTAAGTATGCGACGACTTTCTTGATGTGTCCCACCGAATCAATGCTATTTTGGCCAGTAGTGCTATTGCGCTCTATTTTGAACACAATGCTTTTCATAACGTGAGACTTGAAACATCATCAGTTCTTTATATCATTGACCACGATCACAAGAGTTGGCCGCAGCACCATCTACTACGACGCGGCGCGACGAACAACCGCGACTTTCCCATCCATCTAACGACATTGACGTCGTTTCCGATTATCACTTTGACCGGTTCTGTATACATACACCATGAAGCCCGGTCATCTACCACAGAACCCAATGTCCCATGGACATGGTCCTGGACCGCGTGGGGGGGGGGATTTCGGTCACGGCATAGGCCCCATGTGGCAAGGCCCGGGCCCAAACCGAAATCTTTCGATGGGAAACGTGGTGCATAACGGTAGACCGCCGCCAAAACAGTCAGTGAAACCAGGCTCGCAAACTCCGCAAGAACTGGAAGTTGAGGTAATCACAGACGGTGTAGAACCGTTCAGAGGTCCGATTCCGGGCCGTAACGTGGTTCCGTCACAATATATGCTGCAACAACATATCCGAAAAGCGTCCAAGGTCCCAGCATCATCTTTACAGTCGGAAGAAATTCTCAGAATCCAGGGTATTCAAGCCATTGATAATGTCAGGAAGGCGCTACAACTGTAGGTTGAGCTTTCCTATCGCCACATTCAAGTTCAGCCTCTAACACTCGATAGACCCGTACGAACCTTTGATACCGCCGCCTGCTACTTTCACAGATCACGACTCCATACACCAGAAAACTTCTGGTATGACTTAGCTATGGCTGCTTTGTTTGTTGCTTGCAAAGTGGAGGATACTATGAAGAAGTCCGGGATATATTGTGTGCTGCTCACAACCTTAAATCGCCTGAACACCCTATATCTCCAGATGATAAGGTTAGTTGTCCCTTGATTTCTGATGGACATTTCTTTTTCTAATGGCGTCTAGTCCCTTGAGAGACCATCAGCAAACATAATAGCGCTTGAGCGCACTATCCTAGAGACGGTTGGTTTCGATTTCCGAGTTCGTCATCCTCAGCGTCACCTCGCAAAGATTTGTCGCATTGTCGTACCCAAAGAAAACAGGCTTGAGTTTTCCAAATTTCATACGATGTCATGATGGACATGTACAAGACCTACATCCCGATCAAGCAAAACACAAACACTATGGCTCTAGCGGCACTAGAGCTGACTTGCCGACTGTTAGACAGAAAGTTGGATTTTGTCAAAGACAACGGCCCTAAAATGTTCACTGTCGAGCGGGTAAACATCGTTGAAACGATCATGGATCTTCTTGAGCTCTACTCCCACCATCACAAACTCACGATACTAGGCTCCTTATACACCATCGAAATCTTCCTTGCAATTAAAATCGCCATCAATGAAGAGGCAGAACGCAACTCATATCCCGATCGATATGCCACGCGCTGCGTTGAATGCGATGGGGCCACCAATCTAGCGCTACCCGTAACCCCGGGATCCGGCGATCCAGTTCAGATCAACGACTCTACCCGTTTCATGTTTTCACCCGAACGTGCCCAGGCCGAAGAGGACGAATACAAACGCTGCATAGAAGACAAATACGAAGAGCATGAGGAAGAGACTGAAATACCGATAAAATACCCAGTCGCCCCGACGGGCGGCAGGAGAAGAGACAGAGTCCGTCCGGGTCACGGTCCACCCTTAGGGCCGGCCGGGCATGAAGCTCATTGGCATCCGTATTCTAAGGAGCGGGCGCGGCGTGGGGGACGCAAGATGCATTAGTTTAAAGATCTTAATTGTATATAGAACCAAAATCATTGATAGCATGCGTCAGCATGATTCCACGATATCGTCTCACAATATTTTCTTAATTCTTGTTTGTTCAATATTGGTCAACCAACAGTCACCGTAACATGATATATTCGGATATTTTATTGGCCCCATGGGCCAATCATTGAAGTTTAAAATATTTCCTTGCTAGAACATGGTTTAATCCAATAAAATGCATCGAGACTACACATTATCAGCTTGTCTGGGTTTGTCTACGTCAGCAGTTCTGCCACACTATAAGCTCTCACATGATTTGTACTTTAAGTCCATGCAATTGACAAATTGCACTGTCTCTGATAGGAGTTCCCTAGTTCAAGAAATGATAAGCTTTGATATTACGATGCAAGCTAAATCTGACCCCACACGACCAGAGACGTCGATATCGAAATGCCGCAGACAGATATATGTATTTGGAGAATCAGTCAAGTAGAATTATGAAATATTAAGAGCCCACAGGGGAATAAGAGGGCTGTGACGTTTTCCTACAGAATATGGAATTGAGACACATGACACTGATTCCAAAATCCCGTCTCGGCAAGAGGGCTAATCGTTGTGGTCGTCATGTGTTTCGCCATTATGATTTTTGTTGTCTTTGGATACGTTTGAAGTCAGGAATGTGGGATGAAGTAAACAAGCAAACAGTTGCAATATCTCGAAGCTTCGCTTAATTTTCCGATTGAACACATTTAGAGTTCTGAGATCATCATATAATTGGTTACTGCATCGCAAGAAAAACACAAATAAATAGTTAGTTGGGTCAAAGGAGTTCTACAGCAAGATTCACTGCCTCAGCCGGACTTCTAGGATTTTGACACACCTCTCCACCTACGCTATCACTACATGGACTAAGTCATCGGGCAGCAAGCCAACTGCCGGCAGCCAGGGGCCACAAATCGCTGAACAGCCCTAGGCGATATTGGTACGGAGACACTATAGATTATCGAAATGTAGTGTCGAAATACTTTCGTCCTACACTACGTTAGAGCCAACGTAGGTAATTTTCTTAGTCGCTTCCGACGCAGATAGTGGCATGTAGTGTTTACACTTGGTACCAGGGCCGCATTAGACTAGGCCCAATGATGATTTCGAATATAACACATTGCAAATACCAGCTGATGTATGTAAATAAGAGAATAATGATTCATGTATTATGAAGTGTATCCATTCTGGCAATCAGCACTCCATAATATCGACAACCTGATGATTTGGTCATAGGGCTAGTCGTCAGTCGATCACCAGCAAACTGCAGTCAGTCACAATTAACTCAGTGTCAGCGGCATCTTGGCTCTAACCAGCGGGCCTTTGGGGCCTGAACCTATAACTTCTGTAACTTCCACATCTAAAAGAGCCCACTTTCAGCTGCAATTGCCAAATTTTATGGGGATTCTTTCCTTGTTTAGAACATATCCCTCTATACCTGCTGCTACCTCCGCATATCATAAGCCCGCCTTCCTCTATCGCCAGCTGAGGTGCTGGCAGCAATCCCCGGCAAAAACAGCTACAAGCGACTTGGGCGAAACCCGGCATGCGTACCTGAGTTCTTAGACAAAGACCACCTATATTTTTCACCTACATTTGTCTATTTTACATCCCGCTGTATTTCTTTCTTTTCTTTTCTTCTCTCTTCCTCTTGGTTTTCGTCTTTTGTCATCATCTCTATTGTTGTCTCATCAACACTGCTTTGGATCTCACATCTACTCAAATACAAATTTCACGAATCAAGAATTTGCTTAGTCCCGACTCCGCAGACCTATTACTTTGCATTATCGAGAATTCTATCACCTTGAGAATCTTAGCATCATTCGCTCATTCACACACGACATCTTCATTCGCCTCAACCGCATCTTGTGCTTATCTTAATTCCACAATACTGATAAAATGGCTTCTCCTATTACGGAAAAGCCTCTCACTGAGCGCTTCCAAGAGCTCGCTAAGACTTTACAGTGTAAGCTTCCCATTGCTTTGCGCCCCGCCATCTTAACCCCGTCATACCCAGCATTATCCTCGGTCAGCATCATGGAAGCAATTACTGACATTCATTTTGGACAATAGTTGCGTGGTTCGTCGGGTAAGAAAACACTTATTTTCCATCATCGCATTGTAGTGATTTCACTTTCTCTGGGTTCTGGCAGTCGTAAGAGTACGCTGGCGCTATGCTACCCTCCCCGCTCCATCTGTTTACCGTTGTTAACTAGACTGTGACATCACATGATTACATTCATAGTACTCATCACATGTCAGCGACGAGAAATTTCATAGTCAAAGTTGATAGCAGATAATTATGAGGGGTGGGAGGGTTATTACAGCTGTCTTTACGAATTAACTTGCGCAAAAGATAGCAAGTGTCACGCCGGCCTCACGATACGATATCACAGTCCTTAGAAACAAGTTTTAAACGTTGTATCCTCATTTTATGTACTCACGTACTAACATTACTATTCTCTCTAGTCACGTCTCTCTAATCTTTAACTCTCTGCTCTACATCTTCCAGTTCGTTAAGTTCAATACTAATGGTGGTTTTGCTCGCTTCTCGTACCGTGTCTCCTTCTTGTCGGCTATCGTCACCTACGGTATTGTTATCTACAAAACTATGGTCGCTCGCCAGAAGGTTGGGTCCAAGACTCAGGCTGGTGTTGCTTCCCTGATCGGTGATGAGAACGTCCAGTACCTTTGTAAGTATCTTCCGCTACCTCATGCCTCTGACTACCCTGTCATACCGTGACAGGCATCGCTGCAATCTTGAGATGTCAATCGTAAGATTACTAATTACGTTGGTGTTTAGTCATGTCAGTTTTCTGGTTCCTCATGCCCCATTTCACTCTGGCCCTCCTCCCTTACGTCATCTACTCGATCTTCCACGTTGCCACTTACCTCCGCACGAACATTGTCAACACCATATACCCTCCTATTGTTGCCACCGCTGAAGGTACCAAGGCTCAGCTTAGCCCCGCTGCTGAGCGCTGGATCGTTACTCTAAAGAGCTTTGTTAACAGCCACTATGACACCTCGATGTCTTTGGTTGCTAGCTTCGAGGTAACCCTCTGGGTCGAGCTTGTCATGTACGCTCTGTTGTTCCGCCGCTGGTCTTGGGTCTTAATCACTGTCTATACTGTCTTTGTCCGCGTTCGCTACAACCAGAGCTTGCAGCTCCAGCAGATGTTCACCACTCTGACTGCCCAGATTGACTCCAAGATGGCGTACCAGGGCACTCCTCCCACCCTTCGCCAGGGTTGGGAGACTGCCAAGTCTATCACCAAGCAGTTCTACACTACCACTGACATCTCCAAGGTTGCTGGTGGTGCTTCTGGTCCCAAGAAATCGTCTTAAACAGTCAATAATTCACTTACGCATGGAGGATAAAGTCCTCCGAACTTGTCTTGGTTCGGAAAATAGATGGGGTCTATAGGGGTTGAGAGTGGATGTTGAGTAGAGAAGTCCCCTTTGAGCGTTGTATAACTCGCATTTTTAAAAACGGGAGCCATAAATATGATAATCTTAACTTTAAATAATAGGCACAAGTGATTTATATTAGGATTCTTCTTGCTAATTGGTGTATCATTATGAAAATATGTGGACAACATTATGTTGTATAATACGGAATATAACTTGTTAGTTTTCCTTTTAAATTAGTCTGCGCTCTTCGATCCTTAGGTACTTGAGAACTCCCATAGTCCAGCTTCATCAAGATTTTCAATCATGTATTTCGTATATTTGATAATCATAAATATCACATCACATTCTGTATATAACCCCCGCTCCGAATCAAGTTATTTGCAGATCACCTCGACTGCATTCCAGACATCAGGTCCAAGACTTGCATCTCACGTGGCCAAGTATTAGGGAGGTCTGCAGCTGAAGCTCCCAGACTGGGTGGGATTTGATGTCTCAGTCATATGAAATATCAAAGGAGGTAATCAGAGCCAATAGGGCAGAGATGTTGTCGGGGAATGAGGGGAGTGTGGACTAAGAAAGGTTGGTCAAGTGGATTAGAGGAATTATCGTGAGTTTGAAATTGAGAGCTCGGTTAGCCAGAGGAGATTGGGCGAGACATTAGGGAGGTTATAGATTCATGAGTACAGCGTGGTAATTTCCAGAGAGATGTTCCGGCTAGAAATGGCGATGCTTAAGAATATTATTGGGGTATCTAGCAAGAGGCAATTAATATAGGTAAAGATTCCAATGGTTCTATAGCATCGCAGCTAATATATTCATTCTAAAGTGCCAAAGTGAACAGTTGTTCCAACCATGTGCCACACATCACACAAATGTGTCAAGATATTGAGATAGACAAGCAGCAGCCATCAAGATTTTGTATTACGTCCAGATCCATGTCATTACGAAGCCACCCAACAAGAATTCATTCATGAGTAATCACGAGCAAATTTATTCTAGATTATGTGAGGGGAGTTATGAATGATGGAAACCACTTTTGAAGGTTAGTGCAGGTTCGGGGAGATCTGGGAGGGTAGTAGTTCATTCTTGGTGATCGGTAGGAAGCTAGTCCTTAGTAAGGCGGAATATGGTGGGAGAGTGAGATATGGCGCTTCATGAATAGAGATTTAGTCTCAGTACGCTGGGTAGTCATGTCAAATGTGATAGTTATAAGGCTACAGGTAACATATATGAGAGTCTCAGAAGTTGGGAATAGTGTCTTCCTTCAGCACGTTGTGATTGGGTTTTAAGTGGAAGCAATTGCGCCATGGCAGGATTTTTAAGCGAACCGCAAAATCTAGACATACATTATCATCACAATTACATCTTGCCCACTATCATCACCCCTCATCATGAATAACTCATCGCCATCACCATCTCTCCATCTCAATATTCCTCTCCCCCACCCAATGATAGACCGACACCACGTCTCTGTCTCACCTACCCACCCAACATCATTCCCTCTTCACCAATTATATTGCCCAACTACTCATTATCTCATCTACAAGCTCCCCTCCGAACGCTTCATCTGGTTATGCCGATAGAGAAATAATAATATTCATGCATAATAACTTTCCCTAGGCGGTATCATCTTTTAAGCGATCCTAAACAGCGATAATTAGCTTCTGTGTGAAGCCAACGAGCTAGTGGGTGACTGATAGAATATAGTATCGGGATTTATGTAGGTTGAGGGTGATAGTAATTGAGGGTTTGTGGTTTAGGTGGAAGTTTCTGATGGTAAAAGATGATGGATTATGTTTGTAAACTTGAGTTGGATAACCGATGTGAGCAGTTAGATAGGCAAGGGCTAATTAGAATTCTCACCGGCGTGGAATGAATGTTCTATACATAGACTCCCAGAGTAAGCAAAATACATCGAAATTCGCATGTTTATATTTGCTCATCAGGATTTAGTAATGCAGATCCATCGAGGGCACAACAAATGAGGCATGTTTATGGAGAGTATCAGAAAGCCATCACCTTTTGCATTGTACATAATTTGTGTATTGTCAATCAGATATGGTGTAGACCATTTGCGTATATTAACAGGATCAATATTAGGGTTAGTAATACACACACACACACACATGGCCTTCTCACAGTGCGTGCCATATTAAAATAAACATTAATGTTACATATTAGGTATATATATATACAGTATATTATACCACACGCACGTACTTGTACTTCATCCTAGACGGTCAATTCTCCGGAATTCATTATCAAGTTCAACAAATAATGTCATCTCCCAAGGCACACAGACTACAAAGCCATATTTTGTTTATTGGAAAGTTCGGCTCGATAGTCTGAGCACAGAGCGATCTCGAAATTAGTATTTAGCTAGCGTCGCACTCAAAGAACTTTTGAAGAACAACTAGCCTGTGAATCGCTAAATAGGAAACATCATCGTTGCATTGAAGGCTGTATCCGTCTTAAATGAGAATAGTAGTTATTTAGGGGGTGCTTAATGGGAGTCTGGTGAGCCGTGGTTGGTGGTGGTGGTGATTGTGGGAATTATGAGGGGAGAGAACGGATGTTTGGCTAGGGGCCCGATGAGTTTGGTAATATGGTGGTCGGGCGGTGAAACTACAGGGAGGGTTCCAGATTATCGGGTCTTGATTGTGAGGATGATGGAGATTTAGGATGTTGCGACCCCTTTTGTTTATTTGGTTGATAGTTAGGTGATCTGATATTGAATGTCATCATGGTTTCTGTGGTGAAGAAGACAACTTCTAATCAGGTTCATGACCAGAATTCGGAGTCCGTAAAGAACACGAGAGATAAGTTGTTTTTCTCACAAACTTTGAGTCTGTTCTACTACTTGATGTTGACGAACGCCATCTGAAGTTGAGCGGGATTCTAGATCTCGGTTCTCCTCGATCTCAAGCGGCTTCCAACGTTAACCTGGATATTACACAATACAGGCATCATTGTCCGTGACTCTACGTGTTTTAGACAACATACAGATGCGAGAGGTTAGCCTTATACGAGGCAGCATAGGGGTGATATCCTAAACTGCTCCCACACTCCTACCTACCAGACCGTCCTGAAGTTCCCAGTCTCGACATATCCTTTGCATTTCACTTGGTATCGTGATAAATGGACGGTAGGGGCTGAACTCTTCTCCAGGCGCCACAGTAGAAAAGACTTATCAAATTTCTTGGGCGAGGTTTTACATTCTCACATCTCGTACCAAAAAAAAAGCATCAAGCTATGAAGCTATGTTTTCATATTCCCGACTTAAATCCTTCACTAATCCAACCACTATCCAATATTGTCAAGGCACCATGATCGTCACAACAAACCCAGCATCCGCTTCTCGCAGCTCAGGGTTTAAATAAGTCCATAATGTGTAACCCATGCTCGGGTTCTAGATCCCGAATCCGTCACCACATTTTGATCAGTCGAGATATGGGGCGGATGTCTGATTGAATGTGTTCGCGTGATGGATTTGTTCAAAATCAAAAGGGCTCTGTATAGTGATATTGGACGTTGTTTTCTTGGAACTGAATTTGGAGGAGAGGAGATTCAATGCGACATTAGCGTTGGCGTTGTTGATTTTGACTTACATGTAGACGTACAGGCGAGGGATAGACGTGCAGGCGTCCCGGAGTTTTGGCTTGGCGGGTATAAGCCGAGATTTTTGGTCTGTCATATGAAGTTTCGGGATAATCCTTATGAAAATTTTTTGTGCGATGAATTTTCTCGTCATCTATGTAAAACCTCAACATCAAATGTGACCGTTGACCGCGATGTTAGGTAGCCCTCTTGCCAATATAAGAGGCAACTCTCGTTTTGAGGACATTACTACACTACGTTTTTGTGAGGTGTAAAGTGCGTGTTATTGAGGACAATGGGATTTCCGCTTCCCAAAGTAGACAAAATGCATTGTTCCGCCAAACCAAGCTAGGTTAATAAAATAATCCCTGTTCACATTCTAGCCAAAACCCTGTGTTATTCGCTATCTGATAGGAGGCCGTTAGGATTTACAGCAAGCGCACGGTGTATCATTTGGCCCTTAGTGTTGGTGAAGTCCATCAAAATTTGGTGGATTAAAGCATGTGGTATATACACTGATGCCATGCACATCAAGCTGAAGCTGTCATGGAAAGAATCTATATAATTGTGGCTTATTAGTGAGGCCTCTACGATAATTTTATGGGCTCCTTCCAGTTTCAACGACATGATACATTTCGCTGCACTAAAAATGTACAGAAATATAGAAATAGAAATTGCCTGGTCCCTCAACTGAAAAGAAAGAAAACTCTGGTGAATCTCTTCGATCTTTTTCTGAGCTTCGTTCCGAGGTGTTACGCCGTGTTGCTTTTGTTTTTGCTCTCATTTCATTGAACCACAGGATTTGTCTTCGGGATATCAATCTATTTACATGCTATTATCAAAGCTTCGTTACGTCCCGCGCCGATCGCACCAATGGTTTGAACTCCAAGAGTTCCAGCAGGGTTTCTTTGAACTAAACTTAAGCAAAATTCACAAAGTTAATTAACGCGTTGTCGTTGTCACCGGACACTGTCACTCATCACCTCCCTTAATTATCACTGCTACAGGTAGTAGCTAACCACTGACATTTATAACGTGAGATTTCCCTTAGAGCCATCACTTGCATCCGTAACGCTTAACAACAAGACACCCAACTCACATTTGAGATAGAATCGTCCGATAGCCAGATATCAAAATCACACTGATCCACGGCAACATTTCTTTATTTCTTCCAGGGTTCCTGGTCTCGGAATCACAACCTTACGCTTCCCCGGTCGTTTACCACGATTCTCCAGGACCGCCCGTCGAACAGCGGACGGTTGAGGACTCTGTGTTGGCAGTCAGACAACACGTGATAATACTAGATCTCGATTACAATTTTCTGCAGATTTGTTGATCTCCAGCCCTCAGTCGTTTCGATTGGAATAACTGCAGTCCTTCTTGATATTGCCGTTACGACGTTGCTCAGACCTTAAAAAAATATTGGTTGAAGCAACTGTTTCGGGCTACTAAGCTCCTCAATCTTGGTTGAAGGAGTTTAGACCGGGGATTGATGATAAGACACACCCCTTCTAGATTCCCTTCAGTATCTTTATTATACGCCCTCACCTCACGAGATCTAGTCCTTTCACGCACGCTTCCTTCGATTTATTCTTCCACATCAAGACTTATCGGCCAACCCTCCTCCACCCAAGTAACTACACGCCCTAACCATTCAGCTTTACTATTGACTATTGTTCGACGTAAAGCTCTCTTGATATCCCATCTAAGCCCTCCCCGGAGAGAAGAACCCATTGGGATACACCCCATCTTTGGTTCATACCTTCACATACCCGAAAACACCCAAGCTACCAGCCCAATCCCGACACGGCACGGACTTCAGCCGGTACAGGCTCATCAGATCCCCACTGGTAGAGCTATTCCAGAAAAAGCATATAATACAGCCTTGATACCCAGATTTGATCAGTCGATTCCTTTATTCAACAGAGCATTCTTACTGTTCAAAGGCATTGCTGAGGTCATTCTTAAACATTCACAACTTGCTCGCAATATGGCTCCGTTTCTTCGTCAGATGGTGGCTGGACCTCGTGTTTTACATGAGGAGACTGGTCTTGACCTCTGTTATGTCACTCCTCAAATCATTGTTACGTACGTCGTCACCCTCTAATTAGACCCCACCTAAACTTTGAATTTGGTTGGTTTATGGCTACTAACATTATCATAGTTCTGGTCCTGCTCAGGATTTCTTCAAGAGCTCATACCGCAACCCCTATCTCAACTTCTGACCTTCCTCAAGTCCAGACACCAGGATAAGTGGGCTATATGGGAATTCCGTGCCGAGGGGACTGGATATCCGGACGAGGCGGTTGAGAATCGTATCCACCACTACCCTTGGCCTGACCACCAGCCTCCTCCGTTCAGTCTAGTCCCGCTAATGATGGCTAGCATGAGAAATTGGCTTAAGGAAGGTGCTTCTAGCGATAGTAGCTCTGAAATCACCTCGCTTGAACATAAGACAAATCTTCCCGATGATTGTCCTGCTGCTAACGGAAGGGTTCTTGTGGTCCATTGCAAAGCCGGCAAGGGTCGCAGCGGAAGTGTGGCGTGCAGCTACTTGATTTCCGAATGTGGCTGGCAGGTTCAACAGGCCCTCGATCGATTCACAACAAGACGGATGAAGCCCGGATATGGTGAAGGTGTTTCAATTCCTAGTCAACTACGGTGGATTGATTATGTTGAACGTTGGACCCGTGGAGGGAAGGAATATGTGGACCGGGCTATTGAGATTATGGAGATTCGAACTTGGGGTCTCAAGCCTGGTGTGAAACTTGAAATCAAGGCTTACGCTGACGAGGGAAGAAAATTGAGATTGTGCACCGTTTTAAACGGGACGAACGCGAGGTTGTCCTGTTGCCCCGAGATCAAAAGTCGGGTATGCGGAACAAGGTGGATACTTCACAATCGCCAGTAAGACCGTATATTGTCCCACGGTCGAGTCATCCTGATGGGACAAGTGGTACCGCATGGCAGGAGTATAATTTTAAGACTAGCAAGACTTGGTTTGGGTCAGCCTTTGGAAACATAAGCTTTTTCCAGGCCTTTACGTCATCGGTCTCATCTCAGTCATCTGATAATGATAGTGTTATATCGTCACCGAGGAACTCAGTTGTTGGTCCCGCGCGGAAGAACTTAGATCTATCTGATCAGGCCGATGAAAACGCTAATGGAGGTCCATCCGTTATCTTCCGTCCTACCAAGCCGATCCGCATTAAGAACAATGATGTTCAAGTCTCTCTTGAGCGCCGCAGTTTTACCCCTTCACCGCTTCCTTTCAATGCTATGACTTCTTTGGCGTACGTTTGGTTCAACGCCTACTTTGAAGGCGATGGTGAATCTGGTGTCTTCGAGGTTCCGTGGGAAGCCATGGATGGTGTCCGGGGTTCCGCTGCCAAGGGTGGTCGGGCGCTGGATCGTATGGAAGTTGTCTGGCGAGTTGCGAGGGATAAAAAGACGGAAGAGGTGATTGAAGAGCCGAAAATGGGCGAGGTGGTTCCGGAGATCCAGGCAGCGGATTGGAAAGGGACTTTGCAAGCAAAGAAGGGGCCGTTGAAACTTAAGGATCTCAACCCGCTTGTGAGTTTGAAGTCGGCAGATGTTGGGGGACAGCCTTTGAAATGAGAGGGGATGAAGGGAATTTGTGGCTCTTTTTTTTTTTTTTTTTGGGGAGGGGTTAGCGGTATACTTTGAGGGAATACATAGAAACAGGAATGGGGTCAGTCACTTGTCATGATTTATGATTTGATATTTATTTTTATTAGTTCGGTTTTTGTATTTTGGTAGAACTCTATCCTTATTTGACTTTATTATCTCAATAATTATTGGTAGTTTTCACATGCGATTTCATGAGTCAAATGACCCAACTGTGCAACATAAAGGTTTCGTTCGAAACGGGTAATTACTAAAACCACAAGTCATGAAGGGATATTAAGTTATAAAATGATTAATTAAATACATAAATCCAGTAGTGAACATTCCATCATCCTCAACACCTCTTCCTTTTATCATCAGGCCTCATACCAAATAACCCCTAAACCGCCCTACTCATCCCAATCTCCACCAGCGGATTAATCTGCTGTTGATCTCTCGACGGCAACTCACTCGCATCGCTCACAACTGTTGGCGCCGGGTATACCGCGCCATGTGAAGGCGACGGGGGAACTGCGGAGACGGGAGTGGGTGATGGGGTTGAAAAAACAACGGGGTCGGCGGGGGCTTTTCGGTTTGGTGGTCAGGGTGTTGGATGTGTTGGATGTGTTGGATGTGGGGTTGGGATTCGAGAGTGATGGGGGTGGAGTGGGTAGTAGTGGTGGAGTGGCGGGTAGCGAGATAGGTCTTGGTGAGCCAGGAGCCGAGGACGATGAAGAGTATCCTGGGGTATGTGTTAGCTGGGGTGAATCTTGAGGGTAAGGGAAGAGTGTATGTGATAGCTTACATCTCGATAGCATCTATAAGGGCAATAACAATCATAGCAGCAAGACCAGCCTTAGTCAGCACAATAATATCTCTCTTGTAGATAGTACAGTAGTTGCTGTTAACAAGCGACCCATCATTGTAGCAATCACCCAGCGAAACGTGAACCTTGAAGGTTGAGCGTTTTTGGGCAATGAGAGCCATGCAAATGAGCCACATAATGGCCATGAAGGTGATGACACCGAGGTGGGCGAAGATGTGGTAGGTACTGCGGAACCCAGACATCTTTTCGGAAAGGACGAGGTAGGCAACGGCAAGCCAGGTGAGGATGCTCTGTGGGAATGAGCGCTATTAGTATTGTAATGTCAAGCAATTTGAAGTATGTCGAGACTTATTACCATGGCGACAGCAAAGCCGTTAGCATCCATATATGCCCCGTGAATCAACCAAGCTGACAACCCTAAATTTGGCAAAGTGAGAAACATAATGACGCTCAAAATCACCTGAAACCAAGTTGGCGTCCCAATAAACACCTTCTCTTTCTTTGCAACCGGAACCGCCTGATATTGCACCGGGGCCGGCGTGTACGTTTGCGGCGGTGGGGACATAGTGGGCTGCGGGGGGTATTGATGGGGATACGCAGGTTGTTGCGGCTGGGGGTTATATGGTTGGGTCATGGCGAGGGTGTGTGTGTGTGTGTGTGTGTAAGTCGGGAATAAGTTGTGATCGAAATGGAGGAAGGAAATGGGGAGTAGAACAGGGAGAGGAGCTTCTTATAAAGAATTGGGTTTTATATGGTGAGGGGATACGGGCCTTCGCAGTATCTTTCCCATTTTTGGATATGGTGAGTCTTGCGGGATTTGCTTGTGATGGATAGTCTTCTAGCTTTAATCACTTGCCCACAAAAACCTCCTAATTAACCTACCTAGCTACCGTTATCAAGTCAGTCCAAACTACCCCGTCCTCACGATGTTTCCTCATACGCGACAGACATATTTTTTGTTCATCCCTTAGTTGTCATCGGGCGTTTCATCCTTGGAGCCAAGACTAAAGTACACTCGCCCTGATATCAAGTGTTGAGGTGGAAATTACCTTTTTGGGTATTTGAGTTGTGCAAGTAGATCCTTGAGCACTGTGTGTAATGAGAGATTTTGTATAATAATATGTCCCTTATTGACTGTATATACACTGTATCGGTTGTCTGGGCGAGCAGTTTTGATAAAGACGTTTATTATTATTATATTTTTATTGTAATTCAGACACACTAACCTACATAAGAGACTGTCGTTTCTTCTCGCTTAGATCAACTCTATCAATCAGGAAAGCATATTGCTTTCTTGTAAATTTAGTCCACCCAAAGTGGCGGCATGAGGCTGTCGCCCGAGCAGAATGCAAAGGATGAAGATGGCCTGCGTTGACTGGCCAGTTGTTTAGATATTTGATCATTACAAAGACTGTAGTCTCGGGGCACGGATTATGAGTTTGTTAATTATTTTGTGCAAAGCTACAAGCGAAGGGATTTGAGGTATTGATTCATGAGATCTTGCAAAGCTTGTTGACGGTATTTGTTCTCAGAGCATCAACATCTAGGTTCTTTCCGTTGTCTTCGGCACAAAGTGACAGAGGATACAGTAAGACTACCTTTTACAGTATTCAAATCACCTGGCGGCTTCCAGCAAAAGCAATACAACAGCGGCACATTTCCGCCAAGCTGCTTAGGCCACAATTTGGTTTAAGGGAAATCGCCTATCTCTACACTTTCCTTTTCATGATATATACATCGGCCGATCATATCATTACAACGCAAACACTCTTTCCGTGAAGACATGTTTAGCCAGGTTGATCTTGTTTTTAGTGGCTTGTGGAGTTACAATAGGAGATGGGGATCGTCGCGGATACGCCCGGCTTATGGGATGAGATGATGGGGATTAAGTAATACAGGATAAAGCTTAATTTGAGGAGATAAATGCTTAGATATTGATTTAATGCGGGTTGTGATGATAGCTAGGGACGTTGACTTGGTGGCAAATATTCATTCTTTGGCTGAGAAGCTGCTGTTAGAATAGAGCTGAGTTCTTCTATCATTGGTTCTTATAATCAAACTACTGTATAAATATATAGAAGACCTTCACAAACTATCTTCAAACTACTGGATCCTATACCTAGTAAATATCATGCTTTGAAATTCATCAAAAATACCAAATACCTACAAACATATTGAACCCAAAACTCTGCCCTTCTCCACCTAGCTGCACCGCCACTTGGTGCCCAACTGCCACACTCCATCACATCAAACTTTGTGATTCCTAGTAAGAATATATCATTCATCTTGGAGAAGATAATAGCCACCGTTTGACAACTCCGCCTCATTGGATTCAGTCTAAGGGCTACAGGGTTGCAATAAAGACAAATGTACGAGAATGATGTCAGTCGGATGGATGAGTTGTTGATATGGCAAAGAGTATCCGGATATCACGTGTATATATGGTAATCTGGGTCATGTCAAGATATCGCTTCATATTAATCCTTGATCTTCCTGGTCTGGCAATATCTGCAGCAAGTAATCTTGCCACATGATTGTATCAGCCAACCAAAGTGCAGGAACCAGGCTACACAATCTCATTCTCAAACATTTCTGTCATCTAAATCTCACCTTAACTATAAAAACTACTGATATGAACAAATTGTAACATGGTCTGCTTACTATGTCCAGGCCCTTGGAATCTCGGTGCCTACAGGGCATGGCATAAAGTAAATCAAAAATCCAGTTTAATTCCATAATCTGAAACCCACTGTTCTTGTTTATTTTAGACTTCAAGTCATGTCTCTTACCCTCTTTCGCAACTGGCACACCGGCCCCACTAACGCGGCCCCACTCTTGCTTCCGACACCACCATCCAAAGAGGCCGTCATGCGGGGCGAAACTCCGAAAGATTCCCAAGAAACGGCTGTATTGAAACCCCGTTGTCGATTGATGGAGCTACCAACCGAACTTCACCTGATGATATCAGAGCTACTCATTTACCCCGATGCTTTGTCCCTTAAGCAATCTAACCGCCACTTTTTCAATATCGTCAATACTGGAATTAAAGTGAAAGTTGCGTGGCTGGTGTTGAGGCGGAGTTTGCATTTGAAGTGTCCTAATGACCGGAAGTGTGATCTGGGGAGTGACTTGAGATTTTGCCGTGGGAGTGTTCCGTAAGTTGACTATCATACATCCTGCACATGTGTTGGAATAAAATGTACTAATGACCATCAAGAATGCTCATCCGGCACTATCGCAACCACATCGAGTGTGAGTCCCGCCCTGATATGGGCTGTGTCATTTACAACACCCGTATCTGTTTTCATCGCAGGAAATCTTCTTATCGAGTCAAGCAATGGGTCATGTCTGCTTTGCATCGGGATTCCTTGAGACTCATGATTGGGGCTGTGGTTATGGTCGTATCTGGGATTCTCAAGGCCTTGGGATACTCCATCGGGGGATCATTGCCATCATGGGCTTGGTGGATGTTGCCTTTGTCAGTCACTTGTGTGACAATATTGGTGACAGATGCTGTTCGGTTGGCGATCTATCGGCGGCGTGGAGATGTCATCAGAGAGTGGTAAGTGTGCATGAGGCGAATGACTTTAATATAAAAATCAATAAATTATATATTAAATATAGTGTATAAATGCACGAGATGATATTTTGGTTGATTTTGTTTTTATTCTTTAGATGATGTATCTCAAAGACAGAGCAGAGCAAAATGACAATGAGAAACTCCAAAAACGCCGACAAAGTGCAATTCCAACCAATTAACAAGAGATTCAACGTGATAAATGACATCCTCAACATATCACACCGGCGTCATACCGACCTCCTTATTTTTAAATGTATCATCCCTTCCTTAAGAAACACAACGCAACATGTAACTCTCTAACCCTATCCTCAACTTCCCATCACCATTTCCGCGGACTCCCTTTACCCCATGACCTTGGTAGCCTTGGCTTTAGCCTTCTTAAGCTTGACTTTCCGGTCCGCAATCTGCTTGTTCAAAGTCCTCTCCTCCTCCGAAGGCGGGGCAGGCAGAGCCTTGGCCTTCTTGGATACGGACTTCTTTTCAGCCTTATCCTCCTGCTCAGCTGCCGGGGCCTTGCGCTTCTTGTTGGCCTTAGCGACTTCCTTAGCAGCCTTCTGCTCTTCGGTCTCATCGGCGACAACGTCCTTGTCCTCGATCCACAGCTCTTCGGACTGGTAGATGGGAAGAGCGGCGGTCTCAGGACCCTTGAGCATCAGACTCCGGACGTTCTTCCACTTTTGGGGAACAATCTTTTCAACCAGAGAGTCAACAACAAAGTTGACGTTCTCAACGAGCTGCTCGGGCTTGAAGATGGCATAACCGACGCGGATGGCGGTGTTTGTTGAAGGGTTGAGGTGGACAAGGGCGGAAGACAGAGCCTTCTCAATCTCGGCGGCGATGTCCTGGGGGGTACCAACGTTGACATCACCCTCCTTAACGCGCTTCATGCGCTTGCCTTCTGCATTGCGGGCATACTTGGCCTGCAGGACAACAGGGATAGGGCGCTTGGAGGTAGACTTATAGAAGGTCTTGCCGAGGGCCTTGGGAAGACGGTTGATGATGCGGTCATCGCCGAGGAAAATGTCGTGCTCGGCGAATAGCTTGCGCTGAGCATCGTACTGACCGAACTTGACCTTGAGCTTGGTGATGCCGATGATGCGAGTGATGCGCTTGGCAAGCTCCTGGGGAAACTCCTCGGAGGCAATGATGTTCTTGTAGGCGCGCTGGGGATCAGCAGTGATGAGGCAGATGGTCGAATGCTCCTTGGAGTTGAGGCTATGGGGGAGAGCAATCTTGGCGGGCTGAAGACGGTTGGTGTCGGAGATATGTCTCTTAGTGGTGAGGGTTAACCAGATGGGGGTCTCGGCCAGGGTGGCGGTCTCGTCTTCGGGGTCCTCGAGAAGGGACTTCTTGTTGGAGGTGGTGGACTTCTCAGCGGCAGCCTTCTTCATGTGAACGGTAAGAGCCTTGGCAGCCTTGAGAATCTGTGATTGAAATTAAGTTAGAAACCATTTGCTATCATTATTGCGACGAGCAATTGCGTACTTGATCGGACTTGACGACCCGGGTATCAATCGGCACCTTAGCGATAGCAGACTTCTTGGAAGGAGGCATTTTGACGGTATATGTGGATTAAAGAGTATTTAGAGAAAAACAAATGAACGAAAGTAATTATATCCACAGCAAAACCCAAATGAGACGGCTAAGTAACAGTAATAATGAGGGAAGTAGGCGGGGATGAATTGCGATACTCAAGGGTTGCACGACTGGCTGGCTATACTGCCAATCCAAAAAAATTGGCTATAGCGCTATCGATAAAAGATTTCCTGTCGCCGATAACAATAAAATTTTTAGTGGGGCCATGTCCTATCGTTTAGGTCAGCCTTTTCGGTGAGTGGTAGTTTATTAATGTCAAAGCCGCATTATCGTGATCGAACAAATACATGATTGATGGATTATAGATCCCGGCTCGGAAGGCAAAATAAATTTCAGTTTATGACATTTGGACCCGGAGAAGCATTTGTGAACCTCATTGAAACCCATGAAGGGCTATATCTAGATATTCAACTATAGCCCTTCCTTCTGTCTGCCTTTTCGTAGGTGATTGAGACGTGATGTCCATGGCAATTAACAAACAAGAGACAAGAGGCAAAGTCTGCAGAAGTGCAATGCGGTCATTTTTTCCTGATTAGAAAATAGTCTAGGACGAGGCTCTGTATCTTCCATGTAATGGTTGCATTGTACAGCCGCGCAACCACGGTGACAACTTCAGCCTACACTATAGAAACCCCTCGGGAGTGTAGTCAGAAATTCCCGGTGTCGAAATAGTTACGTACTGCTCCTCGCAATCCATATAATTTGTACCTAATCGTCTAGTAATGCCAACCATTAATGGGTAGCAAGCCAAGCCCAACAATATGCAAAAAGAAATAGTCAGAAGCTAACAGCAGTCACTAGAAGCGCCTGGAAAGTTCTCCGTGATTCTATTTGCTGTTAACACTCCATACAAACAGGATGTATAGCGGGGCAAAAATCAGGCACAAATGGTTGGTTGTTGCCAATGATATTGCGTTCTTTTGCTCCTTCTGGCTACTATATCTCTTGTCATACCTGAAGTACCCTTCTAGAGTTGGTATCTGGCACTAAAACTACAGGTTTGGGGCCCTATAACTAGTGTGACTTAGTGCAGAATGGCACCTTACTAAATGCTGTTTTAGTGCAATATTGAGTGGCAAAGTCAAGCGCTTGTGTTGATGGACTCTTGGCCTGCATTGGGTAGGCATAGTTGCAGATTGGGATAGTATCTGTCATATTGGAAAGATGTGATATTATCTGAAGAAAAGAGATAAAGTAGACAGTCATAGACCTCACAAACTGCTCACTAGACTTGACTCTTTTCAACTCTTTACTCATTTTTCAAACGATCCGTCATCTTTGATACCACTTTATTCCAATTGGTCCATATTTTTCATTAAAATCAACGATTTGCTTTCCATACTTTGTCTAACTACACCTGGAACTCGCAATATCAAAGTGAAACCCTAATCGATTAAATCTTTCGACGTTTTCACTTATTCCTCTCCATCCCACCCTCAAAGTTCACCCCATCTGGATGCCATCGATCCTTCAACCAGGCCTAACAGTCTCTTATTATTTCGTTCTCTTCCAACAAACTTTCTCCTGAGACAGCAAAAAGAGCCACTCTCGAGAA
This sequence comes from Meredithiella fracta, assembly GCA_023677585.1. NCBI lineage: Eukaryota > Fungi > Ascomycota > Sordariomycetes > Microascales > Ceratocystidaceae > Meredithiella > Meredithiella fracta. The sequence continues at coordinate 353,355 of JAGXCV010000007.1, forward strand.
CCTCCTCAAGATTTTCACGCTCCCTCAACTATTATACCCCATTCACATTCTCGAATTCTAGCCCACCATGTCTGTTATTGGTGAGTGACCTTTTATAAACTGATTCCGATACCCGTTCTGCCACCCATCGTCCGTTTCGATCCATACCCGACCCCGCAATGTCTCAAGCGTCTGGTTGCTTGGTTATACATTTAGTTGAATTTTCGTGCGATTACTTTTGGGCCATAGACCTGTTATCAAGAAGTTTGAGCAGGCGGAATCAAGGCTGGGACTGCTCCGCGTCGGAGATATAATGCTAATACCAATGTCTTCAGGTGTTGATTTCGGTACGCTCAAGACCGTCATTGCGGTTGCGAGAAACCGTGGTGTCGATGTTGTAAGTATATGGACCCTATCATTGTCAAGTCTATCCGGGGTGGATACCGTCTTGCCGTCATTTTCAGGATCACGCTTATAGATGATATATTTGATAGTAATACTAACTGCTCTTGTTTTATAGATCGCTAATGAGGTTTCTAACCGCTCTACCCCGTACGTTCTACCAATAACACTTCTCCATATCGTCGTCTTTGTTAAGATATTGCTAACATGATCCTACAGTTCTGTGGTCGGGTTCGGGCCCAAGTCCCGTTACCTTGGTGAAGCTGCCAAGACTCAGGAGATCTCCAACTTGAAGAACACTGTCGGCTCCTTGAAGCGCCTTATCGGCCGCGCCTTTAGTGACCCCGAGATCCAGATCGAGCAGGAGTACATCAGCTCCAAGCTTGTCGACATGAATGGTCAGGTTGGCGCTGAGGTCAACTACCGCGGCGAGAAGGAGCGCTTCACTGCTACCCAGCTTGTTGCCATGTACTTCGGCAAGATCAAGGACATCGCCGCCAAGGATATTAAACTCCCCGTCTCTGACCTTGTCATGTCCGTTCCCGCTTGGTTCACCGACGCTCAGCGCCGTGCCATTCTTGATGCTGCCGACATTGCTGGCATCAAGCTCCTCCGCCTCATGAACAGCACCACCGCTGCTGCCCTCGGTTACGGTATCACTAAGCTGGATCTTCCCGCCCCGGAGGAGGCTCCCCGCCGTGTTGCCTTTGTTGATGTTGGCCACTCTGACTACACTTGCTCCATCGTTGAGTTCCGCAAGGGTGAGCTCGCCGTCAAGTCCACCGCTTACGACCGTCACTTTGGTGGGCGTGACTTCGACAAGGTGCTTATCGATCATTTGCAGAAGGAATTCCTCGAGAAGTACAAGATCGACATCTACAGCAATCCCCGTGCTAAGTCTCGTGTCTTAACCGCTGTTGAGAAGGCCAAGAAGATTCTCTCTGCCAACCAGCAGGCTCCTATCAACATCGAGTCTGTCATGAACGATGTTGATGTTAGTACCATGATCACCCGTGCCGACTTTGAGGCCCTCGCTGCTGGCGTTCTAAAGCGTGTTCATGAGCCCCTCGAGCGTGCCCTGGCCCAGGCTAAGCTCGCCAAGGATGACATCGACATCGTTGAGGTTATTGGTGGTGGTCTTCGTATTCCCTGCCTCAAAGAGGCTGTCCAGACTTTCTTTGGCAAGAACCTCTCTTTCACCTCTAACCAGGATGAGGCTGTCGCCCGTGGCTGCACTTTCTCTTGCGCTATCCTGTCTCCCGTCTTCCGTGTCCGTGACTTCGCCGTCCAGGATATCGTCTCTTACCCCATTGAATTCACCTGGGAGAAGGCTGCTGATATTCCTGATGAGGATACCAGTCTGACCGTCTTCAATCAGGGTAACGTTCTGCCCTCAACCAAGATTCTTACCTTCTACCGCAAGCAGCCTTTTGATCTGGAAGCCCGCTATGCTTCCCCCGAACAGTTACCTGGGACCATGAAGCCCTGGATCGGCCGCTTCTCCGTTAAGGACGTTAAGGCTGATGGCAAGGAGGACTTCATGATCTGTAAGCTCAAGGCCCGTGTCAATATCCACGGTGTCTTGAATGTCGAGTCTGGCTACTACGTTGAGGACCAGGAGGTCGAGGAGGAGATCAAGGATGATGAGGCCATGGACACTGATACTGATGCGCCCAAGAAGACCCGCCTTGTGAAGAAGCAGGTCCGCAAGGGTGAACTGCCCATTGTTTCTGGCACTCACTCCCTGGATGATGCCACCAAGACTTCTCTGCAGGAGAAGGAGGCTGCTATGGCTGCTGAGGACAAGCTTGTCGCCGACACCGAGGAGAAGAAAAACGAGCTCGAAACTTACATCTACGACCTCCGTGGTAAGCTAGACGACCAATTGGCTGATCTCGCCTCTGAGGATGAGAAAGACAAGATGCGTGAAAAGCTCACTGCTGCTGAGGTAAGTTGAATCCACCTATGCTATGATACACTAAACGTTTACTAACTTTGATACCATACAGGACTGGCTTTACGAAGAGGGGAGGACACCACTAAGAGCGTCTACATTGCCAAGTACGAGGAGCTTTGCATGATGGCTGGTCCCGTTTTGGGGCGCCTCTTCGAGAAAGTCGAGGCTGAGCGCCAGGCTGCTCTTGAAAAGGCCGAGGCCGATCGTGCTGCTAAGAAGGCTGCTGAGGCTGAGGCCAAGGCTAAGGCTGATGAGGAGATGACTGATGCCCCCGCTTCCGATGACCCCAAATAAATGGAAGATTGAGCGGTGATGTTGGTGGTTGGGGGAGTTGAGGAATTAAGTGCTGTCTAAATGTTTGTTGTTAGATAAGGAGGGATATCCCAATAGCGTGTACATTCTGATGCTACAAATATAAAAGAGAATGAATCAAATTAACGAGAACTTGGTCCTAATGAAATTGGAATTGTGTAATGACATAATGGTGGGTGGTTCATTGGCAGTGGTATCGCTGGAGGAAGAACAAGATATTTTGCATAAAGTCCATCATTTAACAGATGTGGGGACATGGTCTAGTGGTATGACGGATCCTTAGCATAATTAAAGCATCTACTTTTAGTTTGGATCAGGTCCGGGGTTCGATTCCCCGTGTCTCCATTTTTCTTGCTTTTCTTTTGGTTCTCTCCCAAACGACAATCTGATATGTAGGTTTTCAACATAGATGAAATATATCCACGACGCAAGTAACAAACAAAAACTTAAGTTCTTTTGTAGTAACAGAAAACAAATTATATATTTTGAAATTTCCTTTCCGCTTGTATCTTTTCCTCCGCAAACCCCTTCTTCTCATACTAATACAAACCTCTCATAATCTTCAACTACCTTACGCAATATCAAACACAGGCTTGAGTTTCTTGATAAGAGCCCACTCCTCGTTGGTGACGTCAGCACGGTAGTAATTCTTGAGGCAGTCAATAGATGCACGGGAGATGAGCGAGTAAATTCTATCAGGTTCTTCGATCTGGCGACCGTAGGTGGGCTGGGAGTGGCCCATTTCGATCTTGACAGCGACGGAGGGTTGACCCTTCTTGCAGACAGGGATCTGCTTGTGGTCACGCTCGATGGAGGTTCTGTAGGTAGGGGATGAGTTAGTAATAATGATATATGTAAGCAGATCTAGGGGTATACGTACACTCTGCCGATGCCGATGACCTCCTTCTGGCCGTTGTTATTGGTGCGGACGGCAGCAAGGGGAGTGTTGATCTTCAGCTGACCTTCAATGACATCGACACCGATAACGATGGGAGTGGTCTTGTTGAAGACGGCAACAGTGTTAAGAACACAGGGAAGACCGCCAACATTTTAGACTCCTCCTTCTTTTTCTCGAGCATCTCGGCCTGATGGGCAGAGAAGGCATCGAACAAGTGGTAGATAATGTCGGCAGTGAAAATTTTGATACCGTTCTCCTCGGCGTACTGCTGGGCCTCCTTGTCAACCTTGACATCGAAGCAAAGCATGACGGCGTGGTCAGGGGACTTCTCCAACATGACACCGGTCTGCATGATGTCACGCTTGTAAACCGGGCCGATACCGACGGTGGCGACAGGAATCTTGCAGTCCTTGAGGAAGTCAAGCAGGGCCTCAAGCGAACCCAAAGTGGAGGCCTGGACGGAGACACCACGACCGGTGGTCTCGACACGGCTGAAGAGAGTAGCAAGATCTCCTTCGACCTCATCCATAAGATCCTCCTCGTCATCATCAGGGCCAACAACAAGCAGGCGGGAACCAGCAATGGCACCCTCAAGACCAGGAGCAGAAATCTTGACACCCATGGCGGCTTTGACCTCCTTATTGTGAACATAAGAACCACGGACGCGCAACTCACGCATAGGCGCAGGCGTAAGCAATGCTCTAATATTCGTAACAATGGCACCTTCCGTACCACACAGTACTATTCTGTCACCCTCGCGGAGAACACCGTTGGACAGAATGACATCGATGGTCATACCGAAACCCTCGATAGCCTTGACCTCGAGAACGGTTGCCTGGACCTCAGAAAGATACATGAGTGAGCCAACCATGCGGTCCTGGGTAAGCTGGAGTAGCAGCCTCAACAGATCGGGAACACCTTCACCAGTGTGGGCGGAGGTGGGAACCAGTGAGACATATTTGGACATGTTACGGTTCTCATAGAAGAGCTCAGCGTTGAAACCCTGCTCGGCGAAGGCCAGCTTGGTCTGCTCCAGACGGTTGCGGAACTCGTTCTGGACAGATGAGCCTTGCTGGGACAGAGAATCCCGAAACCCGTTGTTGTCAATTTTCTCCCAGCCGTAGAGACGATCAATCTTGTTGAGGGCGACAATAAAGGGGTTTTGCGGTCACGAAGGATCTTCATAGACTCGAGAGTCTGGGGCTCAAGACCGTGCATGATATCAACGACTAAAATAGCAATGTTGCAAAGCGATGAACCACGAGATCTCAAGTTGGAGAAAGACTCGTGACCAGGAGTATCAATGATCAGCAGACCAGGAACCTTGAACTCGAAAGAGTTGTCCTTGTTGACGACCTGAGTCTTCTGCTTGATGGCCTCCACAGGGAAGTAAGTGGCACCAATCTGCTGAGTAATACCACCAGCTTCGCCCTCCTGGACGTTGGTCTGACGGACCTTGTCCAGCAGCTTGGTCTTACCGGTATCGACGTGACCGAGAATGCAACAAATGGGCGAACGCAGATTGTCGGCGGAACGGGCATCAAGAGCAGCCTGGTGGGCTCTCTCACGACGCTCTGCAGCCTCCTTCTTGCGCTGGGCCTCCTGAGCAACACGGGTCTTTCTCTCCTCGTCCTCAGACTCTTCTTCGTCCTCATCCTCCTCGGGCTTGATCTCGTCAGCAACCTCTTCCTCGTCGGAAGAAGCATCCCAGTTGTCCTTGACGTCATCCTCCTCAATAGCCTTGGCGGCAGCGGCGGCCTTCTCGGCAACCTCAGCCTCGGCCTTCTCGGCAGCAGCCTTCTCAGCAGCAGCCTTGGCAATGACCTCGGCCTCAACGCGGGCACGTTCAGCAGCCTCCTCGAGGACTCTCTGCTCATCGACCTTGTTGGAGCCACCGCGACCCTTCTTGCGGATGTCCTTCTTCTTGGACTTGTCCTTGTCCTCATCCTCCATGGCGCCAACCTTGATACCGGCAGCAAGCATCTGCTGAAGCTTACGCTCGTTACGGATCTTCTCCTCCTTCTGGGCCTTGGTCAGAATTTGCCCTCCTTTTTGAGCTGCTCGACTCTGTCCTTCTCACGCTGCTTCTTGGCGGCCTTGACCTCCTCGCGGCGTTTGGCCTCCTCAATCTCCTTACGCTCGAGTTCCGCAATGCGCGCCTTTTCGGCGGCCTCCGCAGCCTCAGCGTCTTTACGGGCCTTCTTCATGGCCTCCTGCTGCTCCTGAATCTTGCGGAGGTGAGCAGGAATCTTTTTCTTAGAGCCAGAGGCGGTATTGACGGCCTCGGAGGCAGCCTCAATCTGTTTAGTCTCGGCGACAGGGGCATTGGAGGCGGGGGCGGGGGCGGGGCATTACCACCCTTAGCCTTCTTGCTAGCAGCCTATAAGATTCATTTATTAGCACTCGTGTCTCCTATATCGATCAATCCATGTTCAAAAACAGAAGAATCATATACCTGCTGCTTCTTACGAAGCTTCTCGGCCTCTTTCTTGGCTCTCTCCTTTTCGGCCTTGGTCATAAGACGGCCGGGCTCCTGGGCAGGAGGAGCAGCCGCGGCATCAGCCACAGCCTTCTTCTTCTTATTGCGGCGCATAATGGCCATTAAACCACCACCACCGGCCTCCTCCTCCTCAACCTCACCATCCTCAGCGGGCGGAACTTCATCAGTCGGCTCGGCCGTGTTATTGACAGGGGCGGTCTCGCCAAGCTCCTCTTCCCAGTTCTGGGAGACCTTCTTGTTTCCCTTCTTACCTGCCATGTTGGGTGGTTGGGTTTTGGGGGCAGTATAAACGATCGGGGGTCGGTGTTGGGGAGATCAAGATGATCTTGCAGTGTAGTTGTAGGCGGCCGACGTTGGGCTTGGCGGGGTCGCTATTCAAGGGTCGATCGGCTTCACGGGGTTATTCTGGTAGCCGAAAATTTGCCAGGGGACGTTGTCCTTCCTATAGTGGATGCAGTTACTAGCAGATTTGGCAAGAAATAAGTTCTTGATTCAAAAGAAAAATTAACCCAAATTAAAGAATTCGTGACGGTAAAGTTAAAACCAGCAAACCAGTGTCAGGAGAAAAGTTAAATTTATTGATAATTGCAGATTATTTAAAAGCTTGCTCAAGCATTGTCACTGCAAGCAAATTTTGGGCTAATGTTTAATATAGAAAGGTCTAGACCCTAACCAAACACACCGACATCAAACTATCCAAAAGCAGGCAGGCATATATCTCTTTAGATTTCATGCTTTTAGATCAAGAGCTTGATACGCTACTCCATTATAAAAATAGTTTGTCAAGTCTGAATAAACGGTTCCAGATCTATAAATCCTGATCTACGTCCATCAATCGACTTCCCACCAACATGCATCAACACACTATCAATCGATATATACTTTTAATTCCATCACCTGCAACTTGAGAATGACATCTACACATACCCCCTGAAAACAATGCTAATTCCACTTGGAACAATGTCAAACCGTTAGATGACATCAAAAAGTTTAAGTCTGGACCCTCAGCAATTTTTGACCTGAATTTTCGTCATCATTTTTTGTACCAGAACAATCCCTGTAGCCTTATGTGACACCAAGATTTATAGGAAAGAAGACAATCTTACGTTGAGATAACCATGAGTAATTTGTTGTGGGCTTCAAGTCAAGATCACGTGATACATGTAGATATTACGATAGTGATATAAACCAAATAGATAAAAATCTAAAACTGAATTGAGATATACACGCAATTAGATACAATCAAATACAAAACCAACTTCCTACTCATGCCCAAAACACCCTCCCGAAAAATAACAAACCTAAAGCACGGGACCCATAAAGTACCCAAGAACGTCATATGCGAGTTCGAAGTACATCTTTTCCTGTTTCTCAGGATCTGTCTCCCTTTTAATATCCTGCACCCAATGACCATTTGTATCCAACTCATCCAAAAACTCCTTAAGGACTTCCTTTGACTCCTCGGTCTCAAAACAAATTTCAAGCGCATGTGTATCCAGACACCTTTGGAGGATATTCCCGTCCACATGAAGAGTCTTCTCCGTAGGGATTGGTCGAATGTCTGATTTAGTCACTGTTATCCTTGATTTGAATCGGTTGTACGCAAAGGGACAGATTGATTTCTGAACTTGCGCCATTCTCTGAATGAACACTAGCAACTGCCAAGCCTTAAGATCAAGAAGCGTGAAGTGCTCTACAGTACCGTTCATGGAGACCCCGAAGACCTCGCTGTCATCAATAGTCGACGGCAAACGGCCAAACCGGGGGGCCGACATTTTGTAGCTCCATTGAGGCCTGGTTCGCCCACGAGAGAATTTTCGGATAGACCCCGGAAGAACCATATGAAAAATGGGTCTGATATCCATCTTGGGGCTCTGGGGAATCCAGTTGCCGATCACGTTTTGCTGTCTATCGGCAAACAAAGATAAAGGTAGATGATAAGGGTGTTGCAAGTCAGGACCCATGCTAATCATATCAGCACCCAGCATAGACTTCGGATCCATATTTTCTAGCCTGAACTTGTGGGAGCCATCAGGGTGGTTCCAATAGGATATGACGAAAAGCGAATGATTCAACGTCATGATGGCAAGTCGCTCTTTATGGGTCTCGATACTGACAATCGGCGACTCAACACGAAGCTCGGCAAGACTATCAAGTCTCTTAGCCGACAAATCTATCCGCGCCCAGATGAGATAGTCACCGGCATTATAAAAGACATTGTCCCCTACCGTATGAATCATCCAGGTTGACCCATCAGTTAACACCTTGTGGTGCAACCAGCAACGCACCCTGCTACGCCCAGGTACATTTGGGTCATCCTCCTTTCTTGCCGAAATAACGAGAAGCTTGTTACTCCAAGTGCCCACTAAGAAATACAACCACTTCTTGTTATCTTTCACATAAAGCCACTCCCTGAGACACAGGATTCTATCGCCATCCTCAGCAAGTCCTTCAATGAACAGACTTTTAGTCGTAGGGTCACTGCGAGCAGTGGGATGAGTCAAATCTTCACCGGATTCGGGATCAAGGAACCGAACAAAAGGACGACCGTCAGATATAACTCCAGCAACGATACAGCGAAGAGTGTGAGAATAGACAATACGCTTAGGAGACCCCATAGTCTGGATCTGCCTAGGGACAGCTCGCAGCTTCGTGTCCAACTCGGCAAATATGATTCTGTCATTGCAGACCATCAGTATGCCTGGACTCTCGGAGCACCGAGAGGGCATCCCATGCGGCACAACGGTGATACCAGAAACATGTGGTAACTGCTCATAAAGTGCATTAGGGCCAGTAGGTAAGACCTGTGTGATGCGTCTGAAGTCGCCCTGTCCGTTCACCCGTTCAACAAAGTCGTTCAACAGAACTACCGAGGTATCTGAAGATGCAAGAACCTGAGGAACTTGACAAGAGTTGCTCTGTGGCACCATAGTAACATAAGCAGGAAGGATACCGAGACGTTGGACAGACAACGAGACACAGGCAATTTTTGCGATGTCAATCATCATAGTGAAGATATATCCAGCACGAGTTCCACCAACGATAGCAATAGAACGCTCAGATTCGTAGACTTTAATCAAAGTATAGATTGCTTCCATGTCAATAGTGTCGCCACTTTTTTGAGTTACCTCCTTTTTCGGTCGGAACTCAAACTTGACAACTGGTTTTCTTGATGTCGCCAATTTGGAGATGTTGTAAAGAGCGATGGTAGGGTACTTTCTGGGCTCAGTAATGGCGGTAAAAGGTATTTGATACCGTTTATGTTGGCAATATGAATGCAGGTGACATTTCCAGGCGTCTGGATCTTACCGATGGAAGAATTCAAAGACCGATCTGCTGCTAGAAGGTAAACAGTTGAGATCGTGGCTGTCATGATGGTGAATGCAATGATACCATGGGATATGGTGGCATTTTCGGCTTGATTGCCAGGCATGCCAGTGATATCGGCGAGAGCGACTTTGAAGTGTCTATGAATGTGTTAGTCATGAAGTTAGAAATTGCGAATGGGAATACTCCAAGTACTCACTGCTTGATTGTGTTAAACCAGACTATGGATGCCTTCGTAATTTGATACACAGTGGCTTCATGCTTGCACTCCTCCATACACTCCAAACACGGCTGTAAACAAGCATCAAGCGTCTGCTCAGTATAATCAAAGGGTATGTCGACATTGTTTGGATCCTTCTTGTCCACCTTGCGTTTGTTAATTGCGTCATGGTGGACCAAGGTTATAGTCGATGATTCCCGAGTCGAGTACAGGACGTAAAAATGATCGGTGGGGTTGGCATCTCCACCTGAACCACTAGTCTGAACAATCGAAACGGGGAAAGGCCAGATTTTCTGAGGTGACATACACGGAAGGTCATCGAGAATAGTAGCCCTGAACCCCGTCCTGTGCTGAAAAAGAGCACCACTTGTACCACGGCACGATCCGGTAAAGAGCTTCGATGGACTTTGTAAGTCATCAGGGTCCGGAATAGAGACTGGCCAAGAGTTGACTTGGGCTATTGGATCATCTTTTGTGAGATCCCAAGTTTTGAACTCATCCGAAGAAACCAAGTCCATAGAAGGGATCCAATTTTGAATGATCGAGCGGCACTTTGGCTCTCCTCGAGGGGAACGACCCAGATCGATCCGCTTCCACAATCCCCGCCAATAAGAAGGATATCTTCATTTGGACTAGGTGCAGCACAAAATGCTGAATCAATGCTGGTCTTGAAACCGTCTTTCCCGATCCGAACTCCCACCGGTTGTTGCGATTCCTTCCCGTCAATCTCCACAAATATCACAATTCCATCTTCCCGGGCAATATAGATAAGATCATGGTCCTTCCAGTAGTCCTCGCGACGAATCGGTCTACTAAAGGCGCACCACAATGGCTCATCCTTTCCGTTGTATGTTTTAGTAGTTGGGAAATCATCAACTCCAATATCTTGGAACCGAGGTGAGTTGTCAGCGAGGCCTCGACAGATGGCAATATTGTACTCAGAGATCAGACACAGAGCTAATCCTGTGGTTAACGGGACCATATACAAGGGCATTTGGTGTTCATCATGTAATTTATGTGCCCGTTTACCACTGGTGAGTGCTTGCTTGAGATCATCGCCCTCCGACCAAGTATAACTTGTAATGCGAGTTTCACCGTCCTTGGCTAAAGCTAGCGCCAAGGCCACCATTTTTGAGGCTTCCGGGTCAGTCGAGTTTATGTCAGGATAAAGGAAACATAATTGCAAGACGAAGTCGTTAGTAAACTTGCTCCTGAAGGACTTGACAGGCTCAATGTTTCCGGTCGCGCGGTATTGCTCATTCATAGTCTCCATAGAATGCAACTCAATCACACAAAACCCCTGCTGTGCAAACGCCAGGCCAACGTAGCGGCCCAGTGGATCAACAGCCATTTGCATGACCTGCCGTTGAGTGACAGGGCGTCCACCAAAATCGAAGATGTCAGTGAGTTCATGGCGAGACCATCTGAATTCGTATTGGGAGCCACGGGACCCCACAAACAGAAATACCAGTTCGAGTGCCGCTACGGTGTCTATAAAAAGTAATAAGATCTGTGGCGGTAAATTTCCAGGCTCAAGGTTGTCTTCGTTAAAGGTGGCTGTACACGGTTCCGGGGAATATTTCCTGGGACGAGACGTATTACCATCTTCGTGATACCATCCAAGGACACCAACGTGGAGAATCTTGGCCTTGATATCGGACATATGTATAACATCATAGATACACCCATCGTCTCTCAATTCGGACAGTTGGATGGAGTCTTCCTAAACATCCAGTCAGTACGTAGCCTTAAGCCCGCCGTAGTGGCTATGAACTGTGCAACATTATAACATACTTTGATGTATATGATATCGTTATGTTGGATCGACCTAATTCTCGCTGAGATGATGCGCCGAATTGCAGGACTCTCAACAATACTTCGCGTCATGACACCAACTTGCAGCGGTTCGTTAAGGGAGGTGTCGGTAGTAACTCGGGTAAGAATTCCGTTTGTGAAAAGATAGAGCTCCCCTGAGGCACTAGCCGACCTTCTTGGTCAACTTGGACTTGGAATGTCATGTTGAAGTAGTGAAACAACTTAAAAGGTGTAGAACCCAAGTCTGTTACTCTCGTAGTACTTAGTTGATAGAATAATAAATAGTCCTGATACTCGGGAAGCAAACTTAATATATATATCTGAGCCTTCTAGTCGGAATGACCCAAAAGTTTGGAATCACAAGTTTGTCAGATTCTCGTCGCTCTTGGTTGTAACTAATGGATGAAAAAGTGAGATTTTCTCCAAGTCGAATTCTAGTCAAGTCGCCAAACGATATGATAAATCCTCCAAAAAACGGCAATATCGGAGTGACAGACAGGCCCGGTCAGTATATCTGTTCAACAATGTTAGCTCAATTTTTCTCATGAGATCTGGTGTCAAATCATTCCCATCTGGTAGGTCTTTCGAGACAGGTGACCACAAAGCAGTTTTCAGAAGAGAGCATGCATGGAAATAAGATGAATTGACCAGTGATCTGAAGCCATTTGGTACAATCATGTAGAGTGTAAGCAGGGACACGCAGTAAAAGAGCTATGGTAGAAGAGTGAAGTGAAGATACCAGCCACCTGTAGAGGATAGGGAGAAGAAATATTTGGCTAGCTACTGGTATACTTTCCGGGGTTTCATTCAAATCCTCGGCCAGAAACAGGAAATGGTAACGAGACACTAGTCAGCTTCTCAACAACCGACATTCCAGAGACCGGTCGGGGAACTCTATATGGCAAGTCATTGGTACCAACGAACATCGACTAATCTTTCAAGTCATATTTCCAAGAGCTACTTATCGAGAGATTCATCCAAGGAAACTGGCCGGATGGTTACACCTGCAGCGAGCCTTCCAGCCTTTGACCTATGATTTCTTTTAAAAGTAACCATAGTCCGTAAACGAGTGGGCAAATCCAGAAATCAACAATGGCCCAGGGAGATCATAGAGTACCAAGTATCGATTCGCCAAAGAAGCAGATACCCGATAGTAAAACAAGGCGAATACAATTGTCTCTGTAAATGACCATGATTACCAGGCAAATAGATGAGATCATCAAATCTTGATTGTCATTGGCAACATACACGTAGTTGGTCGGTAGAGTTGCCTTGGCTTCCGGTAATTCTTGCTGTGCCTTTGTGGCACCAGGGTGCAGAAAAAGATTTTTGCGACCAGTTCACTTGGACGCGGTCTAGTGGCTTGGGCTCGACAAGATGTGAATATGAAGGGCTAGTTGTTTCTGTTCGTTTTTGGGCATGGGAATAGTGGCAGACGACAAACCTACTAATTGAATCTCTCTGGTATTAACAAAATAAACTTACACGGACAGAAATGAGTCTTGGGCTTTCAAGACTTCAGGCGCGTGGCGAGTATATAGTACAGGGAAGATGTCTCAATTGAACCTATTATCAAGAAAATATCATCAAAAAAATGGCGACTTTATGTGATGGAATCAACCACTAAACACCATGGGTAATCAAAGCTTAATGACAAGGTGATATTCCCAGTAAACCTGGATTTTTCAAGTTGTGACAGACAAACCAATTAGATATTAATATCACGTTTCCATCACCGTCGGGTTTCTGGTGGTGGAGGCGAGCGACGATGAAGCGGTGGGCCTGGTCTGGCGATCTCCCTCAAATTTTTGGTATGAGTTTGGTGTACAGTAGTCAACTACTGTGAGGTTGATAGTGCGAATTCGTTATTGATATCGAAGATACACAGCGACTTGAGCCCAGTCTAGTGCGAAGCAACGCACTTATGTAAATAAAGACACCAAAGTAATACTTAAATATAACGCCGGGGAAATAGCCGCGATAAGTGACGAAATGGGTGCGGGTAAAGAAGAATGAAGTCTGATCTAGTACGAGATAGCTCAATGTGGAAGCCGACCCTTGGAATTGCAAGACTACACGATCGTTCTGAAGGCGTGGCACGGTTAGTGATAGAACGAAAGGACATTCTTTCGCAGCAACAACCTTATATAGAGTATAACCACGATAATCAATTTCAATGCTTAACGGTCTGCAAACCCCAAGTATCTCGGAATATATCAGGTCTCGGCGATAGTCCAGAGTTCACTCCATGGAAAATACTAGTAAACGAGGTCCAGGACGTACCAGGGATACCGGATGGTAATAGTGTGAAGATGGTAAAGCCTGTATAAATCCAATGAAAGGGTCACTGCAGTGCTCAACCAAAATGTCAGTTGATGAATGCTGGGAGGTGTGAGTGGTATTCAGCAACTAAGACTCAGATCAGGTTGGAAATGAGCACCTACATAATATGCACAGTTAATACTCCACCTTCAATCAGCGGTTAGGCTTGATCAGGACGAAGATAGCGGCGGACTGATTCAACTTGAGGAAAGTCATGGATACAAAAAAAAGTGCGGAAAATAGCCGAAGCTTTATTGGTCAATTTGGTCGCAATTTACTTTAGTGTGCGATTCTGAATCACCAAATCGTCGAGAACAGTGGCGAATCTAATAACAAACGCACTGCGGTGCAAATTCAAACGCCCAAGCCAACAAAATAAGAAAACGCGGAAATCAAAAGTAGAGAAAACGCGCAGCCGTGTATCAGCACGAGTAAATATATCCACACTCACACAATATGCTCTCTCACAGAAGATGGAAATATTTCCTTAGCGAAGATCAATTTGTGATGAGAAAACACAACGGCTCTAAACACACTATATCTTGTACAAGGGTGCATGTTCTGGCAAGTATCCATCCAAGCCCATACCCCAGATAAACACTCGGCAAGGAAACAAGTGACGGCTATACATTGCATTTGGGGCATGTGCATGCATCACCACCAGAAATATTACCGATTATTCGCCCTGTCACCTACAGTGATAGTAGGGCCAACTTCCTTTTTCGTCACCACGCGCTGACAATCATCGGTATTTTCCAAACGGGCCTGCGTGAATATTTGGAGGATGCCGATGGCGGGTGACGGACTGGGCCACATAATGTATTTAACCTTTGATTTGTGATAAATCAAATTTCTTGAAAAAGTCGTAGCCGAATATAAGAAAATTACTAGTAAGTGGCCAGTTTTGGGGTATATATGCGAGCATTACTATTACTCTTACATACAACCCATCTCACAAATTGGAATCATCTCAATTAATAGCCATTTCCATTAGTAAAATCGTGGAACTACACACAATTAATTACTGCACAGTACCCATCATTACCAATTCAAAGGGTTGGACAACTGAAGACTTACCAAAAACTGTGGCGCTCAGACGCCACATCATCAACTACCTAAACTCTGGTTAAATAAAGGGATTAGAAGTCAGTTAATGTTAGCGAAGCGGAGTTCAACGCGGGAACCAATTAAAAGCCGCTCCGAATGACTCGTTTAGGCTGCGGTGCATACAGAAACATTTACATCGACGACACTCTGCAATCTGAAAAACACGCTGCTGAGGAAACTATAATTTGGTATTAGATCCCAGATCATAATAAAAACCCTAACCTACCAAATCTCTGGTATCCCGCACTCATTTTGTCACGTTGAAGCCATCCATGCCAATTACAGCCCATTTTAATTCACGTCCATCGTTATTTGGTCCTCTACTTTGTTTGGCAGCGACTATCGTTCGGTCTTAGTCGGAAAAGAGATTATCCATAATGGAAATAGAATTTGAGAAGAAGGTTGATATCGAGATTATCGATTCACCAAGACCTGCAGACGAGAAGCCCGTAATCCCTCCATGGGTCTTCGAGAAGACTGAGAAGATCTGGAGGGCATGTGAGAGCAAAAATATCAAGCAATTAAAGCTATATGCATTGTCAAAGGGAGGTCTTTTGTCAGATGACCTGCGCAAACAAGCCTGTGAGTTGAGAAGGAATACATAAGGACATGCACATGCTGGGAGATGTACGGGATCTAATATGCAAGATACTCTTCTATAGGGCCATTGCTCTTGGGTGATAATGATATTGATGGGGAAAATGAATCTGAGAAGCCTACGTTATGGCAATCGTTACCTGAGCATCACGATGAAGGACAAGTTGATCTTGATGTCAACCGGTCTTTCGTCTACTATCCTACAGGTAAGGAATATTGGCGGTATTATTTAAAGCTTTTACTGATGCCCAAATGCTAGATAAATCTGACACCGAGTTAAAATCCATCAAACAAGAATTATCAGATCTTATCACTGAAGTTCTTAGACGACACCCCTACCTCCATTACTTCCAAGGCTATCATGATATCTGCCAAGTCCTCCTCCTAGTCCTTCCCCCATCACTCCGTGCCTCCGCCGTCCGCCGCCTCTCCCTTTTCCGCATCCGCGACTTTATGCTCCCCAACCTCGCCCCTACCATCGCTCAACTCCGTCTCATCCCTGACCTCCTCAACGTCGTTGACCCCAAGCTCCACCACCACCTTTCCGGTACAGATCCATTCTATGCATTAGCCGGGACCCTCACTATGTACGCCCACGATATCGAACGGTATGGTGATATCTCTCGTTTATTCGATGCTTTCCTCGCGACACCGCCGGTCTTCAGCGTATACATGTTCGCCCAAATTATCCTTTCGCGCCGCGATGATCTAATAGATACGCCGGATGACGATCAAGCCATGTTACACTATATGCTTGCCAAACTCCCTCAACCTCTAGACCTCGAAAGTCTAATTTCCGGCACCACCAAACTGCTAAAAAAGTACCCACCAAAATCACTGCCCGCATGGCAGGACATCTCCTCCGCCAGTTGCCTCAAGACATATAAAAAGACGGATGCGACGGTCAAGGACGTTGAGGGTTGGTTCCAGAAGCAGAGCACAGAGTTGCATTGGGCTGAGTTCAAGGTTAATGTTGGGAAGACGTTGTGGAAGTATCGTAAGCCGGCACAGGCTGTGGGTGCTGCAGTGGCGGTTGGCTTGTTAGCTGTGTATCTTCGTAAGAATCCGGCATCGGTTAATATGGTATCCTCGTTTCTTTCGAAGGTAATAGTCTAAACCAGCCAGTTGGTCCTTTTATTTTTCAAGTACATTTATCACATATCATTATTTTCCCATATTAATAATTATTAAAAGACTGTTTAAAGTCTCACACTCACATGGACACCACTATGAAATCACGCATATGTAAGGTGGATTCGATGATATATTGAAACATGCAATTACGGGGCATATTGTAAATACCAAACCTCTCACTATGGTCCTTCTTGGAATTGTTTCTTATGGTTCTCGTAGTGATCTTGCTGTTCCTGGGCTAACTTGCCCGTTGTGTCACTAATGATAGTGGCGACAAGTGAAAAGTTGTTGTACAGAAACCGTGAACGTTTCCGCTGGTCACCTCCACTTTGGATCTGTGCATATTTTGACAGGAAGGTTTCTACTTCCATGCGCAGACGGCCCAAGCTAGTCACTACAGGCTCATCATCAGCCGCCTCAGAGCTCAGTGACAGGATCGCCTGCAAAATCTGACCCCATTTCTGAGTGAGCATGTGTGGCGCAAATGACATATTGGAACTTGAGGGCTTAGAGGGAAGGCTAGTCGTCATGGTGTGTACAGAATCCGAGTGGAAGTCCATGATCTTTTGTAGTCTAGGCCATAGCACCATGTTCATAGTGTTTATATAGATTTCTAGAGCAGGAATTCGTCGTCTCTGGAGCTCAAATGCGAAGTGTTGGTTAAGCCGAATACAGAGCAAGACTCCGAGAGCATCGTGAGTATTTGATGTCAAAGATTGCACCAACCCATTTCCAAGCGTAAACGTAGGCTCGAATATGTAGTTGAAGTGTTTTTGTACCGTGGATAAAGACAGGGAAGGCGAGAAGAACGAAGCCAAGAACGTGTACTCGGCAGTTGTGTTGTCGATTAGTGCTAGGTTGAAATTGCGGAAGGGGACTTCGAGGTATTGGTATGTTGCAGTCTCTTCGGCAAGGTAAGAAGGTAGCGCTGTTTGGTTGTTGGTCTTGAGAAGGTCGATACGATGGCCTAGGTTGAAGGCATCATGCGGCGGTGCCTGGGCTCTCATAGAAGGTACTAAAAGCATAGAGCTCTTTTTCGAATCATCATTGCCGATAGCATCATTTTTTCCATAATGTGGATCTTCAACTTTTCCAGCGATTTTTGATATCTAGTAAAATGATGTTGGTAATACCATCTCATGGTATTCATGTATGCCAAGCAGATATCGTCGCCCAATGCTGGGTTGTGTTTGTACAGAAATGCAAATCCGTCTTTGAATTTCAGAAAGTGCCGTTGCTGGATTATTTGTGCGTTGATGCTCGGGGATCGTAGAGATCGTACTTGGTCAACAATGTGATCACGTATTCTTTCGATAGCCTATGACATTGCAGGAGTTAGTCGGGTGGTTCAAGCTATCGGTAAACACAATGTCAGCCATACCTTAGCAACGAGCTTTTCTAACAAAGGTCCAAGTTCACCCCAGGCCTTTCCTTGTCTATTCGTTTCTTTGTTGTATGCCGTAGCTCTACGATCAACTTCGTGAAGTGCTCTAACCCAGAGATCATCGATAGGCCCTTCTGAAATCTTCTGGACTATAGTAGGGGAAACACTGAGGTCTTCTACTAATGGACCTAATGCTCTTTCGACGGCCTTCCTGTTTTCAGCGCGCACGTTAAGTGCAACTGATCTAGCTTGTAGAGTTTCGATGTCGGCAGAAACGAATTCCAGGTCGCTCCGGAAGCTTTCTAAGTTAGCTTCCACGGAATCTAGAACAGTGTCGCAATCAAGAATTGATTTGTGCAATTGTTCGAATTGCTGCTTTTCTTCTTCATCTACAATTCAAAATATCAGCAATTGCAATCAGTAGTGATATCAATGTAGTAAAACGCATACAAGTTAGCATCACCTGTTTTCCGGGGCGGGTAGTTGCGGGATTCCGAAGCCGCGAAATCAGATAAAGACATCCCAGCAAAATCGAAGTCAAGTTCCAAATCATCGTCGGTTATGGAATGCGTCGGGGAATAGTCTCTTCGGATTTCTCTTTTCGATCTCCAAAAGCTTCTGAATTAAGGCATCGGGGCTGTCTGCGGCTGGAGATCGCGCCCGGCCATTTTTGCTGCGGCCGGAAGCGAGCAATGACGACGATGAATCGTTAGTGAACCCCGGTGCGGGGAATGTTCTTGCTTGGGTACTGAAAGATCTTTGGGAGGTCTCATAAGGGCATAGGGAGCTTGATGCTCGTGGAGGGTGAACGCTGTTGCTGTATGATGGCCGAGACAGTGGTTGCGACGGTGGTTGCTGATTGCCTTGGGAAGCAATTCGGTCGAGCCACATGTTGTATGTCGAGGAAGGATGAGAGGGCAAATTCGGTAAATAAACGTGAGGTAGAAACGGCTGTTATGTGTGCTGTGTGGCTACAACACACGCAATGATGATTGTTTAAGTGGAAGCGGGGAGAGCTTCACTACTCTTTGTCCTAATAATGAAGTAGACTGCGCAAATAGGTGGTGGTTGTAATAGAGATCTGTTCGACTGGGTACAATACGCAACTCCTCAAGCTTAGTTACTAACTCGGGTTAGCTTAGTAGATGTGATTGGCATTGACAATGGAACCGCTCAAGAACAGCTCTCTCATAAAATGACTAAGCAATATATACCCTATGATACTTTGTTCATTAACCCTACGTGTGACTAACTGACATAATTACAGATATACCGTTACATTTATAAAAATGACAAAGTTCTGGACCAAATATAAGCTCAAAATTGGAGTGTTTTTAAAGTGCTACATAACGATTGCATATCAATCTAATTTATATACTAGACAAATGCATATGATATTCGTTTATCGTTGTCATGCTATAGAAGTAAATTCCAGAGTATACATGACTCAATTGACTTATCTATTTCTGTCTTTCGCAATTCTTTATTTACTTGGATTCTAACATCATGTAAGCCCCTAGTCGTTCTGGTGGCACAGTGTTCAAAGAAACCATTGCACACATTGCCGCCTTGTACCTTTCTGTTAGTGTTCCTATTTTCTGATGTGCTGATGCAGAGAAAAGTCCACAAATTGCTAGATTACTAAAAGTCCATCTTTGGAGAGTCATACTTGACAATACAACTTTCACCTAAATATGGACTCCCACACATGAACACACAAATAAATAGCTACTTGTCTAGCTCCTAGATTCCACGTCTCGACTTTGAAATTCTAGCTAAAGCGATAGTGATTAGTAACTGTCCACCAATCATGGCCCCCAAAGCGTAGAGGGAGTGAGAAAAAGTTTCGCTTTTACCTGGATTCGGCTGGTCAGAGGAACTATCTGATTGCACAGTGTGCACTGTTTTTTTCATTCAAAACTCACCACCCCGCCTTCTTTCTTCGAACCTTTAAAAATAGAATTTCCTTCTTCATCTTCTTCTTCCCTTTTCCTTTTTATTCCCAGGTACCATTAACCACATCAATCACCATGTCTGAAGATGTAAGTGACTGATCTCTATCTTCAATTCCTCGGATATCATCACTATCTCAATCGACACCATACGACACTATCATCGGTGTATCACGTCTGCCGTTACCCCTCACTGTCACCTCCGTCTCCAATTCTGTCGCCGCCTCGTTCTGGGGACACCGCATCACACTGCATCCAACACTCGCCTTATTCTAGCTCTATAAAAACCTACGACTTGATGCGATGACATCGCCGAAGATCACTTGGTGAAATGACTCTACCTACTCTTCACGAAATCACCAACATTAACTGCTAAATCACATCTCGCCAGATAGTTTTTGGCTGTCCTATTGAGACCGTGATCACCATAATTTCCAAAATAAGTCTCGCATCTCACAAAATACTAACTTGCTTCTCCAACAGCATGACCACCAGTTCGAGTCCACCGATGCCGGTGCTTCAACCACCTTCCCTATGCAATGCTCTGCTCTGCGGAAGAACGGTCACGTCGTCATCAAGGGTCGTCCCTGCAAGATCGTTGACATGTCCACCTCCAAGACTGGCAAGCACGGTCACGCCAAGGTCCACTTGGTTGCCATTGACATTTTCACTGGCAAGAAGCTCGAGGATCTGTCTCCCTCCACTCACAACATGGACGTCCCCAACGTCTCTCGCCGCGAATTCCAGCTTTTGGACATCTCCGATGATGAGTTCCTTTCGCTCATGAATGACAACGGTGACATGAAGGATGACGTCAAGCTTCCCGAGGGTGAAGTTGGCAAGAAGATCCGTGACCTGTTCGATGATGGCAAGGACACTCGTAAGTTCACCTACTTTTCAAATATCTCAAACTTCATTCGAACATCGGACTAATCAAATTATAGTGGTTATCATCCTGGCTGCTATGGGTGAGGAGGCTGCCATCGATGCTAAGGAAGCTCCCCGTGGTAGCGACTAAGCGTATCGCTTAGTGTAAAAAAAGATATAATGAATCTGAAAGATACCAAAATTGCTGTTCTCCAACGATTGTGATCATGTGATGTGAATGTGACGTGTGGATTAGTGCGTGAGCGGAAATATGACAATAGGGTGAGACAGCTGTAACTAAGAAAATTGCATGTAGATAATCAATGTAATGACTAGCTATATCACTAAATCTCTATTAATATAATTCGAGTCATTGATGTTGATCAAGATCCTGGTTCTGTCCTCAGTGCGATGATTGGATTAGCATCAACCATTGGATGGAGAAAACTTGAATCAGGTCAGGCCATTTCCACGCGATCGTTCAAAGCTAACTTTGGACCCACTTTCAACCGTCAACCTTCAATATTTTGTCTACAAGCAGATTCACGTCAATATCAATTTTTCAGCAGCCCCGCTAATAATTATCGGAATCTTACCATTTAGACTTGATCGTTCATTCATCAATGTTGCTTTTTATATATATACTTACAGAATTGTTGTAACGGGAACAACCTGAAGCTTACACTAAACGAAAATTTTATCAACCTCCTCGCGCCAAAGTCCCTAAATATCTTGCGAACCATTCAATGGAACAAGGTGGTGTCCAATTGCATAAATTTCCTAAGAACTCTCCAAGATGTAGCCAGTGTTCGATAAAGCGTTGGTACTCTGAGAACGGTCTTCGATTCTGCGCCAACGGTCATCAAATTGAAGGTTACATCGAGTTCGCCACTGACGAAGACGGTGCTGCAGGTCTCACCAACTACCACATCGTTCGAAAAGAAAAAGAGGTCCGTGAACACGAAAAGCAACGATTGACCGGTACCAAAGGTCGCGATTTGTATTTGGAGTGTCTACAGTACCTGTTACGCAACCAGGTGCAATGGCTTATCCATGAACAGAATCACAAGCCGGAACTTGAGAGTGTTGTGAGGGATCTGTGGGATTTGAGGATAAGAGGGTGTCCGGTGGCACAGGGGGATACTGGTAAGGATCTAGATGAAGAGATTTTGTTCTCAAGTCAGCAGCCGACGCAGTTGCGGGAGGAGATGGAGATAACGACGACGGTGAGGGCGGGGTTGAATTGGACTGTGGGACCTGGCGTGAGGTGGACGGCCCCGTCTCCAATGGAAACACTGGCGTTGTGTTACTTGGGGTGTCTTTTGTTACGGATCCCGACCAAGATTGGTGATATTTTCATATGGACAAAGACATTAAAGTTACCATTTGTTAATGCTGTAAGTGTTGTGTCTGATTATGGTACCACGAAATCTCTTAACATTAAATATAGATGGATATATTGCCTAAGAATCTGTCGGAACGTCTTCCGCAACCGTTTCCCAGAATGCTTCGTTCTGCTGCCAGAACACCAATTGAAGGCAACGATGTTTACGCCACTATCAATGACGTTACAGTGGCATATTATGTGAATTATACTATGGTTCCGCCTTCTATTAATCATTATATTATGGCTTTGGATATAGTTAGGCAATTGAGACTTCCCGGTAAGCCTATAATACGAAATTAATTGTCCAATCAGCCGCTAACCTTGAACTCTCAGTTGAAACCATGAAAATATTCAAGCAAATATCGTCGATTTTGTCGTTGACATATATACTACCAGTAAACAAAAGTCGCATCATGCTCATCGATCAACCTGAAGTTCAGATGATAGCTTTGATAGTTGTCATCGTCAAACATTTCTTCCCATTTGAGGGACCAAGTGGTATCACCATAAGACCGGCAGGTTTACCTCAAGTTGACTGGAAGAAATGGGAGGAGAATTCTCATGAAGTAGAGGTACCAAGAGCGGAGATCAAAGATTACAGGAATTTGACTGGCGATGATATTATCACTATGACTGAGGAGCAGCAAGCCAATTTCTTGAAGCAAATCACATCCATGCCTCAAGGCGATGGTAAGTTCCTGCAATTAAAACATGCACAACACGGAATACTAATTTTCGAACCACTAGAAAACCGACTATTGGCATTCTTCCCTACAAACCCCCAAATTCAATGACGCACAGCAAATCGATCCGAGAAACCCACCAACAAAACCTACATCAAACCATGGGAATTGCATCTCATATTCAACACCTAATGATGAGACAGCTCAGTACTACAGTGTGTCTGATAGATCCGTAGATGATTTACCAGAAGGAGCCCGACCATTTTATAATATGGTGTCTGCAGTAACCGGGCTTGATATAGAGACTGTGATCAGAGCAGTTGACATGACTGAATCAAAGATCCAGGGTATAGAACAATCATCAAAATAGACATCATCAACAACGCATGATAGACCTTAGGATACTGTCCCAGTTAATTGTAACAGACATGATAACCTCAACTGAATCCCCATACTAAATTGCTTCCTTCTGGTCACACATAGCTTTAGCGCGGTTACATCGAGTTGCAGCAATTACCCCACACTGTTCGTACGAACCCTATACACACTGGGAATTATGGAGACTCCGTGGCCTGAGTAAAAGTGGGGTGAAGTCCGAGCTGTCACACATTTTTGGAGAATTAGCGCTCAGGCAGAATAATTTTCGTGGGAGTCACGTGAGAAGAGGGTTTTGGGTCCCGCACTCCAGAATTGTCATACGCTACGTCCTACTCCCCACTCCCTGCATGCTTTGATTGAATTATTTGGTTGATGCACCTTTTCTTTCTTCCAGCTAAGGGAGCATCAAACCGTTACAAACCACTGGCAAGAGTAAGTGGTACCTTGAGTCTCTATGATGTCAAATCTATGGTGTTTTTACTAACATAAAATCCCACTAATAGTGCAGATGTAAGCCTTTTCCACGAACCGCTATTTAATATTTGAATTTGTGATCGATATCAAAATACTTTGCAAGCGCCCGACGACATTTTCCATTTCCAAATTTGAATGAAGTGCCGAATTTTGCTCAGTACATCGAATTACGGACCTACGACAATATCAAACAACGGGCATGACTTGAATCACCCAACGCCAATACTAACCGACTTCTGCCATGCAGTTTCGTCAAGACCCTGACGGGTAAGACCATTACCCTGGAGGTCGAGTCCTCGGACACGATCGACAATGTCAAGTCCAAGATCCAGGACAAGGAGGGCATTCCCCCGGACCAGCAGCGCTTGATCTTTGCTGGCAAGCAGCTTGAGGACGGCCGCACTCTTTCTGACTACAACATTCAGAAGGAGTCCACCCTCCACTTGGTCCTCCGCCTTCGTGGTGGTCTTATTGAGCCCTCGCTGAAGGCTTTGGCCTCTAAGTTCAACTGCGACAAGATGATTTGCCGCAAGTGCTACGTACGTCACCACCACCTCTTCGGATGAGTCCTCGGCATCTACTCTAGGACTCTCACGGGACAACAACCAACGAACTCGAATACTAACCAATATCTAGGCTCGTCTTCCCCTCGTGCCACCAACTGCCGTAAGCGGAAGTGTGGCCACACCAACCAGTTGCGTCCCAAGAAGAAGCTCAAATAGACGATACGTGCAAAGCTATTGGTGTGTCAAAAAGGAAATGTGGCGTCCGAGATTCTGCGTTTTGGTTGGGGAATTGGCTTAAGAATTATCGATATCAGTCCTTTATGATAACAACGGAAGACAAAAAATTACCCAGAATCATGATTTCTCCCATTATTAAAAGTCTGCTGTGATATATGCGGTCATGAAAGATAGAGAAATGACGAAAGTAATGTAGCGGGTCCAATCTTCTGAAACTGATACCTGACCTTTCCGGTCTGTCGCTGTCGTCATAATCAAATCTGTAGGAAGCCAGGACTACTCCGCATTATGGCCTGCATAATCGTAGCAGGGGCCAACTCACCGAACTTGGCTCATATTCCTCAGCCGTTGTTCTACGGCTAAGTACCGGCTAAATTATCCCGAAATACAGGTATGGACAGCCATGACGGCATGCATTACGTTTCGCGACCAAAGTGGCAACTTCGACCTTGTTGTCTGGAGCTCTGATGGATTCTTCAAGCTTTGTACTTGCAATAGACCTTCATCATCAAACGTTGACGAGTAAATTAAATTTTTGATAGCCCAGTGCTTGCCTTGATATCGTCTTTTTAATATCCAATTGATTTTTATTTTTATTCTATCGTTCTTTTGGTAGTTCCAAGCTGGTCTTGTGAAAATGTCGGGTTCTGGATATGATGCTGTAGTAGACGTCGACGACGATGTAAGCCCTAATCGAGATATCCCTCAATGACATCATGATTTTTAATAGCTAACTGTCTATCATTCCACTTAGGGCGACCTCGGTCACACCGATCTCCAAGATGACCTCGAATTCCACAATTCAACTTTCAATGAGTCATCAGTCCGTCCCAAAACCACATCCTCCGGTCTCCCACCCCCCGTGACCGCATCAGTATCGTCGGGCCAAAAGCATATGCTATGGTCTATAGGATTCTATGCACAGTTCTTCGACGTTGATACGACGGCAGTGCTCAATCGATGTTTCGCGGCGTTGTATCCGAGGGCTAACTTCCTGGATGTGATGGAGGAACCCGGATTTGTATGGCCCATTTTGGATTGCAACGACAGTTGTATTAATTTTATTTTTGGGGGACAATTAGTGAATATGGGGCACAAAATCACGGGGAAGAATTTGTATACAATTTCAAGTTACTGAGTGGTATGTTCGGAGCGTATAGACGTTTTGGGTTGTTCATGTTATACTAACCAGTCATAATAGGTGCTGCTGGTTTGATTTATGGCTACACGCTGTTCGTGCCTGTTGTGTTGTTCGGTGCGCTGCGCTACTTTGGTAGTGATTCCGCGAATGTTCTTGAGTGTTGGGCTCTGTACGGGTATGGCAATCTTATTTGGATTCCTGTTGCCCTTATCAGTTGGTCACCCATTGACACTCTGAACTGGGTGTTCATTGGAGTCGGTTGTGCCATATCTCTTAGCTTTCTTCTGCGTAACCTGTACCCTGTGTTGAATGCTACCGACAAGCAGACGAGCAAGATTCTGCTTGGTGTGATTGTTGTTCTTCATCTTGCTTTATCGCTGACGATCAAAATTCTCTTCTTTGCCCACAAAAGTCCTCTGAGCAAGGACAACAGTGATAGCAACTCCCTCTTACTGTGAGAGTCCGTTGCTCTATATCACTATCCTACTTGTTATTGCACAATTTCCAGATTCTAGGTTATTAGTTAAAATGTAATATATGTCTTGCTCAATCCACAATATCTCCCCTAGTTGTATGAATGCGTGATATCGCCACCCTTCGCCATCCAGTCCACCCAGCTTCCTGGGTATTCCGCCGTCTTATACCCCGCATCCCTCGCAAACTTGGCTGCCGCGTGACTGCGGACTCCCGCCTTACAGAAGAACACCAGAGTTTTATCCTTGCTCGGCCTGTCGAAACCAAATCTATCCTTAAAGTCTTCCGAATGAATTGCGAAGCAGTCGGGAGATGAGGCGATTGGAATGTTGACGGCGTTGGGAATAGTGCCAGTCTGAACAAGCTCGCCGGGCTCCCGGGAATCTAGATACTCATTAGTTTACATATTTATATGAGATTTCTTCACAATGCTCCTAACTTACCAACAATAATATAGTTCTCCGGCTGTTCGTCAACCAATTTTCTCAACTGTAAACAAGTCAATATAATCTCTCCTTTCGCGGATCTGAATCATTTCAGTCTACCTTCTCAAAATCAAAGATCTCCAACTGCTCCTCATCAGCCACACCTTCAGTAGAATACCATCTAGATACACCACTAACCCTCACGACCCGCCTCACGACCCTCGATCCCACGGCCCGCTGCACAATAGCCCGACTCGATATCACCGATGTGGGACCTATTATAGAGACAGTAACTGCCGACGTGGTGCGACGTATGAGGCGAAGAGATAATCTAATACTAGACATTTTGTGTAAATTGAAACGAATCGAAAAAGTAGGGTAATAAAGACGAAATATTAGGACGGGCGAAGTTTTGAGATAGATGAACCATGTATTGTTCGTCAGGATTTCCCATCCAATTAAGATACTGGGGTCTTCATCGGTGATTTTCAAGGGTTAGTTAGGGTTTATAAGAATCGCCGAACAACACCCAACATTATTGGCGAGTGATATCATATTACAAGCAATGTTCACGCATAAAAGTCTTGCTGATTTTTAAAGTAAAGTTGTTATTAATCTTAATATGATATCATTTAGAGTAACTACTAAATCCGTAGCTGTCTCTTCCCAAACCCCCAAAACATTCACTAGAAGAAAGAAAAATGAACCAAAAAGTCCCTCCAGCAGAGTCCCAGCTCTTGTAATATTAAAAAGGTAAACAGCCAAAGGACATGCAATATTAAGCGTATCCCTTTAAGATGACACGTTATTAGGTGATGTTCGGGCAGTAAAGCTCCATCCATCATGTTGTGCCTTCTATCCCATCATTATACGTCCATTTACCGTCCCGGGTGAACAAGACGTGAGTCGGAATACCGTCCAAGCTCATTGCCATTATTCACGAAAATCAAAGAAAACAAGTAATAAAAACAAAGAGAGGCCTAAAAAACAAACGGAAGTCGGCGAAGTGTTGATAGGATAACCAAACCCTGCTCCATGACCAGAGAAGCATGATTTGAGACCCATGATGGCATCGACTTGCCTGGGGACAAGCATAATCGTAACATTTCTCAGGGGAGACTACAAAGCCGATAACAGGCGGATATACAGCCATGTTTAGATAGTGGGAAGCCAACATCCGACAGAATCACAGTCGCTGACCAAACCTTTTATAATTTTCGAGCGTCTTTCAAATTACACTCTCGCAGTGAAAGTCAAAGGGCAGTCATCCTGTAATCTGTGTTAGTGCAAGTATCATTACGAGGTTTTATCCAATAGATGCTTACCCTAGGAAAGATTGTTGCGAAAACCTTGATGTCCTCGGACTCTGGAGTAGCGTGATGGGTCCAGTCCAGCTCCATAGAAGCCTTGCCGATCATCAAGGCAAGGTTGAGCTGGACGTAAGCCTGGCCTAGACAGTAGTGAGGGCCAGTGCCGAATACCAGATAGTTCTTGGAGCCCTTCTCCTCCGCGTCACCGGTGTAGTAACGGTCGGGGTTGAAAGTATCGGGGTCCTCATAGACGTCGGGGTCTCTAAGAGCCATGTAGGTCGTGGGGATGATCATGGCACCTGTAAGATGTTAGTAAGTTGCAATTTTATATGCATTTAGAGTGCAACTTACCCTTGGGGACAGTGTAGGTATCAGTGATGGGGAAGGGTTTCTTAGCAAGGTAGGGGACCATTAGGACAGGAGGGCGGTAGCGGAGCAGTTCACGCACGACAGCACGGGTATAAGTAAGGGATTCAAGTTGGTCCATGTTCAAGGCCATCTTGATATCACCACTGCGGACCTTTAGATTCTCTTCACGAATGCGATCCAGGACATCAGGGCGCTGGCCCGTGATCTGGAACAACCAAGTAGCGGCACTGGAGGCGGCATCCTGGGAAGCGAACAGGAACGTAAAGATAGTCTGAGCAATCTCGTAATCATTGAAGTCGCGAAGAAGAGGGTAGGCTTCTCAAGGCCTTCAGTGTTCCCAGCAGCCTCGGCCTCGCGCCAGCGGTTGGATTCAATAATGCTCTTGACCCAGCCGTCGAGAACGGAGGTAACCTCACCACCGGCAGCCATGCGAACCTTAGACTTGGCAGTGCACTTAGTAAACTCATCCAAGACCATATCAGCAGCCTTTTTACCGTACCAAGTCTTGGTATAGGGAATAATGATGGGGAAGTTGACAAGCTCCAGGGCGGCAGTAATCAGGTAGTAGTCGTTGGTGATTTTCTGGATAGCTTCGTCGGAAATGTAGTGACCAATAAATGTACGCAGCGAGAAGGCGCACATGGCCTCGCGGAAGTAAGGCATGAAGGGCTCAGGCTTGCCGTTGTTCTTCTTAGAGACATCCAAGAACTTCTGTTTGTAAATATTATAAACCTCCTCCTGGCCAGGCAGGTAAGATTCAAGGGCTTTGCGGGTGAATAGGCTGTTGAGACCCTTGCGAAAATCGACGTGGGAGCGGCCATCGAGAAAGACCCAGTTGTTGGCACCAAGAAGTTTATGGGCAGCGTCGACGACGCAGGGTTTGACATAAGCGGGGGAGTTGAAGACCTTACGGGACATGTCGCGAGTAGAAGCAATAACAACGAATCTGATGTTATGTAAGTATACCAATTCCGATTCTAGACGAAAATATTGACAGGGGGCAAACTTACTTGTGGAAAACGGACACACAACTGAGAGGGCCACTTAACCACTTAGCGTAGTATTCCTCAAATTTTGGGTTCATGGACTCCAAGAAGGCCCCGATGAACGGCATCTTGAACGAAGGTCCAGCAATAGAGCCCTTGTTGAGGATGTAGCTTACTATGCGAAGAATTGACGTTAGAATTACCCATCTTGAACCGAAGATGATCAGTAGAGGTAGAATCATAGGCTTACCTTGGTCGTAAACTATAGCGACAGCGATGAATGTAAAGAGACCGGTCCAAATGGACATGTTCGTGACGGTATCAATAACATAGTCGATTTGGGGCGGGACGGTGACTGACCCATACCTGGAGTTCGTCAGAACAGAGGCAAAGCTCGTAATATTCGATGTCATAATGGGAAACTTGATATCAAGTTGTTATGAATAAACTATGAAGTCGCAAGTTGTTGGGGTGAGTTCGACTTTCTGAAGCGAGAGGGCCGCTGCAAGATATGGACAAGCGATGTTAGATTGGGAATGAAAAGATGACAATGGCTCAAGGGAAACGCTAAAAGTCTGACAGGTCGAGTGGAGTGAAAAGCTATCAATCCCCAGGTCTCCTCTAGTTACCGCAACCAGAAGAGACGCGATGGGCTTGCAATAGTAAGCAGCAAGGTTGGATTTAGTTTTGCTAGTTTCGCGACGTTCAGGTGTGGTGGGAAAGGGAGTTATTATGATAAAGTATGATGGGAGACGAAAAAAAGAAAAAAAAAACGAAAATTTACTGCAAGCGGACACCACTAGCTGGGGACATCGGAATTGACGGGTTGGGTGTTATGATGACTGGTAAGCTTTGACAGCCCACTTTCACCGCACAAAAGATAAAACAGAAAGAGGTTCTATACGGAGATAATGAATCTCTAATATGACTTACCTTTAAGTGGAGTTGTCACCGTTAACGATGACAATGAACAGGCGTCGTCTTGACAGATGACAAAAGTGGAATTCAAGATGATGTGGAATTATTGGCGTGTGCTGGTGAATACAAAGGTTCTGCGAAGCAGGATCTACCTAACAAAGTTGAAACAACTGCAGATAGCGAAAGGGAGAGGGGTGACGGGCAGAATAAATATAAGATGAAAAAGTTCCAAAAGAAGAAGGAACTAAGACTTCCAAGCCTTGTGCTGGTGTCGGGGATACGGGATTTGTATATTCTGACTGTAATAAACCAAGCAAACAAATTCTTTCGTTGAAAGGTCTCGTTTGTTCAGTGGCGTTAACAAGTTGACAGACGGACCACTAACAGATTCCAGGGTATGTCAGGCCGGGGTGAAAAGAAGAGAAAAAAAGTTTTGTGGAGCTAATGAATTCTTAGAACAGTCGAGGAAAGAACAGCAGAAAGTCACACTCTGATTTGACAGGACATTTCGATGAACAAGACGGGAATGGCAATGTGGGTGGTGTTTTATGGAATCACTAGTACTGCTCGTGGACACCCATGCCGCTCTACCATTCCAATCCAAGCCTGCCATACAGTCAATAGCCAAGTTTGTTAACTCTTGTGGGTAGCGTCTGCATGAACGCACAAGTTGTTACCAGCTATATATTGGTTCTCCACGAACGCTTGAAATCACCTGAGGGTGAATACACGGCGGTGATGCAAGCCAAGATGTCAATGCTCCCTTGCCTTGTCTTCTTGCTCCATTTTGAACCTTGTCATTAAGGTGGGCTGGGATCTGATAGATGGAACCATGATCCAGTAACGAGAGGGACTGGCGCTATGAACGAATTTCGGTCTGGGTGTCACTCCGAAACATTGTGATTGAGGCATTCAACGCCTGGTTTGTAACGCGCTATAATGTCATGGGCCTCGCTGGTCATCGAGGGCTTTGTTTAGTGCTTTGTTCATCAACTAGTCGTATGTCAGACATTCTCCTTTACCAGCTGCAATGGTTCGAGGTTTTCTACGAAATTTACGGGATAATCATTGCAGAGACGATGCGATACTAGAGGCTGATCAGGATGTTGAAAATTCACTATTGTCTGTAGGTAGTTTTCTGGCTCATATTTGTTAGTCGGTTATCCCTGGATTATCAGAGGCTTATAGGCTTAGAGTGCTGTCCTTCACAAAAGCAAACTACACCGGAATGGGAACGATTCTTGCTAGCTTCATGTCAAAAACCAGAAACAGGCAGTTTTCCAAAATTACACTAATATCATTTAAACTAGAGTGAAGTATCAACTTGTAATGTCTGTCAACATCATCTTATATCTAGGTTTCAATAGATTTCATGTACAATGATTGGTGCCTTTTTTCTTTTTAACCAACCATTCACACTAATTCAAATATTATAAGCCACCCTTTGGAACTGGATTCAATTATTAGAATATGCAGAGTAAAGATTATAATTTGTTTCACTGTCCACCTATTGATGCATTCAATTCCGTCCCGATTTTGGACGTTTCGTCCTTGATCTTCGGCGTGCCCTTGACAACAATTTTGATATTGAAACTGCACATTCTATTCCCTCTACTGTCACGTCATGGATGCAAAAGCCCCGGAGAAGAGACAACTCATGATCTGTCTTTAGTGTTAGCCGAAACGCACACACCGCTGTCTTCTCGCGTGTCGAACATCCAGCCATCTCATTGATACATCCCAAGTCTAGCTTACGGGCCAGCCTAAGTGGTGGGATAAACCCCTGCTGAGTGGCAGGAATCTCTACACCTCCATATCACATCTTTCCTATGAACCCTTATCCGCTGACCTCTCGGGCACATGGTCAGATAGCGAACGAGCACGGTCATTGTATATGCTCTCACCTGACCAGGAATGCGCAAATGGAAATCAACAGTGATAGTCTAGACATGTAACAATCGCTGCTGTATTGAGATTGTCGATCCTCAGAAATATGGACGGTGAGGTTTTGTGATTACTAATCTGCTCACTTTAATAGACGAATTGAGACAGGCTCACCAGGCCTAGATTCAAAGGGACTTGCAAACGTCTACGCGGAAGCGCGTCACCTGTAGCATTTTCGCATAGCTATTTGTTGCAAACATGCACATCAATTTATATAGGATGATAGTAGTCCGATGTCTCCTATTATTTTCTTCTCATATATCATTTGCTTAGTTACATATGTTATGAAGTCTGTCCCAAATCACGGCATATTTAATTCTAGAATATACATGTAGCACACATATATTCACATTAGTTAATCCATTAGACTCCGTGTATAGAATATATGTCGATAACATCTCAGATCAACATATTAAAACCACTCCATATCACCAGTCGGAAATCGCATATAAGATCACGATGTTCGCCAGTACAAACGAGCTTAAAACAATATAAAACAAAACAAATCGCTCCCGGTAATTTCAACATACACCTTAGGCCAATCAAGAAACGCCAAGCATCTGCAACCACGGACGCTGAACAGTTCTAGCCTTGAACCTTACATAATCTAACCTAGTCTATATCACGCAAAAATTGCAGCATCCTGCTCATGGGGAGAGGTTGGACATCATAATAACTTCTACCAAAGAGTCCAGGACCTGGTCGTTAGCGCGGATGGCTTCAACGAGAAATTTGACATGTTAGAGGAGGTTTAAGATATGCACTCCCACCTGTGAGTTTGATCCCCTGCTTCTAAGAATGTTCACTAGCATTACATCTGGTTCTTTTTGATATTTCTGAATGCGGATTATCTCACATGACGTCACAGTACTGAGGATTTTGGCTCTAATTTTCAAGATTTCAATCGTCCTAGAAGAGTTTCATCATCTTTTAGCAATCATTAAGTGAGAAAGAACACTATTGTTATGTATGGCCCAGGGCTAAACTTCCTTCAAGATCGCGCAATCCCGGAGCCGCTGTATGGAAGTATTTTACGACCGGCAAATCTGCAATGAGATCCTATTTCGAGAGAGGCCAGATATTCACCAAGCCATCTACAAAGCTATGAACCTTATAGAAAACCGAGTCAAAAGGTTAAACGAAATTTCCGATATCAGGTTGGATTCGTCGGCTTTCTAACGCAAAAGAGCCAATGCCATCAAATACATATGATTTTACCACAGATTAATGTCGTTGTCCCACTTATTTCGGTTGACAAGGTTCCATATTCAGGACTTCATTCGTCCGAAGGTATAGTGTTAAAGGCGTTTGTAATAAATAAAAAGAAAACTTGGTAGTCCACAAAAATGATAACGGGTGTCTCAATCCGAAGCACATGACTATCTTAGCTCGGAAGCTTGGCGTAAAATTTATGGAATATCACAGTGCATAAGCGATCATCCAGAAGGTGTCGGGTAATCTGTCAGGTCAGTCTCCGTTCCGCATCCGCAAACCTGCAAGTGGCCGAGTAATGTGATAGATGTTTTTGGCAATAACACAAAAGTGATTTCCCTTGGGAAAGGCGCGGCAGCCGACCAGCCAATCGAATTTTACCCCGCCCCGAATTTTACCCTGTAACACGAATACGAATAATCTCTGTGTACCTTAACCAGGGTGTCATTCGTATTCGTGTTATCAACCACCGTAAGTCAGTCATGCAAACGCCTATCAGACTTCCAAATGCCATGGTGAGAGGTCCAGTGTACGAACACATCGTACAGATTTCGGCAGCTCAAGCAAGTAATACCCATTGAGAATAACGTCTGCCTAAGTACAAATCGCTTTGTACAAACAATACTACCTGCAGAGGGTGGGAAACACTTGTGGTGCCCCACCCGCATTGCATATTCCATCCATTCTATACGTTGATCCGACATCAATGGCGGCAACGGGTGGTAGGTTTTTGTCAAGTGGAGAGGTTTCTGGTGTCAGTGACACTACTTTGCTTGAAAATTTCACTGCTTATCAATCCGTCCTCTCAATGAGAGCGGGAAAATGCGATCATCGTAGTGGAGATGAAGTCAAGCGGGGCTTCCTAATTGAGTCATATAATAATCACATACGTGGATCCTAATAAATATCACGATGATGATGCACTTGCAGGTTGATTGATGCCCATATGCTGTTACTGTGTAAAGGGGTAATTTAGTTCACAACATAGAGTATCAGATTTATCAGGTTGATGAGATAAATGTTGGATATCTGATATTATTACGTCATATTTTCTGTCATGACCCCATGATTACTCCATGAGATCAACGTTCACGATGCACAGAGCATTCACCGCCCAGTCGGGGTACTTCTCCTTGGAGCCGCATTGATCCGCAAAAACTTCTTGATCAGAGCTGGGAAGCGGTCTTCAATTATGGATTGGCGGATTTTTCTCATCAGATCTAACTGATAAAACACATTGTGAATAGTCAATAAATGCGCTGAAACAGTCTCCTTGGAGGCATTGTGGTGGATGAATGCTCTGGTAATACCAAGACCACCTTTCTCTTTGGGCTTACAGCATAAGCAATCACAACCATCCTCAATAGGACCAAAGTCAGCAGAGTATTGGGCGTTCTTGATGTTGAGAACACCATGCTTAGTCACTGCATTACCGAAGCGGGCCGTTCGGGTGGGCCAGACGCAATCGAACATGTCAGCACCTAAGGCAACAGAGACGACTAGATCTTCGGGATAGCCAATGCCCATTATGTATCTAGGCTTCAAGTCCGGGAGCAAACCAGTGCAGGTGGCAACCACTTTGCAGTAATCTTCCTTAGCCTCACCTCCACTAAGACCACCGATGGCGATACCTGGGGTATCCCGAGCCAGCATCTCACGGCAGCACTCTTCTCTCATCTCTAAATCAAGGCCTCCTTGAATAATACAGAAAAGGTTTTGCGTAGTAGGGTTCATATGAGCAGTGATACAGCGGTCCAACCATCTCACACTGCGGAGCATAGCTTCGCGCATACGCTCCTTATCTGGAGAAGTAGTGACAATGACGTCATCAAGTTGCATCATGATATCGCTGCCAATGCTGTTCTGAAGGCTCATCGAATGTTCTGGAGTCAGAAGCATAGGAGATCCATCATGGGGACTCAAGAAACGGACACCCTCTTCCGTGACTTTGGCAAGCTTAAGGAGACTCACCATTTGGAAACTATAATGACGTTAGTGACGGGTTTCGCGATGACGAAAGAAATAAGATATACCCTCCACTATCTGTAAGGATATTGTGGTTCCATCCTTGAAATTTATGAGCGCCACCAATCGCATCCAGAACTTCTTGACCCGGCTTCAGACCAAGATGGTAAGTGTTGTTTAAGCATAACCTGCAGCCAGTATCCTCCAACTGTTCAGGTGTGATACCCTTCAGGGAAGCCTGAGTAGCCACAGGCATGAAAATGGGAAGTTGGACAGAGCCATGGGGCAGAGTGAGGTTGGATGCCCGAGCACGAGTAGTCTAGGCGGAGTTAGTAGGTGGTCTAGGACATTAAGATTAAATGAAAGTGGTTTGTCATACAGAGCAACGAGCTACAAGTTCGAACTGCAAAGCAGCTGACTTGTAAATATTTGTCGATGCGGTGCCGCCCATTTTTCCACTGCTTGCATCCCGGGATACTCGATTAAGTCGGTTCAAAGGTTGGGCGCTTGAGTTAAGTGCTTTGGTGTGAGTGTCAATACAATTGATGATCAGATTGATATATAACCATGTACAAAATCAAATGGACAAAAATTAGGGAATGAGAAGTAAAGTAAAAAGTCTATATGCGAACTTTATGACCGCTGATGATGAACATCGGAAAAATCTCACTGCCTCTCCTGGAATTTACGCTACTCTCCAAACAGGTAGCCATCGTAGTCGAAAGTGGGGCACTCCGAAGTACCACAAATAATTTTGACCAATCACATGCTTCAATACTGTACAGGCCAAAAATTCGTCAAGCATCACGGCCCTGTTGACATGCGGCGATTTGAGTTTCCAGGTGTTATGATGACATCGGATTTTGTTACTTGACGTTGAAATCATTAAATCTACCTCTTTTCTGATTGTAGGTTCTTGTTTCCAAAATGTTGTCAGCCAAGCTCACCCCCGGAGCCCGGCTCCTGCGCTCGTCGCGGATGTTTTCGTTACCAAACGCTCTGCCTGCCGCCCAAGCTACCAACGGCATTTACGCAACACCCTCGACTGCAACGACCCCATATCCTACTTTGCAAGCCATCACCACGCCCTACTCTTCTCGCCAGAAGGGCGACTGGGGTCTCAAGCGTCCACTGCCCCTCAAGACGACACTCAACACCACTACGCCCATGATCCGTGTCAAGGCCATCGATGCCATCGAGAAGCTGACCGATTTCAGCTCCGCTTCCGATCTGGGTCTCACCGTTGAAAAATTCCATGAACTCGGTATTGCTTTGGTTATGCCTTCGTCTAGTCCTATCTCTAGGTTTAATTATGGTAAGGTCTCTGTCTTCGAAGAGGACTTTGATTTCACTGCGGTCACCGATGGGAAGAGCAGCGAAGTCAGCTACCAGAGATGGAAGTTCAAGGGTCCTTGGTTGAGCAACATAGCTCCTGGCCACTTTGATAAATACCTGACCAAGCTCAAGGATAGACGAGAGGAATTTCGTGCGTTCCTCCTCACTAAGCTCGTTAAGAAGTTGAACGAAGAGAAGTCTCGCAAAGCTATCGAGAACGGTACTCCCGGTGTCGTCACTCTTATTGAAGCTAGCGAGGTCCCTGCCGAGCAATTCAACTCTTTCATCCACAAATTGCGTGAAGATACTTCTCGCCACTCCCTCTTCTCCTACATCGGCGAATTCCTCGACCTCCCTCCGGTTTCCCCTCCGACGACCACCTCTGCTAGAGACAACAGCAACTCGACACCCGTTTCCGTGGGTCCGTACACATCCAGTGGCCCCCCCAACTGCCACCCCTCTGCTGGTCTTTCATACCTCAGAACATCACAATACTTGCACAATCATCCTATCTACGGGCCCCAGGCCGAACGCCCTGTAGAAACCAGAGTTCTTAGCCCTTGGAAGTCCTCAGAGAATCCTAAAATCGGTGTTGCTGGTTTTGTTGCTGAATCTTTTGGGGCATATGGGCGTACAGCCCACAGGATTCCCTTCGGCGTGGATTCTGAGGTGTCCCGGACTGCCGGGGTCCTCAACTTCGACCCTAATATCAAAGGTGGCGCCAAGATTCCCATGGTACCTAAATTTGCGAAGGTTGATACTCGTGGGCGCATTGGTATCATTTTGGACCAGCCTAAAAATGGGAGTTATCTAGTCACGCGTGAACTTCAAGGGAAACAAACAGTATATAACACGAAGCCAACTGCAGGAGAGACATCTTCTTTCGATATGCCTGTTCTCAAGCCTGTGAGACGTACCAAGCCCGCTACCCAATATCAGCAACCCAGCGCTGTCGGTAGTGGTAAGAACTATGGTTTGAGGCAATGAGTTTGCAGATTTGAAGGGATTTGTGGGAATGAACGGTTGGGTAAAGATCTTCTTTTGTCACCTATGTAATATAGTCTCCAATACATGTACTTTTATGATTCTTTTGAGAACTCATGCTTATCCCAGCCAGCAACTTCATCCTTTCGCGCCCCAGGGCATTGGTATCCATTATCTAATGTTTCGTGTACCGCAAACTTGACAGGGAACCCATGGAAAGAGCTGAGTCAGTATTCGTGTTATCTTATCTTTGACCTAGCCCTAGATGCTTTGTTTTCACATGACCTAGCTGCCCCACTCACACAAATTATTCAACAAGAATTTTGTGGTCCACTCGGGAATCTATAGATCTTGACTATAACAAAATATTCGCGATAATTGAGAGAAGCCAGCAAACCTTGAATTTTCCAGTCCTCAACACCAACTCCTTCATCACAAATAGACGAAATGGGTCGCGTTCGTACCAAGACTGTCAAGAAGTCTGCCAAGGTCATCATTGAGCGGTACTACCCCCGTCTGACCCTGGACTTCGAGACCAATAAGCGTATCTGCGATGAGATTGCCATTATTGCCTCGAAGCGCCTTCGGAATAAAGTTTGTTTATCCCTTTCCGATTTTGAATCTCGATAGTCTGCTGCCCTCCCTCTCGAAACAGTTTCAGACTTAGAGACGTCTATTAACAACTTAAGAATCACATGTTAACTCATTATTTTTCAGATTGCCGGTTACACTACCCACTTGATGAAGCGTATCCAGCGTGGTCCCGTCCGTGGTATTTCCTTCAAGCTTCAGGAGGAGGAGCGTGAGCGTAAAGATCAGTACGTTCCCGAGGTCTCCGCTTTGGACTTCTCCAAGTCCGAATCTGGTCAACTAGATGTTGATGTTGAGACCAAAGACCTTCTCAAGTCCCTCGGCGTAAGTTTCTCTCACGATTTATGAAATGCATCTCTTAAGCAAATTCTAACTTTTAATTCTCTCTTTAGTTTGACTCTATCCCCGTCAACGTCATTGCCGTTTCTCAGGTCCAGGTCAACGAGCGCGGCAACCGCCGCCGTGAGTAAATTTCTGTTCACAATATTTTTTTATTTTAAATTTGTGGATTAGATACCTGGGGTCAAAACTGGCTTAGAAAACAAGAGCTTTTGGCTTACTGCGAGAGATCAAAGGGAATTGGTAGTGATTTTTGCTCTAGATCTTATATAAAACAGAACGGATCGGGATCCTTCCCCACATCAGGTGTCGCTGATTCCGGCTGCTCTGTGCTCCGAATGATGCTCGATTGCCATTACCTATCAGTACTGTGACGGTTCGTCATGGTATATGATTGCCACTCCCAATCCATATCAAGACTATGAAGGTAAACTTCATCGGATATGTGTATTGAACCTCGAGTTGTGATCTCGGCTTGACGCACATGTTTGAATTTGGTTGTGACCCATGCCATGTACTTTGTAGACTTTCATCACTGTAGTTCTCCAGGCAATGACAAACCAGATATGATTGATTCCTACTATCTACATGTCTACGTAGTTCCGAGCGTGGTCTTGTGACCATCAACCTTGAGATGGGCATCGTCATCACCATCATCCACAATGACTTGGGACTCTGATACCATCTTGGGATTGACCGTGACACGCACGCGCGTAGTCGCATCACCATATCTTCCACTTTCTCCTCTCTCATTAGCCAGATCTTTGAGGTTCTGTGCTGTCGTGCGATTCTGCTCTAGCTTGAGCTTATCCATCTCAGATATAACATTATTCAACTTCTCGTTGTTTTGGCCCTTTTCCTTTAGTAGATCGATCGTCACCAACTCGTTTCCCACACGTTCCCATACTGCCGTCTCGTTTAATTGAATCTTGACGTACATTGCGCGACGTGCACAATCTGTAGAGCACCACTTCTCAATATCCGCCTTATGTACAATGTTAAAGTTCTTCCGCCCAGTATTCACCATCTTCCACTCTCCATTCCCTTCACCTTTATCCGCGGGTTGCCGCAAAGCGTATATCCACACAGCCCGTTATGATTCCGTTCTTCAACAAGTTCATCGTAGTTGCTAGGCTGAAAGAGCCGGATGCGTTCCTTGAATTCGGAGACGTCGTCGAGGGCAGGGTTTCTGGCGGTATGAAGGGGGTCGCGATGTTTGGGAAGTTCAGAGAGGATGAGGACGTTGTCGAGGACTTTTACTTCAATTTCTTTGCGGAGTTGGATGTTTTGGGCGTGTTTGGTGGCGACTTTGCGGGCGTAGGCCTCACGCTCTTTGACTGCGGCGGTGTCTTCTTTGTCATCGAAAAGTTGAGACTTCTTGAGAATGCTCTTGAGTTTAGATGTCATGACGACGGGGTCCATTGTGGAGATTTTAAGGAATTAAAGAATTATAATTAGATTAAAATTAGCTTTAGAAGAAAATGTTCTTAGAAGCTTCTATCTTATGACGTTGATGAACTAAAGGGTCGTTGCTAAATTTAGGAATATGCAAGATGCAGTAATAGAAATTGAAGTTGACAACTTCTAGAATTATTTATCAAACTAATAGAAATCAAACGTTTATCTTATCGTCAGACTAGGGTATACCCTCGGTTGTACATAGGGTTATGGCCCCAACAATTATCACAGGTAGCTAGTCCTTGTAATTCTGTCGTCATTAAGTTTCATCTAACCAAATAACATGACGCGCTCAGCTTGCAACTAATCAATGGATCTTATGATGGCGGGGCAAGGCTTGTCAGTCAGTGGCAACTGTCTGGCTTACAATGGATTTAGTACAGCGGCGGTGGCAATACTTAAGCACCTTCTCCTGGAACAACGGCATTTGGAGCTGTAGCTGCCGTTTATGCTTTGACCTAAATGCTAATGCCTCATGAGGCCAAGACAAAGATCTCAAACCATGAATTGGCTTGACCATTTAGAACTTAATAATAAAGCTTTATCGTATCGTGTTTTTTTGTTTTACTGTCGCAGATTTCCCCGCGTCTCCGTCATTCACAAATTGTACGTCTTTTGTTGTCCGACACTGGAACCAATATCATCCCACAGATTCTACATATTAGATTCCCCTACCTTACCCCACAAACAACCCGTGCTGTGAAACAATTGTAGAGCAACTCTAACAGTTCCCTTAGGAAGGCTCATAGAAGAGCTTCACTCAGCCGCTTCAAGTGCTCTCAATTGAAGCTGTGATCTTGCATCTGGCAATCAAATATCCACTGTAAGTAAATAACTGAACATCATCACTGTCCCTAAAAGCCGACAAAGGAACGGAGATAATCTTGAGGTGAACCAACATTTTTGGTGTAGCGTTGAGGCGTCCCAAAAATCCCGTAACTAGGCAGTGCTACTCAACCCCAATTGATAGTTGGCCTAGGCCGTTGATCCTCCCCAGACGGAGCTGGAAACATCGTTGGGTCTTAGATATTCAAATTTATGCGCTGACGCCACAAATATCACTAACAGAAAAGAAACAAGACCTATGGTGTTTGCCTACGGCATTGATTGAAAACTCCAAGCCTCTTACAACCATCCTCCATCGCGTCTTTGCCATCCTCGACAAACCACACCCATTACACTCTCGACCTGCACGATACCGATAATTCCGAAATCGATCCTACTCATACTACATACGCTCCCAGGTCTGGCCATGCCCAGTCAAGTCGACCACTGCTTCACCCCTTCATAGAGCCTCGCTTTTCTTGGTCTGCTATAATCATCTAGGCTGCCAATTTACTCTGCACATCTTCAAGCACTGGCTAGTAAAGTGCATTGAACCTGCAGCTACCACCAAGACCCCACTTACTCGCGTCGTTCTTATACCATTCCACCATTGAACTCCTTTATCTGCGCTTCTGGTATTTGGTGACGTTTGGATACTATCTAGCTGTGCTCACATCCCACTTTTATCTAGCCTGAGCTAAGCTATTATCATTGCTTCTAAAAGAGGCAATACGATATCTATAGCTTTGCTTTTGTGCTTCATTGTTGACCTATATCTGCTTTTATCGCCTGAGCAATTGGTGTACATCGTTGCCATGTCTTCCGTCCCTTTCCGGGTGAAGGCCCTCTTTGACTATGCCTCCGAGCATGACGATGACCTGAACTTTGACGAAGGCCAAGTCATCACTGTTACCGAAGAGGAAGATGATGATTGGTACTTTGGCGAATATGCAACCGATTCTGGGGCCAAGAAGTCGGGTCTTTTTCCGCGCAATTTCGTCGAGAAATTCGAACCTACTGCCCCGCCGCGGCCGGCCCGGCGCGTAAAGCGGGATTCCATGGAGCCTTCCATTCCTGCTGCGCAACTCGAACTAATGCACCCGGAGCCTATCGAAACCCCTTCGTCTCCTGTAGTCGCTTCTACTTTTACCGCCCTTCCAGTAATTCCTACATCGGCTCCCGCCCCTCCCGTTCCCGTTATGATAGCCGACCCTGAGCTTGAATTCGAGGTTGTCGAGGAGGAGCCTAATCCTGCGCCTGCGCCTGCTCTGATTCCCGTTGCGGCTCTACCTCCCGCCACGCCTGTGCCCACGTTTGTTCCGGCTCCTCTGACTCCTGTTCAGACCAAGGCACCCGAGCCTCCCGTACCCAAACCCGTTACTTCCGCACCCCCCGCGGGGCTCTCATCGTCTAAGCCTCCGCCTCCTGTTGCGGGCAAGCCTTCAAACAATGCTTTCTTACAGAGAATCGCTGCTTTCAACAAGGGTGGCGGTGGCCCTGTTGTCCCCGTCAAACCGAGCTCCAATGCCTACATCAAGAAGCCCTTCGTTGCTGCCCCGCCTAGCCGGGATGCCTATGTTCCTCCAATCCGCAAGGACTTCATTCCGACTAAGATCTACCGTCGTAATGAGGACCCTGAGATCAAGGAGCAGGAGGCAGAGAACCGGGACATTGCTGCCAAAGCTGGCCTGATGGTTGACAGCAACAACCATGACAACGAGGAAGAAGGGGACCAGCCGAAGCCTATGAGCTTGAAGGAGCGCATGGCGCTTCTGCAGAAACAGCAGATGGAGGCTGCCCAGAGACATGCTGACCTTATCGCTAAGAAAGAGAAACCTAGAAAGCCCATCAAGAAGCTAGTTGAAACTCACGAGGTTCCGGGTACTGACATCGAAAGTGCTGTTGAGGACGGCGAGGGGTTGATTGAGCCTTCCATGGATGAAAATCGGCACCCGGTGGCCATGTCTCCTGGCAGACGCCGTATTTCTAGATCGATTGCTGAGTCTACTGATGGGAACGAAGCCGATCTCTCTGGTGCCGGGGAGACTACTGAAGGAGGGGAGGATATTGGCGTTAATGATGATGCCCAATCAACTCATGAGAAGAATGTTGCGGCGCCTGCTGCTCAGAAGGAAGACGAGAAAGAGGAAGAAGAGGAGGATGACGACATCGACCCCGAAGTTAGAAGAAAGGAGGAGCTCCGTGCTAGAATGGCTAAGATCAGTGGCGGCATGGGGATGCCTGGAATGGGAATGGGTATGGCTGGGATGTTTGGCGGTCCCATGATGGGTATAGGTGGTGCTCCTCCGATCCGCAAGAAGAAACCCGTTGCCCTCAAGGAGCGCCAGCTCATTGATAAACAGTGTGAGGAGGAGCCCATGGCTTCTAGCGTTCCAGCTATACCGATTCCTATTCCTGGGATGATGGTTCTTCCTGGGTTGTCACAGAGGAAGCGTCCCGAAGAGGAGCCGGAACTAGAGGAGGATGAACTCGAGGTTAATGTTTTATCGGCCCCTCAAATCCCGCAGTCGCCACCTCTTCCGGCTCGTTTGCGGGATATGACGAATGAGGAGATTCCTTCATCCCATACTCCTCGCGCCATTCCTGGTAAGTCATGATGTAGACGGATCAGAGTGTAACACGCTAACTTTATCCGTTTAGTCATTCCTAGGAGCCCCCCGGTTGCACCCCAGATTCCTGTTGAGTGTAAGTCATCTCGTTTATATGATGACTAGTGAATATACACTAACTTGTCTCCAGCTCGTCCTGCTCCCCCTCTTCCTCCTATCCTAGCCCCCATTGCCGACATCACATCCCTAGCCCTGGATCGGAGTCTGATGATGAGCAGACAGATGCTCTGGCAACTGGTCCTAGTGCTCCTGCTACTCCGATCCCCGCTCACCCCTATATCTCCTATTGGAGGTTCTCCCACTTCCGCTAGAATCCCCCCGCTTCCACCGATTGTGGCGGCCATCCCGGCTGACGATGCCATTGAAACCCCTTCGTCTCCCCAGAGTAAGCGTTTAAGCCGCGCGCCTCCTCCTATTCCTGGAACTTCTCCGGCCTTGCCTTCTGGACAATTTTCTGGTCAGATTAGAGCTCCTCCCCCTCCCCCTCTCGCTGGGGCTCCGGCGATTCCAACTCGGACTATCCAAGATGATGAGGAAGAAGAGGCCACTGAGTATGATGGCGATTATGACACCGATATTGCGTCTTCGGCACCTCATCGTGATGCATTAAGACGTGAGTCTAATGCGGAAAGTGTTCCTGATGGCCCCCCTCCACCGCCCCCAGTTCCCTCTAGTCCGGCACCGACTGAGACGCGAAGATCCATGGATGCGCCTCGGCGATCAGTAGATGTTTCCCGGGCTGCTCCACCATTGCAGCTTGCTGCAGCTCCGCCCCAACACAACGATGCACCATATAGACCCCAGAGGCAAAGCTTCAGTTACACAAGACCACCGGCCGAGCCTATGATCGAAGAGGAAGATGTGTTTGACCCGCATGCGCAAATCTCGACGCCCCCTCCCCGAGTTGCGGCTACTGTTGTGACGCCTAGTAGATCGGCAAAGCAGTCGTTTGATGGAGCTAGAGTCATTCGGCGATCTATCGATATTGGACGTCAATCGATGTCTGTGGAAACTGACTTCATTGCTAATGATGTTGATCTAGCCTTGAACTCGCAATGGTATACTGTCGATAGCCAGGTGCCTCCTGTTTTCCAGGGTCGCAAGGATATTCTGTGCGAATCTGAGCATTACACTTCTACTAATGGTGGTGCCAAGACGATCATTA
Organism: Meredithiella fracta; assembly: GCA_023677585.1. Lineage (NCBI taxonomy): Eukaryota > Fungi > Ascomycota > Sordariomycetes > Microascales > Ceratocystidaceae > Meredithiella > Meredithiella fracta. The sequence continues at coordinate 397,864 of JAGXCV010000007.1, forward strand.
CTCGGACTATCTACGTATTGTTCCAGGACTACTCGCAAACAATCTTGACGATCAAGTATGACCCTTACAATGCTACTGACGTCAATGTTGAGCAACGTCACGAGGTGCCGCCACGTCCTCCCCGCCAAGACCAGCTGGAAGACTCCCACGAGCGCTATGGCAAGGGAATTGCCGATGCTGCGGCTGCCCGTAAGGACACTGTAGTTGCTGACGGGACATCCCAGAGCTTCGTACTCGAGCTTCTGAGACCGTACAACGATTTGCTTGCGCCGATTGGCACACGGTCGTACGGCACACAGGTGTACAGTAGCTTGGGGGGCGGAGCTCCTGTTGTGGATCAGATCCGGCCGGGTGACATCATCTCGTGCCGGTCGGCGAGGTTTCAGGGGAAGCATGGGCCGATGCATGCTAAGTACTCGATGGAGGTGGGGAAGAATGATTATCATGTGGCAATCGTGGCGGAGTGGGATGGGTTAAAGAAGAAGGTAAGGGCATGGGAACAGGGGAGAGAGAGTAAGAAGGTGAAGATGGAGAGCTTCAAGTTAGATGATTTGAGAAGTGGTGAGGTAAAGGTATTTAGGGTAATGCCGAGGACGTGGGTGGGGTGGAGTGGGGCGAAGTAAGACTTGGGGAGAGGGAGAGAGGGAGAGAGATGACGGCGACGAGAGTCTCTTAGACATGATTTGAGATTTGAACAACGAGCAGATCGTCAGAGAGTCTATGATATTGACAGTTGGATATCATGTTTGATGTTTCGATGGTACTCGGGTGATCTCTGATATCAATCAGAGAAATTAATCGAGTCTAGACCTCGGTGGGACCGTGCAGCACGGTGCTTCGAAGTTAGTAGTCGGAGTTGTAGTTTGTCTTAATTTATTCAAGCCCGGAACTCCATTTGTCACCCTGGAATTATGTATAATTTGGTGTTTAATTTCTGTTCACTTAACGATTATCTCTGCGTCAACGTGAAATATAAGTATGAAATATAATGAACATGGTAACATGTATGCCGTATGTTGAAACATCGTGAATTTGTATGGTGAGGACACAAGTAATACGATACCCAAATTGCCATTGTGTGACGGGGCTTCTTGGTTGTACGATGGGGGAAAAGTAGGGATTGATGTCTTGGATGGGGTTTCGGGATTGACGGGGATGGCGTATGCAGGAGGGTTGGTGACAGTATGATGGGTACTAATTTGTGTTCCCGGAATTTAAGATTTTTAAGAAAATAAAAGAATATGTAAATTACAATTTTGAGTTACATACGTGCATCTACATGATATGCACACAATCACCAATTAGACCTACAAGAAAAGGAAACAAGAATAAAGGAAATACAATTACAATTTCAACTCATCGCCTCCCGTCCACATTAGTATCAATCCGGGTAAAGCACACTCATCCATATTAGTCAGTGCCATGTACACATTAGTCGTCCATCGCGCATCCAACACTTACTGGCAATGGTGGCCCCCAGGATGCGCTGCCCCTCACGATGCGACGCTACTTGATTAAGTATTTAACCGTTTGGGGATTCGGGAGATGGGGTGTTAATGGAAGGGAATTTGGGTACACGGGGGCTATAGAATTCTTACAATTGTTAAAGTACCGAGGCTTGTTTATAGAGAGTTGTTTGGTGGAATAGAAAGTGCAAAAGCCCGTGACATTTAGATGTTGAGATGTCATTTTCAGTCAGCGTACAATCAGTCGAGCCGTTGGTTGTGAATTAACTAGACGCCTTGTTTCCTCTTCTCTTAGCTGGTAAAGAATGACGATGACCAACATTCTCCATTCTCCATACCACGGAACGACCTCGAAGCCTAGACTCTCACTCACCTGCCCACAATGACATCTCCCATCTTCCCACTCATCCCGCCTCCAATACCCAAAGGGTCTCCAAAACAATCCTGATTCCCATCGTCACCTCAATGTCACGATATATCGATTAGTTGAGCTGTCTCCCTGTGCTATTGTCTGTGCAATGGACGGGCATCAGCCATGCTATGTCGTTGGAATGCATAGTAGGCGGCGCCCCACTGATAGGCAAAGGGAGTCGATATGATTGATATGCCTGCTACGAGAAATAAGGAAATAATTTCCATTCTGGGCGACATGGTCACATTTAAGAAAATGAGAAGCAATATCGTGATGGCAATGGAACGGGAACCCCTCAACTGTCCGTGATTCTCAAATGGGAGTATAACCAAAAATATAAAATACAATTGAACCATTCACAGGGTGCTCATTTGGAGGCCTACTAGCTACATACTAACATAACCCACTCACACCCGCGCATCCTCTGTATGGAAAATAGCCCGCTATAACCATTACAATGTCACGAGTGAGTGGGAAATCTAGGCCGTTAAAGGGCCTTGTGTAGAGCTGGTATAATACTCGGGTATATGGAGGCGAAATAGGGACAGGTGGGGATATTGAGGGGTATATTGAGAGGCGATGGGTAATAGTTAAGACAGAGTAAGTGAATATGACTTGCAGTGCCATTAGATTTGCAAAGCGTAATTTTTTTAGAAATAGGCAGCCGTCCAGTAAGTCAAGGCTCATAGCGGCACAATAAGAAGGCCATTGGGTCTGCTGGTGCCCCCTTTGCCACTCCACGCTATCCAATCAACAACCCGCAATCCCACCCCACCCCACCACCCCAAGCTACCTCACCCGCCTTCTTCTTGCCCATCAACAGAACTCTCCAAGATAAGCAGCAAGCCAAACCCGGCTAACCACATTATCGATATTACCTGTTGATTTTACGGTGGACAGGCCGAGTCATATTTGTCGTTAGCTTAATACGGAAAAAGAAAGTATATAGGGTTTGCTGTGAATATTGGGAATAATGGATGAATAGGCGTTAGTAGCGACGGGCTAAAGGGTGGTGGGCGACGTGAAATATGATTTCTAAGAAATGCAGATAGTCGATGTATGGAGGAATGACAGTTGGTGGAACTGGCTGAGAAAATACGCAGAGAGTATCTTGGCTCTGAGAGATTCTATTGGGTAGTATGTAGATTGCTTCGGATAGCTTTGTTTGGCAAAGTACATACAAACTTCAGATTTAATATAAGTCTCCGTCACTACTTATGACATACAACAACAAACAATTCTGTCTCAGATCCACCAAAATGTCCTAAACTCACAATGTACCAAATTGTTTTTCATTTGATTAGAAGTAAATTTGTATTTATGTCTCATCATCTCATGTTCCCCGCGGCCTGCAAGCCCAAATAGCCACCCCCGCACTAACATTTTTCGATGCCCAACCGCATACTCATATCCCATCCCTCCACCGCCATCCCGTCAAAAATTAACATATCCTCTACCTCCTCCAACGTGACAATCCCTCATGTTCGGTCAGCTGGTCAGCAATGAATCTGCGGGGCAATATACACATTAGGATAGGACGACGTACTTTTGGCGGATAGCGAAGCGAAGGTGAAGGTGAGTGTCGTGGTGTGAATGGGATCATGTATACCAAAGTAAAAGCCATAAAGGAGCGCGGCAGGTTGATCCAGATGCATGTGAGAGTTTATCTCTCCAATTCTTCTGAGGTCTGGGGCATTTCTGAACTGAGAGACTGCAGGCAAGAGGCCAATAACAGATACAATATCTTCATGCTCTTTACGCTTCAATATATAAGAACCATATCTTTCACCCGCAAGGTCACTCCGCAGAACCACCGGGACAATCCCCGCATAGGATCGTGACAATAAGACGGAACAGCATACCGAGACCCTGAGCCAACATCTACTGCTACCCTCACATGTTCGTGACAACGCAACGGGATGCCCAAGTATGGATGCCATTGAAAGCAGGACTTGGAGATAATGTGCAGGTTCTAGACAATCGAAGAGGGGCAAGTAGATCGCCAGTGAGCCAGTTTCGTCATTGGTCAGGGCAGAGAAGGATACCTATCGACCGGTAATCTTGTCAACAAGATACGACAACCGTTCACTCTAGGCCATACCACCTCGTATGCAAACACTCAAGTTTATTGAGAGTCTGATGCGTTGTTGAATCTCTTATTTCACTCGAGATGTCAAAATTGATAGCGGCCTTACGTACCTGCGCTGTGACTTGATGCGTTGTCCCCAATGGTGACATACCCTCAACGAGCCAATAGTTCTCATCACATCTTCGCCTTGTCGTTCCTTGTTCGTCGGGTTGGGAGTGTGTCAGAAGATCCTTATTAAAGGTGGATTTTCGATAAGCCTAAACTCTCCAGATTGCACAATTAGATGTGCGGATTTGAAATGGGGGATTCCTACCATATAGCCTAGCAGAAAATTGGGGCTTGGTTGCAGTGGTGGTGGGGCCGTAAGGTTCAAGTGATCCGGCGGCCAACTACTGTGTAAGTGATGGACTGCATATCCAGCGACGAACAATGACAGGGCTCCTAGTATCTACAATGACTGTGGTTAGTTGAAGTGAGAGAACGTACAGTTGATGTCGACGTTAGACAATAAATTCTGCTAGTTGCAACTTCAGGCTGGCATTAAAAAGCATCCAACGTTAAGCAAAACTATAAATTATTGTAGCTGTTGTCTCGAAGTTGACAGACAGACAGAACAGAAGGATGAGAGACAAGGACATACACAGACTGTAAGAAACTCTAACAGGTTCTTGTATAATCGGCAAATCAGGATATCAGATGACTGCGTGCCTATCAGAAGTACGCATGTAACACCAGAATCCACTGAGCTTGACAATGTCCCAGAGATCAAGTATCCCATCTACTATTCTTGACGGGGAAGTGATATCAGGACAACATAGCCTATCAAAGGACCGATGACTATTGGATACATGTGCATATGGGGATATCGCCCAGTAGGAGTTAGCTGCTGAAAGAACGAAGAGAGGCGTTGGTCAGGTGGGTGGATTGGGGGTTGATGAGAGTCAATGGGAGGTGCAGTTAGGTGGGAAGTACATGGGGAGATGATGTTTGAGTGAGAAATATACTCACCGCATTTGAGGCGGGACACCATAAGTAGAGTGGCATCATACAGTAGATGAAGCAGTGGAATTATCATGAGGAGTGGTCCAACGATGACATCAACAATTGGGGTCACTCTGATGAGTGCAAAAATTAGAGTTGATGTTATGCAAATTGAATTGCTGACCTATAGTATGAAGTCTTTCGAAATTTAAATTATAAAGTTATGATAACAATTCAAAATATAACGTCATCGCCTTCCTCAAATGATTATATTTTGAACCTCTGACGACAATCACTACATCCGTTATCCCTTGATTCGAGTACCTTACTAATAACTTCAACTTTCGGAGAAACGCTGGCAAATTCCATCATCATCAATCGCCATGATTCGGAGCGGCGACAAATCGCTTCTGTTTCTCTCCCGCTCTAACCCATTTTGTAGTAAACAATAGAAACGAAAAATCTGAGGATCACCCCGAAGGATTTTCCACACTATATCTTGACAACACTCAACAAATTCTAGCCAATCAGAATTTAAGATAGTTTGGAACTATCAAAATATCTCATTATAATTGTTCACAGATGGATTGAATAGCGGTATACAGGTATTTGCTCATGTTTTAGAGTGACGAGATGGTAACATAGTCACGGATCACATGGCAGTTTAGTGAGATTGTCGTGGCATTTTCAATATTGAAAATTTTTCTTCAAAGGCGTACATCTAAAAGCAATGATGTCAGTGAGTCGCATCCTTATCATAGAAGGGTCCAATATCATGCTAAGCGGTGAAGCATCAGAGTGCCATTCATCCAGCCCTAAGAAGAGTGAGTGGCTCACGGGCATGGTATCACGGCGGACTATTGAGTCTAGGCTACTAGAGAAGACTCTTCTGATATGTAAATGGGACATTAATTTGACAACATGAATGCGGGAGTTTGGGAGATCGGAAACGATGAAAGCGAAAGCCTAATCTTGGGTTTGATTCAAGCTGGGAGAAAGGTGCAGAAATATAAGCTAGTATCACGATATAAAACCTAGGATATCACAGACTAGAGATATTGAGCACTTTGTCTGGGAAATTATACATGAAACAAACTATCTAGAATCAACATTACATCTAATAACACTACTCAAACTGCTAAACAACCTCAGGAACATTCTCACATAAGCTCCAGTCCCAAAATATGCATGATTATACCATCACCCATCCCTCGTTCATGTGAAACACCGGCCCCTCACTCTCACTGTGATACAGCTCGTTTTCTAGAAACATATAATATCCTATTAATTTCTCACTACTTGCTTCATAGTCTGGTTGACCAAGGATCGCAAGCTGTATGCTGAGGGGGAAGCAATGTATGGACGCTGCACGATGCAGGAGTCCTTGAATTGGGTATTCTGGACCTTCGGGTAACTTGAAGCTAGATTGCGATATGATTTACGTGATGAAGTACGGGTTTTGCGGAGATAAGGGGAGAAGGGGAGAGGAATCAACGAGTTATCGGGTGGTGGTACTTACTTTTTACCGATTATGGGATGGTATTTAAGACCGGTTCTGTTGGTGATAACTCCCTCTAAAATAAATCATTTTAGAGGGAGAAAATATTATATTTATCGCTTGTAAATGTCCCTGGATAGTCTCTTGTTACCAGATAAAACCGAGCGAACAACATGCCGGGGCCGACCATGGCTCCGGAATCTATAATACGCCCATCACAAGTTCCTATTATATTTGCAACTCCAAATGCACCATGACACCATATGTTTCACACCTGGCCTCGATCCCCTCTGAACAAAATTTCTGTATTTTGACAAAAATTATGTTCCTACTAACCCGCAAGCTCGTATTCTCGCCATCGTCTGGACCGCCATTAAGAAAACCAAAAGTAATAATGGGGTGGCCTCAGGGTCTTCAGAAGGACGAATGGAGGCTATATGAGTGGTGGTGGTCTATCATGTTCCCATATGCGACATGAAGTAATCCCTCCGCGTTTGACGGCCGAGAGAGGATTGGAAGGGATGGGTTATATGTAGATGATACTGAATGTGGATTAATCCACGGCATCCAGCAGAATCGTTGCACAAAACAAGTTAGCGATTATCAACCAATCCGGAAAATGATTAAAAAGATTTTGAAAAACAAAATGTATTTTCTTTTTTTGATTGCTCCCAAAACACACAAGATCGCCCATCAGGTCTCCATACATCCCCATCGATATATACAACGCAATCTTCCCTCCGTCCCATCCAACGCGGCTAGCTACTGCATTCCCGCCAGTCGATCGACTCCACACATGGCCCAAAGCAGTAGCTGGAAGACGAGTTTGTGTATATTTTGAGCGAAAGAGGCTTGTTGAAACGAGTAGACGAGTGAGGGATTTCATAAGTAGTCGATGGGAAGACGGCGATTCAGATGCAGGCGGTGGTGCAAAGAGACAGGGAGGGGATAGGTGCATGTTGAAGGGGAGGAGAGGGATTCGTCTGTGCTGGATCGAAGTGGATGGTGGGTTTATTGGAATCGGTTGTAACGGAACTTAAGAATCAAATTTCGTGTAATTGGTAGTTGAGGCTTGAAGTGATGGATAACTTGATCAGAATAGTCTTAGCATTATATTACCTATACTAGAATGCAAATATCGAAATCCAAAGACCGATATTTTCAAGTTGACAACCTCGTAGCCTTCAATGACATCATCAAGCGCGTGCAACTAACAAACAATCAAACAAGCTGTCGTCGCTACCTTAACCCCGGTACCATAACAAGGGTCTGGGACGAAAATAATGTTTCTTCTTTTGCAGGCTGATTTATATTTTATATTTTTATCTCCCTGCGTACTTCACGCCTTGGAACCTAGTCTTCTCTGCTCACCGCATATTGTAGTACAGCTTCTAGGATCTGATGTATCCTCTCTTCTCTCTGCCGATCACCATGCCCTACGGCCAACATCACGAGGAAACCACCAAAGTGAGACATAAATCATTGTAATATTACCACCAAAAGTCCGATACTCGACTCTCGGACATGGCAAATGGCCAAACTATAGTGAAAAAAGAGCCCATTTTCCACACAAGAACGCTTCGTTTTACTAACACCTTACCCACGCCGCCATGTGATCCAGAACACCATCTATCCATTGGCGAGAAAAAACACACAATATTTAATAGCAATACTACCTATTGGCCCAAATGCATGTGACTCTAACCCATTGCACGCCACCAACCAACAACACTTGGTGGTACGTTTGGTCGTCCCTTCCTGGCTTCCATACTGCCCATGGTTCCACTGGGCAAATTCTGGCTAATGTCTAACCGCCATGCCACCCAATTTTTCAGTATATTGTCTGTTCCGATATCGTGAAGGGAGTGGGAGGCTGCCCAGCCATTAAAGCCGCTGATGTCATTGTGTAGGGCTACCTGGTTGTCCGGTGTCACAGTAGCATGGGAAGTATGTATGTACGTAGTCCGTAGCCAGGCGTCCGAGGGCGAGGTGACGGGGGGGCCATGGGGTCGTCTTGTTTGATTTGCTGTTTCTATTTTTTTGCCATGAGGGAGAAAGGCTTGGGGATTGGGTTTGCTCACCGTAAGTCGACGTCTTGATTGCGCCTCACCTTTATGTCGTGGCAGGGATTTGCTGGCTATTGGGTGGAAACTAGGGGCCCTGGTCTGCGGTACTTGGCTGGCTGAAGAGTTGCCATTGTTCCTATGAACCAAAAAATGCTTTCAACCTTTTCTCACCGAGTAGACCGGAGGGATATGGACTGGAAAGATTGCAGAACCACTGACGCCTCATGGGATTTTCTTGAGGGACTGAAAGGCTGACGATCATAGAGGAGCGAGAATATGGACCAGGATGGTTGCCAGCGAAGAGAGAAACAGTATGTTAATACCGATAGACAACTGCGGAAAGACGGAAGATCATAAACAGGGAACGAGGCGGTCCACTTGAGAATGCATTTATACCATGATGTGGTTGAAGACGCGTAGAAAGATGAGGCAGGGCAAGGCAGAGGATTTCTTGTTTGTGGATTGGGAGAGCCTACGGGATGGGAACTATCGTCAGTGAGAATGAAAGATCCCGAAAGTGAGAAAATATATGTAATAAGAGCGTAGATGGGGAGCTGAGGTAGTTTTGTGGGTTGAGGATTGCATCGGGGTGGTGGATATGGAGTTTGGAAGGGCTGAAGATTCATGGAGAGATCATGAATTAGTCCCTTTTGAAGAGGCGGACGAGATATTGCATGGGGTCAAGCATCAGACGAACTAGATCCACTATTACCTTGGACCCTAATACAGAGACCATGATGCTTTAGCTGTGATACCAGAATTTGGTCAAATCCATCAAAACGCTTTGTCCAGTACTTTGTTTCCACTTCACCATCGACAATGTTTGTATCCTCTTGTCTAGCCGAAGCGTAATCAAGATATCATAACATCCAGCCCCAAACATCTCAAATCAAAGGAAACGCCAACAAAAAGTTCGGGAAGGTGTCACAGTATTGAGACAATGCCATCATCTTTTCCTCACTTAACTTTCATTAGACCTTACCGGTATCTCGAACCCTCATTATTTCATCGCCGACATGTAACAAGGCGACCAAACGCAATCGCTCTATCTAAATGTCACTCCGAGTAAATTATTAAGGTATCGCAAATTCACATATCCAGCAGCACATATAACAATCAACAGATTGACGAGACGGCAATCGGCCTTGGCCACCATCAAACGATTATGTAAGCAGGACTTTGGGCCTCCTGCGAGACTTGATGGACAGACTTTAGTTGGCAGATGAGCAAAGACTAGCCAATGGTTGGTTGACAACTGGGCAGTGTGACGTTCGAATAGTGTCAAGGTGGATAGCTTGGGCAGCTGGGGACGGGGAGGGCGTTAGGGTGCGTGGTAGGTTGGCATTGGGCTGTTGGGCGGGCGGCAAAGGACCGTGGAGGCCATGGTGGTCATGTGATTTCGGTTATCTTCCATCATGTGATGGCTCTCAACAAATGAAGATGCTCTTTTGGAGAATACCATTTGGTGAGTGAGGCCGCTTAGATTTCAGGGCATGAATGAAGGCTGAGTGGGTTGGGTGTTTGGGCATGTGGGAGATCTCTTTGGACACCTCAAAATATTTTCTGAGTCTCAGACTTGTTCAGGGGCCATGAGGGGGCATGGGGAACCTTAGTCGCGGAGCCTAATTATTGAATAGAAGGCGTTAACGCTATCTTCTAACTTATACGGAACTGCTAGGGGCTTGACTATAGGTCACAAGAGGAAATCACGATAATTATTGAAAAAATGAGAAAATGAGGCTCGTGAATTGTGACAGCTGGAATAATGATGGCTTCGACATATCTACGCTAGAAAATGACTGGTGATCTATCATCATTACGGCGTTTCTTAGCTGGTGTTTTATAATGTCCACATTCATGCAGTGTTTATCAGAAAACTCACAGGACAGAACTCCCCCAGAACACCGACAGTCAGTCAATGAAATAAACGAAAGACATTTCCCCAGCTATTGACCACTGATCTCTGAACGCCATAAAACCCAACCCAGAGCATCTCTTGTCTTTCGTCTATCTGTTGTATGGTTCTTTTGCTTTTTCCCTTTTCTTTTCCTCATCTTATCATCCCCGCGAGCCCGAAAAGAACCTGGAGCGAGACCATGCAGTGCAGAAACGAACAGACAAACACATCACTGATGCATGCAGGTAGCGGGCATTACGCCACGCATGAGCGAGATGTAGATGCTCTTGGAATCAAGAGGATTTTCTCTTTGAGCGTGGCTGGTCGCCGTTGGTTCGGTTGGGAATCGTGAACATGGAAATAGTTGAAATTTCGAGTTGGGTGGTCATGATTAATTGTAAGTTTTATCATGGGATAGTCATCAGTCATCAGTAGCGCAGGTTTTGTGGGAGAGATGTTGGATGACGAGGCCTTGGAATGGGATTCAACCGGAGGAGGTTGGCTGCGCCTCGTGGGTTGGCAGATTTGGTGGAGTGAAGGGATATGGGTGAGGCAGCAGTATAAGCCATTGCCAAGTCAGCTCCCGATGATCCGGAGGGCGGTGAAGAGTGGATTAAGCTTGTCAAGATTAAGTCTGAGCAAGAAACTTTGCATTATTGTTTGAGATACTCTTGACCGTGCATATTGAAAATGGCATTTCATAACATATGCTTAGCTGCCAAATACTTTTTAGCGGTCAGATAGACTTATCACATCAAAGATCATCAAGGCCCTCTTGAAATATTTTCAACGTGCACATCAAGAGAAAAACAGGACGTTCACATGCTCAATATTCGAAATTCTCAAGAAAATCTCACATCTTAATTTATCCTAAAAATACCAGTAAAAATATCTCAAGCGAAGGTGACCAAAGTCCATATTGAGCAACTCGCAACGCTACTCACGATCGTCGTCGGATGGAAAGGGAAGCCCTGAGTTTTCAGTGATAGGGGGAAGACGGCTTGGGATTAGTTCGTAGATGGTCGGTAATAATAATCTAGGCGATCCCCTGTATGGCTTTGGTTGTCAATTGAGTGTTACATCGTTGAAGCGATTCATAAGATCCTAGGAGCTTGGAGTAATCATCGACAATATGGCGGGGACCTCTTGTTACACATGCCGTGGGATAGACGTTATTGTTACAAAGGGGATACTTAAAGCTATACATAACTTTGATATAGTAGATATAGTGGAGAACCACTGATTTTGTAGATAGTCTAGCCCACTGACCAGTCAAACAAGACTCTAAACCGTCTGAGCTAGATGATAATGTCGATGTGAAACAATCTTTCACTAATCTGAGACTTCATGAAGAGCTAGTCGTTCACATACCATATCGGAAATCACCCAAACACATAGTGCATGTGTGGATTTGACGATTCTGCCCAAGCTGGACACTTCGCTGGCCATCACGTTGTTCCAAATCACCAAAATTCATACCCAAGGAAAGACCAGGGGTTATTTTCATCTGCCGCAAAGAGAATAAAGCCTTTAAGAGGCAAATCTTAACTGTAAATCATTCACAATACATTGGTATCAGCTCCTTGCTAGGTATTGAACATAGGACTCAATGCCCTAGGCTCATTAGGCGGCTATTTCTATTTGACTATGAACTTTCATACAAGCGCTGATGCTTGGTAGTTTCTTAACAAAAGCTTTTGTGCTCGTCAGGTCGGAACGCAGTGTGACGCCTGCACCTACTCCATCGAATACTAGTCGTCGTCATGCTGAATATAACTGGCCATGCTGATCACATTCATTAGGGACTAGTCAGCGTTGCTACTGTATAGGAGCCAGCACCTAGTAGTGAAAATGCAATTATGGTTTGTTCATGACTACTTTCTTTGAGGCTACTTTTTCGATGCGTAGCATGTATGCGGTATGTAGTTATCAAATACTGCACTATCCCGTCGTATGCATAGAAATTAACATGATAGAAAAAGTTTCATGCTTTTTGACTTTTTCCTGGGCCTTCCAAATCGGGTTTGACGGCAATGAATTCGTAGTATCATTTGGTAGTATCTCTCTATACAGCAAACGAAGACGCTGAAATCACAGATTTGACAGAAATCTGATCTGAGCCTTATTCCTCTTTGGGATAGGTCCACCAATTGAGGAGGGCCTGTAGTGTATAAGTGCTATCCATTTTAGCCACACCCCTTGGTTCCAGCGGCTCCATAATACTGGGGGTATAGGTGTACCCCTCTATGAATGCCCACCCTGTCAGCTATACCACAGGAAACAGCGGCCTGAAGGGAAGTTACTCTTGTAGGCATGAAGAGTTGCAGTAAAAACGAAGAGTAGCTACCAAGTTGGGCTCCTTCTCATACATTGAGAAGCCATTCATATAGATCGCGGACATCCCTCCTTTCCGCAGACATGATATTGAATTTGGTTTTGTTCTCTCCAGCAAATAATCTAGCAATATCTCGATAGTTTTATTCTACTAGATTCTTTACAAGCTTGTTTAGAGCAAGTTCTTTGTCTGTTTTGCTTTGTTTCGTTTCGGTTCTCATGTCCATTGTTGTCTCAGAGCTCCTGCTCTTTGCGGAATCATACCATATCATATCACACCACAGGTCACGGCCACTTATACTCATAACTTGATTTATGTGCTATACGAGTTATTTCTCAGCAATTATCGGCCTCTTAGAGCTTCTCACTTGAAATCACTTACATCTTATTTTCTAATTCGTCTGTGAATTTCCTCGTTTTGATATATAAAGAAACGGCATTCCCACCTTGAGTCCTTGGTTCCTGGACTCTCACGCCTCCACACCACTTTCTTTCTTCTTCCTTTTATCTACATCACATCTTATCACTACTACACATTACTTTTTAAGATGGTGGGCATATATCAATACGACTCCGCTGATGAAGAGTCCATCTTTGACTCGGACAACGAGTCCTACATTTCCTTCACCAAAATGTCTGACTTTGGCTCAAATCCTGATAATTACGCCCCCTCAACAAACCTGATCTCCCGGGACTCCAATGAGACTCTTGCTTCGACAATTGCCTCTAGTATCCACGAGGAAGACAGATACCCCCATCACTATGCCCTCGACGACTGCTCTGAGTCCATCAGGGAGCAGTCCCAACCCGACTTTGATTTCGAGATCCCTTCTCTGGGCCCTTACTGTCACGAGATTATTGACCACAATGTCCGCCCCTCCAACCCCTCAGATTTCGCCCGTCTCTTCCCCTCCACCAACCGCTTGTCCATCCATCATGATGAATTCACTGAAGACGGTAACATGAATCTGCGCGTTGAGACTGATGCCACTTACCGCAACCGCCGCATCAGCATGCAACTTTACCACCTGCGTCTCTCCAATCTTGCCCGCCGTGAGTTCTCTCTGCGCCGCTATTGCCGGGAGTCGGGTCGAGAGGTCTGCGCCTCTAAACGCAAGTATGTCGAGAAGACCACTGTTGACTCCAAGCGGACGGTCGCCGACATCTTCCGCCGCCGTGGCTCTCGTGACTCTGCCTACGGTTCCAGTGAAGTGCCCCAAGTCGATGTTGAGATTTCCGGCGACGGTGACTCCACTCGGAGCAATAACTCATACTCTTCCAAGACTTCAAGTACTAGCAATGACTCTGTCTCTTCTATGACGCCAAACTCATCTCGGCCTGTTGCCACAGATACTATGAAGCTCGAGTTCTCCAACTACGCCCGGGTCGACATCAATCGCCGCCTCACCCGCGGCACCGTCAAGTACGAATTTGAATTCTGGGGAAACAACTATGAATGGCGCCGCACATCCGATGACAAGAACCTCCCTGGCGTCACTTCCTTCCACCTTTACCGCTCTGGCCTGTCCTCTCCTCTCGCCCACATCGTCCCCGAAACCCGCTCGCCTAACCAAATTCTGGCCGACGAGGAAGCCAACGGTTGGATTCCCCCATGCCACATGTGGATTTCCAACGAAGACGTCCTCCGCGAGGCCACTGACCACGCTGATATCATTGTTGCCAGCGGCCTCATGTCGTTGACTGACGACTGTATTCGCAAGCGGTGGCCGGCGCAGGGGAAGAAATCGATTGTTAAGACACTAGGCGCTAAGTCAGTAACGTCGCTGAGATCGTTGCCGGGGACGATGGATAGGGTGCCGTCGGTGTCGCCTACGAAGGGGTTTGCACCGTCGCTAAATGGCGGGGGGTCGCTGCAGAAGCGGGGGATTCTCCCGAGGTTGTTTTTGAGGGGGAAATCTTACCATGTTGAGTACTAAAGGAAACAACCTGACTTCTTTTGTTCATAAATTAGCGGACGATGTGGCGAATTAAATTGGCTTTTTATTACATATTCTTTTATTTTCTTTTTTTGTTGGCATTCGGCCGGAGTCTGTCGTCTTCCCGAGCCATGTCCGGCTATCACCGCATTTACTTTTGTTTTATTATCTCTTCCCATTTCAGCGATTCTTCTTCCTTTTGTTTCTTTCTTCACATCGTTTCATGATTTGTTAATTTTTTGTTTCATTTTTATCTTGTTTGGTTATTTGCCACTTATTAGACTCCACATTTACCTGCTGACGCGGGAAAGCTCATGGCATATCATATTGCATCGGGATGGTCGTTCGCTAATAAGCAGAATGGGCATTTCTATCCCTTGCTCAGGGTCTCGACGGTGTTTTTGGAGCTCGGGAAACGAATCCTTTTGAGGATTTGGAAGCGGGGACGGTGGGTGAGGTGGTTAGTGAGGGTATTATTTTTATTAGGATTGCGGGCGTCATCTTGATTTTTGTCAAGAATTGCATAGGTTCTCAGTGCACGACATTTTCATTTTGTTTATTATTGTTATTCGAGTTTTATTGTTTAAATCTGGGTTGGATATTTTGAATTTAGTTTATGATTACACATGATGTTTATTAGTAGTCGAGTTTTGGTGAAAAGAGAAGTTTATTTTATGCTGATTTAGTTCTATTGTTAGACTGTGCTTAATTGTTTCCTGTGAGTCCTCTTTTGTGATAAGATTGTCTTCAGATATTTTGAATATCTTATATAAGGAATCATATTTCATAAATTTCCACTCACTTAACAAGAATGCTTTACTGTTGCCTACCTCAAAATAAATTTACTGACCAATTCACAAATCATCCCTCTGACTATCTTCTAAGCCCCAAATATCACACATCCGGCCTCACTTCCTATCTTACACATCTGTGTCATCACACAACTCCCCATTACCACTTGAACCACATTTCTCCATAGCCACTTCACACCTGCATGACACCAACCCGCCAACACCTCCACCACGTGCCCCTAGCCTTTTCCCCTACTTCATTGGCCTTTCTTCATAATTAGGCGTCAACTGTGATCTTCACATCTCAAATGTGGTACCGGCCTCACTGGATGCCACCAATCATCTAATCGCCTACTATCACCATCACATTATAGCAGTCAAGCGTGGACTTCTTCTAGCCTGAAAATTCAATTTAACCCGCATATAAATAGTGTTTGCATTCTGTATTTCATATCAAATGTGTCTTGCCGTCCGGCAGGGGCCATCCTTCTTTTGCAGGTGGATAGCTATCAGCCAATGAGAGTAGGTCGCGAAAGGAGTCCACATCACCAAGTCTCTTTTCGGGAAGACAAGAGAAATGAAATTGTAGGTATATACGGATAGGAACTTATGGCCAGTCCTCTCCATAGGAATCGCTACCTAATCGTCATTATGGACTACAGAGTCTCTATCCCAATGAGAATAACCGCTATCTTAAGCTCGAGTCAACCCCATCCATCTATTCCCTCATCACAACGTATCGTCCACAATGGATAATAACCTACGTGTTCGCCACATCGTAAGGATCTCAAGTTGTTCTTCCTCTTGTATGCACATCGTTGCTGTCATCGCGACATCACTATCATCGCGGCACTAGAATCATAACCGTATCTTCCAAACCATGGGCTTCCCTCACTCGTAACTCTCGGAACCAACCTTCCCATTGTCCATTGCCCCAATCAAGAAGCGCCCACTATATTCTCTCCATGCACGTAAACCCCTCAAACGTCATCTTGTCTTCATATTTCCTTATATTCAAAAGCCTCTCAGCTACTATCTCACTTATCCATATCCCCACCGACTTCCCTCCAAACCACGACCCAAAGTCCAATTTCATCAACAAATGACTAACCCCACCAACCCTTCCCACCCTAAATCCCGTCTCCTCCACAACGCCCCCCTTCCCCTCTTCGCCCATAACTGCCCCCACCTCATCATCCTCGATATCTCCCATAAACGCCGCATCCGCCTCTAGGTCTCTCAGTGCCGTGACGACCTCTTGAGTCGATTGCCTAACAGCCTCTTCAACGACCTTGAGTATGGCCTTTGTCTCTTGTTCTTCTTTACCAAGGTCTACGAAGGCATCGATGACCCCAGAGTCCTCCTCGAGGTCCATAGCAGCCCATGTTGCCTGCAAAGTATGAATCAACGCAACCAACTGATCGACATTAACCAACAAATTATACAACGGCTCGGTAAACGACGGCTTAGTAAGGAATAACGATTTTGCCAACGCCCTCAAATACACCCTATGTGCCACCGATATTGACTGTGGGTCCAATGTACTAGGCATCGTATTCACATTGTATCTCGCGGCCCGGTTACTCCACCGCGATGTCGGCCGGGACGTCGAGACCCTCCGGCTCCTCGCTTGGCTTTGCGGCCGACTAGTGAATCGACTCTGCGTTGTCTCTCGTCTAGGTCTATTGGCATTCCGCCTCTGGAAAGAACTGTTAGGGCCTTCCTCATCAATCCATGAGTCATCGTCACCAAATGCATCCACGTCTACCATATTCACATCCATTTGCGCCACGTAGTCCTCGCCAACTTCTGTACCATTCTCCTTCTCATCCCTAGTTTCCTCCTCATCAGGCTTCTCCGAGGACATCAGCCAATCGTGGAAGTTCTCCCAGAGCCCAGCGACGATTTCGGATTGGAGATATGCTTCGGTTTCCGAAAGGAAGAAGACGGCAGCACTACACGTCACCCAAGCACTACGCATGACTAGTGAACGGGTTTGTTGGCGTTGACGCAATAGTTTGACTTGGGTGCGGCCGAACCCTGTGCTGCCTCTGGGCGGTCTAGGTGGCGCGGGGTGATGTTTGCGGAGCCTAGTGACTTTCCATAAATCAGTGAGGCGGATGTGGGCCCGTTTGATGGAGAGGAGATACGAGTTGATAGCGGAGTAGATCTGAAGATCAGATGGTGTCAAGAACATGTCTAGTGGTGATGGG
Organism: Meredithiella fracta; assembly: GCA_023677585.1. Taxonomy (NCBI): domain Eukaryota; kingdom Fungi; phylum Ascomycota; class Sordariomycetes; order Microascales; family Ceratocystidaceae; genus Meredithiella; species Meredithiella fracta. The sequence goes on from JAGXCV010000007.1 coordinate 415,548, forward strand.
ATCTCGGGGATCATCAAGACTGTTGGGACTGAAAATAGTAAATTGCGGAAAGGTGTATCAGCAATCGTAGTACTGGTGGACTTCGAAGATGCCCTAGTAGCCAGCTTGAGAGGCGTCTGATTTTTACTCTTAGTCAACTGTAGACGAATCAGATCTCTCGCCTGTTCCAAGCCCTCATCTTCGTCCGCATGGAGACCCTGCATCGAGCCCAGCGTAGCCCAAACACGGGCCATGACTCTCGCCACCTCGCCCTGCTTGACGATGATATTGCCCAACGCATCTCTCTTTTCATATGCCATATTGTCTTGTCTCCATCTGCTGCGATTATTCTCGTCAGATTCATGCGTAAGCGTCATGGCAAATTCGCCACGACCTAATAGAAAGAATTCTCGGAACAGTGTAAGCGTTGAACAAACTTCGTCTAATGGTAGAAGCTTTTGAAGGGTCTTCTTGGAGAGTGCTAAACGGACCGAGTTGATGGTGCGGCTGAATTGCTCTTTGTTGATGGGGTGATTCAATGTCGAAAGCTCCTTTAGTTGTTCAGATAGGAGTTCTCTACCGGCGGGTCCAGACTCGATGGCGATGCGGACCTTGGGGTGGTTTAGTGCTCTGCCGACAAACAGCATAGATGAGGCGGCAGCAGAAGTCACAAAGCCTGGTAGTAGATCAGGTGCCAAAGCAAATTCCTAATAGCAATATTAATTAGCAATTATCCAATGTGACATCCTGATGATCCACCATAGCTTACATCCGCCTGCGTCTTCTGAATGAAGAAATCCGTCACACCCTCCCCCGGCGTCCTCCCATACAATATCCACGCCGCCGCCTGCTTCAACCACGCCATCTCCGCCGCCCTCACCAGCCCAACTGCCGCCTTCTCAATATCCTTATACCCCGTCTGCATCTCCTTCCTTAACCTATTAATCAACCGTGCCCCCGCACATGGCCTCCCTTCATCCACCTTCAAGATAAACTGCACTATTTCCCACAGCCACTGTAATCTCTGTCCCCACCCTGAAAACTCCTGCATCACTGCTGTCAACGGCACAGCTTTATATACCCCCACCAACGACGAATCCTCCGCCAAAATCCCCTCTTCAACCTCGAGGATGCGCCGTTGGAACGCCCTCAAGTGATCTGTTTCAATCGCTGTAGCCGCCGCCCGACATATCATCGATGGGTGTGATGAACGTATTTGACTAGAGTAACTTTGCAACTTTATATTGAGGTCACTCAGCTCTGCGCACCGGGCGATCAGCTGGCGCTCGGGTGCTGTGATGGGTGAGGGCGATGGGGCAGCTTGACCGGTCTTTGTTGAGAGTGTCGCTAGGAGGGGCGATGGGTTACCCGCCAGCGAGAGAAGAATTTCGTGAAGCATCAACGACGTGGGGTTTTGGATGATTAGTCGGACCTACAGCGATGGCGCAAAAATATAAATGGCGGTTAGTTTAGACTTCAATTGGAGAGTTTGCTCAAGCAGGTCTATGGATGATTGGGGAATAAAAACAATGGTGATTGCTTTGACATGTGATTTTTGATAAGCACTGTATACAAAAGAGTTGGATGTAGTCAATCAGGGTTGTGTTACCCAGTACGCGAGTCGGGATAGATTTTTGGTGGGATGTTTTTCGTGCGCGAAACCATAAAATAATACTACCACAAATCTCGAGGCGACAAAGACACATGTGGAAAATAAACAATCGGGTTTCAAAGGACAGTTTTTATTCAAATATCACGAAATAATAGGTGAATAAGTTTCAACTGAAGCTGGACCTGTCATGGCTATCATCAGACTTACCTATTTTTGTATTCTTGCTAGACTAACCATTCGCGGCAGTCACTCGCACAAACTCCAGCTATACTTCATGCGCCGCGACCCTCGAATTCCGTTATTCCTGCGTGACATCACCAAATTGATATGACTAAGCAGGGTTGCGAATATATCATCAACCCTACAGATAACCAATGACTTCTACATAAAACTTGGCGAAGTCTCATGCTCAAATTCATTATAGAGATACTAGCAGTATGCAAAATCAAGTCTATCATGATAATATAGCTTATACACAAAACAGCCGTGAAATCAAATTATCATGGTATTAACCTCCAAATCTACTTCAAATTAACATTCCACCCTAGTTATAACGATCGCCCTTACCCTTCTTATTTACCGTCGAAGTCAATGAAGACCTCCCCAACTCCGGCTTCCCCATCTGCGACCCATCCGGGCTAAGTACTTCCAACCCGCCATCTTCACCCCCCACCATCACCGTACTCCCGTTAGACACTTTACCAACAACCATGCCTTTTGCCACGCTCTTAAGAATCGCCTTGCGTGAGACACCAGTAACGTCAATGTACACAAGCGCAACATTCTTGACACCGGAGCCGAGATTCCGGGAGACATCCCCGGCTTCGTTACCCCATTTGTGATCGATAACGGTGGTGACGCTGGATGATGTCCCGGTCAACAGGTTCTTGGTAGCATAGTCGATGCCGTCAACAACAGTGTTGAATGCCATCAAAGACTTGTTCAATAGCCCAGGCTTGTAACTTTGGATGATATTCCCTTGGGCATCGTACCCTTTTCCGGACCCATCCTTCTTCCGCCCAATACTAGCACCGAAGCTCTGAGCAACCTTGCCGATGTGGCCGACCGTCGTAGCCGACACCTGCGCAGCCTTGGCGGACAGGTTGTTGATTTTGCGAATATTTTCGTGCGTGTTGGCGTCGAACTTGACCGGGGTAGTCGTCGGAGCAGTAGTTCGGACGTAGTTGTTGGCCTGGCTTTGGATGGTGCAGGTGATGAGGTCAGATGTGGTGACCAAGAGACGGGACGCTTTTCTGGCGCTGTCGACGAGGGTGGACTTTTGGTAGGCGGGATGAATGTCAAGTTCTTGGTATTCCTCAGTCACAGGAGTGACATTAATAGGGCCAGTGCCATTAGCTGGGAATGAGATCTCGACAGGTTCTGGAACTGATATTAGAATTGGCCTCACAGAAGAACGGAACGATGGAACTTACCCTTTGATCCGGCCTTGATGAGATGCTCGTCTACTTTGTACCCCTCGCTCAGCTCACCGACAACACTACCATCTTCCTCATCAATCAACACAATACGACCTGAATGCCCTTGACTGATACTACCAGGAACATATCCCTGGCCAGGAGAAAAGGATCCCGGGTTATACGGGGGCAGTAGCTCTGAAGGACCAGATATCTCTGACGTCGTACTACTGAAAGCCTCTCTCTCTTTGACAGTCTTTGAGTGGGACTTGGAGGCCGCTCTAGGAGGTGGAGGTGCCCGCTCAAGGAATGCTGTACATTGGGCCAAGATAGTCTCAAATGTATCGACGTCTTCACGAAGACCTGGGCGAGACCCAGCCACCGGGAACTCAATACGGGTAAATGCAGCAGTGTCAGGACTGAGATCCCACCGAGGAATCAAGTAGCTAGACGGCGGCTGATGGTAGATCTGAGTGGTAGCAGGGAGCGGAAGATCAAGTTCTGGGGGTAGGTGAAGGTGCAAGTAAAAGTCTTCCTCTTGCTTAGTGGATCCGGGTAAGTCGGCAAACGGGGACGCAGCTGGGACCATCAACAGTGACAAGGTTTGTGGGCCACCGGGGGTCAACGATTCCTCACTACCGTGAGCCAGGTGGTATGCCCTAACGTCCGTGATGGCGTATAAGAGCTTAGGGTCCTGTGTGGGATATTCGGGTTAGTACGAACATGTCTAAAAGGGAGACTGTAGATGGTGATGGAAACGCAAAGGACTATTGTAACAATGTGGCTTACGTTATGACTAGCAGTCATGGTTAAGATGTTGCTTTAGCGAAATAGCTTTTGCAGATTGGAACTAGAACATTTGCTGATAAATATTTGGTACACCACGGGGGTATAAGCCTAAATGCGAGGTAAGTGATGCAATAAATGGTAGAGCTCTGCTGATAGGAATCAGACAACGAGGTCAATGATAATTGAAGAGCAGATCAAGCAGTGAAACTCTTGGTAAATGGGCGATTGGCAGACAGCTAGGGCTGTGACTATAGATGCGATGCGTATGCACGAAACTAGTGCGGGGTTTCCTTAATGAGGAGTAAGAAGTTCCTATAGGCATAGATGGTGGCAATCGCAACCGCGAAAAGAGAAACGCAGTGATATAAACATAGATGTGATTTAATGATGAAAGAAGATTAAGAGCAATTGAAACAAAGAATCAGGTCGAGAAGCGAGGTCTCAATACCACAGCTTCTGATAGTGGATTTACGAGCGGTTTTGATGCCAGAGCGCGAGATTCCCTGTGAGCCAAGGTATAGTGATGCGACTAAGCAGAATAGAACAGCTAGAAAAGGAGAAAGACCAATAAGCTACCGAAGCTAAAGACAAGCTTAAACTGTGTTTCTGGGTTCAAGCTTCAATGGCCGTGCTAGTGTTGCATGTGGACTTTCCAGAACACAAGCGGTTCGGCCGGTCACATCACCATTAAATGAATCCAGCGGCTATCATACTGACGGCGCGTAAGTTCTTTCCTCACCAATGGCTTGCATCTATTATTGGGTAATTGTTGGCAAAGGGGCCAACTATACCAAGCGTCAGGAAATTTCTTTTGTTAAGCAAATTCGATTGAGCTAATGGCGACATCCATTTCACAGCCCAGATTACCGTTGAGCAAAAAAACTCGTAATTGTCTGTAGCTATCATCATCTGTCAAATCAGAGGTCGCATTCTAACAGATAAATGGGGTTGCATCATAGGGAGGCCGCCAAAGAGGGTCCCTATCAAGATGGAGAGAAACGAGAGAGGTAGTACACGAGGGAAGATTCAGCTGTCACCAGCTGTGAAAACAGTATACGTTAAATCAGTGGACGGTATGAACGCATTGTGAATTTGGGGAACAATCCTAACGTCAATACACTAGGGTCGACTAAATCTGCGTGGACTTCCGGTCTTCGAACTAACTGGTCACCATACAATTTCTTACGTTGATTATTCCCATATTATCAATATGTCATGTCATCCTATGACGCCAACACGAGTTTAACTTGGAAGGATTTTAATAATTCTATCTTGGTAGATCTATCTTTAGAACACCTCATCTCATCTAGGAAACAACCCGCAATCAGGTCCCACAAACTTTTTATCTCATTACTCATTAATTGTCTGCTTACTTGCTGCCCGCAAACTAACAAACACTAACCAGAATCATTGATTAGAGACACATGCAATTCTCTTGTTCATAATAACCAGTCGTTTCATGCCGTCCCTGAATATATATCAACATCGGTGCCGCCGACAAGACAACCGTCACTCAAGCAGCAGCATTCAGAAGAGACTCAGTTTTAAAAGTCACAAACTATGTTTTATATGACGATGACACTATGACTTAGTAGCCTAGACCCAAAGCAAATACAAGTCGGAAGGTGCACTCAAGACCATATCTGTTAGAGACAACTCCGTCACTCAGCCGTTGCTTCGTGGCTTTGAGCCAGTCATATATACCTAGGTATGTAGTTTTTATTCCAAATACCGTGTTGCAAATTATATTATATCCAGAACTTGCGTCTATGTATACAATCCCGTGTATACCCGGCTCGTCTCTACTAGAAACCTGGCGTAACTCGACGTTTTAACGGTGATCAAACAACCTCGGTATGTCTTTGCGCATGGCGGCACAGCAACCTTAATCGGAAATCTCAAAGCTGATGTGCGTTTCTAGTAAGAAATGAGGTCTTGGTAGTGGACAACGAGTTCCCGCCAACCGAAATCCCAACCCACTAATGAATTGATGTACATATATGATGGATGTGTGGCGACCTATGCTTGGAGAGATTTGGATGCATTTTATGATATTGTAGATTGCCTGTTGAGCCAAAGGCCGTTTGTCCGGACTCTTAGAGAAGGTACGAAGGGTAAAGACGTATGTGCTCAATAAGCATCACAACCATGGTTGAATGTGCTCTACGACGACATATCGATAAACTCATGATCTGCATTCAACAAGTGGAGATTCATGATTAAGGCTAAAAGCTTGACAACGATTCCATACAACAAGAGAAAATTGATGAGACAGGAACACCAGGCTGGCTATAAAGGATGGTATAGAGAGTCAAGCGATAATTTAACCAAGTATAATTGTCTTTCCTCGGCTGTGGAAGAGAAAAGCTGTTGAGAATCTTGCGCCGCCTCTGTAGATACCATGAAGCAGGAATGAGACTCATGGGGTCTTTAGGCCAGTCTGTGACTGAGATAAATCATGTAGGCATAAGACTTTTATGCGTGAGGACAAAGGAGTGAAAAGATGAAGATCAGAATTAGGGTGTTTGGAGAGGTACTGATGTGCTGAGGAGGAGGTACAGATCACTTGAATGTTTTGATTACTTATACATAAGAGATGTATACTTCTTAGTGACAGTCTATGTATTCATTTCGTGATATAACTCTAACAACAGGAATTGCTCGGATCAGTCACATGTATGTCTATTACAGAGTTGTTGTCTTACCGTATGAAAAGTGGAAGTTATTAACAATATTATCCGTCCCAGTTTACACCAATACACTATCAAAGCTTCTCCAGTTCTTGATACCAACATCCTACACATAACCACTAGGGCAATGTATACACATCCATTCGTAAGCACCCTCGAGACATACCGTCCGTGAACTCCATCCTATCTAAAACGCTATGGAATTACGCAAAAGCCACGCCCAATATAACGGCTTGTACTAAGAAAGCCTCTAGCCAGGTCTTCACAAATATAATCTCTCATGTGCGAGTTTCATATCACGTGCCACAAACTTTACAATTGATCTTCTGAGATTTTGGTACGCAATGGATTCCAGAAACAAAGAGAAGCAACAACTTCTGAGGGAGCTTAGTCCAATGCCTGATATCACCAAAGTTCCCATGAGTCCGCACTCCTCCATCAGATTTCGTGAGAAGAGAAAGAGCAACTTGGGCCAAGTAGAGACGGCAGCATCTATCCGCAAAAGAGGACGTGAGGGAAGAGCCTCTAGTGTTACGCATGGCTTGACGGACAATAGCGGTATCTCGCACAACTGCAAGCATCACCGAACCAATATTCATAGTGATTTTCTGCAACAATTAGGGGTGGATGTGATTATGCATGGCCATCAGCTGTGCCGTAGAGCAAAAGTGACTTGCAACTCAGGAATGAGACCCCAGATATTACACAAAATCTGGTACCGTGATCCCCAAAGACGGCCTTATTGAAGACAAAAACGACAGTCAGCCACTTGATGTCATCTTGTATGCGCTGCTGCGTGGTAGGAATCCTTATCGCGTGCAGCCAATACCCCGTATTGCTTGTCTTTGGTATATAGAAACATATTCCGCCAACAAGTCACGGATTTTTCGGAATCCGTGCGTAGTGCCGAAGCGAGTAAGTGGCCTGATTTTACCGGTTTATGGATGAAAAATAAACATATAGGTTGTGGACAATGTTAATAAATGGTGGTATCATGGCAGGGGAGAATAGGCTTGGGAGCTACGGTGACTGGGGGTTTGATGGTTGTTTGGGATTGGTGCAGGCTGACTAGAAGCTGATGGAGATGTAGTGTTTGAGATAAGATGAGGTAGTAAGGAGAGAGATACAATGGGGTTTATTAAGCAGTGGGCTTCGGTGAGATATATATGGAGGTGTTTTCAGCTAGTAGAGGCCAGACCACTGAGTGGAGTGAGAGGAATCAGGATTCATGTGAAATATTCTCTTATTTTTGTCCATATGTTTTGATCATTGAAACCCCAGTAATTTTTGGACAGAAGAGATACCGCGAAAGAAGAACTAATGACGGAAATATTCGTTTGGAAAATAAAAAGTTATCTCCAAGTTCTCTTCCTGGCAACCAATAACATCTACAAACCTCAATATATGCATCTATATAATCTGCGATATTCCTCGGTGATGCCTCAGTATTTTTACTTCACCGCTTTCTTCCAAAGAGTAATATATCTCTGTCCATACATTGTACACACCTATATTTAACGCCAAGTACTCTGCCTCCTCTCCTAGTAACGCATGTGTCCCCAATGCTCCAACTATTTTATGTAAACATGCTCCAAGAGAAAAATTCCCCAGACGGAAACCCGATGCGAGTGGTGACGAAACGACGGAGACAAAAGTATGTGTTGTTGGCTTATACATGGAGTCGCAGCTGGTCACGCCGATGTTCTTTCCATAAGGCTATTTGGTTCTCTTTTTCCTCGACCATTAATGTCGTTATCATCTCGCGCTCCGCTCACTACCACCATGAAGGCTTCGCTTAAAGTTTTGTCGTTTGATGATGCGTGAGATGCACATACAGGCTGACCACAGCATATATGCAAGGCCTCGATATCTGCATGACACAGTAAGTAGGCTTGCGTGTATCTGTACTTTTCAGCACCTGAAAGTACCGCAAGATGCCCTTGGTTAGTATCACAAAGACAATGACCACCATGTATTCACATGTCCTTTACTTGCTGTAAATGGCCTCTTGTTTTCTTCAGGTTCTGCAGTGGGGAAATGGAGATTGTGCCCCATGTGATTGCCTGCGTCAATGCTATAGTTTTGATGATTATAGGCTGTGAGCTGCCTGGGTATCGAACTTTGGCCTCTTTGATTAAAAGACGTGCATGAGTGATGTGCTTGTCTATTAATATCATCAGGCCGAACATGAGGCCAGCATCGTCCTGTGAATTCTACTCACCGGAATATCCTATTAAGGACTTGTATCTACTTAACCGGCCCCTGTAATCTAGCTGATCACAGACTAAAACGAAACGAAGTTCGTTCATCGACCCGTAGAAATGCGTGAAATGCCACTGGTCCTTGTTCCTCGTTTTTACCTCACACAGTAAGAGACAAAGCAACCATCGCTAAATTAGTTGATTAGGGTTTGATGTGTTACGGCCGCATCCGTGAATACTGCTGCCGTAGTTGTCGTTTAGTACGAGTCATAAATGGAAAGAACTTGATATCTACTTGCCCTAATGTTATTAGTTTTAGTGTGTGTACAACATAAGCAGTTTCCGAGGAATGGTAAAGACAGGACCTCCTACCAGCATCTTCCCTGTGCAAGAACCCTCCAATTAGGGCGCTAATTTAGTGGGTTGACTCCATCTTCAACCTCATCTCATCATTAGCCTGGGCCAGGCCGATTCACCGAGATCTCGATTTGTCGTCAGCCGTTTATTTATCTTTTGCCCTCACTAACCATAGACAGTGCCATCCTTTTCGACTTATCACCCAACCAGATTTCTTGCGGATTAAGATCAGATGCGCAGAGAAACAATTTGCTCTTTGTTTTGGCTGCACGCACATATTTTGTTCCAACCTCATCCTTTTGTATTCTCAGTGTATCTTATCTATTGATTACTCGAGGCCAGTCCAAATCGAGTAGGCTCCGAAAATTTGGGTGGCTGTAGATGCCATAGACCCTAATATCATTATACATGAATTAATCCAAACACTTTATCTTGCTTCTCGCATCACTATACACGCACATATCCAAATCCACAACCACTCTTTGGCCCAGCCCCTTGCCTCCACGCACTTCACTCTCCCCTCTTTTTTCTTCACCCGACCATCAGCTTGTCATTCGAGGTGACCTTTTGCCTTCTCAGGTCACACTCGCGTCTACCTACGCACATAAAGGATGCAGGTGCAGATGTTATACTACCATACAGATTCCTTCCACATCATTGTTGCTGTTTCCATCCAGATTGGTTAACTGCAGCTCTTTTCATCTAACTTTTTCAGAATTGATCTTCTATCTATAGAAAGAGAATTGGAGTACAAACTACATGAGCCTCATAAAGCTTTTGAAGCTATTTTTTCAACAACCCCGAGTCTTGAATCTCGCACCTGATCTAACTGATCAAGTGAAACATTAGGTACCCAAGTTCGCCTGGTAAGAGACGCCACCACTTGAAGCAGTTACTCACTTCATCTCCCATGATTGGAATCTATTTAATGTCTGACTGTTTGTCTGCCCGTTTGGTGGTCCCTCTCTTCTTCCACAAGAACTGTCTAGCCGAATCGCTGACTACTATTCTCTGTGAACTTGACGGTCTTTCCCTTGACTGAATGTTTCGCGGTAGTCCCAGATTAAACTTGCTGTGGTCGACCGTGCAATTCTAATATAAATCTAGTCTCTATCTCTTGTTCCCATTTTATGAGCCATGACTTCCAAGTCAGTCGGCTGCTACGAATTTGTCAGAAAATGAACCCTTGAGAATCGGATTCCGACCAGGGCTCATTGTTTATCCACATCGAGTATAGAAACTGACATATCACCAGGATCTCTAGCTTAGATAAAGCTGGTTTTCCACATCACTTCACACAAAACCCTTGGCAATCTCCCTTCTCCCCTTCTTCTTCAACAAACTGCCTAAGCTAATACTTAGCTGAAAATTGCAACCACATCCACACTTCCCGTGCAAGTACAATAGCAACAAAAGCACATCAGTTGTATCATATCATTCAGCGCCACGTTTTTATGCCCTCTTGTTCAGATCACAACCAAATGCTTCCGGAATTCTCATTCATTCATTCCAGTGTCTGCAAACCGGGTGGTTTTACTTTTTAATTTTGTCTTATATTCAGTCTGTTCTGTGCTCGGCCAATCAATAGGTGCCAGCTCTTTGTGTTCTAGTCTATTATTGGTTTCGTGTACATAACCAGGCTCTCTGTCTTTGTTTCTTTCTTGGAAAGTACTTTCCCTAGGCTTATTTTCAAAGTCACTGTCTTCTATTTCACAGTAAGTAGCCTATCTCATCGACCGCCCATATAACCCTCTTTGCCTCTCCATGGTTCGCACTACCAAGACAGTGTTTTTGCGTGCCTCCCATCGAGCATGTTCAACTGTATACTATCTGCTCGATCACATACAAACAATGAAAATTTGGTTTAGACTCTATGTCGAAGTGAAGTTAGACTTTTCTCGCATCAAAGACCTGCAACCTAAATATCAGATTCTTTTGTTTGTGAGGTCAGAAGCACTATCACGAGAATTTTGTGTAGATCCCTTGGGTATAGTAGACTATCTCTTTGTTCTAGCCCTAATCAATACTCACCGCGCCCTTCTACCGGCAATGGATATCATAATTCAATCTAGATTTAGACTAGGGTCTAGGTTTGTGGATGTTTATCGGCTCATCTCATAAAGAGGTGATTGGGAAACGTCATAGCTGATTGCTCTCAAGTTTTTGTGCCATCAAGCTATCCGCTTAAGTATTCCAAAGATGTCTTGAGTTTGTTTGCTCCCATGATGTTGTATTACCACTGAGAACTTAGAGAACAAATACTACCTGGGCTTTCGTTCTTATTCTTACCCTTTCTCTGTCGGGCTGGTAGTCCAGGCTCTGAAGGAGGCTTCTACCGCCATGCCTCGAAAATGACGAAATAATGATCATTATTTTTCTGCGTGGATTTATTTTTGTTATTTTAACTTTTCTTTGTTTTTCTACCGTATTTGCTTTCCCATATATCACCAGCACATCGTCACATAGAAGCCCCAACATCCCACACCTGACGCCTCGGGTCGACGCTTTTGCAAATCAGAATCGTTCTCTAGCCGGACAGCTCACTGCTGCCCGTCAGCCACAAAATATTAATTGTGTACAATTCCCGCTTCTTAGCCCAACAAGGAAGTCGTCTAAGTCGTTCTATCCGATAAAATCAGCTTCAGTCGGCGGTAATTTCCAGGCTCGGCCACTCAGCGCATCTGCGGTTCCTTCCCTTCCCCATTCAAAATTAAGTGCTACCCAGAACTAAATCTTACCAGGTTAGCCCATGAACTGCAGTCACTAATCTGCTTCCTGCCAGTCAAAGTGATTTCCTTCAGGTGATTTAACCTCAGCAACCTTTTGACTTTGTCTAGTCTCAGTTTCTTTTTTCTTCTTTAGTTTCTAAGCTTCTTCACTTGGTGCATCATATCTTTCATTCTGTCTTCACCCACACACTTACTCTCGTCCGTTCACATCTTCGCCTGAAATAAAGATAAGTGTCTTGTTGGACTTATCGCCTTTGTTGATTTTCTTGTATCTTTTATTTTTCGCTTCTTGTACATCTGCTATCCTCTACCTCTGCCGTCCCTACCGGGTTTTATGACTTTTATCCATCACATCACATGCCTTTCTAGCTGCCGCTGTCTATCGTCTATTGATACTACTCTACACCCATAATTTGAAAAAGGCACCATATTCCTAAGTTTTCATTCCATGGCAAATATCTTTTCTTGTTAAATCCGCTTCTCCGGCCATTTTATTATTACTTCCATGCCAATGGAACTCCCGCTACTGCGCGCATCAAATAGTCGTCACTAGCTGACACTTTTCCGTTCGTAGTATATCCCTGCTCCGACACTAGTAATTCTCGTACTACTACTACTACTACTATTATCCATACCGCATATTACCCGAGCTCATTGATTTCCCGTCGGGACCTGCTGCTGTATTGTAGCGTTAAACTTTTAGGAGCGGGACGGACGTAGTGTTGAGACATGAAAAGCCCGCCGAATGAGCCCGCACAACGGGCCGGAGGGTTCAGGATATCACAGTTAATTGATCCGCCGCCGGCTAGATCAGATCCGCACAATGCCCAGAATAGCCAGGATGGCCCGCCATATGCGTCGCCATCACCTGTAATACCCGAAGATTCGCCAATAATCTCCCACCACCAACCACAACGGCCGATACAAGCATACCCCGCGGATTATCAGCAACCAGTCGCAACTGTGGGGGCCCCCATGGCATCAAATTCCAATTCTGGACCGCTGCTAAAACGACACATGGATGGGTCGATTATCCAGCTGCAACCGCCTCCATTCACCTCCCCACTTGATACTCGTTCTGATGCGAACCCAGCCAGTCGACCTGCCTCATCTTCACCGACAGGTCTCAGTAACAACCCGAACAATAACTCTAATGTCGGGTCATTTCTAGTTTTCTCTGGAATCTGTCAGCGGCCCATTCCGGTAAATTCGCCAAACGGTCATTCGGGAGCAAAGTCCACGGCAACATTTGATACAGTACAATACACCTCACAACACTACATGGCCAAATCGACGACTTCTTCCACAGCTCAAAACTCCATGGGCCCTCCGGCCTCCCGGGCCGATAAGATGAGTGCTAAAACCCAGGCTAGCCGCTCAAGTATAGCTTGCTTGAGCTGCCGCAAGTCCAAGGTGAAGTGCGAGAATCAAGGTCCGGATGCTGCGTGTGAAACATGTATCAAGTCAGGGAAACGGTGCATCTACTCAGGAGGTCCGTTGACGCATCAAGTTCCAGGAAGAGTTCTAGATTTAACCATGGCTCGTGTTGAGAGAGAAGGCGGCGAACGGGAAAAGAAGCGGGTCAAGCGGGTTGGAGAACTCTTCAACCCAACAACTCTTCAGAGCCAGGAAATTGCCGCTGAGGCCTTATCATTTGAGTTTTTGACTCCAGAGTTGTGGGAACGAGTATTCGAGCTTTATCAACTTCACTTTTCATCCGAGCTTTCGTTTATTCACATTCCGACAATTAGAAACATCATCAACCGTCGATTGGGAAATGGACATGAGAATTTTCATGAGAACAATCTTGTTCTCTTGGGCTTATTGGCGTTGACTGCTCGGTTTCATGTGGATCTAAGCAAGTATATCTCTCATTTGCTTCAGAACTCCAAGGCGCGTGCCAGTAAGCTTCAGATCGGTATAGACGCGGCATCGGGCTACTATGCACGTACTTTGATGAACGCTCTAGGGGCTATGCCTGGTGCCTTCACAAAACACGGCGTAGAACGGGTTCAGGCGCTGCTCATACTAGGTGTTCATGAGTGGATGAGAGGACGAGACTCCAAGGCTGCTGCAGTTTATATCACGGCAGCTATCAACCTTGCTCGCAACATGAAGTTATGGTCAGAGGAGGATAAGCTGGAGAACCGCAGTCGGATGGTCCGGACACAAGCCCAAGATCCGGCTTCTCCAGGAGTGCTGAGTGTGGATGCGAATATTAGGGCGGAGATTCGGCGGCGGACAATGTACAGTTGTTTTATTCTGGATCGGTTTATCAATGTTGGAAGCGATGTATCTTTGCTCATACCGGTTAGCAGCCTGTACCTCAACTTGCCAGCTAGCGATCCGGATATGGATGTGGGTCAGAATAATAAGACACCATGGCCTGCTCAGACTTCGGAGGTCACAGACGTTGTTTTGCCGTTTGACAATATGCGCAGCTTCTTTACTCGCCTCATTGAGATATGGGGACAGATTGCCAAGTATAGCGCCTCGGGCGGTCGTGCTCTCAATGGCGAGCACCCTCCTTGGGCTTCTTCAACATTCAAGACTCTCGAATACAACTTAGAACGCTTTGTTGAAACATTACCTGCGAACTGCCAATTATCCAAGGATATCTTCACGCAACAAGACCATACTAGCCGCGCGTTGTACGTTTCTGTTCACATGATCATTGCACTATGCAGGATCATGCTACACAGAGAGTACGTACCATTCGTAGCACTTCGATGTCCCGGGCCCGTGGGACCGTTGGATCCTCCATTGCTTTCGGGTGCGCCTGAGGGATTCTGGTTACAGAGCGCGGCGATTCTCTTCAAGTCGGCCAGGGCGATTACGGATTTGGTCACGTGGGCGGATGAGAAGTTTCCATCGTCGCCAATCACGTTATTTGCTGTGTGGACGGCGGCTTTTGTTGGGTTATACGCGAAGCATTTCCCGCACATGGATATTCATCATGACATGTACACGCCCGGTGAACTCGGCCCCGATGACTCCAAGCCTATATCAGAGAGCGGCGCAACTGGCGTGGCGTTTGGGGCACTGAAGCGCATGGGCTCGTTTATGGCAGCAGGTGTCGTGTGGGTTAAGACCTTCCGGCACTGCGATGATATGTTTATCGACTTTGCTCAGCGCTTCGCCCAAGTACAGAACCAAAAGGCCGAGTCCGGAGACGGATCGACACCGGGAGGTTCCTCGGATACGCCTGGTATGAAGAATCTTTGGGACGGCGGGTACGGTGGAGCGATCACGGGTAACGGTGTGATCCTCACTACGCAGTCGCCTAATCATCCACACCGAGCATTTCGGGATGACGATGGGGGGGACGAAAGTGTGGCAACTTCGGGGCCGACGAGCCCGTCATCAGATAGAGAAGGGCCGGACACGCCGCAAGATAGTACTATGGGGGCGTTGTCGATGGTGGATTCGGATGCGAGTGATGAGGAGCTGGAGGATATGGTCTCGGCGTTGAAAGAGAGTTTACAGTTCATGGAGGTTATTCCATGGTTACAGAAGTGGCAGGAGGAAAAGGGGGGCATTGATGTCACGAGGTTGATTAAGTTAGCGGAGAAATTGCCGTGGGGCAGATTTTCAGGGAGTAGCATGGCGGTGGAACAGGGCAGTAGCACCGATGAGGTGGAGGAAGGGGATGACCTATGAGGCCGTTACGGGGAAGCATCATGATGATAAAAGTGTTTTCTTTAATAAATTAGCTATGCATAGTCATTAATTATGTAGCTAATTGGGGCTATCTACTTAGGTTTCCTTGGTAGGTTTTGGGATGGTATTGAATATGTTTAGTTAATATCGGATACATCAGAGTGAGGAACTACTTGTTACGATATGCCCATCGTATTTCTTTTAACTTCAATACATTTGTTTTCAAGATAACAAAGTCAGATCACGTGAGTGTTGGTCTTGGAATAAATATATGTAATAACGAGCTTCTATCAACGGTGTGAAGGTAACTACTCTATTCGGAAGAGTCAACCATGTCTACGATATAGTGCATGTCCCAATCAGCACGATGCGTCATCAAAGCTACCGTGAGCCACCAGTCCCAGATACATCCTTTTCTTCTCCGTTTCACTAAACGCGGTATCTATTTTCTTTTTTGGAACACTCGACACCCAATGTCACCACATGATACAGTTCACTCGGAACCGATGACAATGTACACAACAGTCAGATTTTGTTTGGGTTGAACGTGGGGATGGAGGTTGAATTATATTTCCATAATGGGGGTCGCCAGTTGGATCAAATGGGGGGGTCACGCATGGAGTTTCCTAATAGGTAGAAGGGAAATCTTGGCGCAGAGTAGAATGGGTGAGGAAAGAGGGAGAATGAATATTTCAAGGAGACGGCGAGATTAGTAAGAGGTTGATGAGTGATGAGTTGACTTTATTACAAAGAAGTCATTGAGTAATCTAACAAGATTTTAGCTCAATCACCGACTCAGTTCTTCAACTATTGGTATCAGCACCCAACCTTAGTATTCTTCAGATCTACCTGATCACGAGTTACTACCAAAGCCTCTTGTGTCAATCCACTACAAAATCCCCCACTCACCCCACAACCAACGAAATATCTCCAAGTTCCTGTCCCTTACTGCTTACAACGTCCTTCCAACAACCCAACGCCACGCTGAAGGTTCATAAGCCCCGGGAATAACACTTATTGCTGCAGTGTACTCCAACGCAACGCAACGTAATACAACCTACCCCTTCGGCATGTCGTGTTTCGAATTACCGAGTTATTGTGCCTTGTTTCACCAGATTAGATAATCATTGTGTCTCACCTGGCTGGATAGTAGTTGTATAGATACTTTCAGGTTCTACGAATGTCTGGGGACGGAGAATCACCTTCACGTTTGGCCCACGTACCAAATCTAGGGAATGGCGGGTTGGATAGGGAGAGTAGGGACCATGCTGGGACGGGAATGGTGGTTGGATGGGGAGAGAGTGACGGTGGGTCTTGTGATCAAGGGGAGAGTGGGGGTGCATGGTGGTCTAGAGCTTAACGAAGATGGGACTGGGGCAAGATGGCGGTTGGAGGGTGGAACTCAGGAAGGGGATAGGCTGCAGTGGAAATATCGGGTAGATGTATTGCCAGGTAGTTTCTAGAAGCTTGGAATAAGGTTTCCTTGGGTTCTGAGTCAAGATACAGAATTAGCGGTCTCGCGTTGTCTCGTGAGATGAAGAATCATAAGGTCACATCATTACAACGTGGCTAAATGTCACTCCATACTTTGCCAGTCACTATCAGGCATTACACCATCTCGTTCTTGGGTGTCCCGGGGGATGCCTCTTCGACCACCGTTTCTCCCTGGAAATCCTCCACACCCTCCCAAACAGTGGCGTCCCACCGCCTGTATGGCACTCGCTCTGATCTTCATTTCATCAGTGATAAATCTCTATCTCCCGATGGCTCCCGCATATCGACGCGGTGCACCACATGAGGCAGCCCGCATGCAGATTCCGTAAAGTACAGTATAATGGAGCTCAATGAAAATCCTATCCTATCATACAGGTTCTAGATCACCAACTGCATATGCAGAGGGAGCATCGAGAGTTTATTTTGAATGAGAATATAAAGGCAGTTGTGAATGGTGAATCGCCAACGAATACTTGCAAATGAAAGACAGACGTCACAAACCAAGGGACTCGAAGGGCGCTGGCTAGAGAGTAAGCGGCGGTGAGCGGGTGGTGGCATGGTTGATCACTATAGAATAGGTTCCGTACTTAGACTGAGTACCGAGACGGGAGAGTGCAGAGTAGGAATGAAAAACAGTAGGTAGTTGGAGATGGCTCAAAGGGCATGTAAGATCGGGCAGCGGTAAGATAATGTGGGAGTTGGACGGTCCCCCACGCAATCATCTGACCCGACGCAACGCATGTATGTATATTTATGTTATTAATGTGAGAGATGATACCCCAACACTGATTCTGATTCAGCCTCATTTGGCCAGTAGGGGTTTGTCAGTGGGGTATAGCGGATGGAAGTCACTAGTCAGTAATACCGGCAGCTGGTATGTAGCGAGACGGGTTATTCAGCTTGTGAGGCACCTAATCGATCTGGGTGGGGTGGCTGCTTCCGCGAGAAGGAAGTTAAATAATTGGCCAATCATGGAAGCTCGCTTCTATGCGGAGGACACTTGGGTTCTAGTGGGTGGAGTAGTAGGGGGAAGGGGGTGAAAGGGAGGGTAGAGACATGGGGTAAATGTTGCTTGCTTGTTAGACGGGGAGTGACAACGCATTAGTGGGGGAGTCGTAAATATGGGTCAGGTTTAAAGGCGAAAGGGTGGATGAAGGGGTTTGGGTGTGGGTGTGAGTGTGGGAGGGCACTCGGGCGAGAATGACGATATAAGAGGGTCATGAAGTTTATCAATAGGTGGCTATGTAAATCAGGTGTGAATGGCATATTTTTCACCTTATTACATCATTCGGTAAGATATCTTGTCTTCAGAGCCACACATTCTGTCAAATTTCAACTTGACTTTTCGCCTCCAGACGGCATGAGGTTGGTCAAGTTACACATCACTAATTCATACCCTAATTTGCTGTTAATTAGGGTTGTTAACAATGGATCCACTCCACACGTCGCCCACGATCTTCCCTAGCCGCCCTTTTAGTTTCATCTTAGCACAAAACTCAAATAGGACCAAGAGCGACACCAAGATTTCTGTGTCCCCCGTTTACCTATTTCTGTCTGTCTGCTTGTCTCTATCTTCTCTACAATAAAAATAAAACACCTCGTTTTGTTACTTATTCACCGCTGTTTGTGGCCGCAAAAGGGCGAGGTAATGGGCCGTGCTGGGGACTGGTGAGTGACTAGGGGGGACCTAGATCCCGGGAGAGTGAGGACCAGCGTGGGGGTGAGGAGATCTGAGAATACCTGGGCAATAGATAGTAGAGATTAGGGATTGGAAATATGGGTTACTGGAGGAAGGTGACTGAGAAAGTGATAATATGATTAAAAACCCTTAGGATACAAGTAGTTAACTGAAGGATTTGGAAGTGTCTCTTGCTTTGATTTAGTCGGAAATGATATTGACGTTGGGAAACTTAGTGGTACTTTTCATTGTAAATCAGTCACATACAGGCCGTTTCATATCGATCCCACACATGTGTGGTTATGTGCTTTATGTGCCGTGGCCAGCATTCCTAACAATATCAAGCTGGTTGACAGTTTGCTGCACGTAGTCACCATTCAGTCTACCGTTACCTCCCTCATTACCCCCATGGACTTTGTCTTTTGTTTCCTGATTTTGGGAAATTACCCTGATTACTATTGGAGATGTAAATGACGGCAAACACTTACAATGTCATAATCATTTTAGTTTTATGGTTTGGATTTTTAACTTTTTAGTTTCAGATTTGGAAGAAGTTCCTGACGTCATAGGAAAGAGAAGAGGCCAAGAGGCAGCTTGTCGAGCCATTAATTCTACGAAATGTTCAAATCCGAAACGAAATGTCATGGGCTTTTTATGAGGATGGCTTGGGTTGGCTTGCTATACACATCACGCCAGATCACATCCATTCCTCCCCAAAAGATGCCCACCAGCTGTGAAATCCCAAACATCGACCCAACACTAAAGTAACAACAACCTCTCTTTTTGACGCCACGCTGCAGCAGCCAGAACAACCTTCTCCAATATTTTGTGGTGGGCCAATTGTTTCCAAGGTGGTGGCTTCTTGGGTGTCCTTTTGTTACATTACAGCCAATCACGTTACTTTTTTAGAGATCCAGAAGGGCTATTGCTACTACCTACGTGCCACGTACATGATAAAAGAAAATCCGGGGAAATACCTACGAATGGCATATCCCTTTTCTCGCGGCTTCCCGATTGTGAGTAGTTATCTCATGCTTCGTAGTTCATCGTCGAGTGTGTTGGCTTTTGTCGTTGATGTCTTTTTGCTCCTTTCTGTTTCCCGGAGTTTTATCTATATTGACGTGAAATAGTAGCCTAGTACTCACATTATTTGTCATGATTATAAAGTACCGACAAGCTGATGGGATTTGACAGCGTCATACAGAAGGCATATTGATTAATTGATTATACTTCGCGTATCCAGAGCTGTAACGTACTTTGTAAGCCACTAAGATCTGACATGCAGAGCCGGGAGGGCCGCGGGCACCTGATCAGGTGGGCAAGGTGGGGAGATGCCAAATAGAAAGGAAATTCCATCGGGATGACGCCACCGGTAGCCCGGATTTGCGGGGAGTCTTGGCCTTCATATGACGATAGCATCGTCGAGTATTGGTGATGTAAAAGGGCATGTGATGGAATGGGGGTCCAGGAAGGGATACTTTGTGATGAAAGATAGATGTAGTCAGATCAAACATATCGTATATACACGGTCACAATACTACACCCCAGGTTACGCCTCACTTTGGGTGTCTTGGAGTGGGCGGCACAGGAGATGCAAAAGGGCTTTTTAGGCGGGAGGTGATAGCCGGTATATCCGTTGAGGTTGCAAGTGGGGAAATGCGACATCAAGGGAGGCACGAGGGACATAAGGAGTAAACAAAAGCAGTTGCCGTGTCTTAGTTCTTTTTCCGATTTTTCTTTTCAGATATGATACTACTAATTTTAGTAGTGAAGATTTCGTTTTCCTGTTTGAGCAGAGAGGGAGTAACGTGACTTTGCATTGTAAGGACGAAACAGAACGTTGATTGAAACTTTCTTCACCATAGTAATATCTAGATTCCGTGATTTGCTCAAGTAATGTTGGTAAGCGTCAATAAACTCAGCAGCTATTAGTAGTCATGATGATACACATTCCCCTGGCCGTAATAAATCAACTTACACCACATCCTTCTCTCCTTGTCTACTAGTCAAGACCCACCTCGCCCTTACAAAGGAAGAACGCCGCCTTGGACCGGACTATTTACCTCTCATAACCGGTTTATCCAATCAGTTGTTTCCCCTCCAAAACCGATTAACAATCGATGAGGCGCAGGCCATCACAATAGATTACACATGATCCTCGTCGCCCAATATATCCGCCTGTCTGGCCCCTTCTGCACGCCATGACATTAGGAGGCAACGGCAACTTTCCTCATATCTTCCTCCTGGACTTGGGAGAATGACGAGATAGTGGAAAGGAAGCAAAGGGGATATGGCGATATGGCTTTCAAGAATGAAATTTTTTATTCTAGACCTGCGTCGTGAGTTGCAGGTGCAGGGCATTGTTTAGAAGAAGCAGGGACAGGGCAAAGCGAGGCATGGATTAAGGAAGATGGCGATGATGGTGAGCGTTTGGTGGGTTAGTCTTAGGTTGTGATGAGGAAAGAGGTATGATAGACGGACCGTAGGATAGGGAATTCGGGGGGGGAAGGGGATGCAATATGTAAGTGTGAGGTTGGGCTTATTCTGGGTAGAGTCTATGTGTGAGTAAAGACTAGGTTAGGGTGAGAGAGTCCCAGATGTCTTGGCAAATAATACTAAAAAGTATCAAGATATCATTCTTAGTTCAACTCATACACTATATCACCATTTCTGATCTCTTTGAAACCTTCTCTCTGACCACCTTTCTTCTTCCTTGGCAAACTACCTGAGTTTGTTTGGCCGGTGTGGTATACGATGTAACTATTAACAATCGGGAAAAGAGCCAGGTTACACCCTGCTACGCTGCCCCCGAGAGTTTTGTACTTTTTTTGTAAATGCTGATATTTTGGTAAGGGAAATCAGGGCTAAGCCTGGGCGGAGAATAGGATGGAGAGGTGTTCGTGGGGTAAGGGTATGGCAACCCTATTGTGGTCTATACATAAAATATGATATTGCAAACAAGTTGCATACAATATTTTTTATTTCTGATATAATTTATTATTGGGTGTTGGTGTCTAAAACCTTTCCTCCATCCACTAAATATGACATCCCCTAACTGTCATATGATCCCCTCTTATACTTTCTCCATCACTACTCATTCAAATATCTCGTTACAAATAGTGGCGCGGATCATTTGCTATCTGATCTCTAGCCCCAACCGCCGGCCCCAACTTAAACAAAAAACTCACCCGGCCGAAAAAATGGACCTGCACAACCTCATCTAACCTCCAAATATTAGAATATCAGGGGTTTCCTTTATTTGGGTGCCGTTGCAGATTGATCACCGTTCTGAGAAAGCACGGTGCTTTTCGGGGACTTAAAAAATAAAAGAATAAATATTGAGGTAATATCAACATAGATGGTCATTGTGTTTTTGGGGTGTATTTTTTTACCCTGGTTAGTTATCAAGAGTAATGGGCTTCTGAGGAGCTTCCATAGCCTTCTTTGCTTGAGTGAATGTAACCTCTTGGTGCGGGGGTCGTGATGTCGAGTTAGCGGTTAGTCTTTGGCGGTGACGTCCTTTGGTCAGGGAAAGTGTGTTGTTTGCCCACTGATTGTGTTATCACAATATCTGTACATTGACCTGACAGAAACCTATCAAACGCTCAGATGCCATCCGCACTCCCTAAATCCCATATATCGACGGAGAATATATAATAATTTCCGTCTTGAAACTGACTACACGCACAGTAAAGACCCGAGACCTCGGGCTCACGCCTTGAGATAGGACTTGGAATATCAATATGTATTAGGGTTGGTAACAGTCTACTGGCATCTTGTGACAGAATTTCCGGGTAAGACTAAATACCTCGTTCGCCGGCTATATCTGAGTCCCAAGAAAGCGAATAAGCTTAGGGATATGTCAGGTCTCAGTAGATATCTATGTCGCTTGCTTCTCGAAGAGGCACTATACCAAGTCGCATGAATACATACATACACCTTGGAGGCGCATATTGTGTTAACTTGAACGTGTATGAATGGAATCAGGTCGCTTCTAACATTGGAAATGGGTGTTCTCAACGCCTCGAATGTTGGATTTGCTTGCTTAGGTGAGATATTAGATTGCTCGTGTCACAACATGGCTGTGTCTGAGTTTGGGCTAAAACACATGTTGTCCATCATCTAGACATGCATCTTGGGTCTCATCATGATGCCCTGAACGTCAAGAGCCAATCTGACCACCGCAGTGGAAAGGAGCTTTGTACGAAGAGGATTCCAGGGGTTGCCAACACGGAGGATTCCAGGGCCCCGTCATGGCTGGGCCCTTGAAGAAAAACACCAGAATAGAGCAGAGCGCTCTAGCGGTTTGAAGTTTGCTTTGTTCCCCACTAAGAAGGAGAGAGTGAAGGAAAAGGTAGAAGTGCTTTACCGTTAGTTATTGTGACATGGCATGCAGCGTAGTGTAAGTCAAGGGACAGTGTCAGCGTCTGCTTGTCTGACTAGCTGGCTGTCTGGCAAAAGCTGCCAAGGGCTGTGTGAGGTAGGTCTTGTTGTGTTAGAAAAACCACACCACTAACTCACCACATTGACCATGAAAAGCCTGAGACATGCAGACAGCTGAGGAGTGTGCTCGGTGACATATGGTGCCCCACGCCGTCAATGGAGAAACACCCACTCGGCTGCAGACATCACTGATAATGAAGGGCTGTCATGCTCATAATTATAGCGCAATTTCCCCGACGACTCTCTGTCATACAGTGCCTGTATCATTAAGCCTTATAATTACTTGCTCCTGGGGAGAGAAGCTGCTCTCGGGCCCCAAAATGACATGGGGAAAAATAGTGTGGAGTGACTATGTGGGCTGCCCTGAACTGATTGTATGTGATATTGTACACACATTCAACATTGACCTTTGCCAGGCTACAGAGGGCTGTCCGCGTAGAAATACCTACTTGGTCAGAGAATACCACGAGTGGCCGGTGATCAGTATCCAGACTGTTGGGAATAACCCACCTAATAGGCTTGGACCGTCGGTCTAGGCGTTGATGAGGGTGTGCGGACAAATGGGCGGGAATCATCGTGTTCCATATGTCTGATCGTACTTGGTGAAAGGGATAATACTTGATCTCATGATTAACTTCTACAAACACACTGACTGCGACACCCACCGGCACCATAGCTTTGAGTGAGACATGTGTCTAATTAGTCAAGCGCGAGATAGGTGGCGTTAATCGATTGGAGAAAGACCCAGCTCAAGTAATTGTGGATATCGTGATGAAGTGCAGTAAGCAATATACAAAAAGGAGAAATAGATTGCATGTGGTTAAAGGTTTTGAATCCTTGGAATACAAAGTAGCGAGCGCCATAAAATGGTCACGGGACTGGAGTCTGACGTTGAAAATGGATCCTACATTTTGGGCAACTGCGATTTTAGGCGACCGCTGTCGCAAATCTCCCAAAAGGAAATATCACGAATAATTGCTTTCAGCCGGAGAAGGGGCCTGGATCACAATTCTTGAGCTCCTTCACAAGTACATGTATAGTATGCTTGAATTGATACTCAATGGTAATTACGATGTCCTACAATGAAATCTTCCTTTCTAATACGACCACACCTTCACTCAATCATTGATTTATCAGCCATATCGTAAGTCTACATGTTGTATGGTCGGAATAGCGCCTCTGGTTGGTTTGGATCATTCAGCTGGCTAAGCCCAATGGATATGGAGGCCAGCCATTCATTAAACCAATTGAGAACCAATATCATATCGAGTCTATCAAACAGGTTCTGGGTGAAACTCATCAGGAATATCCGGGATCGCAGGATACTATAGGGGTGTCGACAAGAGGGTGATCCTATTCGCCTTCTTGTATGCTATATGACGAGCTTCCTACAAAGAGCCCTTTGGATTATCGTGATATCAGTTATGATATCCATTCTCAATCCATTCTGATAGATTTTACCACACACCGTTGCTTGTAGCGGTCAGGAAGGAGCCACATAATGGGATCTCCTGATTGTGCTCGACTATTTGGTCAAAACACACGATAAATTCCTAGGAATATTAGGAGCGGGATGCCGTCATAGTAGCGGGAAACGGTAGAGATCCGAGACAAGAAAGGAAGCATTCAGGCTGCCTAATCTCTACCATCAATGTAACTAAACTGGCTTTGTTGGCCACGGAAACAAACATCGATTGACCAAACATGGAAACGGGCTATAGACTGTGGTGGGATATTGTGTTTTACTTGCGGAAGGAAGGAGGGAATACATACGTCGTTTGTTGTTTATAGGAAATGATAGATGCGGTGTGAAAATCCCGAAAATGCAGCTCGGACAAATGAAGTAAAGATGGAGCCAAATTTTTGGTATTTATTTTGCTGGTAATCCATCATCACCGTCATTCCAATAGAAGTTAAGAAAAAGTAGGTAAACAATATAACAAATCACAATAAGAAACTACAGACAATAGTCACTTCTGATTCTGATTCAATCATACCGTGTAAATGACTAAATATGACACAGTATTCGAAGTTTATTAAGGTAGTTAGTTACTAAGATTTGCGGCTTCCATCAACAGTTTATCTGTCCTTCAGTCCCATTTTTCTTCACGGAAGCGGCAGCTACGTTAGTCACCAATGCTTTCCCTTTCTGACACATATCATTATGTAAGTGAAACTTCGAGCTCTCATTTTACCTTTCCAGCTTTCTACTCCCTGCCGTGGCAATCCTGCCCCTGGTGATTTCACACCCGAGCACTTAGGAAGTATTGAGACCAAATCAAACAGCCATACGGTGTCATTGATATACTCTACGCTATCTACCGTCGTGCACATAAACTGATAAAAGTGTTTGTATGGACTTGGTCCTGTTACGGGAAGCTTCCTGACTAGTCCGACTGCATTGTTATAGAGTAGTTATTGGTCATCGTGTTGACCCATTTTAACAAAATTTCGGCGTAACGTGAGGTCACGATCTTCATTTTCTGCACTCCTTCGTGGTTTTATCCTCACATCGATGTTATATCTGATGAGGTTGAAAGTGCTACCATGTCTTAGGTGATCTGGGATGACTCGGAGCTCTTTTGTCTAGTTTAGTTTAGTGTTTTTGTGCGAGCAATAGCTAACAATAGCTAACAATGCCACTAGAGCCCTTCAGCTTACGCGCACCCTCAAATATCAGGTTGCCGAGTCGAAGCTTGGAACTCTCAAAGAACCGGGATATCATTTTCGTTTCCTTCTGGAAAACTCGAAGACCCTTGTAAATTCCCTTACTTCATAAACCCTGCATATTTTTCCATGCACGTTTGAACCCCTCCCTCAGTTTCTCTCTGTTCCTATATTCTCTTTCTGTTGTCTTAAGAGGAATCCTCTCTCTTTTCCCAACCATGGGGTTTGACCCGGTATCGCGTTTTTCTTGTTTTCACTCTTCTCGAATGCAGAAAGAAGGATAGGACGGCCCGTGTTGACACACGCGCTTTACTACCTAGCCTTTAGGTAAGTTGCGAGTCGGACGATTTCTGAAGTTCCATGGTATCTAGCGTAGAAAGAAATGGCGTTGACGAACCACTTGGACCTATACCAAACTCTACCAATGGATCTGATGACACTGTCCAATATGCACCTCGAAGAAACTAGAAATATTCCTGTAATATGTGCTGTACTTATAGGGTCGATAGCACTCGCGGATGGGACGGCGGGGCAATGTGAGTAACTTCGGATGCAACGCCAACCAAAGCATTATAGTCCTTTGAGTAAAACAGAAAATGAGAATGGCAGAGCCAAGATAGGTCAGACAGGTTTCTACTAAGAAATTAATGACGATGCTGGAGGATGAGGGGTTGATAGATGTCGGGATGTCGTACTTTTGGATCCTCGGAAGAAGACGAGACCCGCCAATGGAGAATTAGCTACATATGTGTTTGCCTGCGTATTGTCCACATCGCGACTGTAGCGGGGATGCAAGAGGATATGATCCGAGATAATGGAGTGGAGGGACAATATATATGTGATAAGGCTACGTCCTCCTGGAAATTCGGCTCCGAATATATTATCCTCGACCTCCTTCTTCTGCCCCCTTCCTATTTCTCTCAAGTCCTTTGACATTTGGACAGAATATTACATCACGTGGATCTATGTCTATATTCCCAGCGGCACAACTCTGGTATCCAAAATGACGGCAAGAAGCATGACCTAGTGCAACTAATTTTGGTCATTTTCGGCAAGTGCGGTGACTCTGGAGTTCGTACCCACTTACTCGAGAAGGGGCGGTGGATCCCCTCGGGGTGATGTTCATGCGGCAACAACCTAGTCTGGCCCTGCTGCTAGATCTATCCTCCGCGAAACAAAACTGAACACAAAGGAATGCATTCGCGATAGTGATTGTTGCGCACAATTCAGACAACCAACATTGGTACACAGCCTTAGTGTGAGATTGCAATTTATGGAAGGAAGAAACTATCCAAGTTGCCGTTTGCGTAATATGTGTGTATATAAACTTTAAAGCGGATTCTGTTTTGGGCAGCAACGATTATGATGCATAAATATTTGTTTAGCAGTAACTTGCGCAACTCTAGGCTCGAGAAGCCTAAGACTTTGCACCGTTTACCAACCTCGATTTATGACAGAAACTATACCATATATGTACGTATCGAGATTTGTAACATTTGTCGATGGCCCCATTGGGTACGATGCTGAAGATGACGGCTATGTCTCTATTGTTGACGCTACATCTCATCTCGGGATCTGACCACAAGTCTTAATGGTTCACAGCGCCCATTGTATTTTGTTCTTTTTCCCTTATTCGTTCGCTTCCAGGAACCAGTGGTGGACAGATGGGCTCAAGGGTTGGTTGATAGGATCAAGATATAGATTATAACCCTAGTGGTAGCCTTTTAGACTAACACGGGGATCAGGAGGACGGCAGGAACAAACATGACCTAGTGTGTCACCTACCTTTTTCCAATTTCAACTTCATATCTGAACTACCATTTCATTGGTAGAAAATACTGATAGAGCTACTCCTGATCCGTAATTTTATTATTATGACCCGTCTCATGATTGAATCTGTTAACAACTTGCGCCTCTGGATGGTGGGACCTGTCGCTGAACACGACCCATCGTACGTGCCCACCTACACGGATACTTTGTGGTGATAACTTGCTGAAGACTCGGTACTTGGTCTCCTAGAAAGCCGATATCTTGGGACGGGCAAGCAGCAGCATGTCTATTAAAAATGGCGAAATGAATACTCAAGGCTGTTGGAGATCGGATACGGGAAATATAAAAATTGCATAAAACATGGAGACTAAGCTGAGAGTATCACTACGTCGGCTAATGCGGGACATTTCGACTTATAGCTTGAGGTATTATATATAGCTTCTTGCTATGTAAATGGATTTATTCTTTTATATTATTCCTCACGTCTTATCAAACTAACCTATCGTCAATAGAATTCAGTGGCCAGACACTCTCTATTATAAGCATCCGATGCTAATAACTGGGGAAGAAAGGCCCCTCTTTGTCACTGTCGTCGTCTAGGATCATTTTAGTCGTCGGTGTTCCGTATAACTACACCCTCACCCAGTGAAGCAATCACCCAAAGCATACTAGGGGATCCAGACTAGCCATAGGAGATTTCTGCTATATACACACCCTGCCATTACCCATGTTTGCTACTTCATTAATCTGAACTGAGTTTCCCAAAAGGAAATCGCTAGTACTGTAGCTTCCTTAGTGCTTTTTTTTTTACTTGGGACCTAGCAGCAGAGAGACTGGCTTCTAGACCTGGACGCTTAGAGTAACGGGTTTCTGGGACGCCTGCTAGCCAGGCTCGTCGAGGGCCTGTATTTTGTTTTTATTTATTCTTGAACTAGTTGTTCCTGGATAAGGTAATTATGGGAATACTAAAGTCACACCGTGTGGAAGCTGCTCCATCATGACCCCATATAAAAAAGCTAGCTCCGTCCTCCTATCTTAGACTTGACTTACTGGTCCGTTCTCTTCATGATCTAGTTATTGTTAGTTACTTACTCGTTGACTTTCTTTCTGTCCATCTTACTCTTATCTCTTCAATATTTACAAGTACCTGTCTACTACTGCTGTGCCGTTCCCTACGCTATTTTGTTTCATGCTTGCGTCTTTTGCCACTCTATGATACCCTATAATTGTGTTTGATCTTGCTTGACCATTGCTTTCTTGAAAGGGAATTTCCCTCCCAAGATTGAGCTAAGCCAACTATCATACAAGTTACGTGTGTAGCTTCAAGTTGAGAATACTTGACTACTCATAGTAGCTACTCTTCGTAGTTGGATTTTGTTGATATTTTTATTAAACGGACATAATTCTGCCTTGAGATAACCATATCCTAACATCATCTCACTATCCCAACGCTCTTTTTCATCTATTCCTTCTCACAATGCCTTCTATCATGTCTCAGCCGGTGACAATGCCCTGGACTGAATCTGCCCTCATCCGAACAGGCCAAATCCGGGCAAAGTCCGCCTTCACCAACCCCATCAAGGACATTCGGCATGGCCTAGTAGACGCCTGTCTCCGTGACGAAATTCTGGCCACCTTCAAGCCATCTATTGGCAAATTAAGCCTTCCCACCATGATCCTCTACGACGAGCCTGGTCTGAGACTATTTGAACAGGTATATACGTTGTCTGACCACTTCTTTCACCGAGCCTGTAAGCTAACAAAGCTATAACCTTCTAGATCACGTACTTAGACGAATACTACTTAACCGATTGTGAGATTGAGCTCCTGAAGAGGCACTCGGCCGAAATTGCCCGCAAGGTCCCTGAGAGGTCCATGGTCATTGAGCTTGGTAGTGGGTATGTAGCGTCAATTGTGACATCAAAGCTCTTGTTTCCCATGTTCTCCTACACTGGCACCCTTCAATGCATGAAACAAATCAGACGCTAACCAGTGACCCCACGCTTTCCTCTACATATAGTAATCTCAGAAAAGTCAGACTACTTCTTGAGGCCTTTGAGGCCCTTGAGAAACACGTCGAGTACTATGCTCTGGACCTCTCTCGTCCTGAGCTGGAGCGCACCATTAACCAGCTGCCTTGTTACGAGTATGTCACTGTCTGTGGCCTTTGGGGACTTATGATGACTGCCGGGCGTGGCTGAAGATTCCCGAGATTGCCGTGCAGGAAAAGACTATTTTGCACATGGGATCAAGCATTGGGAACTTTTCTCGGTCAGATGCTTCGGCCTTTTGAAAAATTTTGGTGAGATTTTGAGACCTGGTGATCGCATGCTTATTGGGATTGATGCGTGCAGTGACCCACGCAAGGTTTAGTAAGTGAAGTTTGTTGATACGAAAGCTTGGTCGGGACTGGAAACTAATCATGGCCCTAGTCACGCATACAATGACAGTAAAGGTGTCACCCACGATTTCGTGTTGAACGGTTTGTGGCACATCAACAGAATATTTGGTGTTGAAGTCTTCTCTGAGGGAGACTGGAGAGTTATTGGTGAATATGTTCATGATCACACAGGTGGACGTCACCAGGCTTCGTACAGTCCTACCAAGGACGTCATGGTTTTTGGCACTGTTCTAACTCCTAGTGACCGTATATTTGTCGAGCAAAGTCTCAAGTACTCTGCCAAAGAATCGGCTACTCTGTGGCAATCAGCTGGTTTCAATCAGATTGAGTTGTGGATGAAGGGAGATGAATATGGCCTTCACATGCTTGAGAAGCCCAATGTTCCTTACAGTCCGCTTCCGGCAATTTACGCTGCCAATACTTGCCCTTCTCTAGCTGAGTGGAAGGCTCTCTGGGAGACTTGGGATGTCCTTTCTACTCGCATGCTTACCTCATCACAACTTCTCGAGAAGCCCATCAAGCTCCGCAATGCTTGCATTTTTTATCTCGGCCACATCCCCACCTTCTTAGATATCCAACTAACCAAGACGACTACAACGACTCCCACTGAACCTCTGTACTACTACGACATCTTTGAGCGCGGCATTGACCCTGATGTCGACAATCCGGAGCTTTGCCACACCCACTCTGAGATCCCTGAGGAGTGGCCCGAAGTCGGCGAGATTCTTGCTTACCAGGAGCGCGTCCGGGCCCGCCTTGAGGATCTATATGACACTGGCAGTTGCCGGATCCCTAGAGAGACTGCTCGCGGCATCTGGGCCAGCTTCGAGCATGAAATCATGCATATTGAAACTTTCCTCTACATGATGTTGCAGAGTGACAAGACGCTGCCGCCGCCGTCTACAGCCCGGACAGATTTTGAGGGTATGGCTAAAGTGGCGAAGGCTGCTAGAACTCCCAATAAGTGGCACGATGTTCCTGAGCAAGATATTTGCATTGGGTTGGATGACTCCGATGATGCCGATGAGGATGTTGCCTTTGGCTGGGACAATGAAAAGCCGCAACGTAGAACACACGTCAAGGCGTTTCAGGCTAAGGGTCGGGCTATCACAAACGAAGAGGTAAGAGATTACTTAGCTTGATCAAATGGAGTCACAACATACTAACCAGTTCACATAGTACGCTCGCTATATGATCGTTAAGAATATCAACTCCTCCCTACTTCATGGACTCAAGCTGTGACACCCTCTCTCTCCAAGAACTCCCTTGCTATCTGCCAGGACTGTGAGGACTGCGAAGAGATCAATGTGCCCGCCACCTTTCTTGCCGGGAAAGCTGTTAGAACAGTTTATGGATCTGTTCCTTTGGAGTTTGCTCTTGATTGGCCCATTTTTGCATCATATGATGAGCTTGCTGAGTGTGCTGAGTGGATGGGTGGGCGTATCCCAACTTTTGCCGAGGTGCGGAGCATCTATGCGCACGTAAACAGACAAAAGAAGAGAGATTTAGAACACAGCATCAACTTGGTTGATGGGTAAGTCTAGCTGTTTGTCTATATCAAGAGATCAATTTGACACTAACATCACCTAGCACCCTTAAAACTCAATCCCTTCCTGGTTCTTACTCCTCCGCCGATACCGATGGCAGCATCAGTAGCCAAGACCATCTCTTTGTTGATCTCGACGGCGCCAACGTCGGCTTCCGCAACTGGCATCCCGTTCCTGTCACCGACAAGGGCAATAAACTTGCTGGCCAGTCGGAGCTTGGTGGCGTTTGGGAATGGACGGCGACACCGCTGAGGGCATATTCAGGATTCGAGGCGATGAAGTTGTACCCTGGGTACACTGCGGACTTTTTTGATGGGAAGCACAATATTGTGCAGGGTGGGTCGTGGGCGACGCACCCAAGAATTGCGGGACGGAAGACTTTGTAAGTATTGGGCAGTATCAGACATCATCCTGTAAACTAGATACTAATTCTTTCGATAGTGTTAACTGGTACCAGCGTAACTACAGATATGCGTGGGTTGGTGCGAGAATTGTCAGAGACATCTAAATATGTTCTCTTTCAATAAGGAGACGAAAAGAAGAAAATTATGTTTCTGGTGGAACGATGGAGATTGCGATTATGCTGTCTTCATTAGGATTACATCGCTTTAATTTGTATTGGATTGATAGAAGTCTATAGGGACAAGGAACTTACGACTGCACGGCTGCGGTTAGGATTTGGCTTGGACTGAGGGGAAAGAATATATAAAGGTTGCGATTTATCATATTTTTAGACTAGACATAGGGATGGTGGCTGAACATTAATCTACTGTTGCAGCTTGAAGCTCATGATAATGCATCAAACATTTTACACGACACTTCACTAGTGAATTTGATAGGTTGAAGAGAAATAGCATTGACTTTTACCATCTCATTACCTAGTCATTAACTAACATATCATGAGCTCTTTGCGGCCAACCTCTGTTGGACTCTATCCAGGATGTACTGTGGTGTTAAGGTGCCGTAGATCTCAAGTAGTTGTTCAGTGACGTAGCTGGGGGCTTGACGCCATTCTCGGTGATAAGGTTGGTAATGAAAGTGTGGTCCTATCAGGATATACGTTAGTAACTGGGCCTAATATTGTTTGATCGTTCTGATACTTACAGTCCAGTCCACGGGGTTTTCGGGCTGGTGGCTTTCCCGATCAGTGGTAAAATCCAACAAGCTCTGTTTGCACCCCAGATCCTGATCCGATTGATATCTCGGCTGGTGACGCAAGAATTTGTGTTCTTCCGCCGCAACATAAAAAGGAATTGGCGGGTTTGCATGGCGAGCCAACCGCGCTACTTGCAAAGTCCCCAATCTAGAAACAATACCCCCATCCTGCGTAACCGCCTCGGCACCAACAAACACCGCATTCACCTGTCTCAACATAGCCATAACGTGGGCAACGGCGGCACTCGGGATCTCGGCAACGGGAATGCCCTCATCGCGAAGCGTGTTAATGATTCGATTACTCTCCTCGACTCTCCAGGCGTCTCTAACGTAGACAACCTTGAAACGAACGGTTCCGTTGTTCCTCTTCTTGGACTCCTTGGCAGCCTTAACTAGCAAAGTCGACACAGTTCTGGAAGCGCCGTGGGTCAACACGCACTGGCCATCCCGGACGAACCGCCAACCTGCTGCAGCAATACGGTTCCGGGCCTCCCGAGCCCTCTGAGCGAACAAACTGCTATTTTGTACAAGCGCGACCCGCAGCCCATCGAACGACACTGGGGGTTCCCCACGCGACGACCCTTCTTGTTGCTTCAAGGATGAAAGAAGGAATTGTTGGAAGAGGTCGGTGCCGGCGGTGAGGGGGAGGGGGTTGCGGGCAGCGAACTTAAGGATGCCAGCGTATTTGGTAGTGAGTTCGAGGGTTTCGTAGACGGTGGAGGTGCTAGAGGCGTTGAGCATAGCGATAAGCGATTCAATAGCGGCAACGGGTTGAGTGACATCGGGGTTTTCGAGGAGGAGGTTTTTGTAGCAGGCGACAATGTCGAAGTCAGCAGTTTTGAGGCGAACAGGGAGAATCTCCGCAACGGCTATGAGGGTTGGAGTTAGATGGTGGGGTTCGACATTGAGGTTGTGATGCGGGTGTAGGGTATCGGGGTGGTTTGGATACCCGAGTGAAATGGCGGGGGAGGGGCACTCACAGACTGTGGCGTTGGGTGTCATTTCGCTGTGTTCAAGTAAGATATGTGTGTATGTGTGTGATCAATTTAAATTGGGGTTTAAAGCAGTCGTCTGGTTGACTTGCAATATATAGAGTAATATAAGATGGCCAACAATAGCTGATGCGATGAATCGATTGTAGTGATGGAATATTTAAAGGTTGAAAATAATTTAGTGAGTCAACATAATGCGACAGGAAATCTATAAAGTCACTACCCGTTGGATGCTGCAAGTATTAGCAGTTTGGGTTTAAATGGAGCTCCATAAAAAGATGTAGAACAGGGAGAGCTAACGGCAGTCAGTTAATTTTCTATGATTAGTAGCTATGTGAATGAATTAAAGGTATTCCAAAATATTCTCAGGAATTTTTCTTACGAGTACCTCTATCAGGTGCATGATTTATGTGACTTAAAAGATGGCCTCGGTGTCAAACAATTCGAGTAATCGCTATTTGTATTATCTATGTCAAAGTCACACCTAACCCCTAGCGGAGTTGAGCATATGATGATTCTCAATGATCACATAGTATCTTCAATATAACAATATTCAATATAAACCATTGAATTGAACCGCACAGTCAGCCGAATTAGACCAATGGCCAACTGCATTTCGAGCTGTGCCTTGTTCCCATCCGAGCTACCACTTTCAGTCTATATTATGGTGGAACAAGCGGGGATATCCAACTAGCCATACAAACCTGGGGCTTGTCGCATGTGTTGGCTTATCTAATCAGATGCCCTCCTGTCTAGCCCAACCTAGTCTTATATCATTCAACCATCGTTTCAAGCTTGTTTAACAAGAAGCTAACTTCGTTCATTTTATATCTTAGTTTATTCACTTTGATTAACCTCATCTTGTTTTAACCTACACAAACTATCAAAATGTCTACCCAAATCGACTCATTCACCGGCCAAACACTCCCTGCCGACACTATCGTCCGGGTCCTCTTCATCGCCAACACCGTCCACATCTACAGCATCCCTCCCCAATCCTCCAATAAGGGCCACATGGCCGCTAACTGGACCGCCGACCCTGCTCGTCATATTTTCTCCGCGCGCCTCCGCATTTTGGAAATCTCGTACGAGAAGGACGGCATAGACATCGTCAAAGTAGACGTCCTGCTTGAAGATCCGGCTACGGCACAGTTGTTTGCGGCGGCGCCATATACAGAGCAGTCGGTGGTTGAGCCAGTTTTAGATAGCTCGCGGTTCTTCGCAGTGCGTGTGCAGGATCCTTCGGGAAGGAAAGCAACTTTGGGTGTCGGATTTGAAGAGAGATCGGAAGCTTTCGACTTCAGCATTGCCTTGCAGAACGCTCAGAAAGGTCTAAGACTAGAAGGCAATGCGGACTCAGGGGCGAAAAAGGCGGCAGAAAAGCTGATGAAGGATTACAGTTTGAAGGTGGGGGAGATGATTACGATCAATCTGGGGGAAGTTTAGAAATAAAAGGAAGGCGACAGGTGCGGAGCAGTCGGGGAGTTTGGGGGGGTTCTCACTCCCGCTGCCGCCGCCTCCGGCTGGTGGAATTGGAGGGTTTTCATTGGCACCGCCTCCGAGTACGGAGAACAGTCGGAAGGCGGCGAGGGATCTGGGATTTGATGATGGTGAGAATGATGAATTTGCTTAGAGAGGGGAAGAAGGGGAGAAAATATGTTTTATTGAAGATATCGCGTAACACAGACAGAATTTAGAGGTACTCATAATATTTATTTTATATTTTTAAATATTTATTAATTTATACACAATAATATTGATATGATATTCTTGAGGCGGTCCGGTGATAACCAATCATGGAAGTTTCATGATAGTGTCTCCAGGAGAATAAAAACAAAAATAATACTAAGTTACCCAACTCCATTAACAAAATAAATTCTCGATTCCGAACAAATACAGTTTTGTGGCAGACAAACGGGAAATCTCTAAAGACATCATTATAAACTCTATATCACCATCGACTCAGTCGGCCTCAAAACACACATACTCTGACGACGTTTGTGACTATCCAACACAAAATTCAACGTTCCCAACGACAAACCATCAACATCAACCGGCACAATACAGGGGCTTGTCGGACACGAAGTTGTCAACATGCTATTGAAGCTCGGAGTCGTCGTCGGGTTCTCCTCAACTATCTTGTCCCAACACATATCAGACTTTAGAG
The DNA here is from genome assembly GCA_023677585.1 of Meredithiella fracta. NCBI lineage: Eukaryota > Fungi > Ascomycota > Sordariomycetes > Microascales > Ceratocystidaceae > Meredithiella > Meredithiella fracta. Next base: position 451,294 of record JAGXCV010000007.1, read on the forward strand.
ACAGCGTAGTCTTGTGGGTATCGTAGCTAGGAAGAGACCCAACCTCTTGGTGGGAAACGGCGAAAATCTCCTGAGGAATCGTCTCAGTGTCAATGGGGGGCGAAGAGGACTCCGAAACCATAGTGGACTCGATAGAGGCCACAGGATCTTGCTGGTGGAAAAAAGAAGATTTGTGTGCAATAATGGCGGGGCCAGCATGGTAGAATGGGGCCGGGAAGAAGACGGCTTCGGGGCTCATGTTTCCGCGGGGGCTGTAGGCGCGCTGGTGGTATTCCTCGGCAACGAATTGGCGGTGACGGAGCTCAAGAGCCAACTGATTCACTTTGGCCATGAGAGTGTTCTGCTGGATAGTTGAGTTATGAATCTTAGATTGCAAAAGCGACATTTTGCGGAGGAGGGAGTGGAGCTTGCGGTACTCGCCGGCGTCCCGTTGGGCTTGGAGACTAGCGAGTTTGCGGACGAGGGATTCGGCTTCATGTTGGTGGGTGATGAGGGTGGCATTGAGGTATTCCCATTCTATTTTGAGGGCAGAGGGTGCCATGTGAGCAAGGGAAGGGAGGGAAGTTTGAGGGCCGCTTAGAATGTTTGCGGGGGACTTGGGGGACTTGATGGGGGCATCGGGGAACTGAGCAGGATATGGAGAAAGGAGAAGGAACTATTATGAAAAATGGAAGTTTTAGTGAAGGCCTTGATTCTGAAGCAAATAAGACAATGATGGCTGATGAAAGCCAAATAATATGAAATTATGAAGGAAGACAAATCTTTGTGAAGATGAAGATGAAGATGAAACTCGAGAAATGGATGTTCAATTATTTAGCGAAGATGAAAAACAAAAGACAGCATTAATTGGAGAGGGTTCTAGGTGACTTGATATAGATTGCCGTCTTCCAGCTCCATACACCTTCTTTATCCGGCTACTTGCCTGCTTGCTTGGCTGAACTCAAACCAGTAATTGCCCTTTTGAAGATTTGCTTTCCCAATGTAAAACACTACCTAACTGTGAAAGCCAAGTCACACACCCTTCCAATGTCTGAGTTAAGTTAAATATCTGCCATCTGGTGAATGCTTCAAAGAGAAGTTGCCTCTTAAGGGTTGGTATCTAACTAGGATGCCCAAATCGGGAGTGTGGTTAGAATGTCAGGAGACAAAGAAATGCATAGCCTTAGACCCTTGTTCTAAACGATGGTGTGGTGACTGTAGAAGCGAGGTGGTGAATAGAGAAGTGTAATAAAGAATCTGAAAGGAGGAGAGGAGAGACACTACGTGGGTTTTTTTTCTTTTTCTTTTTTTGACTGGGTGTGTAGGGCATCTAGTTATGATACTTTCATAACGACATTCCCAATACAAACATACCAAAGACTAATAATATCATCACATAGGCCTTGACCCTCTACAATACTAAGTTCTTTCTTATTTGTCACGTACTACTATTGATGCACAAAAACATCCCAAAGTCTTGTGGCCAAACCCCAAGCCTGTTAATTCTATCATATCACCCATCATAACAGGATATTTCTTTGGCTGGCTACCCATCACACAGTACGAAGCATTTTCAAAAGGGCCTCGTCTACAATAACACCCCAGTAAATGAATAAATATCTCAATGGTTTTATTCTGTAGAATGTCTCGTCTATTCATCAATAATGGAAAACCACTCGTGATGTCTTTGACAATCACCTAGCTGCCCAATTACCCCGAGGTCCTCTCGTAAATAGAAACTTCTATCTTTTATCTTAAGTGTTTCAGCTCAATACTGACTCCCTGTGATCCGGAGCGATCTGCTTCGCCCCCGAGCTCATTCCAAACCCCATTTTCACACTCCTTCAGTCTAAAGGATGGCCGCCTGCTGGCCGGGTCGCTTCCGTATGTACGTTCACAGTCCTATTAAAGCTCCCACAAAGAACATACCTCAATATGTGAATATAAACATACCCAACTACACATGTCTCTCATTGACCCTGCTAGATGTTTCATTTTAGCCACCACATTCTTAGTGATCTCTAGAATCAGTCTAGCAACCACGGTATGTATGTGTGCTGAGTAGGCCCTTATTTTCTTTTTGTGTTGATCTTTTCCGTCTCGCATGAATAGAGCCCAACTGGATAACTATTTCTCTCTCACCACAAAGATTAGCTTGGTGCGGTACTTTGGGCAGAAGACACTTGCACTTTCCGGCTGGGGTTTTGGGCCTAATGTGGAGAAGCGGGAGGAGTATTTGATTATTGGCCAATCAGGAAGCGATATTGGGGGGCTTAGTTTCCGTTTCGGGAGGCCAAAGAAAGTGAAGAGAGGAGAGCTGTGATTGGTTGGCTTGATCTCGGGAACGAAGGCATGGTGAATAAAATATGGTGAAATAAGTATCTGTGGTTGTGTTGATGAATTTTCTGTCAGTAAGGGAAACTTTATTAATAATAAATTCTTGTGATCGTTGATTATAACGCACGTATGATTCTGCTCTGTGATTGACAGCTATCTTGGAGATCATTAATTTACATGGTTTCACAATAACAATGTTTCGTACACGATACCCATTATATGATTAACTCTCGTGATACTCAAAGATAAATCTAATATTTTCTATCTCAACATTTATTATTATATCAAGACCACGATCGCCTAGCCATAAACCCCTCACGTTACACCATATACTCCATTCAAACCCCATTAACCAACCTACCCAAATTTGGCAACATATCTCACAATCCAGCTACCATTCCCTCCATCATCGTCACCTCTGCACGTCTTCCTATTCTACTCATCTAGACAATAGTTAAAAAGACCGCTCAGCTCACAATACCCATTGATCAAGACCACCCGTCTTCTTCAAAAGAAGCTTCCATTCACTTCCAAATTCACAACTAACGTCTCCCTTCTCCACAACTTGTCTCCAATCGAGAATAGATAATCACGAGTTTTCAATACCTGACTTCACATTTACCAAATGCGGGCGAATCCCGCTGTTCCTGTTCTGTAGAATCTGAAGCGAACTCCAGAGGGAGAAAAGCGAGTATGGGGTCATGTCAAAATAGCCTCGCATCCCATTGTGATTCGGTAAATCACGATTTCAATAGGAGATGGCCGAGTTAGATGAGGGGTGACGAGTCACATAGACTAATGCATTCGCTTAGGCCGATCGAGAATGAATTCATCTTTGAGAATTCCCACCGTCGTGCCCACATGTGGAGTTGTGGTGTTCTAGGCGTCATGTGTCACCTGAGACCCACGGTTTATCGATCAATGGAATGTAACCAATCAGAAGACAACACAAACCCGTACTCTTCTTAATCAGATAGTGAACCCCTCATATCTCAGCGGATCGCAAAACCTCCACATCCTCATATTTTCTACCTCTTGCCCAAGATCTTCAGCTTTAACCTCAACCTCAACCTCCGTAACCGCTTGGATGATTTCAACATACCACACCATCTTTTCCTTTCATCTTGCCGTCTTCTTCCCAATATGAGCCCCGGAAAATACTGTTCTGCCAAATTCACAAAGCAATAATTCGACACTTCATCTTCTAAGAACTTCATGATAGATATTTCCTCTTTTATCCGCCCGGGCATGGTCAGATAGCAGACCAACAAGCCAGTCTTTGCTATACCCCGCCTATGAACAAGAGGTCGCTGACATGCCTATGTATATGTTCTACACTATATCATAAACTTAATAATTCCACTAAGTTAAAACTGAAAGTATTATAGACAATGGGAACTTTCAATTTGATTTCAGCAGTATATGAAAACCTAGGACACCCTGAGGGACCACATGTTCCGGCGTCACTATATTGATACTGTGGAGGTTGCCCATATCTTGAAGCTTCAAGTATCACCCTTCTAAGTCTTCTAGCGTCACGTCTTGACCGTTGGGCGTATGAGACATGTCAAAGTTTTGACAAAAGGCACATTGCATATTACATCCTGAAAAGACAGCCCCGCTACCGTCATATCCTCGTAGACAAGGCTCCTCGCCAGAGAGGCGATGACTTTGACACGAGCTTGTTTCCCAATCAGAAAGTTTCCCTCTCAAATAACCCGTTAACACCGCATGTCCTTGGGCACAAATTATAATTCGACGTCATACGCTCTAGATTTCTTCTTAGCAATATTCGTAGGCGATAACCTCATATAACTTGGCGTATAATCATCTAGCAAAACCGGCAGCGCCCTGAGGATCACCCACCTAGAACTATTTACTAGTCTTGTTGCGAACTTTGGTGGCATGGCATAACAGGAATTATCAACATAACGTTTCTATTTGACTTCCGACGATTGGGGAATATTGAGAGAAAAGACAAAGGTGAATGGGAAGCTGAGTGACATATAGCTATTGGAACTTGGTTGATCCTCAATGTGTAGGAAAAGAGTGATCACATTGTCATTGAGTCGTCGGTGGTAGTTATGAATAGAGGTGATTAGGGTGATAAATATCAAGCCAGTATTAGGTACTATATTGACTAGTAGTGGCGACATTTGGTTATCTAGTTAATGTAATTGGCTTGATTAGGTATCTTTGTTCTTAAGCTCCAGATTAGCGAAAAATGAGATCTCGTAAATAAGATACCAATTTGAAGTGAAGTTTCCTTCTTACTATGGTTTTATCTTTGTCTGGCCACATATAACCTTGGTAACAAGTCCTTGACAGCCAGTAGTCAAATTAACATTCATCACTACTTCGTGGAACCTTGCCTTTCCCTATCCCTAAATCTCAGATTAATCGACTTCCATTACCATATGCAAAATCATTCTATATTTCATCTACATCATACATCAAAATAAAAAGAACCAAAGCCCATGACCAATGTCCTCTCGGCCCAATTTACCCACAACCATATGATCAATCCCCCTTCTCCCCCTTCTCCCAATTGATCCCACCTTCTTTCAGCTTACTAACCATCATACCTAGCATTCTCCTCCTCCGCCTGCTTCCCACTCACATGTCTCTTTCCATACTCTCCCGTTCTCGCATCATAATCATTCCCCGAAGAAACCTGTCTAGTACTCCTAGCCCTCAAAGGCCCGCTACCAAGAGCCCCATACGGCTTCACTGAAAACTCATTTTCATCCTGAATCGAACTCTTCCGATACCCTGTAGCCGGAGGTGCCAGTTTGGGTATCAGAATTGGCTGTTGGTGGAATGCCCCGTCCGTGGAAACCCTTCTCGGAAACTCAGTAGGACTGCCACTGAGGCTTTCGGGGTGATGAGTTCTAAGACGATTAGGCAGCGTCTTGATTTGACTAACGCACTCGTTAAAGTCTTCCTCGTCGTCACTGCTCATCATGTGGTCATCGTCTGAGCCATCGCAAAGTTGCTGCAGGGCCTCGTAGGATCTTTGAACACGCATGTGGTTTTCGTTAAGACGTTTCTGAGTCCGGGTAATGAGCGAATCAGTAGGGTCCCAAGCTTCCGTGAACTTGGGGGTGCACGCGGGATTCTGAGAACGCTCATAGTTGGGGATAGGGCGAGGAGCCTGGTCGTAGCTAGTAGATGGACGGGACTTGCTAGGCGAGTTGTAAGCAGTGTCGGGTCTTGACTTGGTCAGGGTCTGCGGGAGATCGTAGTCTCTAGGTACAGTGTAGCCGGTGCCAGGACGGGACTTAGTAGGTGACATATCTCGCGGGGTGTAGAAAGAATTAGGAGGGCGTGATTTGACCGGCGATGACTGGCCAGAGGAGAGACTTTGGTAATCGACAGAACCTCTTGACCCCCTGTTAGCAGGCTGAATCTGGTACTGGCGATTCGGGAAAGACATCCGAGAGTCTCTGGAGCCGGTAGGCGATGGAGCATTGCTCAAGGTTTCTAAAAAGGGAATTGTTGTTCTGGGGCTGTTTAATTCATCCACGGTTTGCATCGACAGGCGATGAGCCTCGGTATGGCCAAAGATATCCTTACGGAGAGATTCCATGCTGTCGTTGGAGTTGGCAAACGACTTGCTCTTCTTGTAGTGTCTGGTAAGCTTTGGTTGAAGAGGATTCAGGTCAGGGGCAGCTTGCTGATCTCGTTGAAGATGAAGGCAAGCCAGCCTGAGGATATCAGGGTCAACACGTGCGAGCCAGCGGTACCGACCAGGCCATACTTGCAAATGGCCAGAAGGGTATCTAATAAACTAGCGTTCATCCAAGTCGACCACTTTTGGCTCTTTTGTAGGCTATATAGAAACCGAAAACGTAGACACCGATAATGGCGATGTCGGCAATGAAGGAAAACAACTGGTAGGCGGCAGAAGAAGCTGGCGATCTACCCCCCGCTGTGCGAGAGTGATGGTACACTGAATAGCTGCAGTGTAATGAAGCAACGCCAGACTATATTAACAGTTAGTGTGACGCCACTGTAAAATCATATCTAGGTTTACTCACAGTGATCCGCATAACCCATGATACCGAACTGGGAACCTTGGTGAGGACAATGAATAGAAAAAGCACGCCAATCGAAGCAAGCAATTGAACGATTCTAAACACTAATTGCACGACCCGAGTCCACTTAATTATCGACTTTGTTCTCAGCGTAATAATGCGATATTTCCCCAAAAGCATCGGCGGTCTAACATAAGCATCAGGGTGAACGTTGAAGGAGACCAGAGGACCCTCCAACTTAGGCTTCTCCTTCTTCACTTCCCACGTTTCCCGCGTGAAGGCTTTTGGGTCAAACGGCTTTTCTGGTGATAAGAGGCCGCCATGCTCATCTGTGAGCAGCGGTTTTGCTGCATGCGCATCATTGCGTGGGTAATATCAGGGCTAACTAGACTACGCAAGTCAAAAATTTTGTAAGAAGCCAGCAAAAATTCGTGTCAGCCAAATCAACAATGATGAAGAAGAGATAAACGATCTAGTTTAAAAGGAAATAATGAGCCAGACAAGACGTAAAGACTATATAAAAGACAGGGTAAAGAAATAAAGATTATGGGTCTATTGAAAATGGATACACCTATCTCAGCGTCTTAACCTAGGCGAAATCTCCCAGGTTCACAGAAAGGCTGGAACGAGCTCAAGCTACCCAAAAACAATCAATAGACAATAACGTGCAGAAAATAAGTTGAAGAAGATCTTCAACTCAAGCATTAAAGAAGTCGCGGCTCCAAGAGAATCAAACTTGTAAAGAGATTGTCAAGAAACAAAAACCAGGATTTTAAATTCCAAGCAACAAGAATCGATCACGAACATGAAAATAAGACAGAATCAAGGGCCCACTCGACACTTCGGACGACCGTTCATCATATAGGTTTTACCAACAGCCAGCCTAGCAAATCCCCATCATGTAGCCCAGTCCACTTGTCCGCTCTCGACTATTAACATTAAATCATCCTGTCACAGCTGCTTGCTATTCATCGTTCTGTAGACTTGTAAAATGCTGCCCCTGCTGTGAACGAGCTAGCTATCAACACACATCAGCTTGATATGTGAAACACGATGTTACCACGGCGACGGGCCAATCCCCTGGTGAGCCATATGTTATCCTTGTCGTGTAGATGCAGGCCTTACTCAATATTCTTGCGCTTTTGAGTGAGGTCGCGTGGAATGGACAAAATGGATCTGCATGAACCGTTTGGAGCATCGATGTTGTCAGATGAACTGTCAAGAGTATTGACAAAATGACGAATTGGTGAGTAGTTGTTTCGGAAGCACAGAGGGAATGTGTGGTAAATGTGGGGTGAAGGTTATTTCCCTGGGCGGAGTTTAACTAAGCTATTACGCATATTGGATTTCAACAGGGGTTTTCAGTTCACGTATTAGGGTTCAATATGGAATTTTCAGATCCTGAAAACATGGGGTTTACGGAAGTCACATTAGCTAAGCAGAGTTCCGATTCATGACAGAGTATCTTCCTTCGCAAATCTAGTTTTCTCGAAGGTAATCGACCAAGATAAATAGATTTGACAAACCGGACCTATACTCTGAGTCTAGTATTTCCCATCCGACTCATGAATCGCAAATTCAGATTTAATACTTATTTTACTTGCGACCCTGTAACCTCGTAGAGTCCCTCCTTACTCATACCAAATCTGCAACATCTTCATTCACATTATCCTATATCCTCACTATACTATTACGCACATTACACTATGCACCTAGCCATAACCAAAACCTTCGCCAACCGGCCGCTATCCGCAATGTCCCGCCACCTCCTCGCCCCCTCACCCCCCAAAACGCCCCTCTTGACCTGCCCGCTCTCCACCACAGCGCTTCAGTGCTTCCGCATGGCGGTCATTGGTGCGGGCCCCGCAGGCTTTTACACAACGCAAAAAGTAATGGCGCATATTCCAGACGCCAGGGTTGACATGTACGAGCGCTTGCCTGTGCCGTATGGACTCAGCAGGTTCGGCGTTGCACCGGATCATCCCGAGGTCAAGGTGAGTTGCGTCTCTTAAAATTACCTAATCGGGATATCCACAATTTGGTAGATAGATGGAGATATTAACACGCAGATTACGATAGAATTGCCAAGATAAATTTGAGGAGATTGCGGCGTTGCCTGGATTTGCATATAAGGGAAATGTTTCAGTGGGAGACTCTTCGCAGTTTATAGAGACTGGACATGTACCGTTGGCTAATATCTTGGCAAATTATGATGCTGTTACCTTTTCTTATGGCGCGCCATATGATCGTCATCTTGGGATTCCAGGAGAGTCAGATCTATCTGGCATATACTCTGCTCGCGAGTTCGTGTCTTGGTATAATGGTCTCCCTGGGTTTGAACACAACTTTGGACTTGGCGATGCTGAAGACGTTGTAGTTATTGGTCAGGGAAATGTGGCTTTGGATGTCGCTCGTATCCTCCTGACTCCTGTAGATATCCTTCGCAAGACTGATATCACGGAGGCTGCCATTGAACAACTGTGTTGTAGTCGAGTCAAGCGGGTCCATATTGTCGGAAGACGTGGACCAATGCAAGTAAGTAACCTTGACTACGCTCTCAAGGTTACACCCTCATACTAACATTTAATAGGTGCGTTTGACGATTAAAGAACTAAGAGAATTAATGACCATCAAAGACGTGCATTTCCACCCTGTCGATGCTTCTTTGATCCCCTCAGACTTGAAGCTGCTCTCACGTCAATACAAGAGACTAATGTATCTTCTGAAAAATCCCAAGGGTAACTTGGATAGTTCAGCGTTGAAGGGCGTCTCACTATACTTTTGTTTAGGCCCTAAGGCCTTCACTGGCAAAAGCGGGAGAGTGTCTTCTACCATTTTCCAAAAGATGCAACTCGGGAGTGTTTTTGATCCGTCATCTTCGGTAAGTACCACCGAGGAAAACGTCATGTTGAAATCCGATCTGGTCTTCAGATCTATTGGATACAAGTCGGTTCCTTTAGAAGGTTTCAAGGAACTGAATATTGGCTTTGATGAGTCTCGTGGTATAATCAAGAATGACGGCACTGGTCGTGTGTTCTTTGATGAAGCTGAAGTTGTGTTCCCCGGATTGTATTGCTCCGGCTGGGCTAAGCGGGGTCCTATCGGTGTCATTGCCTCAACCATGGCCGATGGCTTCTCAACCGCTGATTCGATTATTGCTGATTGGAAGAGTGGAAAGTCGAATACTCTTAATAAACAAAACGGCGGTTGGGAAGGAGTCAAGGCCAGTGTTCAAGGCGGGGATTCTTTCCGATCTGTTGACTGGAAGCAATGGCTTGCTATCGACAATCTTGAAAAGTCCGTGGGTCATCTGTGGGCAAGAAAAGAGAAAAGTTCACTGATGTGAAGAGCATGCTGGAAGCTTGCTCATAAATATTTTCGGGCCTTTCTCTTGTAATATCGTGTACCATAACAATATAAACACAATAACCATTTAGAATGAATCGACATAATGGAATAGGGAAACCGTTAATATTTTATATATTTATATAACCCCAAAAAATGACAACGCACTAGTATACATATGCAACGAAGACAAATTATAATACATACATTTAGGCCTTGAGCTTCTCGGTCAGCTGAGGTACTTGCTCAAACAGATCGCCAACCAGGCCAACGTCAGCAATCTGAAAGATGGGCGCATCGGCGTCTTTGTTAATGGCCGCAATGACTTTGCTGTCCTTCATACCAGCAAGATGTTGGATGGCACCCGAGATGCCAACTGCGACGTACAATTGCGGGGCAACAACCTTACCGGTCTGACCAACCTGGAGACTGTTGTCGGCAAAGCCACTGTCAACAGCCGCTCTGGATGCCCCAATAGCAGCACCCAAAGAATCGGCAAGAGGGATAATCACGCGATCAAACTCCTCCTTCGACTTCAGACCACGGCCACCGGTAACAACACGGTCAGCAGTGGCAAGGTCTGGGCGGTCCGATTTGGCCAGATCCTCGGAAACCCACTCAGTGGCCGAGGCAGTCTTGGGGTCAACTCCCTCCTCGACAGCAGCGGAACCACCCTCAGTGGTCGACAGAGCAAAAGCCGAGCCACGGACAGTGATGATCTTGATGGGGTCGGTCGACTTGACAGTGGCGATGGCGTTACCAGCGTAGATGGGGCGGACAAAGGTGTTTTCGCTCTGGACTTCGGTGACATCGGAGACCTGCTGGATGTCGAGGAGGGCGGCGACGCGGGGCATCAAGTTCTTTCCAAAGGCTGAGTGGACGGAGATGACGTGGGTGTAACCACCCTTCTTGATGTTCTCAACTAGGAGAGGCGCAAAATTCTCGGGAAGACCCTAGACGAAGCCGAAGGTTAGCCTAGACCGTTAAAATGAAACCCTGGAATTAATAGTCATACTTTGTCGTAGGCAGCGTTGTTGACGGTAATGACCTTCTCCAGACCAGCAAGCTTAGCCGCAGACTCAGCCACGGTGGTCACATTGCCACCAGCGATGAAAGCGTGGATGGAGCCACCGAGCTTCTGGGCAGCAGTGAGGGCGCTCAGAGAACCAGTGTTAAGTTTTCCATCACGATGCTCAAAAATGGCGAGGGTCGAGAGGCTGTGTCTGAAGGACGACGTCATGCGCATGCTTTTGAAGGCCGCCGTAACGGTGGGCCTAATATTCCGGGCAAGCATTGTGAATTAATTTATCGAACGTTGTATCTCAGGACGGAGTTGGAGTGAGGTCAAGAACGTTTTCGTAGCAAGTAGGTGGAGACGGGGATAACGGATGGCGGACTTGAATATATACGGCATCAAGTAAACAGAAGCAAGTTGGAGGTCAGTCCGAGGGTTGCTCCAAACTAAGAAAGAATTAGTGTTTCAAACAGACTAACATGCACCAGTAACTGCAGAATACTAGTTGCTATAGCTGTTCAGCCGATATAGGAATTAGAGCCGACCTTGCGGTGGGATTCTTACCTGTAGGATTAAGATATGCGGAATTAACACCTACCTAGAACAGCTTGACAGCCTCAATCGCCGACGAGTGAGTGCTCCACCAACTTTTCTTAGAACCTTGTTAGGCGGAGACGTAAAGGATTACAAGGGTCTACAGTTAGTTGTTACAAGCTAACTACTTATAGCTATTTTGCAACCTTCTATTGAACTAGCCTTGTCGCGCAACCCAGTACCCACATTTTCGCCAAACCAAGAGCTTTTGCACTACGCGACAAGCCAGCCTTGTAAAGCTACCAGCGCAAAGTGAGTTTGGACTTAAAATATATTGAAATTCCTTATCGTGATAGTTCACTGCTTTGGCTCTGTTAAATATTTGCCATTGGGCGTTGTTTTTCATTATTTTCTATACCCTGTTTCGCTCCGCGACCTAAATTGCTTACTGAACGGCAGAACGCAGACCCAATTACATCTACGGCTACCTAGTCACGTTAAAATTTTTGAATCTTTCGGGGCATCATATTGACATATCACATCAAAATGGACAATTCCGCGACTTCGGCGAGCGGCGCGCCCGACGCAACAAAGCCCGATACTTCTCTCAGTGCCTTTGGCCTCGAAGACACCGGTGGTAAGCTACTATAGCCTTTTCGTGATTCAAGCGCAGACATGGTGACTAACCTCGATGGCAAAAATCAGATATCCAGATGGATGACGCCCCCATTGATTCCGAATCTAAGCCCCAAGACCTCACTAGCGACCAATCCGGGGCCGACGGGGCTTCACAAAGCAAGGACCAGTCTATGGTCGACCAAGAAGAAGGAAGAGAGAAAGAGGATCAGAGCAAGGAGGCGATCGAGTCTGCCGTCAGGGACCACTTGGTGGACCAAAAACACGCCATAATTGTTCCCAGCTATAGCACTTGGTTTGATATGGCTGCTATCCACGATATCGAGAAAAAGGCCATGTCTGAGTTTTTCAACAACCGCAACCGCAGCAAAACCTCCACTGTCTACAAGGACTACAGAGATTTCATGATCAACACCTACCGCCTGAATCCCTCAGAATACCTCACTGTCACTGCCTGCCGCAGAAACCTGGCTGGTGATGTTTGCGCTATCATGAGAGTCCACGCTTTCCTTGAGCAGTGGGGTCTGATCAACTATCAGGTTGATGCTGAGCAGAGACCCGCCCCCGTTGGCCCTCCCTTTACTGGGCACTTCAGAATCATTTGCGACACTCCCAGAGGTCTCCAGCCCTGGCAACCAGCTGCCGACCCCATTGTCCAGGAGGGCAACCCTAACAGAGATACTGAAGTTAAGGCAGCCGCTGCTGGCCCTTGCAAGTCTGATCTAAACTTAGAACTGAGCCGCAACATCTACGAGGGTAGTGCCAAGGGCACCAAGATTTCCAAAGGCGACGGTAAGAGCGAGACTCCAGAGGCTGATGGCAAGAAGCCCATCACCAAGGTCAACTGCCACCAGTGCTCTATCGACTGCACTAGAATCTACTACCATAATTCTTTATCGGAAGCCAACGTCAAGAACCGCTTCAACCTATGCCCTACTTGCTTCATTGAGGGCCGTCTGCCCGGTAACCACGACAGTTCCATGTACACCCGTGTTGAGAACCCTGAGTACTCTGCGGTTCCCGACCGCGATATTCCCTGGAGTGATTCTGAGATTCTCCGTCTTCTTGAGGGTCTTGAGCGCTTTGACGAAGACTGGGGTGAGATTGCTGAGCACGTCGGTACCCGCACTCGCCAGGAGTGTGTCCTTCAATTCCTTCAGTTAGGTATCGAGGACAAGTACCTCGAGTCTGAGATGCTTGGTGCCGGTGCCCCCGGTGTTTCCTATCTCGGTCCTGCCGGTAGCCAGCTGCCTTTCAACCAGGCTGAGAATCCTGTGATGTCGGTTGTCAGTTTCCTCGCTGGGCTTGCTGATCCCGCTTCTACTGCCGCCGCTGCTCACAAGTCTGCGGATCAACTCAAGAAGGCTCTCCGTAACAAACTCTCTGGTGAGGATGAGGACAAGGACGATGAGAAGGAAGACGACATGGAAGTTGACGCCTCCAAAGATCAGGCTGGTTCATCAGTTGCTCTTGCCGCCATTGGTGCCCGCAGTGCCGGTCTGGCTTCATACGAGGAGCGCGAGATGATGCGTCTTGTCTCCGCAGCCGCCAACGTCACTCTTCAGAAGCTAGAGCTCAAGCTCAAGTACTTTAGTGAGATGGAGAATGTACTTCAAGCTGAGAAGAGAGAACTACTCCGCAGCCGTCAACAACTTATATTAGACCGTCTGGCATTCAAGCACAGAGTTCGCGAGGCGCAGAATGGCTTGAAGCAAGCAGCTACTATTGGTGGTGAGGCTGGGATTCGTATGGCGATGGAGGCCATTGGACAAGGTGAGCAATACACTGCGGCATCCTCGGTTGGCAGTTTAGCTCCGCCACCGGAGGAAGGCCGTGGAAGTGTAAAGAGGAAAGTAATTCAGGATGGAGTGAGGTGACGGTAGGTCATCTCAGGAACTCTTCTGTTCTTGTCAAATGTTCTTAATGTTGGTTAGCTAAGGCGTCTATGCAGGGGCTCAACTATGAATTATCTTGCTTGTTCTGTTATGGCTTTTTATTGTTTTGTATTTGGGTTGCGATTGGGATAATTTGTTAGGTAGAGGTGTTACTCATGACTCTATTGGAGATGGACACAATGCTACGTGCTAGTTTAATTAGAATGTAGTGACTGAATATCCACTCTAGTTTTTTGTGATTGATACATGCATGAGTGATATAATTAATGAAATGATAAGGGTTGATAATTTGAGATAAGCCGAGGTTTGGGCGGTTTTTAAAAGGGCAACCCTCTCAAGTATCGAGTATGGAGTCGAGAGTAATTGTCTTGTCCTTCCTAAATTTTGTAATGAAAATCCCTATCCGCAATTGCTTGAGCCGAGCTTCGAATTTACCATGGCATAAATTTTGACTTTGCATAGTTTAGGCTGCAGAATCACTGCTCAGTAACATGGTGGGTGTGTATGGCACATGGAAGGAGCCGAAACAAGGTGGTACTGGGGAGCAAGAGTTCTCCATGGATGATTGGTATTCTTCGAACCATATGCATACACAAACCTACAAATATCTCGAGAAATGATTGTTGTTCTCATCTCCCATTTTTATTCGATATCTTGCTTCTAGCCGCAATATAAAATATCACAGGAATACCCTTATATCCATTCTCATCACCCTCCCGTCAGACCGTGGAGCCGCATTGGAAATGTCCAACCTTCATTCCTTGTGAGACCAAACCGGACCCTGACATAGTTGCGTACAGGGATTCCTTTTCTCCAACTTTTTTCGGGAGTGATTCTTCCATGTGAAGGTTCTAAATACAAGTAAATAAAGAGAACGCTACTTTAATGCTTCTGGTACTCCAATTAGACGATAGTCCAAGCCTCGGTAGCCAGCCACGAGATTTTTAGTGTATTTGAAGTAAATGTATGTAGTTGATTGGTGCAACAGGAGGGCCCTTTGGCGGAGTGTTCTGATTCCGGCCGGGTAGTCTCAGAGTTAGGTAGTTTGATGATTGATCCCTAGGAAGTCACATAGACTACTTTGCCCATAACAATGAAGTGTTTTTCTATAGATATATAAATAAGAATAGTTCGAGATCTCAGCTTCCTATACACTTGCTTCGTCTTGCAAGATCTCACAATATATCGTATAATTTCCTAGGCTGTGATCCTTTGTATGAGTTTCTTTCTCAATTCCCATTCTCATACTCCAATACCTTCCCAGTCTCCAAATATCAACCGATATACGGAAGGTACGTACGTATATGTGCCTTCTTCGTGTTTATCACTGTGATAGTCTTCTCTTGAGGTACATATAGCCTCATTTCTTTCTCTATCAAAAAAACATTCGACTAATAGAAATCATTCCTTTTGATTGGCTCAGCATCCACACAACTTTATTCCCTCCATCCCCAATTCGGCAAAGCTTGAAGCTCAACCTTGTACGCTTGCGCATTCGGTAGTCGAAAAGCTTGGTCTGTTATTGACTATCCGTAGACTACGGCTGTTGTGTCTTAAATTACCTTTGTCATTTTGACATCGCCATGTTTGGAGCTTTTAAAGCTTCAGTAAAGACGCTACCATCTTCTATGCGTCTTTCGTTCACTGCTTCCTCTAGTCGTTTCTCCAAGGTAAGTTCAGAGGCGCATTGAGGGCTTTGGCTCCTATTATGAAAATAAATGCTTGCATAGAAATATGCACTTGAACTTACACACATGCGCACGTTCGTCGCATAACTAACTAGAATCTCTTTTCTACAATAGGCTCTTCCAATCTCGTTCGCCATGGCCCCAACCTCGAAGCGCTCTAATTCTAGCTTGCCCTCGGGCTACATCGAGGACAAGTCCCAAGGACCCATGTTGCGATTCCAAGATTCTCTACCCCGTTTGCCCGTCCCCAGTCTTGAGGAAACTGCTAGTCGCTACGTCAAGACTTTGAAGCCCATTCTAACTCCGGAGGAGTTAGAAAAAGTAAGGCGGCTGTTTCCAACTTCATCAAGCCCGGTGGTGTCGGCGAGAAGCTTCAGGAAAAGCTGCGCTTGAAGAGAGAAGACCCCAAAGTCAGAAATTGGCTGCATGATTGGTGGAATGATCTTGCTTATCTGACCTACCGTGACCCCGTTGTTCCCTACGTCAGTTACTTCTACTCTCATCGCGACGACCCGCAACGCCGGAACCCCGCTAAGCGTGCGGCTGCTATCACCACCGCTGCCCTAGAATTCAAGAAGCAGGTTGATTCCGGTACTCTCGAGCCCGAGTACATGAAGAAGCTTCCCATCTGTATGGACAGCTACAAGTACATGTTCAACTGCTCCAGAGTCCCTGCGCGCCCCGCCGACTACCCCGTCAAATTCTCGCCCGAAGCGCACAAGCACATCCTCGTTATTCGCAAGAACCAGTTTTTCAAGGTACCTCACGAGATTACCGGCAAGCAATTGACAACCGCCGAGTTGGAACAACAGTTTTCCCGTGTCTATGAGCTTGCTAAGGAACTCATCTCCCCCGTTGGTGCTCTGACTTCGGAGAACCGCGATGTCTGGACTGATGCCCGCAAGATCCTCCTCGATGTTGACCCTTCGAACGCTTCTGCGCTTGAGGCCGTTGAGGCTGCTTCCTTCGTTGTCTGCCTTGACGATGCTGCGCCCGTGACCCGCGAAGAGCGTGCTCATCAATATTGGCACGGTGACGGCGCTAACCGCTGGTATGACAAACCTCTGCAATTCATTGTCAATGACAATGGTACCTCTGGCTTCATGGGTGAGCACTCCATGATGGATGGCACTCCTACTCACCGCCTTAATGACTATGTCAATAATATGATCTTCAACAATAAGCTTGACTTCTCCACTGAAGTCCGCTCCAGCCTCTCCGATCCCACCCCCGTCAAGTTCATCATCAATAACGCCCTTCAAGCCGAAATCGACCGCGCCATCGTCGACTTCCGCACTGTCATTGCCAAACATGAGCTCGCCGTCCAAGCCTACCAGGGTTACGGAAAGGGCTTGATCAAGAAGTTTAAGTGCTCACCCGATGCCTACGTCCAGATGATTATCCAGCTAGCCTACTTCAAGATGTATGGCAAGAACCGTCCCACGTACGAGTCCGCGGCGACCCGCCGTTTCCAGCTAGGCCGTACCGAGACGTGTCGATCAGTTTCGGAGGATTCCGCTGCATGGTGCAAAGCTATGGAGGATATCAATATCGCGGCGGAGCAGAAGACCAAGTTATTTTACCAGGCTATTGCTTCGCATCTCGAGTACATCAGTGCTGCTTCGGATGGTAAGGGTGTTGATCGTCACTTGCTAGGCTTAAAGTTGTTGCTTGAGCCCGGCCAAGAGCTCCCAGAGATTTACAAGGACCCTGCGTTTGCCTACTCTTGCTCTTGGTACCTGTCGACTTCGCAGTTGAGTTCGGAGTACTTCAATGGGTATGGATGGAGTCAGGTTATTGATGAGGGGTTTGGTATTGCCTACATGATCAATGAAAACAGGTATGTGGTTTTTAGATTATGTCATGACATGACAGATACATTTACTAACTACATGAGTAGTCTTAACTTCAACATTGTTTCCAAGAGGCTGGGCAGTCATAGGATGAGTCATTACCTCAACGAAGCTGCTGAGGAGATGCGCGATCTTCTCAGCGCCCAGCTGGCTCTTACAAAGGCTAAGCTCTGATCAATTATTGTATGATTTACATATTCATAGTTAATATCATATGAATGGACATCATTAAGTGTATAATGTAGTGCTCTAGTAACAAATAATATTTACATACAATATAAAAATGAAAGAGAAAATAAAACTGTATATTGCGTCCCGCGAATGTCATCTCTGGTTCATAAAATCATTTGCAGTTATACAATAAAACAAATACGCTTGTCGAAACAACTGAACGCAAAAAGCAGTACACAAACTCATCAGGTCAATATATCATCACAAGATTAACCGTTGTGTTGGACAATCTCGTTGATGACCGTGTTCTTTTCCTTGTCAAAGTAACTGCAAATCTGTGAAGGAATCGGCATCTCCTTATAGTCATCGTCATCGCTAGGGACCATAATGTTGATGTTGGAAGAGTTACTGCTAAATATGCGAGTCTCAATGCTCTCTTTGCTAAAGTAGAGCTCGGCGGCATCAACCTGGTCTATGAGAACGGTGGGGATGGACCCCATTACCTGGAGGGCGAAGTTATTGGACTTGACGACATCGACAGTGGAAATCAGGTCATCAACAACGAGGGAGAGGCGCTTAGTAGATTCGATGGTGATGGCGTTGGCTTTGCCTTTGACTATTATGGTAGTGTGATTGCACTTGCTGATGAGGATGGATTGGGAGATAGTAGCTTCAATAATAATAGGTTGGGACTCCTTTTCAAAGTTTTCCTGTATACACTGTCAGCATGTGGTCATGTATCTGGTGATAAGTTCCCTTATACTTACAATCATCCATTTGTTACCCTGGAGCTCCTTCTTTGAGGGCTTCTTAACCCGCATGCTTTCCGGCTTAGGCTTTTTGCCCGGCGCAGGGCTCTTGCCTCTAGTAGGACTGCCCCCATCTGGAACTGTGGAGCTAGTTCTAAGCGATGGGTTCTTGTGTGTCATTTGGGACTTGTCAACCTTCTTCAGGCCCTTAGTGATATCAGCACCCTGGTTGAGCTGCGAGAACACAGCGTTGAAACCATCGCCACCACTATCCTTACCTCCAGCAGTGGGAGCGGAGTCGATGTTGAGGATAGGAGCGGGACCCGGGGGTGGTGGGGGAGGAGGGGAGGGCCCGCCAGCATATGGAGCGGGCGCAGGGGCAGAAGTAGGTGTGGAGGACAATTCCTTGAGAGCTTCAGAAACGTGCTTGCCCTTGATGTTCCAGATGATACCGTTGAAGTGGTACTGCTTGATATATTCGGTGAGATCACGGAAGATCTGGTAGAAGGATCTGACCCATTCGATCTGAACAGGTTCTCTATGTGATAGTTAGTATCTAGGTATAATCTCTGCATATATAGTTTTCAAAATCTCACCTCTCCTTAGCATCCTTCAGTACACGGTTACCGAAAAATTGCGCAGAGCCCAGGCAGTCATCAACCTGCTTCCACGGCTTAACATCAACGGTAACCCAGGCAAGTAGCATGATACCCTCGCTGACACAGCTGAGGTGCGAAATGAAGGGCGAACCACGGTTCTGCTCCTTGAGGTCCATCACAGCCATCAGCGCAGTGTTAATTGGTTTAATGAGCTCCTGAAACAACGTAGCCTCGCCACCGTTAACATCAAGCTTCTTGGCTCTGGTGGTCAGGAACAGGAACTGGCGTTCCGCCTTAAAACCTTCCAGGACCTTCTTGGCCTGTTCTGCGAGAATGCCACCCAGCTTATTACTCAGATCGACATATTTACTAACGCTGGTCTCAATGAAGTTATCAAACTCCTCAACGGATTCGGAAAGGGGCTCGGCGGGGGAGCTTTCGGGGCCTGAATGGGAGGAGTGGGAACAGGAACGGTTGGCGGGGGGTGGGGAGGGGCGCCGGTGGCGATGTTCGTTTGGGTAGCAGGGGGGATGGCGGTCAAGGGCACAGTGCCGGTATTCTGGGGAGAGAGTGCGATGTTGGACTCGGCGATATCTTCAAGACGAGAGGTCGCGGCTTCGAGACTGAAAGTGGTGAAGCAGTTAGTATAAAGGGTCGCATGATAGCTGTAGAAAGCCTTGAACTGAATCGAATTGAACGTACCGCTTAATCAAGGTCGTGAGATTGTACATTGAATTGGGGTTCGTCATGATGAATGATGTGTCCCAGAGTATATATAGTGGTAATAAAACAGATAGTAGATAGAGGTATGCTCACGACAAGCGAAGCAGCCAATACGACAGGTATTAACAACTTTAGCAATATATATTGGAGGTTAAGCACGGCTTTATATCTCTCTTGGTGTTCTCAGTGTCAAATTGTAGGTACACCTGATGATGGTTAAAATCCAATTGATCGAAGATGAGGCTTTGAAAAACCACGGATGCTCGGTTTGACGATTTTCGAGGAGCGCACTATGTAGTAGTGACTTATTAGCGAGTCAATGGCTGTAGCTCGAGCTTTGCTCACCCATACGGGGGAGTTTCCCCGGGCGCATTTAGTAGTACTAAAGCAGTCAAGCTATAATGACTAGGTGCTAGATGTCGCGATTTCCTCATCCTTGCGTAATGCTCTGCCCCCAGTAATTGACATCAAGTGGGGTTAAAATGCATTCCGACGATTATACGATGAAGCGGGTAGAAGAGTTGTGCATTAGAATTCGGTGAGTTTTAGGCATCCATTTCTAGACATAACATACATTTCCCTATCTACTTCAGTGAAATATTACATACCTGACTTGTGTTCACGTCTGTCGTCAATTCTTGCCATTGTATTCTTAATGATACTAAGAGAGAGGTCCATGCTAACCACAATTCTTATTCATGCCTCATAAAACATTAATGCACGTCATCAGTTTCCTAAAGGAAACATGACAGAACAATTAATCCAATGGTTCTTTCCATTTTTAAATGCACTTGAAATCCTGATATATCGTTAGGGTTACACACTTAGATATCATAATTATTGTCGGTTATCCATGGGAATGACTAGTTCTAACTTATCTCTACCATTGTGACATTGCTTATTTAAATTTAATCTTGAACAATAAACCCTTTAGAATTATTGAAAAACATTTACACTATAAGAATAATAACTCCCAAGACGTAAATGTCGCTTCCGAGCGATATGACAAAACCTGAGGTCAACCCCATCGACTTCGTCACCCTCGGCATGTTCATCATTGGTATTTATCCCCTTTCTCTCTCTCATCCTCCGCCATATATTAACCCCCTTAGATGAAATTGAATTCCCCACCCAAACCCTTCGTCAATGACGTCATCGGTGGAGCCGGTGCTTTTGCTGCCCTAGGCGCTCGAATCATGTCTCCCCTGACTCGCACTATCTCCTGGATCGTCGACAAAGGATCCGACTTTCCCGAGTCTCTCGGAACTACTATCGACTCATGGGATAGTAGGGCCCTGTATAGAGAGGATCTCACAAGGCTGACAACAAGGGGGTGGAATGGTTACGGTGATGTTGAAGCAAGAGCATTCAAGTATCTGACACCGAAGAAACGGTTAACGGGAGCTGACTTGACAGAGGATATGATCAAGTCTGGGTCCTTCCATATGATTTGCTCACTGAGAAGATGCCGAGAGTTAGTCAATGAGATTACAGAGAAGAGGAAAACAGTCATGGGCGACGCTTACACCAAGCCTATGTTCATCTGGGAACCAATGCCGGACCTTTGCTCAGCAGATCAACTACTCGAGTGTTCCAAAACCCTCCCGTACGTCGACATTTGCAGTCCAAACCATGCCGACCTTGCCGCATACATGGGCGAGACTGGCCTCGATGACTCAGGAGACATCTCCGTCGCTGCTGTCGTGAGAAACTGCGATAAAATATTAAGAAGCGCACCATCTTCATCGTACAGCGTTGTGATACGAGCCGGACATAAAGGTTGTTACGTTGCTCGGAACTCCCAAGATGGCAAGATGATGGAGATATCTACCTGGGTTCCCGCTTATCATACAGACTCGTCGAAGGTAGTGGATCCAACGGGTGGTGGGAATACATTTCTTGGTGGGATGGCGGTTGCTTTGGCTCGGGGTCACGATGTAGTGGAGGCATCTTTGTGGGGGTCTGTTGCCGCTAGTTTTGCTATTGAGCAAATTGGAGTTCCTTCGGTCTCTCTGGGAGCTGATGGTAATGAACTTTGGAACTTGAAGAGCGCACAGGACAGACTATTAGAGCTAAGATCTCGTTATGAGATGCATTAATGTCAAGTACATGGCGATAAGTCATAACAATTTCAATTCACTAATTACAAATCTGCGCTTCATTACATATTACAGAGTATGCCAAATAGAAAGACCAAAAACGACATTAATGACCCCACTTTACATCTTGTAAACTAACTTTTGTTCCTTGACGAACCTATAAAAGATTGAGTTAGTAATTGTTTATCACAGTATAAGAAAACTGGACAGGCCAACTTACATGATAAGACCAATAGCATCAAGCTTCTCTAGCGCACTTACAACCTCAGCTTCATCAAACGCACCACCAGAACTCGCCGGAATACTGGTGTTGATAGTATTCATGATATCAGCAACATTCGCTGTATCATCAGCACCAAACAGCGGACCCATGAGCAAACGACCAAGAGCACCACGGAAGATATCCAGACGTTGCGAAGTGATCTCCTGGAAGATAGTCAAAGAAGCAGTATTGGTTGTCAGGCTCTCTGCGGGCTGGGTTTGTGACATGGTGCCAAGTTGCGAAGAGGGCATTGACGAAGCAAAGGACGGCTGTGAAGTCCCCTGGAAGTTCATATCAGCTATCGGCACCGCTGCAACCTGACTGCCTGGCACAGAGCTGACTGTCCGGCTGACTCCCCGGATTTGGAGGCCTGAAGTAGTAGAAGGGGTGCGAACAGTAGATTGAGAGGGGATGCCCTCATCATCGGAGCTCTCGTTATCGTCATCAGAAGACACAACCTGAGTTTCATTGACCCGACGTCTCTTCTTGCGAAAATCCTCAACGACTTCCTTGAAAAGGGCGAAACGAAGGATACCTTCGGCGGCTATGGCGTCTTGTTCCTCGACACGCATAGACAGACGGGACTTGGCGTGAGCGGTGGCTAGACGAATAAGGGTTTCCAGAGTACGAACAGTCAAGGGAGCCGTTCTCCGCTGGTTACCCTCGAGATCATCGTTTCTCAGACCAACGTAGATATCACCAATGCGAGCCGAAGCCTCGGGAGTAAGTACAGGCTTTCGTGACTTGGCGTACTGAATGTATTTCTTCATGAAGGGAATGCTAAGAATTTCGGGCTTCCGGCTACCACGACCACGGGGAACCGGCACGCCGGCGTGAAGCATGGGATCGTACTTCTCAAAGACCTCGGTAGGCTGGTTGCTGTTGGTCTCTTTCTCGACACCAACACTCAGAGCCTGCGAAGTGACGTCGCGGACGGGGGCACCCTCCTCAAGACCCGGCGCACGGTATCTATGCATACGGAGTACGTGCTCGGAAACTTGACGATCGCGAGTGTCCTCGATATCATCAGTGACAACGAATAGCAAATCAAAACGAGATAAAAGCGAATCGGGAAGGGCAATGTTCTTGTGGGGATCCTTGTGGGTATCATATTGTCCAAATATAGGGTTGGCGGCAGCAATGACACTGCAGCGAGCGTTCAGAGACGTGTGAATACCGGCCTTGGCAATTGTGACGGTCTGTTGTTCCATGACTTCGTGGATAGCCACACGATCGATATCAGACATCTTGTCGAACTCATCGATGCACACAACACCGCGATCAGCCATGACCATGGCACCAGCTTCCAGTCGTCTCTCTCCAGTTTCCTTGTCTGATGTGACGGCAGCAGTCAAACCAACACCGGAAGACCCTCTACCAGTGGTGGCAATAGCCAGAGGAGCAGTATTGAGAACAAATCGGAGAATCTGAGATTTAGCCGTTGAGGGATCACCGACCATCAGAACATTGATGTCACCTCTCAGATGGGTTCCGTTCTCCAGGTTCTTCTCCACACCTCCCAGGAGCATAAGAAGAACGGCCTTTTTAATGTACGCATGGCCGTAAATAGAGGGGGCTAATGACTGTGATAAGAGCTCTAGGAGGTTCTTCTTCTTGGAGATTTTGGTGATGAAGCGAACATCAGTATCTGTGATAGTGGCAGTAGCAACACCGCCAGTAGACTTGGAAGACAACAAAACAATGTTATTGGCAAGAATCAGCGTCTTGAACAGAGCACTATTGTGACTGGTGTTACGGTTACCGAGCGTACGGTAGATACCGACCAGCTGAATTCTATCACCGGGCTTAACCTTATCGACAAGATCATCGTCCAAAATCACGTCAATACTGCGAGGAAGTTGACCAGCCGGGGCTCGTTCGGGCATCTCCTGAATGGAGATAGTCTGGTGATCACGGTAGATAGAGTAACCATATTCGGTGATCAACGGGTTGCCGTCTTCGTCTTCGCGGGGGTAGACACTAGATGTAGCTGGGCCATTCGTCATCGTCTGGTCCTGGTACTCACGGAAGTGAAAGGTGTTTTTAGTCTCGTTATAGTGCACACTCTTGACAACCTTTGGTCTAATCAGGGAACATCTAGTGATAATACCCTCAAGAGAAACCATGTTATTGAGATGTCTGGAGGACAGTGTTCTAGGGTTGCATGAGTGAAGACCAAAGCTACCACTCCACGCACAATAATACATCGTATCCGAGTCCGTCTGGTCTGGCCGGGCCTGACTGACTGTTTTGACAATCTCTTTTAAAGCATGATTAAAAGCGAGCGTGTAATCAAAAGGCTGTTCAAGCAGGCCATCAGCCAGAAGCGGGTTGTGGTCACGGACACGATCGATGCTAACTACGAGACGGCGTTGGTCTTTTTGGAGCATCAGAGCAATCTCAGATCTATAGCTGAGAGCGGGGTTGTCATCTTTAGGTCGCAGAGCGATGTGTTAGTTCAGACTGAGTTTCAATAACGCTTTAGTGTTTTAATTGAACATACGAGGATCAAGGAATTCCTCCGCCTGGCGAATTCGGTCGCGAATCGCGGCATCTTGCAACATGAACGAATCCATGTTTGCGATGGTATCTTGGGAACGTATAACAAGCGGTTAAATGGCCTTAAAAGCAGTGAAGAAATATGAAGAAAATAGGGTCTTTGACAAAATAGAGAAATGGTCACGATGTAGCGTTCAATGACTCCCAAGACTTGACTTCTAGCTGAGGGGAATGTCCATCACTTTTGCATACCCAAAGTGTTCACCAATGGTGAACAGAAAAAAGGAGGGGCATTTGGGTCGCAGCACGTCGCCATGGGTTGTTTTGTGGTCAAAGCGCGTCGCGCGTTAAGTGGTTTGTATTTAGGCCAATCAGAGCAAAACTCTGCGTTTTAAACTCATTCGCTAATGCAAAACGCAGTTTTGGGTCTGCGTTTCGATGCCGGTATCGTGGCAGTGGTGTATGCACTTAAGCAAAATAAGCCACACGTTTTGAATATGGCTTGCCTCTCAGGGTCCACCAACAACTGGAGAGCAGTGGGAGAATGGGCTGGTCACTCAGAAGTACCTTTCTCCAGCCCATGGAGATGGCTGCGCTTGAGCCTGCGCTTAATTCAACATGGGTTTGACGATTACGCTTGTTTCTCCAGACTAACACTTGTAGGTAGATAACCGGCAGCGAGTTACATTTCTCAAATGTGATGCCAATATGAGACAGTATCAAAATCGGCACCCCACAATTGAAGAACCCAATTAGTCAACACTAAACTGTTCATTCTTAAAATATCATCTTCTTCATCATTGACGTCGAATATCAAACAATGGATTTTCATAAATTATCGGATCAGAATCCCATTTTTAGCGATGTCTTATCTAGACAATATCTCAATACCACATAATTAGATAACAAATTGACTGTTAGCTGGTTACTTTGAGTCTGAGTCATCTGAGCCTTTGACAGGCAGACAGACAGCCCAAAATATAAAACCAATATGTATCTACCAAGTCTGATCCGACATCTCAAATTATACATTATTCACTTAATTATCTGACTACAATTGACAATGTCCAAAGTTCTACACAGAAACATTGCTACCGAAGTTCCCATTGTTGACCATGGCGAGGGTTACTACTTGGTAATGAGTGATAACCGTCGGATTTTGGATGGCTCTGGCGGCGCCGCTGTTTCTTGTATTGGTCATGATGACAAGAGAGTTATTGACGCTGTTGTGAGGCAGATGAGAAAAGTGTCGTATTGCTCTACTTCGTTCTTCTCAACTCAGGCCGGCGAAGATCTCACTGAATTTTTAGTAAATTCGACAAATGGGAAGATGGCTAAAGCGTTTATTGTCAACAGTGGTATGTACAAAATATGTCATGTTTCTGTAGAGTTATATACCTAAGATCTTGATTCCAGGTTCCGAAGCGGTTGAAGCCGCTGCCAAACTTGCTCGTCAATACTTCCTCGAAAAGGAGTATCCTGAGACGAACCGTGTCAAATTCATTTCTAGAGACCAGTCATATCACGGAGCTACTATGGGTGCTTTATCAATTGGTGGTCACAAGTTCCGCCGGGAAAAGTTCCAGTCTATGTTGAACCAAAATTGCCACAAGGTTGGTCCGTGTCACTACTACAGATACGGCCTAGCTGGCGAATCTGAAGACGACTACGTGAAGAGACTGCTCCGGGAAATTGAGGAGAAGTTTGTTGAGCTTGACCCTTCGACTGTTTGCGCTTTCTTTATGGAGCCAGTTGTTGGTGCTGTGAGTTACACTATGATATCTGAGTATTGACAAGACTAACAAATATACTAGGCTTTGGGCTGTGTTCCTGCATTGCCGGCTTATGTGAAAGGTGTTCGGGAAATATGTGATAAATATGGTGCTTTGCTTGTATTTGACGAGGTTATGTGTGGAATGGGTCGTACTGGGACTCTTCACGCGTGGCAACACTATGGCGTGGTTCCGGATCTCCAAACAATTGGCAAAGGTCTCGGTGGTGGTTATCAGCCCATTGCTGGCCTTTTGGTTGGACAGAAAGTCGTTGATGCGTTATCATATGGGTCTAAGTAAGTTAAGATAATATTGATATCCATAAGTCATCCACTAATGACATCCCAGGCAATTTACTCATGGCCAGACATATCAACTTCACCCCGTTGCTTGTGCTGCCGCCCTCGAAGTCCAGACAATCATCAAAGAAGACAAGCTTTTAAACAATGCAGCTAAAATTGGCGTACTTCTCAATCAAGAGCTTGTCAAGGCCATCGGTAGTCATCCTCACGTTGGTGATATCCGGGGCGTGGTTTGTTCTGGGGTGTTGAGTTTGTCAAAGATAAAGTCACGAAGATTCCATTCCCTCTTTCTGAGCAGGTTGCTGGGCGGTTTAGTGATCTGGTGATGTCTCCGGAGTTTGGGTTGTGTGTGTATCCGGGAACTGGAACTGCGGATGGCGTTAATGGAGATCATTTTATCGTGGCTCCGTCTTATACTGTCACTGCTGAAAGTATCCATGAGATTGTAGATATCTTAAAACGCGCGGTTGAAAGGCTCTTTAGCTAAATTTTGTTGCTACTTGTTAACATGCATTCTAGTTGGTTCAGTTGTTTATTTTATTAGTCCCATATCATTTAACATGTGAACAAAATTAGTTATTGCCTATAAGAATATTGTTAATGTGATTATCAGAAATAAAAGGGTATGATATACAACTAGGGTTAGTCGCATGTGGAGTGAGGCAAGCATAACTATATTGATGTCAAGGCGCATTGTTATTGGTAATTAAGAGCTTTCTCTCTATCATTTATCGCCGCCCACAAATGCTAAATTATACTAATCACTCCAAGCTTATTGTCATATAGTTTAATTAATTATCCGAAAATTTTACAGATTACCCCAACTACTTATATTATTTGATTTATATTGATGGCTATCGGTCTGGCCACGGGGCGCAATGCAGCCGATGAAGAGGCTCGCGCCGAAGTCGATGTCCTGAATTCAAGGCTCGAGAAGACGGCACAACTTACAAAGAAGATTCAGGCATGCATAGGGAGATTAGAAGCCACTGGAAAGAGTGTTCGCGATGTAGCTGGGCCGCTCAGTGGAGAGACTCGCAAACTCCAGATTTTGGATACCAGTAAGCTATATTCGAGACTCGATCTAAAGACCAAGGCTAACTTTAATTCCGTAGATATCGATGGAATGATTACTGCTATTGAGAGGCTGCGACAACCTGTCGATAGCAAGAACGATGAAGAAGCTCTCATCAGATCTGGTCCTGAAAAGGTCGGCCTTTCTTCGTACTTGGCGTCCATAAAGCGTTTGGCGCAATCGGTATCTGACATGCAATCATCGAATATGCGCACTAACCAACAAACCATGTCCGATCTCTCTCGACTTGTCAACTTTGGAAACAACATGCTTGAGTCATACTTCCAGAAGCTTCTGCAAACCGATACGCCGTCAGCTATTGAGCCTCTTCAGATGATCACCAAGGACAGACCGTTCCCGCTTCTCCAGCAAGAGAGCATAACGAGATTGGGCCTCATTACAGACTATATGTCAGCCCAAAGACGGCTTTTAAGCACACCATCAACACCCCAGGATGCTTCTGTGGGCCGCATCTTTGTCGACACTCGGAGTCCATACTTGACGTCAAGTTTGTCCAATTTGGCCATGGCCAGTGTGAACACGGCAAAGAAACAGAACACCGACGCTGTATACAGAGCAGGAGACAATGCTATTGGGTCATATGCAAAGGCTCTAGAGGGCATGTTCTTGGCCGAGTACGACAACATCTGCAATTTGTTCCCTCGGGAAGATCGGGGACCTCTGTTCCAAGCTGTGTGCCAGCCTGCATTGGCTGATCTCGCACGGACTATCCGAGATCTCAATGCTCACATCAAATCATACCTTGCTACGGATTGTTTCCTTGCGTATGAGATCACGGGGATCATGGCATCTTTGACTACAACGCTCGAAGACCGAACTGGTGACGTTATTAAGTCGGCTTTGGCTTCAGCTTTGAAGCCGGTCAGAGAGACTGCCAAGAACTCGTTGGCAGAGCTTCTCGATGATCTTTGCCGCAAGGTTTCCTTGATCCAGACTTTTCCTTCCGATGGCGCCATTATCCCACTGGTCCCCGAGACTGTCCAGAGATTACAGACTATGCTCGACTTCATCGAGCCATTATCTGGTATCATGAGATCACTTGGCGAAGGTGGCTGGAAGCAGAGCTCTAAAGCACCCGTTGCTAGTTTAGCATCTTTTGACATTGACGCCGATGGCCGCGAGATCTTTGCCAACTATTGCATGGACACATTTGAGACTCTTCTTGTCAGCTTGGGCAATAAGGGACAACAAACTTTGAAGAGCAAGAGTACGCAGGCCGTATTTTTGGCCAACTGCGTAGTTGCTGTTGACAGAGGCATCCGGGAATCTGGGTTGAGCTCCTTGCTGGGTCCCCGGGCCGCTAGCATCGAACAACAACAGAAGAAGGCGGTTAGTTTGTACACGGATTCATGCAAAGATATCTCAATGCACCTCTTCGATGTCATCCACACGAACAGATCGGCCAGACCAACATCCGGGCCATCAGACTCGGCATCGGCCGTCAAGGGATTGTCGACCAAGGACAAGGACAACATTAAAGGCAAGTTCGCAGCCTTTAATTCGAGCTTCGATGACCTGGTGGCGAGACATAGAGCATACAATATGGATCCGCAGGTGAGGCAGATGTTTGCCAAGGCGATCCAGCAGTTGCTTGAACCTCTGTACAATCGATTTTGGGATAGATACCATGAGATCGATAAGGGTAAAGGGAAGCATGTCAAGTATGACAAGGCGGCGATTGCAAGGACATTTGACAGTTTGTATACATGAGGTAATATAACGATTTTGATGAGGATGATCGATATAGGTTCTACTACGATGACATAATCATTATAGAATATCTATATAAAATGATTTTCCGATATAAATCTAATTACGCTATTTTATAGCCATTTTCTGTCTTGCCTCTATTCTACTATCTTATTTATACACCACTTCCAAAGATCGAATCAATGCGAGACCGTCTATCCCAAACAATTTCTCCAGTATTACGATTCTTAAAATACAAAATTCGATGCTGAGGAATAAACTCATCATCAGTTTGCTCCGTCTTCCACGCATTCACAGGTCTTTCCATAGCCCCAATGAACCTATCCTCATACCCAATAATGAAGTCATCACTGTTCAGTGAATCGTCCCACTTCAGGCGACTAAGGACATCCGTTGCCGTCCGGAACTTGCCAGTGCCAGCCTTCTTGGGAACATTGACATTTCGAGATTGAGGTTTGGGTTTAGGACGCTCGCCGATGATCTGAGCCTCTTCCTCGTCTTCATTTTCGCTCTCGGAGTCGCCTTGCCAGTTGGTAGTACCAACAGGGACCCGGGTATCCAAACGAGCGGTGTTGACTTCGACAGAGGAAACGGTGCAAACGGAAATCCAAGACATCTTGGGATTGAAAAACTTTTCGTCGGCCCGCATTTGGTCTTCAAATTTGGCGAGAATGGTCTTGAGGGTGCCTTTTTCTTCAGGATTCTTGAGGGCATGGGAGTCGCCTCCAGTACCAATGAGGAAGAAAGCCTGGAGCTCAGAGTTGTCCGCCTTCTCGACGGGAACTGTGGGAATAGTGAATCTGCCAGGCCAAACGCGAGCGGGGAAGAGGGGCATCTTGCGATTGAGTTCTAATGTAGAGTTAGCGTTATGATCATAAATATAGTCAACAGAAACAAACGTACCAACTAGGATAAGAGGAAGACGAGATTCAACCCAGCCTGAAAGAGCATCAGCAGCTCCAGCAGTCTGTCCCCAATAGTGAACATCGATACGGATGAAGCGCTGGTGATCTTTGAAGAAGTCGGCAATGGCATCAGTAGACACGATAGTTTCCCATGAAGGAAATTCGGTCTTCAGGATATCACGAACACGAGAGAACTCGGCAACAAGAGTAGCAACAGTCGGCTGAGTGGCCGCCAACGCCGTATTCAAGACCGGCGTATGCCAACCCAGAATGCACATCGGTTCCCTGAATGTCCGAATGTATCTCAGAGACGAATGGAAATACTGGTCATAAATCAAATCAGTCCCCAGTTCACTCCAGCATAATGGGTGAAGAAGGTAGTGAGCAAATCCGGAGCAGATGGCAATATACCCTTCTGGGAAAACTGCTTGCAAATGTTCACCAACATGACGCAAATGTGGATCCCGCCGAGGTATCCATAGCGAGGAGCATATACTCCGCGTTTCTTGGCCCAGGCCTTGATGAAAAAGTAGGCTTGGCGGAAAACGACCATGTCAGGGATGGACCGGAGCATATAGTTGGTGTCACGGGCAGGTTTGAGCTTGGAGAGGACGGAGACGGGAAGGTTCCAGGTGGAATCGTTGGAGGGACGCTTGGAGAGGAGTCCCAACTATCATAACGGGTTAGTTAAATGGAACCAAATTTGATACAACGATAAGAAAACTTACTTTTCAGCAACAGTACGCGCACTGCAGTAGTGGAAATCAATCATCACTCCGTTATAGTTTAGTTGCAACATTGTTCCAGTGTTGGCTTTGACCTTACGGATCACGGCGAGTCCATCAGGTGAAGACTTGCGAATCTGTTGCAAGAACACCGAGAAGAAAGTCTTAGAACTCAAAGGGCCAACGCAAATACAGTCAATGTCAGATTCTTTAGTCCAGACCCCAAGAGCATAAGAGCCAACAGGAATCAAAACGAAAGCAGAACCTGAAGCTGAGATTTCAAGAGTGGTAGCGATCAGAGATTCGAGCAACTTGATAGCTTCAGTACGCAAGTTCGCAGCAATAGAGCTAGGTATACATTCAATCTCAGAAATAAATGTTTTCAAAGACTCGGACTGAGAAAGAGATGCGGGAGCAATTTTTAGGGTGACTCTCGGAGTTGAAGTCTTGACGATCTTCCCATCTTTAGAGTTGAAGTCAGCGGACAGCAGAGTCCTGATACCCCAATGGTCACTGGCTAGTGGGAACTCAGAGGTATCATCTTCGGGAACCCAAACATATTGAATCCTTCAACATGGAAAGTGTCATCATCTTTGACGTAAATCCGATCATATCTTTGAGGGCGATTTCCGCACCCAGAGCCAAGAGAGACTGCAGCAAGTTGGTTTTCGAGGGGATTGAACGTAGCGCCTTGTTCGCCCTCGTAAAGCTCCCAGAGTTCCTGGGACCTAGACCTCTGGTTGGATGACTCGCCCACAGCCATACGAGCGGTTAACCAGCAGTCAAGCATGTTGGAATTTCCAAAAATTTCCTCGACCGAACGAAGGACTTGACGACCATGGTTAGAAATAGACTTTTTGTCAAGAGCATTCTGGATAGTGGAAAAGGATGTGATGATGTTGAAGTCGCCAGCGATGATCCAGGGCATAGTTGGGTGAGTGTTCTCGAGATACTGGAAAATTTTCTTGAGATCATTGTACTTGGCGGTGACTGCACCGTCAGTCAAGCCTTGGTTGAGATGGCAAGCGATAATAGCAACTTCAGAAACCTTGGACTCGGACTCAGACTCGGATGAGCTCCATGACAGGGTGATTGCCAGGGCAGGCTTAAACTTCCGAGTCAAATCAATAGATTTACAAGAGAAAGGAAGACGAGAAAGAGCCACAATGTTGAGGTGACCAGGAAGAGGCTCGGCATCTGACTGAGAAGGTGGGAGATGAGAGAGATACGAGTACTTCTCTCGGAGCTCTACACTGTTCCCCAAGTAGTTCAAGAACCCATCAGTTACTTCTTGGAAGACAATGATGTCAGCAAAGGCGGTATCAGAGGTGATTTGACGAACTAAGCTAGCATATCTAGTCTCAACAGGATAGTCATCAAACTGGGCCAAGACATTGTAACTAGCTACAATGAGCTTATTCTGGATGATCGACGAGGGGGCTCAGTTATCTGATGCTCTACCCATTTGCCAATGGCTTTGTCATATTCAGCAGCATCTCTACTCTCATCCAAGCCCCTCGAAACCGCTGACCACTTGCATGATGTTAGGTACTCCGGAAGCACCCGAACAACAGTGTGTAACTTCAAATCAATTACCCCCATACCCGCATCCTTCGGGAAGATGAATCTCTAACCATGATAGCCAGTTCCGTGGGAATCCACTTCAATCTTGGGAGTAGCCGAAGCTTCTCCATCAGGGCATCTCGCAAGTATGTAGTAGATGAGTCTGTTTGGGCAACAGTCAAGTGCATATTGAAGTTATCATTATTTTTACCCCAAGGCATCCAAGCAGAGCTTTTCGGAAGTCCGCCAACTGGATGGCTGTATTACTGGAACCATCTTTCAGATATACAAGGTATCTATCCTTCTGGTCAAAAACCCCTACATCATCCAAGTGGAGTTCAGGAAGAGTGAAAATACTATTTTCTGAAGCTTGAGAGATCTTTTGGTTGCATCTTCAAGTTCATCGGGGAAACAAAAGGATAAAGAAGATTTATGTGAGGGGCCATTTCTCAGAAGATTTATCGTATAAAACGCGAAGGTGGTTGATTCTGGACCATGAAGAGTGGGAGGAATCAAGCAAACACTCGTGTCAAAGGAGTTTAAAGAAGACATAGTTGCAATTCTGTATGTGTATGTGACAATGAATAATTTTGATTATTCAACATAGAATGATTATTAACAAAAGATTACTCCACACCATTCATATATACGCATTACTTTTGAATCTTTTCTTGAATGAATTTTTGGTGGTCCCATATTTCATTATGATGATAGATGACTCATAGTGAAAGAATGTGACATTCAAGGTGAATGATCAGATGAATACAAAGAATACTTGAAATGTGCTAATAATAGTATTTAGGTTGAACTGAGGCAGAACTGAGGCACAGAATGCCAAGTATAAAAAAGGAATAAAGTACATATATATATATATATATATATATATATATATAATATTTAAAAGATCTCTACTAATTTTGGATTGAATAAATAATCATTTTGAACTATATACAAACTCTAAACTATATCTAAGCATTTATAAAGTGTATGGTTTTAGCAATAGAGATTGTAATTAAAATGTATCACTTTAGTTGGTAGGATATATCAAAGTAAAGTATCTTTTAACGCATACTAATATTGTTAGAGCTCAATAATTGTTATGAATATACTTTCTAAATTTATGTATATATCTCTAAATATTTTAGCCATACTTTAATATATATTTATTCTCAAATATAATTGAGTACCATCAATACCTTATTTCAAAGTTGATTATAATTAGTAAATATTCTTTTCTAAAGCTATATCAAACTAATTAAGAAGTATAATGATATTAGATACAAGTATACACTCTATAAATGTAGATCTATAACTTTAGCTCTACTTTCTTTAGTATATTAAGTGATAGTTATAAGTATTACATATTCTAGAGGATATAATATAATATTAGGGTAAAATTATTAATATTCTAGTTTCATCAATTTTATTATATACCACTCTGCTTTATTGAAATATAATATATCTTTTATTGCCTTAGAAATTGCATTTAGTTTTATTATGATATTGAAACATCATTGAAATTATATAATATTTGATAGCATAAGATCCTAATATTTCAATATTATATCTAATATATATCTACACATACTCTTAAGTAGAAGTATATAGAGTTGTTTTGATTTTTTGATATTAAGAAAAACTACCAAATATACTAAATAAGACATAGATATTTATAATGGTAATTGCTTCCAGTAACTAGAGTATTCTTTTTATATATCTCTATACATTATATTACAAGTATAGCTAGAAGATTTAATTGTATCCATCTTTACTTATAGACAAAAGATATAGTAGATTGAAAAGTTTAATCCCCATGAGAACACACGTGTCTTCACCTTTCTACCTACTAAATACTACAATACCATGAAGTAAATTTAATATCCTATTGTTATTGAGGTGAAATATTTAAGCCTATATCAATATAGAGAAAATTAACTGACAATGATTTTCAATTCAATTTACAAATTCTAAGAATAAACAAGAGGGATAATATTCAAAATCTAGGAATTAAAAGAACTTACTTACACATCAACCAGCTATTCTTTCATAACATTATAGGTAATCGCACTTTTATCTCCCTTTTCTATATTTGATAGAACTGCAAAAGTGGTTTTTTCTAATTTTATAAGATTACGTCAAGATTATACTATTGACATTTCTAATTCATGGATAATACCTAGTTTAGTAACTCTCTTAGTCATTTAGCTATTATTTTAAATTCTCTCATTTAAAAGTATATATCAAATGTGATTCAAAACAAAAAGAAATTATAATAAGAGCCTAAGAGGTTGAACTTTGGGAAAAGAAAGGTTAGCAAGAAACATCAGCAGAAGACGTTATATACCTAAAGAATAGAAGTAAGAAATATATCATATATTTAAAGCTTAAGTATAATAGGGTTATATAATTTAATATATGTTATAGAGAAATCTAAAACTATTAAACTATTATTTATAATAAATCTATTGCCAATAGAATATTAAACTGGCCCTAATAAATAAATCTGAAAAGAATATATATAATATTTATAAATTAAGAATACTATGAGATAAACCACCTTCTTGAAATACATAGACTTAAAATAGTATATATATAATAAAAATAATAGACTAGTATTCACCTTCTACTCCTCTCCATCTTTTATATTCTTATAAACAATTGATATAAAATCCAGGATGTCATTTCTATGTTTTCCTTTTTTTTTTTGTCTGAAGCATTAATCTCATTCAGTATATTATTTAAATTAGTCCTAAACTATTAAAAACTTATTATAAAATATACTAAAGTTTACTATATATACCTAATGTAATCGTTACTATATCATAAAGTAATACAAAGTATATAGTCATGTATCGAAAGATTGAAACCAAAAGGAATCACATTATTTTTTCTAACATAATAGGGTTTAGACTTTTGACCTCTCTAATAAAGGTCAATGTTGTATTTGAAAAATTTAAACAAGAATTTATACATTCAATTCATACACATGAGTAATAATAGTATAAATTATCTTTGAATTCAACTATAAATGGCTGTTATTTCAGAAAGCCTAGATAATATCTAGTGTATATTTTAAAAGGAAATCAAATCCCGTCTGACTATATATATATTCCTATTATTTTCAATATAGATCCCACTTGGTGTATAATTAGGAAATGCTAAATTATTTATAGCAGGGTAACAATATAGATGTGGGTATGAATTTTACTACTACAAATATATTTAGGAAATAGAAATTACTTAATGAGGAGATATATATTATTTTACAGAATAACATCCTATAAGTTTGGGTATTAATGATAAACTAAACTTCCTTTGCTTTCTTTTAGAATCGTTAATCATATATTGTAGAACTATAGAAATACTAAACAAGTCTCAGTAGACTATTAATAAAGGTTATATATATAATCTTTAGTCATCAAAATAAGAAGGATATAAGAAAAAGCAGAATAAATGAAATGATAGAATAATAGACATAGAGATGTATAAAAAAAGAAAGGAACTTCTCTCAAAAGTATTGCTGAAAAGGATAGATGAGTACTTGAGTAGTTCAATCAAGTCAGATACTAGGAATCATTTAATATTTTCTTTGTATAAGAAAAGATAAACCAATAAGATTCAGTTTTACCAACTCAACTTAGTATTGTTTTATTTTAAATGGTAAAAGCTATTCTCAGGTTTATAGAAACTATAAACTTTAGTAATAGTGTAAGGCTATGGGTATGAAGTATAAAGACCTAGGCTATAGTTTCAAATTAAGAAGCCCCTTGTGTCTGACTATGCTAATCTAATTTAAGTATAAATTTATCCTTACTAATATCCAGACCTCATTTTCTTACTCAATTCCTCTCCTTGAATTTCACTATTT
This sequence comes from Meredithiella fracta, assembly GCA_023677585.1. NCBI lineage: Eukaryota > Fungi > Ascomycota > Sordariomycetes > Microascales > Ceratocystidaceae > Meredithiella > Meredithiella fracta. The sequence goes on from JAGXCV010000007.1 coordinate 487,656, forward strand.
GAATCTTGCTAATTCGCACTTATTTCACCAAATAGAGAACATCATTTAATAGTTGCCTGTATAGATTTCCATATTTTTAGTACTAATTCCTAGTCTAAAGGTAAAAATAGTATTCTCTTCTTACCAGTTATCCTACTAGATGGATATATTAGAAATAAACAAGTGTTTATTTTTATAGGGAATTATACAAATATTTTTCATACATTTAAAGGTACTACTCACTCTCATTGAAATATGTAATTAGATATATATGGATATGCTTTATTTTTCCATACCCCTAAGTCAGAAAGATAGTTTTAAATTCACAAAAAATAATCCACCAAAATTAGAAAGACAACTAAAAACTTTGATAAATCTCTAATAAACTAATGGTACATGGGATAATATAAATCCTTCAAAAACAATATTTTCTGGGGATAATAATATTCAAAAACTGAACAAAGTTGTGACCTAATGTCACTGATATATATAAACCACCTATAATTTTCAAAACTGAAGCCCAAGGTAAAACTCAACGAAAACGAAATTACTGCTTATAAAGTTTAAACGGTACCAGTACACATGCTCAGGTACATTTGCTTCCAGTGGTCGCGGTCCTTCTCTAGCTCAATAATACGTTCTTCAAGGTCCTCCAGACGCTGAGCCTTACGCTCACGAGACTTCCGAGCTGCCAGAGTATTTCGAGCACGCTTCATAGCAATAGTGTCCGAAGGGTCCTCAACAATGATAGGAGGCAGGGGCTTGGTGCGACGGTGGGTTTGTACACCAGCAGTGGTAGAGTGACGAGGCCCGTGAGTGATTCTCTTGCGACGAGCAGCGTCAACCTCACTAGTAACAATAGGCGAAAGAGGAGGAGATATAGTCGAGCCAATAGGTGAGATAGGAGGGCAGATTCTAGCGAGAGTGTCGATAACATCGTCCGAGCCGACAGTACCTTCAGTGGGGAAAAGAGGGAACCAGTTGTGAACGGCAGGTTCCACATCAAGAGCGAACCCAGGAGAGGTGTTGAAGGGAGGGGAGTCGTTGTACAACGACGGAGTAGTTATGGCTGTCAACGACGAAGAGCTGGGGGCTGAGGTGAAGCTGTCAGAAGAGAGCAGCAGGTCCTGAGGAGACACGTTTTGGGGCAGACCCTGAACTGACGCCATGAAGGCATCATCCAATAGACCCAAATCGGCGAATTCTGTGATGTCTGTTAGGAAATGTCAGTCTGGATATGACGTAATTTTCTGGAGTGGAGCCTTACCCTGTGGGAAATCCATGATAGGCGATTCAACAAAACTGCCGAAAAGGTCTGTGGGCATTTGGACAAAAGTTTTCATGGGAACAGTAGTGTCGGATAATAGATGAGTGTCGGTTGTACCACTGGTGGTGTACAGTGTAGCTAGTTTACGCAAAATACGCTGGGGCGAGAAATCTCGATTCGCTGGCGATGGATGCACAGTTGTTGCCAATAGGCTGAGAGAATTTAAGGAAGCCATGATTATTGTAAGACAAAAAGTCTTAAGGTTTTGAAGGAGAGAATTCGTAATAAAAAAGCTTAAAAGCCATGATGACGTTGAGTTCAGATCGACCTAAGGGAACTGATTAAAAACGGACGTTCGAAAACGAAACGAAATGATTTAGCACATTTTTAAGGTTGTTATGTGGAAATCTGTATAAATGTCTAGTTCTGAAATTTTGATTTGATGAGTAAAAAAAGAAAAAGGAAAGAAAATGTAGCGACCTAGCAGTGACAATGAGAATGGTTTTGTATTTAGGATCGATATTGGTGCGCCCTAAATTGTGCACTCAAAAGTAGAATCCTAAATAATAATGTCTTAGTACTCTAACAAAACCGGGGCCAAATCCCCACCATTTTCTGTTAAAGCGCCAAGTATCAATCCTTTTCGCCTAAAAGAGGCATGCCGAATGTTTACACCAGGTCCTGAGCTTCCTATTGGTCAAAAGGACAACCGGGTAAATGGCAAAGATAAAGTGTGAGTCACACACTTCCGACCCTATCCCAATCTAGTTCGTCCAATTTGCTCCAGTATTATCCATAAGTCCTATGCAACCTATGAAATGTACATACATTCTTCTTTGCAACCTGGCTATAAGATCATCATCTGTATGGACACCGATTACGATCTGCTGGTTAACGAGAAGCATATTTTAATATCACATATACAGGTTCTTCCGGGATATTAATGTCTGGTCAAGCCTGGTACGATCACACCCTCTATTATGATATATTAGTTCTTGGATCCTCCGATTGTTCTCCGAACTTACACCAGTCTCCGATTTGGCTCATCATAACTCAGCCCCGCTTTGAATCTTATTGTTTCTAATATCCTTGGTGCCATTCTGGAAGTCTCTCATCAGCGCTAAGAACGTTGAATTCTTCCATTTCTCATCGTCTTCATGTTCAACTAATTCCAGAATCTGTCTAGCAACTTCCGATATCTCTGACGGGTGATCCTGTTGATTGGCCACCTCTTGTTCAACATCCGGGACAGACTCCATAGTTGGGAGAGTGGCATCAGTTCCAGTACGCAGTGAGTTGTCGGGCGGCGGAACATCTTCCTTCTCTATGTTCACTTCCCGGGCCAGATCCGCTGCCAGTTTGTCCATGATATTGTCAACCTCACTGAAGTCCATTTCGGTCTGTTCATTAGAGGACGAGCTTTTCTTATGAACCATACTGTTGATCGCAGTCCAAGAGTCCAAGTTTTGCTGAAAAGCCTGTACTGGATTTACGGGCATGTATTGTTGGGGATTGGTCGTTGATTGTAGTTGTACATTGCGACAGAAGGCGATACAAAAGCCTGTGGGACAATATTTTGCCTCGTCATATCCGCGTAGTTTATCATGAGTATTCTTGGATTGATATTTGCCGGTTGCTCCATAATCATCTCGGGCATGTGATCTTGTGGAGGTCTGAACGGGAGTGACGTAGATTGGTGCGCCGGAGTCCTGGGAAGTTGTAATTCCGACGACATGTTCTGATTGAAGAAGAACGTATTCTCAGGAGCATTCATCATCTGGTTAAATGATTGCTCGGCTTTTCCGTTGTTTGTCGTGTTCTGAAAATTCTGTATGATGTCAGTCTGGTTCATCTGACGACAAATACCCATACATCGCTAACGTACTCCTAGTTGGTTTGACTGTCCTGAGGTTAGGCGCATGCCATTATGAAGGCTATTATCACCATTTTGGTGATCCAATAAGCCCTTTAGCGGTGTAGAGTCACCACATATGGAATCCGACATTGTACAATGTTGTTTATGTGTTGTTCAAGATGTTGAAATCTGTGAATGTCAATAAACATGGAGAAATGGTGTCGCTTGCAAGTAATTATGCTGTGTTTGGGTCTTGGCATGTACTAGGGTTCACAAGGTTGGAGAAGGTCATGGGAGTTGCGACCGAGGCATCTCAACAAAGTGGAGTTAACCTTCAATTAGTATAATTTAGCGAAAGAAATTTAATTTTGACTCTAATTAGAAGATAACAGACTTATCATGTGATATTCTACATTGTAGAAAATAAATATATATAATAGCCATAAGTTTGTTGTTGCTTTTATAAACTATACATTCAGACTGCGTTAAAGATAAATAAGTAGGGTTAACATAAACTATAGGGTTGTCACAAACAGGGCGTCGCCTCACAATAGATGTGTCCTAAGGTCTAGAGCTCTACCATCGCGAAAGGAGCTTGTTTGAGTTAAGTTGAGAATATTTAATACACGATCAAAAAATATACCCCGCCATTGCGTTCAACTACAATTTTTCTACTACTAAACCGTTCTCTTCGCACAGAGATTACATTTGCGACGAGCATTGGACCGACTAAACCACACCCAGAGACAAAATGGTAAGTTTGTGAACTATCCACTTTTTATTTTATTAAACATGACATTGATACTAACTCACGATAGTCGACACAGACAATCTCCAACACCGGCCATGATGACATGATTGTAGGTCATCTATGATGAACATGAAGACCTATCGCCCAAGCCATGTACTTACCATAGCGATAGCATGATGCCGTCCTTGATTACTACGGCCGTAGACTTGCGACTTGCTCTAGTGACCGCACTATCAAGATCTTTGAGGTTGAGGGCGAATCACAGAAGCTTATTGAGACCTTAAGAGGGTATGTTCACTAATCTCAACATAAATCGCATATAATGCCTATACTAACATAAATCATCTAGACATGAGGGCGCTGTTTGGTGCGTCTCCTGGGCCCACCCTAAGTACGGCAACATCCTTGCCTCCGCTGGCTATGACGGCAAAGTCCTCATCTGGCGCGAACAAAACAACCAATGGCAAAAAGTCTTCGACCTTGCTCTCCACAAAGCCTCCGTCAACATTGTCGGCTGGTCGCCCCACGAATCCGGCTGTATCCTCGCTTGTGCCTCCTCTGATGGCTTTGTCAGCGTCGTCGATTTTAGCCGCAACCACAACACACCCGAGACTTCCACTTTCCACGCCCACGGATCCGGTGTCAATTCCGTGTCCTGGGCCCCTGCTACTAACCCCGGGACCATCATCAGTAGTGCGCCGAGCCAGGTAGCAACTCACCGTCGTACTTTTGTTACCGGTGGTTGCGACAACCTCTTGAAGATCTGGACCTATGATCCCTCAAATCCTGCGCAGGCGTACGTGCAGAATGGCGAGTCCTTGGCTGGTCACACTGACTGGGTCAGAGATGTTGCCTGGTCTCCCACTGTTCTTCAGAAGTCGTACATTGCATCTGCTTCTTCTGACAAGACTGTCCGTATCTGGACCTCTAATCCCTCTTCGCCGAACGTGTGGACTTCAGTTATTCTTAAGTTTGATGCTGCGGCGTGGAAGGTCAGTTGGTCGCCTAGCGGAAATGTCCTGGCGGTGAGCACTGCGAACAACCAGGTGACGCTGTGGAAGGAGAACCTGAGCGGGGAATGGGAGCGTATCAAGACGGTGGAGGAGTAAAGTTAATGGGTGGATATAACGATAGAGTAGTAGACGTTTTAGCATGTGTATTTTATTTTTATTTTGAACATCACAAATATGACTATCTCAAAGACCAAGGTACAATGAAACGTGATACATTCATGTATGAATGAGGGAAGACATGATTCAATGTGATAAAGTTATACTACTTAATTCTTTTTGGCAATAGAGGAAGATCAAAGATTGAATAACAGTAGAAGACAAACTAAAAGATATCAAGAACCCTACCAAATCAGAAGCTTTGCAAAAGGAAACTAGGGCAAGACGATGGCCAGACCAGATAGAAAGAACACGACATAAAACGAAAAGAAAAAAATATCACTGCGAAGTGTCGTTATAAAGACAATGAACCATCAAGCCACATATCTGTGACCAGCCAGTCGTCCATGATGTAAACGATAATAGCACACCAACAAAAAATAGCTACCCCCTGTTTACCGCAGGCCAATAACACTCATCTCAAGAGTCCAGACTCTGCGGATCCAGACCTTCAATGGACCTTCGACACCAACGACATTTTGAAGTTCAACACCCTCCCACCAGCACCGTCTTGCGGGCTTACGCCAAAACAGAAGCAGCTTCTGGGCCATACCAGCAGCGCTGTTGTTCATATCGTTGCCCTTGATATCGTTGCGGAGACGCGCCAGAGCCAGACTGCAAATAACAGTCTTGTTAGGCTCGCCAGCACGGTGACCCCATGAGTCGTCAGCCTCAAAACCACTGTTAGTATGTTAGTATATGAACTTAATCAAATATTTGCATTTGGAGATGAAAACATACCCAGCAGTTAGCATCTCAATAAGATGCGCCTCCGTGGTGCCGGGCTCGTCACTACGCTTGAGACCAGAGAAGATACCAGCTTGTTTCAACAGCACCTGAGAAGCAGCGCGCTTGACCTCCAACATAGCCTCAGGAGTGATATTGGTCTCAGGAGGGATGACGTAGAAGTCCAGATCCTCTCTCAAGACAATGATGCCGGCGCGGCGCGAATCCTCCCGCGACGCATCGTAGCCCTCAGTTTCGGTAAGTTCAGGGGAATGGATTGCGCAACATCTCTAAAGAACTCAAGCATGTAGTTAAGAGAAGCGGGATCGTACTATAGTTTGATATTAGCGTGATTATTGAAAAGAGAGCCTTGCGATGATTTGGAAATTGGGAAGACTTGAAGGCATCGGAAGCTATCTAGCTTCCGGGAGTACAATCAAGCGCAAAAATTTCTGACAGCTCTAGCTCTGGCAAGTCCCGGGATGCTAGAGGTGAAGCCTCCTACTACATGACTCAACACAATGAACTTACGTCGACATGAATGGTTTCATTCTCAGAAAATCCATTCATTTGACCATCCGGGTAAAGGCCATTAGGGAACAGTGACAGTAGGACAAACTCAGGGAGGGTAAGAAGCTCATCACGAGAGACAACAAACCGAGTACCTCTGTATAACGGCGTTAGTAACATACACTGGAGTCGATGGCACATGGCGCATGGAGACAAGACATGAAGAAGCTTACCTCAGCTCCATAGTAATGGCTTCATCGGAACCAACATCTACAAAGACTGATTAGCGGTCTGCACTAGGGAAAATGCGATTATGATGTATGCTGCGACACAGTGGCGGAGCGGACATGGGACCATCAAGCACTGGAGCCGGAACAAACGTACCGCCCACAGACACAACGGGAGGACCTCCCTGTTGGACCTGGGTGATGAGACTCGAGGGACCGCCGGCGGAAGCCATGACGTAGGTGAAGGAGAGGAGAGGACTGTCACCCTCTGAATATGCGGGAGGAGGTTCGTTGGTATCGAAGGCCTTGGATGAAGAGCCTTTGTTTTGAGCAGTGGGCAGCGGCGATGGGTGAGATTCGGAATCGACAGCGAGAGGTTCGTCGGCTAGTGTGGCAACAGAAGGCGAATAAGACAGACTAGTGGTGGGATAGGTGGAATCGAGGGTTAAATAGGGGTGCGCTGAATCAGTAGTGGCGACAGCGTGGTGATGGTCGTAAGCGTGATGTTGGTGATGATGATGCGCCGATAGAGAAAGGTGCTGGAAATTATTATGAGATAGGTTGGAGAGGTCAAGGTGGTCAAGGTCAGGATTTTCAAAATTGATTTCAAAACCGGTGGCAAAAGAACGATCACCGGGACCTGGTTGCGCAGAGAGAGCAGCGGGCTCGTGATGATGGTTGGGGGCTGGCGTCGAATAAAGCTCAGAAAAAGGCGGCGGACGCAAGGAAGAGGCTTCTGAAATGGGATATCCAGGGGGTAGCGCTTGACGCGGAGGAAGGGCAGCAGTCACAATAGCGGTGGAGGTTGAGGTGGAGGTAGAGGGGTTGTCTATTTTATCATATCCGCGAGAGCTGACAGCATATGTGAAGTTGGGCCGTGCCTCAGAGGGCTGTCCCGAGGAAATACCGTCTTCTAGTAGCGACGACAGCGTGACTGCAGGGGTGAGAAACGAGGCTCTAATAGCCGGTGATGAGATTATTGAAGAATAAAAACATTTAAAAGAGAAAAAAGAGAGAAACGAAGCGACAATGAAAGTAGTCAAGCTGATACCAACGCGTGCAGTGAATTATGGTATTATCGTGAGGTCGGGGCAAGGTCGATTAGTGGCGCAGGTATGGATAGAGCTGTATGGATGAACAGACCAGACCCCAATGCACTAGGTATAGGGGTCGCAGGGGACTTCAGAATAAAGGCGGTCTGTAGGGGAAAAACAAGTAGTAAGCACCCAATGATTGAAATTATGAGGCTGCAAAAACGGCCATTATGGGATTGGAGAGAAAGAGTATGTGATGAATAAAGATGGTATTGTAAATATAGGTTTGAATTGGACAGAGCTGTGATAGAAAAATTACTGGTATAGATTTGATTGAGATATAGTGGGAATGGTCAGACAGATGGTTTTGGTTAGTGGCTAGAGTTGGTTTACTGTGCCAAAAAGACTATATTAAGAGATAAGAGGCTAGTAGATCCGTGTGTTGCACACAGTAATACGACCATGCAATTGACGAGTAAAGTCAACAAACTCTTCATAGATGAATAATAATAAAATACTTTAGTCGAAGATTAATTCGACTGGTCACTACTTTGATAAAATTATGAAGTATTTGGCGGTCTAAGCAAGCATCGTAGGATCATCTATTATTCAAACTAGTCAACTAAACCTCACTGTATCATGCTAGAAGGGGTAAATCTTACGTTTCACAAACCATAGCTAGCTTGATGCGCTGGAGATATTGTAACGATCATGTGACTTGATATTCAGCCCAACACTTAATCATCGCCAAATACATCTCTGAATACGTCGTCACTCGGCCGCTCCAATACTGTTGAACCATTGGATCCTTCAGCAGGAGCAGTCTGTGGAATATGATCATCTGCTGGTGCTGTGACCTTCGGTTCTGCAACAAATTCGGCTTCTTTGGTTGCATCTCGCATCTCCTGTTTGATGTGGCTGGGAATCGGAATATTGAAGCGTTTATAGAGTAGTCGGGCTGGCGCGAACTGCACATGTGACCGAGTCAAGTGTCCGTACATTCCCACTTTTGCGGCTTCAATAGCCAAGTCATCAGCCCGTGTAACTGTATTATCGGGTACGTCTGATGGTTTGAGTCCAGTTGATGGTGTGAATCGGGATGCCATGAAGCCTGTCATTGGTTTGAAGATTCGAGCACAATTGAAGAACTCAGCTAACTCAAGCCTTATTTCAGGAATGCTCATTCCAGAGGGCATCTCTACTGGCGTTATCTGTTTCGCTTGAATGCGAAGATAGTTAATGTAGCGCTTCAATTTTTCTCGTCGTTGTGATAAGGGCCCCAGGGAACACTTGCTCGAGCCAACGCCGCGAGGGCGGCATCCCGATCCAGAATTGGCGAAGAGTTGTAGAGACTCTCAATGTTTGTCGGTTCTCTTGCATCTGGTATCTGCTCTCCACCTGCTGTTGGAAGCTTGGTGTTTCCTGAAACTATAGCCAACTTTGCTCGGGATTCGGGGATATGAAATCAAAAATCGATTTACCAGGTAGCTGTATTTCACCAATAGCGGCACCACGGTCTTGAGGCGTGGGGTTGGCTTGGACTATCTCAATTGACAGAGCTTTAGAGTCAACTAGATTTTTGAAGACTCGAGGTGTCCATCCTTCGGGCACGATTGGCGGCGCATACGCTGTGCTCGGCGCAAAGCCTGATGTGCTGATCGGTCGAAATGCCCTGACAAACCCAGGAAGCATGAACGCATCTTTTCGACCGATCGTTATGGCTCGCGGGTTTCGTTTCGGAATCGTTCGAGAGATACTAGAAATAGACGCGCTCTTTGACTTCGATTTGGATGACTTCGACTTGTTATAATTAATGCGAGGCCCAAGGTCTTCATCGCTATCGTCATTCAAAGATACACCGATGAGTGGTGCGCGCTTTTCTATCGACAGTCCACTCAAATTTTTGGTTGTGTGGGCGGACATGACCATCCGAGTCTTCAATAATGACTCGTTGTTTGCTGGAAGGGAAGAGTCCTTAGAAGAGTTATTCGACAAAGCAAGACCGAGCCCTCGACAATCGGTCTTGAGTGGTGGCGAAGAGATATCAACATCATCAGGAGCAAACAGATACTCGGCTTGAGCATCCTGAGTTCCGGATATATCCATATGAAGACGAGCAACTCGTATGACCTTTGGACCTGTGCCTTGACCTGGCTTCCAACCCATTCGGCTCATTAACTGCACACCTATTGAATCATCCTGAAACAGTCCGAGTCTGTTGAAATGTAGTATACTAGAGCCAGCTTGGGTTTCATCACCACCAAAAGCTCTCATCTGCTTGAGCTGATGACTGTCCCGCGCATCTTGTAAATCCTCTTCATCCATGAAGTCTTCTGGTCTCTGACCAATAGCCGCTGGTTTCTGAGCCTCCGGATCTTGGCGGGTGGACACGAATGTTGACGGTGTCCACCCTTCTTTGGAGCCGACCGTGTTGAAATATCTACAAAAGAATTAGTCACGGTATCATTGCATATTGGCTCGGGAGATGATTACTTACCCAGCACTCCATCCGCCTGTGAACGCGCCATGAAAGCGACGACGGCCTTGTTCATCATATACTTCTTGGAGATGAAGTGGGACGAATGCACTATGGTAGTGTTCGGCGGGAGCTAGGGCGATCCATAGAGCGTGAAAAGCGACGATGCTTCGTCCTTCTCAAACGTACTCCGTGTTCTCTTGACCGATGTCATTGGTAATCAATGAAGGCCTAGTAACGGTCAATGGAGATGAAAAATCCAGGAAACTGATCGCGAGATGGGATTCGGACGCTATAGATCAATAGACCGCAGGGTTTGAGCAAATCATCGGCACACTGATATAGGACCAGACGAATTAAGGTTATGTCAATAGTAGGTCAATCCAGCTAAAAACCCTGACCTTGCATTCAGGAACAAGAATTTCACTAGAGCATTCCAACAAAATTGGAGAAGAGCTCTATCTTAGCGACACTTCCTAGACCATCAAACTGAGGTGAAAAAGGAGGAAAGGAATAAAACAGTAAATAAAATGATAATTAGCAACGCCATAGCAGCTGCCATTCACACATTTCAGTCAGTCTCGACTGGTTATAGTATGACTACATGAGGCGCCGTGAGATAGATATAACGAGTTGGGTTACAATCTCTCACTGAAAGCAGTACTGGGGAAATCTGTGCACTTGAATGTGATTCAAAATTGAAACCTAATTAGACCAATACCCAGTGTTGGTGCTTGTTACGGAATGCAAATGAAACAGGGTGAGCCAGAGCTTCTTTACAACTAACAAGCGGGTTTGATTGATAGCTATAGTGATGAAGCTTAACGCGATTAACCATTGAGTTTAGGCGGTTCGTAGTGGCCGTCATGATACTATAGCAAGTGTCTGAACTTCATCTGCAGTTTTCACGCGAGAGGAAATCAAGTCTCAATCCCGACTACCTAATCCAGTCGTAAATACCCTTCTCCAAAAAGTTTCGCTACTGCTAGTGCAAACTACCTGCCCTTCGCTTCATCCGCTAGCCCCTAAATCCAGACCCGCCAGTGGCTGGCCAGACCCAACTTACATTCCTCCCATCCCATTTGCTTCCAATCCGAGCAGTCCACCTGCCAGTATATTTTGTTTGCAGCTGTCTCGAACAAGAGGAGGGAAGGTGCCGCCTTCTGTCAATCGGTACTTTTCATTTATGCTAAGACGTGTTTCTTGCGGGTCATCAAACATTATATCTCTCTCAAGTCACCGTCATCTTTATTTTTTAGCTAATGAGATACCCTTGTTTTAATACCCTCCGCAATCGTTCATTTCTCCGGCTTTAAGTCTACCTCTGATTTCTTGCCTTATTTTTTCTTGAATTTCCAACGGAATATACCACCTTCATTCCCAACTATTCAGCCAGCCTCTATCCTACACCTTCAAGTCGATCCTTCTCGCAACCGCTGCTCATACGGCCTCTTAAATACAATTTTTACTCACTTACACATCACCTCACCAAGTATCGCTGGTCTTGCTTCAAATATTGCGACTTGTGTAGTATCCTGCACAACAGGCTCAGCACCACGACGTGCAGTTCGTCCAGCTGCATCTCCTTGGGTTTGACCCCCCCCCCCCAGCCGCCATGACAACAACTGTACCTGGCCAATCTGATTCATACTGCCACGGCCCCTCTCGACATTCTTCGACTAGATCTCGTTCTGGGCATCGCCGCTCAGGTTCAGGTTCAGGCTCAGGCTCTGAATCGCATAATTCTGACTATCTTAAAACTTCCAACGGTCACTCTCGCCGCCACTCGTCTTCACGTGCGCCCAAAGATTCTCGCTCGCAGCGGGATTATGCGCAGTCGTCTGGCAGTGTAGCCCACCACGCCCGCTCCGGTTCCAACTCCCGCCCACCCCTCAGCGAACACGGTAGACCTCATCGCCGTACCGGTTCCAAGTCAGATCACAGCTCTAAGCCGTCGCGCCGCTCCATCGACATGGTTGATTCAGCCTCTGCTCCTTTGCCGCCTACGGCTGCCGAGGCCCGTTCCGGCCACCAGTCAAGTCATCAGCACAAACCTAGTAAATCGCGCGCTAGTATCCCGACTGCGTCTGGGAAATGGCTGCTCGGAAAGACTGTCGGTGCTGGCAGTATGGGCAAAGTTAAGCTTGCTCGTAAAGAAGACAGCAGCGAACAGGTATGCACCGTCCCTCTTCCAACTTTGGCAATCAGTGTCAGTTGATTCAGCTTAAGCTGTGGCTTGCAACGCCTCAACCCCACCTTAATTGGATACCGTTTCTAACATATTATGTCTCAACTAATTAGGTTGCCTGTAAAATCATTCCTCGGGGATCGACCGAAGATAACCACCATAGCAAAGCCGAAAAGGAACGAGCCGATCAATCCAAGGAAATCAGAACAGCGCGTGAAGCTGCTATCGTCACCCTTTTATCCCATCCTTACATTTGCGGCCTCCGCGATGTTGTTCGCACCAATCATCATTGGTACATGCTCTTTGAGTATGTGAATGGTGGACAAATGCTCGACTACATCATTTCACATGGCAAGCTCAAGGAAAAGCAAGCTCGGAAATTCAGTCGTCAAATAGGCAGTGCCTTGGATTACTGCCACCGTAACAGCATTGTCCATCGCGATCTCAAGATTGAAAACATTTTGATCAGCAAGACTGGAGATATAAAGATCATTGATTTTGGTTTGAGCAACTTGTTTTCACCACGCAGCCATCTGCGCACCTTCTGTGGTAGTTTGTACTTTGCCGCTCCCGAGTTGCTCCAGGCCCGCGCATACACCGGCCCGGAAGTCGATATATGGAGTTTTGGTATTGTGCTGTACGTCTTGGTATGCGGCAAGGTCCCTTTGATGACCAAAGCATGCCCGCGCTTCATGCCAAGATCAAGAAGGGTGTTGTCGATTACCCCAACTGGATCTCAGGAGGTGAGTCCTGTATCAAAGTGCATATATCACCTGCAGCTACTAACTCTTTGTATAGAATGCAAGCATCTCATGTCCCGAATGCTAGTCACTGACCCGAAGCAGCGTGCCACCATGCAGGAAGTCTTGAACCATCCATGGATGATCAAGGGTTTCTCTGGCCCTCCGGAGAACTACCTTCCCGCCCGCGAGCCTCTGAAGCTGCCATTAGATGAGACCGCCATTATTGCTATGACGGGCTTCAACTTCGGCTCTGTTGAGACCATCCGCGCCCAGCTCACTCGTATTATTGAGTCAGAGGAGTACGCGCGGGCTGTGCGGATGTTTGAACGTGATCGCGAGATCCCACAAGCAAATAAGGATGCTGAAAAGAAGCGTGGTTTCGGGTTCGACTTCTATCGCCGTCGTAACTCAGCCACCAGCCGCGATACTCTGACCGTGCCTAGTTCTGAAGCTCTTCAGTTGGGTAATGACCCGCTGAATGCTTTCAACCCTTTGATATCGGTCTACTATCTTGTTCGCGAGAAGAAAGAGCGTGAACAGTTTAAACGGGCGGCCGAGACTCCCTGGGGCGCTTCTTTGCCAGATCCTTCCGAGATTGCTTCCCCCCAGGCTGCTCACACTAACTCGTCCACTTACGAGATGCCTGGTGAGGTAGCAACCGGTGGCCGCACGCGTCCTCGTTCACGTACACACGGAGAGGATGACATTCCTGACACTGTTGCTTCATCGAGAAAGACGCCCTTGTCCCCTACATCATCTCAGGCGCCGGAGACCAGGCTGGAAGCTCCAAAGAAGGAGGGCACAGCCGCTGGTCTTCTCCGCAGATTCAGCACGAGGAAGCGCAGAGAGCCGGAACGCCTGGAAAAGGACAGGTCACACCCTCCGGTTGTCCAGGTCCATTCACCTTCCTTAGATTCACCTTCTACTCATAAAAGCTTTAGCATTCGCCGTGGTCGCCGGGACGATCATGGGGAAGTCACCGGAGCGCAACCCCGTGCTGGAACTAGCCAGCCGCAACACAGCGCGCTCCTCAGTCCCCCGCCATCCGCTGGCGGTCTGTCGGATAGTCGCAAAAAGGGTCTGGGGCGCTCTACCAGTGTGAACTCGGGCGATATAAGACGGAGAGGTGCCAGCCGTATGGACACTAGTGACCAGCCTCCGATGCCCGAGTTCTTGCCCGGCAAGGATATTATTTCTACTTCTAGACATAATCAGCCTATCTCTAGATCCACATCTGCTCGTGTCGCAAGCACACATCACAGCCGCAATGAAAGCGCCCACCAGCGTCGCTTGCGCCGTGAAGAGGCTCGGGAAGCCAACGTTCCAGAAGAGACTGACCAAGAGGTCATAGGCACCCACTTTGGCATGTCTACTGAGCGTTTGGATGATTCTGAATTGGCTAAGCCGGTCTACCTCAAGGGTCTTTTCAGTGTATCGACTACGTCTACGAAAACTGTTCCTCGGATTCGTGTGGAGCTCAAGCGGGTCCTCAAGAATCTCGGCGTTGAGTATGTCGAGATTAAGGGAGGTTTCACTTGCCGTCATTCGCCCAGTATCGACCTGAATGCTGTTGAGGCTCCGCTGAGCCCAAGCCAGTCTGGACACCGCCGTCGCTTCAGCTTCAGTGCTCTTCGTGGTAATGAGCGCGATGACGTACGCGAGATGGATCGCAATATGCCGCGAACACCCGGTCGTGCCCCGGCTGATCGAAGCTACTCCAATTCCGATGTCTCTAGTGAGAGTTTGCCTCGCGAGACTTCTGGATCTTCCCGTCGTCCTGTTGGCGAGACAACTACTCACATACAGAATGATGTTGGTGGAAGCATGGTCCTCGAGTTTGAGATTTTCATCGTCAAGGTTCCTTTACTGTCTCTTCACGGTATTCAGTTCAAGAGAATGGCGGGTAACACGTGGCAGTATAAGAATATGGCCGACCAAATTCTGAAGGACATTCGTATTTAGATTCTTGTTTTGTAACTATTGTGCTATTGGTTCCATGTTTTTCGTTTACTTATCAGTTAGCAATCCACTTATGGGCGTTCTTGTTTTTGTTTCATTTAACTCCATAATTGTAACTTTTTATATTCCATCTTTTTAATAATTTTTTAGTATATGCTATTACTTTTGAATGACATTGAATCTGTCACTTTGAGAATATGGATGTGTAGTTCATCTGCGCATGCGACTGTTAGTGAAGACAACCTTTTGCGCTACTATTGACCGTACCTGCATATGGAAATAAACCCTAACATCACAACCCTTGGAATGTCTCATCTCGTGACCAAGCCTTGTGCCTCACTAATGCTTTCGTAACTGATAATCAGTTACCAGTAACACACAACATGCGGAGTTTGTGCCGACTTTCAAGCTTGACATGATCTCATCCTATACATAAAGTTATCACTTCATTTCCATACACCCCGAGCTATTCCCCAAGTGCTATTATAAATCAGTCCACAACCGATTCCGCTTAACCTGCTGCATTTGTTCCTGCGGCCGTCTCCAACTCGATAATCAATTGCCCTCATTGCTATCCCTGACTCGCAACAGAGCACATCGGCCTTCTGCCCGCAAGCTTATTATCCCGCAGCCATCACCATTCAAAGTCAATTAGGAGTTACACCATCCCTGGCCTACATCACGACCATACCCCTGACCGGGACGTACTACGACGACAATGATACCATCACAGCATCAATATGGGCATCACCCTTATCATAACCAATCCGAGGCCTGGATGCAGTCCCAAAACCAACACATTGCCGCCGCCGCCGCCGCTAACGCCAGCCACCCCCATCATTATAATCGCATGGCTGTTCACCCCGGAATGAACGGTCTGCAGAACACGGTCGTTTACGAGGCGGCCCCTTCCAATGACCAGGTGTCGGAGGAGAACCGCAGAACGATGACATACATTGCAGATCTTTTGAACGATTCTACGCGCGAAGCTGCGCTCCTTGAACTCAGCAAGAAACGGGAACAGGTCCCGGAGCTTGCTCTCATATTATGGCATTCGTTCGGTATGTAACGCACCAAATCAGGACTGTCGAATACTTTTGTCATACTAACCAATGTGGTCTAGGTGTCATGACCTCGCTCTTGCAGGAGATCATTTCAGTCTACACGCTCTTGAGTCCTTCGCAATTGACCGCAGCTGCATCTAACCGGGTTTGCAATGCACTTGCTCTTCTTCAGTGTGTTGCTTCACATAATGATACTCGCACTCTGTTTTTGAATGGTAGGTCTCGGATATGTCATTGAGTCCCAGTATCATGTTTTTCCGGAAGTTAATAAATTTGTCCCAACAGCGCATATCCCTCTTTACCTATACCCTTTCCTCAACACCACCTCAAAGTCGAGACCATTTGAGTATCTCCGGTTGACATCTCTGGGCGTCATTGGTGCTCTAGTCAAGAACGACTCGACCGAGGTCATCAACTTCCTCCTGACCACTGAGATAATTCCCTATGTCTTCGCATCATGGAGACGGGGTCTGAGTTGAGCAAGACGGTCGCGATCTTCATTGTGCAAAAGATCCTGCTTGACGAAAACGGGCTGAGTTACATCTGCGCCACCTATGAAAGGTTTTACGCAGTTGGAACTGTGCTTAGCAACATGGTGACACAGCTTGTCGAACAACAGACCGCTAGGCTACTGAAGCATGTTGTGCGGTGTTTCCTTCGGTATGTTCATGACTGTTTGAGTTGCATATCCCCAGGATTCTGGTATCTAACCAATCCTTAGTTTGAGTGACAACCCTCGAGCACGCGAAGCTCTCCGCCAATGCCTTCCGGAGCCTCTCAGGGATGCCACCTTTTCAGCCGTGTTAAGGGATGATGCGGCTACCAAACGCTGCCTGCACCAGTTGATTATCAATCTCAATGAATCTGGTGACTCTCAGCATGTGGGTTAGAATTCTGCTATAGCCTTGGGGTTATGGGATAATCCCGAGGGGATCAGGGAGAATCGAGAACATATTCTATGCAGGCTCTGCAGAAAGCTACTCACAAGCGCAAGCGCGGCCAATTGCTTGACTTGATTGCAGAGTGAAACTCCATAGACCGATCCTCTTCAAGGGCCACGGGCTTAGTTTAAATATGATGAGTCTCCATGAGCATTTGAGGGTTGTAAAATATAGAATTATCTCGGATTCAGACCGGGACAGATGGGTTGTTTCCTTTTTTTCTTGGGCTTGGTTCTGGATTGTCATAATTAGTAGCATTAGCGGAGGCTTGTCCATTTTTCTGGACAAGTTATTAATTGCATAAAATAAAATTCATCAAACAAATTGAGTTGATTCATAGGAGGCCCTAATGTGAATGAGTAATTGTTTGCCCAGACTTGGAACCTGCGATAAATCCGCCAATGAATCCCATGATTGCAACATCAGTGGCAGCAGTCCTAGACTGGGCTGGCACCGTGAGGGGAGGGGGGGGAGGGGAGTGAATCCAGCAGTTGCCTGATGATGTGACTTTATGCTGACCAGGGCCTGTCTACACCGGTCACAGGGATTATCATCCTTTTCATACTATTTAGTTGACATTGGGGGCGGGAGGAGCGTCTGAATTGCAACCTGGGCAAGGATTAATCTGCCAGTCGTTACACACACCCCATGAATTTAGATTTACAGGGAAAGAGCTAGGTGGGTTCGCAAACTACTGCCAGATGAGAGGGGGATTTGGCCATTTAGCGTTCATTAGGTGAGTGAATGGTTGAGGATAGTTAGTTGACTGACGATGGGAGATGTATTTGGGTTTTTAGGTTGTATGGATGGATGGATGGCTTTGATATTGGTGACCATGGATGATAAATTATAATTTTTGGGGTGTATTGATTGAGAATGTCGGGTGAGGAAGTGAGTGAATAGATATGTATGTGCTACCACATGTTACGGAAGGCTAAAAGGAAAGATACGAAATACGGGGATAAGTATGATATTTCCGAATTTATCAAAGACTTGAGATATGTTGGTGGGTACACGAGACTTTGCCTAGTCAGGCTATAAATTGCGATGAAGTGTGATGGAAAGCATCTTCAAGATAGCACATATGGACCCAGGAGACTGGGCCTCAGTTGCATGATTGGGGTAGACGTGAGGGGAGGATTGATATTGGGGATTCCTTTTCTTGGATAGGTGGGTGGGAGAGAGTTTCATTTCCTTGAGGTTGGGGAGGACAAAAGATGTTGCCGCTCGCAACCAAACTTGACCATCAATCGTGATATTGGGTGATTGGCGTTGATTGGGATCACCAGATAGACCAACTGACTAATAGAAGCCGTGACGCCAACGGCCAGACAATAAACTCATCAGTAGGGCAGTCAATTTGACCATTCCACATTCGACAGTAAATTAGCCCAGATATCTCACGTTAATTAGCCTCCTTCTATACAATCGGGCATTACCAAGGGCGAAGAATCGGACCGGGAAAATTTCCAGTTCCCTAACTGATCACTCTGCCGTAGCAAGGAGCCTCCAGCGATTGGGGAATCCTGATATGCCTATCGCGATCACGGGGACGCTGTCAGTCGTTTTGACATGATTGGGAAGTAACGACTAAGTTATTATTAATTGGCGTCGTCTATAACGTGCCATCCAAACCAGACCGGTTGGGAAATGTGGGTGGAAGCGAGGGGGCTAGGTGCATAATGAAGGATCCTATTGGGCTGGGAAGACTCAAGGCGGGCCTAGGTCATTGTATAAAATCACGGGTTGTTTGCGATGATATTGAGGGAGAGACGTCGGGGAACGGGGATTGTTATGGAAAATTATTAAGCAGGTGTTGGTAATACTGGGTTGTGTGATGAACGGTGGTATTGAAATAGTCCGAATGCTTGTTAATATCCCCGAACGGTGACGGCGGTGGTAGTTGGACGGGGGCATTACTCCAATAGTTCCGATATCATGGCTCTGCATCAACATCCTTTGCCGCGTTTTTACATGCCGTGATCCTCCATACCCTCGGGTTTCTAAATACATAGATAGATGGATACATGAATAACTCCATAAGCAACCCGCAGCCACGGTGCGTGCCATAAACTAGATGCACTATATAAGGTGCAGGCGGATACCTGCGTCTATTTTGTCGTTTGTGGTAAAGGGGAACAACTCTTCCTTCTCCGCCCTTTCCCCTCCCTTCCTCTAGGAAATGATGACGATGAATACTACTCGGTTGAGCACGTCTTATTATGCAGTGACCGGTAGAAGAGCCCCGACAAGAAAGATCAAGTAAAAAGGAAAGAAGGACGTAAGCAGGGACCTTTTGCAAAATGCTTGTAGAAGTTGTCAGAACCTTCTTTTGTCCATCATTATAAAGCGTGCTTATGGCCAACTACTATGTCTAGCTGTATAGAGGAGGTACTTAAGGCCTCGAAAGTGGGATGACTGCAGCGGGGGACATAATCAGATTCTTCAAGAAAGGAGTCGCGATATGGTCAAATCCAGGCCAGGCCGTGAGCCAAGAAAACCCATACGCCCATTCACAGATGTCTCACGCACAACTCTTTATCATCGATGTCATTTTGTGCTATCAATTATTTTTATCGCGTAAAGACTTCCTGGATTGATCGAAACTTGGTGCCGGGCTGCATTGGGAAGGGTGGCTACGTCTGTGCAGAGAGCCTACTATTATGGATCACTGGCTTGTTGATAACCAACAAATGAGTCCTCTGCTGTCCCATTCGGAGACTTTTGCGAGAAGCTGTCACCTTTCGAGTTTAGAATAGGCGGCATAGCCTGATAAATACAGTGCAGACCAAGTCACACGTCCCTGAGGAAGAGCCAATAGATGGCCAGAGTGTTATTTTTGGCTGGCAATTTTCTTGGGCAAGGCCAGAACAGTGGTAGAAGAGACCAGATATATGGCGGGGCAATTCTTTAAGAGCCACTTAATGGAATTGATGGAAATTAACATTTTCGGAAAGTCCAAGCCATTTGTTTGAGGAAGAGACTCCAGTCCTTCGTGATGGAGTCTGGGCTCGCAAGAGTTACTGCTCTTTTAGCGAATGCTATGGGGATCACTAAACATCAATTGGCTCCTAGTCAACGGTAGCATCTACGTAGCATTGTCGCTTCCCTTGTATGGCCGCTTGTTGGCTGACAAACTCACATTTTATTGCCTAGAGTAGTTCGCGAATTCAAATGTCCGGCAACTGACAAATATCAAACCAACACTTGGTAAAATCGTGACATATGCCGTCATAAGCCACAAGTACCCAGAAAACCGGCAATATTTTAAAGATATTATGTGGTCAGCGGGCTTTTCTCTGGGACTTATGACTAAAGCCACAACCAAAGTGTGTTCAGCCCCTTTGTTGTGGAACTTTTCTTCACCGGTATCACCCCGCTTGTTTATAGTCACTATTTTCCAAACAGCATAGTACCTTGGCGGGCGCAAGGCGATAAAGAGAATCCCGTATCTTCGCATCTATATATGCGCCTATACGTACTACCAAGGCCGCTCAGTCGAAAGCCACTTCCTATATTGCAGTCTATCAATAATCAAACAGTCTGTCATAATCACGGCTTGCATTTTATATGGGCAACATGACATGTCTGAAGTCAGACGGCGAACAGATTCATTCCGCCGAGGACTTTATCTTCCCATAGGATGTGAGGGGAACTCTGGCTGTGCCGGCCTCAGGTTTTGGTCGTCAATTTGATTGGCTGTGGAAGGAGAGAGGTACTTAAATCCAATGCAATTGTTATGAATGGCGCCGATCAAAAATTGGGGCCCAAAAGACGAATGGGGAGAAACCGGAGACTTGGAAGAGGATCAAGGCCAAGTTTAGGTGGCACTCCGGGGTTATACAGTGAAATTCATCGACAGCAACGAACCAAGAGACTCCAGATATTTGAAATCTACAGACTGTAGGGTTGCCACCGCATGTGTTTCTGGTCCGATCAGCCTCCATTTTCTGCCCCAGCGGACCGGTGATCTATTAATCTCCCTAATGCGATTATCGAATTGGAGAAGGCCATTTTGGTAGCCGTATAGCCGTTGATTTATAATACCCCTTTGTGCCGTGATTAATTGAATTATATTTCCGACATTCAAGCGGAGGTAGAGAGATGATGATACCGTACATGACACATTCAGGAGCCGTTACACTAGGAGCTTCATCTCACCTCTATCGATGTAGAGTTGTGGCAGACCGTCACAAGCCATGACTAATCCGTTGCATTGTCCGCTATTGACATGATATGAGTCGATATTCTTGGTGTGATTGCGATGTGAGAGTTTGTCGGACGGAGAGCTCAGGATGGGCTGTCTGGTTGGTTCCATCCCGGAGCGGCAATTCCTGGTGACGGCGGAGTTTAGGTACTAAACCGCGGACTATACTCCAAGATGCAAATGAGAATAGATAAAAGCTGCTGTGAGAGAATTATAGTGGACTGGTGTGGTTGACAATGGGGTCGGCCATCGTGATATCAATCTGATGTTGATTGTGGGACCAAGCTAGCGGGCATAAAGGAGGGAAATTTCCAGAAAGGGAACAATCTCCAGGGATTAGGTTTGTGGATTAATTGAGACGGGTTAAAGGTCAAAGTTTAGAGCTAGAAGGCCGTAGTAACCCAGCCCAAGAACAATCAAGCATGGATGAAATGTTGGAGATTGAGATATTATAGATATCATGATACTGGGGAGGGATCAGATCAGAAAGTAGAATGAAGGGCTTGGATCTGACAGCTAAGGATGAGAAATAAAAGGCTATCTACAAGGCTAATTTCATGCCATGTTCTTGTTGAAAGAAAAGGAATATGGATAAGCGCAAACCTCCAGAGACGATATTTGCTTCATTTGATTGTTCCACGGGAGAAATTTGGAAACTGCAATTGTCACTGCCAAACAAGCATAGGGGCAGAAGAAAAAAACCACATCAAATGATTTATGAAGAACTAGTTATAGCAGGGTCCATTATTCAGCATATTCCAGACACCTACAGATTCATGATGCAAGCCACTTGAACCCATGAACCCACTCCTACTCGCATCACATAATAAACCCAGACTGTCGGTGACTTTTCTACTTTTTCCCAATCACACATTTTCATTGCAACCATGAAAATAGCAACTTTCAAGTGTCCGTCATGTCCATCCTCACGCAACACAAACCCCAAGGCGGAAGACCAGAGACAAAGCACAATGGGATCTTGCTGGAGAGGAAACCGACCAATAAGAGACTCCACTTGCTCGACACAAATAGAGTTCACAGAAACCGGGCGATAGGCGGAAACAAGGAAGGGGCCTGCGTGGATCCCATTTTCCACGAGTGTCACCGGTCACAGGAATTTTGAATATCTAGGTTCCTTGGTTTTGATCTAACCGGACACGAGACAGCCAACCCACAAACTCACAAACCAACCGGATACTTAGGCTCTAGGTCACAACATATACAGCTCTGTTGAACGCTGAAACCCATTCTGGGTACTGGGATACCGAGACTGACTGACGATGTGTTTACTGGGCTGCTGGTGACAAGCAAGCGAGGATTTTTGGATCGGAAACTTGCACGAGTATGCAGGGTACCACTCACAGCCCTGTTAAGGATGGAGCCTCTCCGCTTAACTTGAGGCCATAGGACAGCAGATAGGCGAACATTGGCCAGCCGATATCGATGACGATGGCAGGCACACAGCGACGGGGGAGACAACCAGTGAAATCCCTTGGTTGGATGATGTGGGGCTCATCTCTAGGAGATGGATGAGGAGTGGACAGCAAATGCACCCCAAATGCTATATCGATATATATAGAGTACATATAGATGTACACATGGTGTGTAGCCTTTGGGTTGGGTTGCGCCTTTTAATTTGTTGAATATTCTCCGTCAACTTGGCCCCCGCGAATCCCTCTTGAGTGACAGCAAACGTTTATTTGCTGTATGGTGCAGGATTCGAGGTTGTTATGGAGATTCGAGGCATACTCACAGACTAACAGTTTTGAATCATGGGAGGCTGTAGTCAGTGGGTATTATACATAGTAATCTAATTGTTTTTAATAATTTCTGTTTTATTTTATTTCTTGACAGTTTGATCTGAAGCTGATACATAGCATATGCTTTTTATGTTTGTTTCCATTGAGGGGTTTCGTGCACTGGTAACACATCACTACCATACTTATCCGTGTCCTCGGTGACTTTTCTTCTGGAACTGGAGACTTCTGCACGAGCTACGGACCTGCGAGTCACAGCCTCCCCATACTTTCCCAAAAGTGATACAGCAAATCAAGTATTAAAATAGTATTTACGGGTTCCTAGAGGGTCAGTGTTCTCAGTTACCTTTACTTTCTGAGAATGACTTGGTGTTAACATCTTTAATAATCTTCATAGTTCTCGGATAGAATAAACCAAAAGACTGGACATCCCAATCCAATCAATAGCCCCCTGACCTCTGCCTTCGGTACATTCGCGTCTATAAATCCATTCCTTCTCTCTTGACCACACTTGACCTCCTCTTGGATACCATTTACGGCGATATCAACGTAACTCCGATTTGTCTGTGCAGATGTCGACTTGATAGCTTTCAAGCTAAGGATATCATGGGGGCGTGGGCGGACTGACAGACAAACTTGCAATATTTAGGTCTATTCTAAATTCTGGATGGTCCCCGCCGTTGAAGGGACCCTGGTCACTGTTGTCGATGTTTTCTATCTTGTACAAAGACGCAGGATTCATTGAGTCTGGGTCTGGGTCTCAGAGGTGTCTGTGGATCAAATAGCTAACTTGTAAAGGTAGTAAGTGTGCTAGAACTAGAGAAATCCCCAAGGATAAATTGTTATATTAATCATAGGAAAAAGACTTCGAGGAGGCAGAAGCTCCGTCTTCTGCATGGAAATTCTGTCACTTATCTCCATTCATGAATTTGGAGTGGAGAAATGGATTCCATGAAAATGCTGGTACCTAACAAAAAGACATGTAAATGATCTCTTGTTCCGTGACCGGTTGGATGCAACTTAATATGTTGTCGCTTGCGATGACGACGGACCCAAAATAACGGACACCGGACTAGACTGGGCCATCATCAAATAAAGCCGGCCGGCCTTAAGCATCAAGAGGCAACGCACAGGCTCTGGAATACCTGCCAAAATATTAGACACTTGGTGGGGATATAGCTTCCCCAGAAACTCCTGCCGTGTGGCAATATTCACTTTATTCAACCCAGTATCATCTGGTCATATCCTGTCTACATCTTCTAATTTCAACAGAAAATGGAAGGTGCCGATATGATTCAAACAGTACTACCATTCCCTTGTTTGACATTTCAACTCTTCCTTCCCACATCCGTAGAAAAATACATTGCAGTTATTTCCATCAGCCTAGATCCGCATTCTCCCAATATCCTTCCGGACGTTCCCACGGTCGTCCACTCACCCGCATAGCCTCGCTTTTGCGGAAAGCCTCATTCACTAAACCAACAACCTCCGCAAAGAAAGGGCCCATCAGGAACGCCCGCTCTCTGAGTGCATCCCGTTTAGGCTCCCCGACACTTGTGACCGATGTGCTCCTCAGAGTTTCGGTTGGGAAGCTCTGCAGTTCACAGCCCAGTTAATCCAGCCTAGGTTCGCTGCAGGTAATGATTAGCTTCGCCCCATGGATTTGGCATCCACGCCCATACTAACTTACACCCCAGGAGTCCCACATACAACCCACACGTTGCATAGAACACCCCAAGTGTCGAGGTTGAGAGGGGATTTGCTTTCGCTTGATATTGGTAAAGAACCACTACTAACTAACTGGCTAAATGGATACCATATCTGGAATCCAGTTTTTGCCCTTTAGATGTAAGCGTTGGCGCCTCTCCCAAATCTACATTATATTTAAATACTCGACAACCTCGCAACCTTTAAGATACATGCACTTTGCCCTTTTACTCATCATCACTTGGTTTCCAAACATCGACTACATTTTCTAGATCTTGAAACACTACATCTTATTTCAAGATATTGACTGTACAATAAATATATACCATAACGACATCTCCACCTTTAAGACTTTATATCAACATCCCAATATCACCATCAACATTGCTCTTCATTACAATGTCTGCCATCAACCAACGCTCTCGGAGAGATTCTACTCCTCCTTTCCCCAACGCTGTTCGCGGAATGAACCGTTACAGCAACAGCAGCGCCTTCTGCTCCGAAGCCCGTCCCGGTGAAGATTGGACCCAAGAGCCTGATCTAGCTGTTCGCCGGCGTCTCCAGAACCGTATCGCTCAGCGCAACTACCGTAAGTCAACTCCCATACCCTTGGCACGTTTCACCTCCCTCATCGAGCCAAGACTAACCAAATTTCTATATCTAGGTAAGAGAAAACAAGAGGCCGGCCCCAAGGGCAAAGGAAACAGCACTATCGACGGAAGTGCTATCAATGCCCGGAAGAACCGCAACCGTCTCTCCGCTTCCAACGTCGGTATCACCCGCCGCTCAGCCGGCATGCAACACCAGAGAAGCGTGAGCAATTCCAGCTCCGACTATGGCGTCCACCATTCTGCCGTCCTTCCTTACTATCCCGCCACTTCCCCCTACTTGGCTCCTGGATTCGAGTCCTATATGACTTCTCCCCCGATCTCTAACTACTCCCAAGACCCCACCACGGGGTTCGACACCTATACTCACCAAGCCCCCAGCTCTCCAAACAACTTCCTTGCTGTCCCCATGGTTCAGCAACCGTCTTCATCTCCCGCCCCCACCTACGCTTTCACTTCCAACACTGCCGCTTCCGGCGTTGTTCCCCTCCCCATATGAAATCAATGAGTCTTATGACCCTCTCAGATCCAGATATACCAATACTCAGTTTCCTGGTTCCAGCTTCGACACCATGCAATCTGCGCAAATGAGTCATGGGTGGGACAGCGCTGTCCCCCGGCAAACGTATCCGGCCATCTACGGCTCCCGGGCTGTCTAAACAGCGATTCTCGGAGGTTTTAAGACGGTTTACGGATGGCTATAGATTTGTTATGACTTGACGCATATTTCTTTTGTTTTTGGCTTGGTTTTACTGAAGCATGGCTCGCGACTGGCGTTTTATTTCACGGTCTTTTCTGGTTTATACTTGGTATTTTTATGTTTGCTATTTTTTGCTGTTTCTTTTGAGAAATTTGTTGTTACTAGGTTTTATCCTTTGAGTTGACTTATCTCTTTTTATATACGATTTGGATCTGTTGTTTGTTTCTTTGTTTTCTTTATTTTTGTAGTTAGCGACTATCTCCATTTTTATGCTACTTTTCAGATTATCTATCATGAGATTTGCTCCATTAGTGCATTCCAAAGATCAATATATATGTGCCCAAAAATAAGATTCTCCTTTAAGGCTCCAAAGTGTCTGCATCATGTGAGCCCTTGGTTTAATGATGTGTATCCCTCCCTCGTAAATCTATCACATGTTTCTGGACAGCCTCTTGTTTTCATTGTCAGATAATGTCCCTTCGTATCTGGCCCTCGACATTCTGCTCTAACATCGACCCCCAACCCAAACAATATTCCATCTCCGTATAAGCCCCATAACACTAACCATTCACTCTACCTATTCGTTCAAAGCCTATACTAAACCCCATCACACTACAGCATCACCTGGGATCGCCAGTTCGGGCCCAAGCCAGTCTCCCGTCATGTTGTGCACCATTCGGAGTTATTCATAGTTTCTATCTACGTATTCTAGCCTATGAGATAGCAGCAAATTCAAGTTATTTGAAATAAGGGCGGCCAAAAGTACAACGGGGAAATCTTGGTTCGCTGTGGTCATGCGGAATTGATGAGTGATGAGGGGTTGGAATACAGGTCTTAGCGTACAAGAGATGGTCAGCAAGTATTACGATGGATGAAAACTGTGTGACGGTTGTCAAAAGTGACAGTTGTAGGGGTTTTAAGTGGATGAAATATCTCGTCATTATCCATTGCGTTGAAGTGGTTTTGGTTAATGTAGCTAGTACGCGTGACATTGATCAAGGGCACGTGATAGCTTATGCTTTCAATAGCACAAGGGTTACATACCTTATTGATATGGCAGCGGCCATAATGGTTCAGGTCGCAAAGAGAAAGCGCAACGGATTTGGGAAGGGGATTGTTAGAACATCACCAAAAAATTCCGTTAAACATTTTTCGCTGCCAACATCGCCACTTTCAATCGCAGCCACATCACGATATCCCATTTCTCATCGCATAATTCCACATAACAGCCTCCACATTCCATCTTAATCATGTCCTCCATTGAAGAAGTCCAAGCAGAGCTCTCGCTCTTCCGCGAACAGGCGCGTATCCCACATTAATCGCATATTCTTCGAAGACCCCCATCAACTAACAGCCCTCAGCTCGACCTTGTCGATGGCCAATTGAATGACAACCCCACCAACCCCGAACTCAAATCTCTCCAGGCCGAGTTAGCGCAAATGATCACCCTCCTCCAAGAATCCTTAGCTGAGCTCAAACAAAAGGAACAATCTAACCCCCCAGCCGCCGTGCCGCCCGGGAAATTCAACGGCTTCAAGAAAGTTGCGTCACAACAAGGAGGGGAGTCTGTAGCGCCGAAGTACGAAGAGGTCTCGTTTATTGTTGGCGACACGGTTAATGCCCGGTGGGTTTCGGGAGACCGGGGATGGTATGCGGCTAAGGTTACGGCGGTGACGGGATCGGCGACGGCCCCGATGTATACCGTCAAATTTAGGAATTATGACACAGTAGAGACTGTGCGCGCCAGAGATATTCGAATATTGACAACCCCAACTAATGCGGCTATGCCGATTGGGACGGTGTCCACTAGTACTAGCTCTGCGGGGGCAACAAGCGGAAGGCAGAGGATGAATATTCAACAGTGAATTTGCCGAGTTCGACAGTTGCAGTGGCGGCGCCGGTTGTCACAGGGAGCGTGGGTGATAAGGCGGGAATCCCGACGTTGGGGGGTGACGAGAAGCCAAGGAAGTCGAAGAAGATGAAGGCTAACAAGGAATTGGAAGTGGGGAAGTCCAAGTGGCAGGAATTTTCGACCAAGTCAAAGTTTGCCAAGTCTACCAAAAAGGACAGTATGTTCCGGACGCCGGATAGTGCATCAGGTCGTGGTATGTATTAATTCGAGGGACTGATAAGGATTTAAGCGGGTACAGAGTGCTAACATTATGTTTAGTTGGATTTATTGGCTCTGGCAAAGCTATGCGGAAGGATATCGCAAGGACAAGACACATCTACCAACAAGTTGAGGATGAGTAAACGACACCAAACTTTATACCTTAACTACTATGAGGCTTACTATGAAATAAGCACTTAGTTACTACAGATGCCTGGCTCTATCGGCTTGCCCCCTTTCAGCACGGCAGCCTCACGCTGTATAAACAAACTGCTAACATACTTCTTCTGTCTGATAATTACACGGACAATTAGCCAGTTAAGATGAGACGCCATCGGATAATCTTGTGGTCTTTGTTTATGTTGTCGAGGACCATGATAAGATACCAAGAAATAAACCAATAGAAATAGATATCTCAAATAAAAATACACCAATAACTCAGCTCTGTTTACATTTCCTTGTTTGTTGTTTTGTTCTGTATCCTTCCAAAATACATACATCTGTATTATGTGGCTGTTGTCAAGCCAATCTTCCCTGCAACCTTCTCTGCAACCCTCAAGAATCCCTCCGCTCTCTTTCCTTTCGGATCCACCGCAATTGTTGGTCTTCCAATATCTGCATCGTGGCCGATCCCCTGATCAAGTGGGATATCCCCAGGAAATCAACATTATGCTCTTTACACAAATTGGCCATACCCTTGTTGGCACCGAAGACGTGGGAGTCATGGTGGCAATGGGGACAGGTGAAGAGGGACATGTTTTGGACTAGACCAAGGACAGGCACCTTGGTTTTATGGAACATGTTGAGGCCTTTGATGGCGTCTTTAATAGCGAGGGTGTGAGGGGTCGTTATGATGATGGCGCCTGGATGGGTAGCTTGTTAGTAGGTGAACATGTATGAAGTTTTGAGTGAAAATGCTTACCGTCGAGTTTGATCTGCTGGGTAATGGTTAACTGGGTGTCGCCGGTCCCTGGTGGTAAATCTAGAACAAGGACATCGAGATTTCCCCAATCGACTTCGTGGAGGAGTTGTTGGATTGCCTTCATGACCATGGGACCTCGCCAGATGACGGGTTGGTCTTCACCAACAAGGTAACCCATTGACATTGTCTTAACGCCGTAGCCAGTTAACGGGACAAGCTGGTTATCTAGATAAAAGTTAGCAACTATGCCTAGTTGAACTGAGTAGTCTCATTCTCACTCTCCGAGAGCAAAGGCTCTTCGTTCAAATCAAAGATCGTCGGAATACTCGGACCGAATATATCAACATCTAGAATCCCCCCTTTCAACCCCATCCTTGCAAATGCTAACGATAAATTTGCTACAACTTCCAATTAGCATAAGTACAATCCTAATGCCCAAGATCCTCACATACCTGACACCGTACTTTTCCCCACTCCACCCTTCGCTGACGACACAGCAATGACTTTCTCGACGCCACGAATCCTCCTTTGCTTTGGCAATCTCGGCCAAAATGGCGGCGTGCCGGATTTTGGAAGGCCCTAAGTACATAATGTTCAGTATGAGATGCTCAATATAGTAACTCTTATATCAAAATATCCCTACTAGTGGATTTTCATGGCGGAGAGGTGGTCGTGATGTGGATATCAAACGAGATAGAGTAAGACGCATTTTCTAAAAATAAAACCTGTCTAGACAACGTCAATTGCATCGTATGATGCGTTGCATATATTCTCCAATTCTCACATGTGTTACTGTATCATCGCGAGCATGTACGCTGACTAATCACAACACAAACAGTGGGGCTCACCGAGATCTACATAATCACCTCGCACAAGTAAACATCACAATTCCACAAAGGCTCAATATCTGACATGAAATGTCTAATATAAGTTCTATCTATCCTACACCAAACAGAGGAATCACGAGAAAAGCTCAAGCAAGATTGATAACAAAAACAAAAAGTCAATACGCAAAACAAAAAGACAAAATTGCAAAGGATAAAACGACTATAGACAGTGTGGTAAAACAACCAAGAACCAAACAACAGATAACACCGTTAACAACCTGACAATAGCCAAGGGGGAATGAAAAAAAGACGAATGGATTGACACAAGGAAGAGGCGGGCTCGACGGAGACGCCAAGCCCAATGCGGGATAAGATTTCTTTTTACGAGTTGGTGGATATTGGGCCCAATAATCACAGACTCATAATGTTTTTGTAATAAGAGATGCTGAGATCGATTGAATGCTTCAGGTGGCCGTCCTCGGCGAGAGGGAGGTTCAAGATGCGAGGCATCTGACTAGACTGGGCAGACTCTGTGACAATACGGGCAATAACAGTGCTCATATCGGAGCTAGCGGCAACAACAAGAGGGTTATCAGCAACAGGAGTCTCCTGCATAGCAGGGAGAGTGGAGAGCATCTTGGTGAGGATGTTGGTGGGGACAGGTTCTTTCTTGCTTTTGACAGTGACGATACTAAGGAAATCACGGTAGATATCACCACCAAGAGACCAAGCAGAGATTGAGTCTTCATGGTCTTCAAACTCAACAAGAATCGAGCCAAGAAGTTTGTAGTCACGCTCGATAATAGCAAGAGGCGCAACTTGAGCAATGAAGCGATCATGAGCCTCGGAGTAAGCGCCAGCGCGGAGCAGGCAGCGGACCTCAGCAGGGGTATCGTGCTTAACGGTGCGCATGTAGAGAGCTTTAGCTTCCCAAATCCAACCACTAGGGATTTTGAAGACTTGAGTGAGAGTAACAAAGTTATCTTCAGTTTCATTACCGATCAAACCAGCATTCTGAGTCAAGATATCACGAATGGACTTGGCGCGAGCATCGCTGTTTGTTAGATGGAGCAGGACAAAAATAGCCTCGAGCCAGCTACCCTCGTTAAGGAGCTGAGCAGAGAAAGACAAAGTTGCCGCATCCGCTTTGTTGTTGCCATCTTCACCAAAGCTGATATCAGTGGTTGAAGCGAGGGCAAGGCCAAGTTGCCACGAAAGACGCCAGTCGAGGGAGAGACTTGAGAGTTTTCAGGACGGACAATAGCCTGGAGATCGGAGTCGACATCGGCGTAGAGGACGAGAAGGCCCCAGAGAAGGTCTTGACGAGAAGCCAGGTTCTTGTCGTTCCACATAATAGGCAGTGATTGCTTAACAAACCAAGGCTGGGGCAGAGGCTCGAGGCCTTTGGAAACGTCATTCTTGAACTTGTTAATGGCAACAACAAGATCATCGCCAGGAGCAGTGGCATACCAGAGACGAAGACCAAAGGCCTGCATCCAATCAAGAGAGAACTTCTGCGAAACGACAAAAGTCTCGCCACGATCGCTAGGAGCAACACCAGTCATACCTTCAGATTGGCAGACATTACCAGACAATAGTTCGTAAATAGCACGGATAGGCTCCGAGATCTCGGAGAGCATCATGGCGCTCTTCCACTCTTCAAGCTGCTCCTTCATGTCTCTCTTCATCTGCTCATCAGAACCAATGAGAGCAACCATGGTCGCCAAGTGGAAGTTCTTGCCATCTAAAAGATGCTTACAGGCTTCTTGAACACGGTGGCCAGCGAGAGAAGCAACAGCCTTCATCTCATGACTCTTGGAGAACGAGGCCTCAACGGAACGCGAAGAAACTAGCTCAGTCCAGAACGCTGAAAGCTTGTCCTTGCGCGACCTCGCCGATTGTTGCTCCACGGGGTCGAAAAGGATAGCAGCGAGGTCCCAAACAAGCTTCTCGTAGGCAGCAACAGCGTCTGAAGTGTTGCGGTCTTGGAACATGGCCTTGAAGGAAGAAATCTCGAGATTGGCCTTGGGAACACCGTTGGCTAGCGAGATTTTGGCGAGGCGCATGTGAGTCGACATAAGATGGGCCGCACGCTCGGTAGACAACTTGGCAAAACGGACACCCGGTATCTCATCGGAATGACGGCGCTTCTTGAACTCAAGAAGATCGTTGTCATGGACAACCACCGATGCAGCAAGCTTCGGGTTAGGCTTGGAGGCCATGACAATAGTTCCATCGTGAGCCCATCGAACACGAGAAGTCATGGGAACATCAGCAGAGTCAATAGTCTTGGTTGCACGGTTATAGGGCCACTAAAAGAAGAGTATCAGCAAAAAGTTCACCAAAATATCGAATGCAATCGGAGAGATATGAAGCATCTATTTCAATATACGATATTGCCTAAAGAGACAAGACACCATTTCAACCCCAGTCACAGATTATACACTACGCACCTGAACAAACCCCTGAGGTTGCCGGGGCTGGGGCTTGGACTTCGATCTCTCAAACAAAGAGTTCATCAGGTCAATAGTTGTGGCAAACCCACGGCCCTCACTGATGATCCCGAGAGACTCATGCTCAATCTCCTCGGCATCAACAGCTGGTTGACCGTTCAGAATAAACGGAATCAGACTCAGGTCATCCCCACGCAGATGCGCACGGTCACGCTTCATCGGGCTCACCGTCTTCTGCAACATGTCCATCCAATCATCGCCATCCGTCACCTCAACCCGGACCGGGCCAACAGTCATCTTCAGAGCCCGCATCCGAGCACGTAAAACGCCAGCACCGGGAGCCCCCAAAGTGGTATCAGCCTCTGCATCTTCATCAGTCTCAATTTCATCCTCCTCCATGGCCTCATCGGCCGACGAGTCCCCGTCGAAGGGCTCCGTAGCTTGATGCTTACCGTCAGCGTGGCCCGTCAAGTCCTCGCCATCGGAAGAGGCATATTCGTCGCCAAGATCACTGTGCTCAACAGACAACATAATCTGGTTAGGCGCCGAACCTACGGAGCTAACCCCTAAAAAGACTGCACGTTGGAGCCATCGATCGGGTTCACCACAGCAACCTGGGCACCATTGAAGGTGCCAGGGAGGGCCTTGCGCTTATGACGAAAGTCAAAAGTATCATCGGGATCTGAGCCGAACGATTCTATCGAAGGGCTGATGATTGAGACGTCCTGGACCTGAGACTCGGTACTGACAGGAACAGGAGCAGGAGCGGGAGAGCATGGGGGGTTTCCTGAAGAACGGAAGCTTCAATATCCGTCTCCTCATCCGAGTCGTCGAGACCATAGGTAGTAAAGTGCTCAACAGAGAACACCCAGACACCAGTCTGAGGGTTGTAGTCCTCGAATTCGGTATCCTCGATGCGACGAAGGCGATCAATGTGCTTAATGATACGCTTAGGATCAACAGTGCCTTTCTTGCCACGAGGCCAAGACTGCTCAAGGGTGATCTGCGCGGGAACGTTGAGGCCACGGCCCATAGGAGGCTTCTTAGTGATTTCAGGGTAAACTGTAGCGGCACGAGTCTCGAGAATGACGATGGTACCGATGATCTCATCCAGCTCGATAGAGCTCAAGTCAACGGGAACCTTGAAAGCAACCTGACCAACGTTGATACGGCCAACAATAAAGTTGTGGACGCTAGCACGCTGCACACGGTTCATGGAACGCAGCTGGTCAATCGTTGGGGACGACCAGTAAGCACCGGGAGCCGAATCACCAGAAGCCTGAAGAGCTGGAGAACCGACATCTTCTTCCTGGACAATAGCAAGCTCGTTGCCCTTGGTAACCTCATGAAGAGAGGGCATACTGGCGCTAGCCTTGATACCACGCTCACCACCGGCAAGCATATTGACGCGAGATTTGACAACCTGGGACTGCGCATCCTCGTCCTGGTCAATGCCATTGGTCTCAAAGGACACACGTTTGCTAAGCTTGCGCCCGGTAGTATAGCTGGCCTCAATCGGGGGCTTGGACGGAGAGGAGAAAAGATCAGTACGTAGATCACGGTTAATAACAAGCTTCCTGCTGCCACCGTTAATGTTGCCGCTGCTGCCGTATAGACGGGAAGTCGTACTAGAAGAAAAGGCACCGGGAGTGAGGATGCTATTGTTGGTACTACCGGCAGCGCTGCCGACAGGATCCTCAGCACCATAAGTGCGGCGCAAGCTGTTTGTAGAAATGCTTTTGCTAAGGCCGCGAGACAGACTACTGGTCAAGAGGCTGCGGCCGAGGCCGTTAGGGACGTTGGCCGAACTACCAGGCATGCCGGGAGTACCGTATGTGCTGTAAGAAAAGCCAAACCCGCGCTTTTGGGGAGTAGCATAGCGCGAGCTAGAGGCAGGGTTGAGCTTATACATCGGGAGGACATTGCTTTTCTTAGCCTTACCCTTGGTTGCCATGGGAGTGGCCAGGGGGCCGGGGTTAGCAATCTCACCACCAGAGAGACCAGCAAACAGGGAAGCGTTACCATAAGCAGAGACATCATTGATACTAGCATTGAGGCCCTGAGCGGCAACGTTGGCAACCTGCTGATTGTTTTGACCCATGATGGAAGTGCCAGCATTACCACCAAACAAACCGTTACCAGTCTGAGCATTGGAAGCACCGAACCCAGTAGAGAGTGTGGTCTGGGTGCCACCAAACAGCGGCTTGTTCTGCATCTGGTTGAGACCACCACCAGCAAAGAGACCACCTCCAGCTACAGGGCGGCGGCAGCATTGTTGTTACCGAAAAGGCCACCGGTCGCTGGGGCAGCAGTAGGTGCGGGCTGACCAAATATACCACCGGTAGCAGGGACAGCAGGCCTTCCGAAGAGACCACCAGTAGATGTGGCATTATTCGGCACACCAAAGGCAGATGTTGTATTCGCAGCAACGTTGTTGTTACCGAAAAGGCCACCACTTGCAGCCGGGGCGGTGTTGTTGGGAGCACCAAACAAACCAGTACTAGTAGGTTTGGCAGCATTGTTACTAAAGAGACCGCCAGTAGCGGAAGCCACAGCAGTGGCTCCACCAAAACCATTATTGGTAGGAGCAGTGTTATTGTTTCCGAATAACCCAGAATTGGCGGTGGTATTCGTGGTCACATTATTGTTTCCAAACAAGCCACCCGTGGTCGCAGTGTTCTGACCAAATCCCGTGCTGGTAGTGTTGTTGTTGGCCCCAAATGCCCCACCCGTGGTGCCAGTAGTACCAGTAGTTCCAAAAGCACCACCACCAAACCCAGTGGCCGGCTTAGCAGCGTTGTTGTTGCCGAAAAGACCCCCAGTAGCGGCAGGGGCTCCAAAGCCAGTGGAAGTGTTGGTATTGGTAGTGCCAAAGCCAGTCGTGGTGGTGGTGTTGTTGTTAGCGGCACCGAACAGACTGCCACCAGTTCCAGTCGCCGGGGTGGTGGTAGAAGCTCCAAAAGACCACTGCCGGCCGGTTTAGAGAACATACCACCGCCGGTGTTGGCGGCTCCAAACGCGCTAGTGTTGTTGTTGGTAGTGGAGCCAAAACCCGATGTAGTAGCGTTGTTATTGTTGCCAAAGAGACCGTTGCTGGCGGTATTGTTGGCACCACCGAAGGTAGAGTTGCCGAATGCACCACCGCCAGTAGCGTTTCCGTACCGGCGACCGGCTATATAATCTTGTAGACGAAGTTCATCAGCAGACCATTTCTTATACGGATCTTGGAAGAGGATATTCTGGAAGGCGTTCATAGTTGAAGAGGTTCCCTCCTTTTCTTGAAAGGCTTGGAACGGCACGGCATTTGTTCCAGGCGCTTCTCCAGACGCTCCAAGACCCGGGTTGTTGGTAGCGCCAAATCCACTAGACGTGTTGTTGTTCCCGAACATCCCACCTCCGGTAGCACCGAACCCAGTAGCCGCAGGCTTGTTACCACCGAACAGGCCGCCGCCAGTAGTAGTATTGTTATTCTGCCCGAACCCTGAGGTAACGTTTGTGGCCCCAAACCCGCCACCGCTGCCACCACCAAAAACACTCCCAGAAGTGTTCGTGTTGGTGTTTCCACCACCGAAAAGGCCACCACCGGTGGTAGAGGCACCGAACGCACTGCCAGTGTTTGTTGAACCAAATGCGCCTGAAATTCAATACGTTAGTATGGTGATAATGTATACACAAGACGTAGTTATTGGAACATATCTGCAAACTTACTCGTATTGTTGTTATTGTTAGAACCGAAGCCACCAAACCCAGATCCGGAGTTAGTGTTGTTGTTGTTGGTCTGGCCGAAGCCGCCACCACCAAAGCCACCGAAGACCATATTACCTATCCGCTATAGCAACACAACAAAGCTGTTGATATGTTCAACGTGTGGGTGGCGCTATCGCTTGGCTGGTGAGATTGTATAATCGGATATGAACGTTTTATAGTTTTCGTGATATTGATGGGAGCCAAGAACTGTGTGGAAAGGGGTTTCCGTGGTCGCTAACGAATATTTGTTAGTTAAGTATTTGATTTTCATATCTATAGCTCAATATATAAGTGCGCCTACCACTATTGACAACGGGTAAACAACCCAGATAAATTGAAGGTCGGAGTCAAAGTTGTGAGGTTGGATGTAGGGCCCCGAATTAAATAAATCAAAATAAAGAAAGAAAGAAAGAAAATAATAATTAGTCAAATGATCCGCCGCATTCGTATCACGAGATGTTCAATCGTGATTTTAAACACAGCCAAATGGTGCTAATCGTCAACTATCCTAAAATCACGGCCGTTAAGCTCCTTCAATGCCGTCCAAAAGTATCACGGGTTGAAGGCCTCGCAGGAAAAATGGTAGCTTAAGAAAAAGTTGGGTCAATTCACAGGCAATTCCCAAGGCCTGGGGAATCTCATAGCCTTGTCAAAGTTCCAATCGTTCATTGGCTCAAAATTACAAGGATGATGCACTTTCGATACATAGATACATTTTATCACGCACACTAACAGGGACAACTAAAGTACCTCTTTAACACGCTTGCGGCTTTATCTACTTAGTCAGTTTGCCGCGTCGCAACCTAGCGAGATTCCTAGAGCGCGTCGCAAGTGCAGCAGCACAAAGCTCCAGAAAACCCTAGTCCAACAAAATAGCAACGATCCTGCTATTGAGTTAAATTCCATACGTAATCATGCTTCTTAACAATTCTACTACAATAGTCGTTAACCCTTCTACAGGAGATTATTTCTTCCCAATGAGATAATAGTAATCGTTCATTGTTTTGTATTTGTTTCTACGGATTCTCTATAATTTCACTCGACTCTAAGATTACAATAGAATCCACAGATCCATTCGAATACACATTGAAATAGCGACCTTCTGTCGACCAAATGAACTACCCTCTTCAGGCTCCTAGGACCCCTCCGAAACGTTCACACGCCACTATGTCACATGCTCGCGATAACCGAGTATCCTTCCAAGTGCGCGAAGGCTATGGCCGCCAACAAGAACCCCAAGAAACTGCTATGATAGAGAGCCAAAAGATTTCGGAGGACCAACGCGCTGAGATTACGCAAGCAGTTAGTCCACCCAAATCGCACAATATACATGGTCTTATGTAAACATTTTGCTGACCTGGCGTAATTTTAGTTTGACCTTTTCGACCAAGATCACGACGGGTTTCTTGATTTCCACGAATTCAAATTTGGACTGAAGACTTTGGGTTTCGATTTACAAAAGCGCGAGTTTACGACCTTCTCACTACTAAGGGTGTTGCGCCGCCATGGCACCCTCAGAACGAGCCCTGCCCGGGCCCGAGCCTCCGCATCACCGGTCCCGTATTTGAAGAAGTTGCTGGAACTTTGATGGCTAGCCGAGACCCCCGGGAAGACCTTGGCCGTGCATTTGACTTGTTTGACGTGGACGGGGACGGCGTGATCACATTAGACGACCTTAAGCAAGTGAACCGCTCGATCAAGCAGGGCACTTCGGCATCAGAGAACGATCTTAACAACATGATTGCACAAGCGGATCTGACCGGGAAGGGCGGCGTCAACCGCGATGAATTCATTGATATGATGGTGGCAGCTAAGCGTCGGCGCGGATATGGAAAATGAGAAGGATATCTATGGTCGTGACAATATATCACGGGCTACGAGTAGGAATTGGGCACTGAACAAATGTATTTATACATATTTAATGGGTTGCTTGGAGTTCCGGATGAATTGACGCATTTATGTATTCGCTAAATCGATAATGGCGATAATTGGTTTTAGAGTTCCTTTCTGTTTTCGTGGTTGTGATGTCTGATGTCGTTGATGGTTATGTAAGCCGGCTAATCACCGGTATATTAATGATGGTCAACTACTAAGAACCAGCATAAAGCTACAGCGGACTTGAAGGCATGCTTGGATTCACTAGTTCTTGGGCTGGCAGCAGCAACTGTGGGGTTCGGCAACTTATTCTGCTGTGTGTCAAATATTTAGCAATAGTTGATAGCAAGTCCAGGCAAGTGATTGAAAACACAGTAGTTGAGTTCCTCATAGTAACATATTCTTGCGCGTTGTAGTGACGAGCGAATTTCCCGTTTGAGCTTTCTCTGAAATCGGCCGTCCGAGGAAAGTACCACAAACTCACGAATAATCCATCAAACCCCTGTAATTCTTCATCATCTGCCCAAGTCACCTTTCTGCAATTATTTTCATTAATTGTTTGAACCTGGTCCAGTCTTGCCCCTCTTCACTATTGATTGGTATTTGTAAACAACAACTGGAGATACCACTCATTACAGTCTTATTTGTTTCTTTGGTTCAGCTAATGGTAGAGAATGGACGCTGATTGGGATGAGGTACGCTCTCGTGCTTCCGGTAGGCTCTTTGAGCCGGCTGCAATGAATTTTGAGAACTGACTAGTAATGTGCAGGTCTCTCGGATCCCGCTCCCGCTGGGGGCGGCCGGTATTCCAGCCGTATTGACATGCATGACATTTGATACGACAATGGAATTACTCTGGACGGGACATGCTAATGTAAGCCTATACCCGTGTGTCATTTTGTGCTGTATTCCATAAGCATGAAGATCCCTATATTTACCTTAATCTCATCTCACATGAATGTAAAACTGACCTCAATGTAGGGTCGAGTGACATCTTTTCTTGGATCGGAGCTGCGGCGATACAGCTCTTACGTGGTACACCCCGTCAAAGAAGGTCCTGTCCGTCAGATTCTGCTTAACGATAAAGGTGTTCTAGCTCTTGGTTCCAAAACGTTGCAGTTCTCTCAGAGAGGTGGACTTCCTATCTGGAATATCAGGTTTGTCTCAGGCCCGGATTGGGTAGGAGCTTCACACTATGATATTGACAACCATCTAGACATGAAGCTATGAACGATTTGCAATGCATGAGTTATACTTCCAAAGGCACATTTGAGGTTCTTTTGGCGGGTCTCCAGAACACAATGCTGCTGGTGGACACTGTCCGTGGCGAGATCGTCCGACAAATTCCCACTGAGTACAATTATCGAATCATGAAAAGAAGCAGATATATCTACGCCGCAACTGAAACCGGAAATGTTCACATCATAGATCCCACTACATTCGCAATTATCAAGATTTGGAACGCCCATTCAGCATTAATCTGCGATATAGATGCTCAGCACGACTTCATCGTTACCTGTGGCTTTTCCCTGAGATCGGGACAGACCTGGATGAGAGACCCGTTCCTGAACGTATTCGATGTCAAAAAGATGGTTGCCACTCCTCCAATTCCGTTTCCATCAGGCCCGGCTTTTGTGAGAATGCATCCTCGCATGTCTACGACTAGTATTGTCGTCTCTCATAAAGGCCAGATCCACGTCATCGATCTGGTGAACCCTAATTCGAGTTCAGTCAGACAAGCGAAGACGTTAACATTCTTGAATATGGTGGACACAGGACCTTCGGGAGAGGCGATTGCTCTGGCCGATGCCGAGGGCAACCTTCACCTATGGGGATCGCCCTCAAAGATCCAATTTGCTGCTGGTACCTTGCCTCAATTTGGAATCAATGAAGACATTCTCCCGTACGTTGACTGGGAAGGCGAAACGTAAGCATTTATTCACTTATCTGACAACATTTAGATGCTAACAAACTGTAGTCCCCTCAACAAAGTCGGGATGCCGTATTATCGGGAATCACTTTTGTCAGCTTGGCCTCCGATAGTATCTGAGACCGCTGCTCCTTTGTCGAAACCTGATCCTCAGGTCCTTAGCACCCTCAACAAGACTGATTGGGGTCTTTACGGAACCAACGTTCGAAGAATTCCTAGGAATTTAGTGGAGAAGACTCGAGACTTGGAAAAGACTTCCGGTACTGGCTTACAAGCGCCGAAGTTCTTGAGTGAGCGGACGCGTGTTTCTAGTGGCCAAAGTCGCTAATGGCCATCGTCCCTATCGACGCTGTCCCAGCTACAGGTAACGGGGAGCTGATCTCTGATATCCCGTTCAAGTACAAGAATGTCGAAATTAAGTACAGCAAGTTTGGAGTTGATGACTTTGATTTCGGGTTCTACAATGAGACCAAGTTTTCTGGCCTCGAGATTCACATAGCAAACTCATACGCAAACTCTTTGTTGCAACTTTTCAACTATGTTCCTCTCATCCGCAATGCGGCTCTCAAGCACACGGCCACGTTCTGTATTGATGAAGAATGTCTGCTCTGTGAGCTTGGATTTTTGTTTGACATGATTCAGAAAGCCGAGGGGTCCATCTGCCAAGCTACGAATATTCTTAAGGCCCTTTCATCAAATGCCAAAGGTAAGTCTATCATGGAAATTAAAGAGATAAACGTATTAGAAACTAATCATAATTATGTTTGTATATTATAGCTAGCCAGTTGTGCCTGCTGGAGGATGATCCTCATGGTAACTCGCTTTCTCATCTACTTCAAACTTTAGCTCGCTTTATGCTGGAAAAGATTACTACCGATTATGGCAGCATAACGAGTGACAACATCTTACAACCCGTGAGCTTCAGTAATATTTACATATCTTTTGAGATGGCTTGGCTCGCTAACCATCAATCAGATTTTGACCACAGATGCTTCTAGTCTCATCAAGTGCTCGCAGTGCAAGACCGAATACCCTCGCCCAGGACATACCATGGCCACTGACCTTCTTTATCCCGACATGGTGGCTCGTGGCCCCAAGACACCGAGGGTTACATTCTCACATCTTCTTAAGTCCAGTATTGAGCGTGAGACCAAATCCAAGGGCTGGTGCCGCGTCTGCCAGCGGTACCAGTCTCTTTCGACCAAAAAAACTGTTAATGCCATACCTAATGTTCTCATCCTGAATGCAGCTATCACGACTGCAGACCAGAGAAGATTCTGGTGCACGCCCAACTTCCTGCCAAGTGAAGTTGGTATCATTGTTGACAGAGGTCAAGTCTTCTGCTGCGAAGGTTCTGAGCTGAAGATGTACCAGCAACAGGGGCGCCATGATATCACTGTGTATTCTCTGATTGGAATGGCTCTGAATATAGATGGAGGGTTAGGGAACAAGCCTCATCTGGTATCTATTATCGATGGTGAGTCCAATGCTGAAAGAAGCTCTTGCTTGAGAACATTCTAACCGATCCTTAACAGTTTCCCATAGCTTCGAAACACCGCCAACCAAGCGCGAGTGGCATCTCTTCAATGATTTCCTCGTTCAGAGAATTACCAATGAAGAAGCCATGAACTTTGCTTCTTGGAAGATACCATCCGTTATTGCCTTTCAAGTCAAGAAGGCCAACAACATTATCGACCACAGCTGGAAGA
The DNA here is from genome assembly GCA_023677585.1 of Meredithiella fracta. Lineage (NCBI taxonomy): Eukaryota > Fungi > Ascomycota > Sordariomycetes > Microascales > Ceratocystidaceae > Meredithiella > Meredithiella fracta. The sequence goes on from JAGXCV010000007.1 coordinate 529,097, forward strand.
AAAATTTGGACACGCGGATTTTGTTTGATACTGTCAATCCCACCTCAGACGATACACCATTCTTGGGTCTCAATAGCGAGACTGAGCTTCCTGGATCTGATACGATTATTGCTCTAGATACCGAGTTCGTGTCTGTGAAGCAACCGGAGATTGAGATGACTGCGGATGGTGAGAGAGAAACTATTCGTCCAATTGTCTATGCTCTTGCCAGAGTATCTATAGTTAGAGGCAATGGAGAGAACGAGGGTCTCGCTTTTATCGACGATTACATCTCTATGCGAGAACCCATCGTCGACTATCTCACCTCGTACTCGGGTATCCGTCAAGGCGATCTGGACCCTAGAACATCAAGATATCAGCTGGTGCCATTACGACGCGCTTATAAGCGTCTTTGGATTCTCTTAAATTTGGGATGCAAGTTCCTCGGCCACGGCCTCAAGCAAGATTTCCGAGTCATCAACATTCAAATCCCCAAAACCCAGATCATCGATACTATTCATCTCTTCTTTCTGGAGAATCGTCGCCGCAAACTTTCTCTGGCATTTCTTGCTTGGTATCTCCTCAAAGAAGACATCCAGATGGAAACTCACGACTCGATTGAGGATGCTAGAACTGCCCTCAAACTCTACAAGAAATACCTCGAATTTGAAGACGCAGGGATTTTGGAGGCCATGTTGCAAGATATCTATGCCAAGGGTGGAAAGACAAACTTTAAGCCTCCTCGGGCACAAGGGGAAGTCATGAGGAGCATCACGCCTCCACCTCCGGGAAATCCGGGGACGGCACCTGTGACTCCTACGCCCACTAAGTCTGGACAGTTGACTGCACAATGGGGGGGTCTCATGTCATCGCCCTCATCGTATAGATAGGGAGAGAGAAGAGAGGGTTCACTGTATTGATCATGATACATAATTTGATAAGCGGAATGAATGTTTACATACGCAATGGAATATAAATAGTGAAAATAAGGAATAAAAAAAGTTAAAACCATGAATAACAACGAATGAATGTACTGATATCTAAAACTACCTACACATAGTGAACAAAGGAAAAGCCTGCGATCTGTGTCGTTGAGTGAGGTGACGATAATAGTGCAGACCGGAATTCCTTGACTAATAAACTTAGAGGGATTTCATGATATCATAAAGAGATATGACCAATGGGATGGTGTATAAAATTAATATACCTTGGTTGGTGATGGCTTCACCTATTTAGTAAGCCACCCAAGGTAGTCGACAACAATCAGTGTAACCATACTATATATCGCAAAGTTAGTAATAACTCTAACAATTGACAAAGACATTAACTTACGCATGCGGCGCAATCCGCACATAGTACGTCCCAAACCCTTTGTAAAACTTCATGATACCTTCATTTTTCGCGACCTGCGCAAAGCAATCTGCCATTCCCTTATATGGCATCTTCCCATCGACGCCCCGCTGCTGTTTCTGCAATCGCGTCTTCACAAAGTCAAACGGCAAACTGAAAAACGACGCAAAGAATCCTGCAACCCCACTCGCTGTTAACGTCTGGATTCTTGGCGACCACTCTGTGTTCCTAGAGAGCTGCGCCTTGGACTCGCTGAAGAAGGCGAGTTGCCCAAAATTGAGCGCCATGGCGCGGGCAACGGTGGGGGCTGCGCCGGCCCAGAGGCGGGCGATGCCTTCGGTGCGGGCGATAGACTCGAGGGCATCGAGGACGGATTTGTAGTTTTTGCGTGAGGCGGGGGATGCCAGGCCGTCGGCTTGCATGCGGATGAGAGCGAGATCCGCGGGATTCCCAGCCATCGCGGCGAGACCGCCGGCGGCAAGGCCAGCGGTTGCGCGCTCAGAGAAGCCGACGGTCCACCCTTGGTCCTTGGCGCGGGCACTGAGGTTATTCATGAAAGTATCGAAGAGGCCGAGACGGGCGGTTGTGTAAATGGCTTGGCGGAGGAGGCCAGCAGAGAGCCCGGTATAGAGGTCGGTAATGTGGCCTTTGGCGAGGATATCGCGGGTCACTGATATGGCGGTGGGGCGGGGGCTGGAGGCAACACCTTCGCCGGCGAGCTGGATGCGGACTTTGATCATGTCGACGGGTTGGATGACGGCAGTGGCGATCATGCCGGAGATACCGCCGTTTATGAAGGGGAGGGCGGAGCGCATGGTAGGGGTATGGAGGAAGTCGACTTTGGGAGTGGGGGGCGAGGTGGACTCGGTGGGGTGGTGGATGAAGCCCATTTTGGAGAGGGTTTTGCGAAGAGGGATGCGAAGGGTGGTTGGTGATGAGGGAATAGCGGGAGGTGAGACTGAAGGGGGGTGTAAGTCAGATATCCAGAAGGTCATGCGAGGTATTTATAGAAGCAAGTCTTGGCTGAGCGGAGACAACCAGGACTTTGAAATATTGATAGAAACTTTGTGATGATGGGCAGAAGGAGTTTTAGATGGACGATGAAAGGGATGCAACGTACGATATATGTGATTTTCTCAAATGATAAGGTTGTGATAGACCGGGCGTAATTTAAGGACCTCGGCTGTCAAAAGATATGTTCGGATTTTCGAGGGTCTTCAACGAAAACAAGATCTCTCGGGCGGGAGCTAACACTTAGAAGATAGTGATAGTACTGTGGAGAGAATTCCAAGACACAACGTAATTTTGGAACTGGAAGGTGATACCGAAATGCTCAAGGTTGTATCTGGTAATCTCGAAGCGTCAGTCTTATATCTCAAATAGCCAAACATGTGTTAGTAATTTTAATCCAGCATCTTCACTCGCTTCGAGCCTTGCTCGGGGAAGTGATCCACATCAAGTCCGTTACACTCTACGACTCCGGCTAATAGCTCGCTAGTTGAAGTCCCCATTAAACAACAACCCCTATGTGTGAGGCTAGAATCCCTTGTCTGTAAGCCGCGATAATTTATCTTGTCATATCAAACCAAAGCTCAGAGACCCTCATCTTGAGGAACTTGCTTTTCCTAAATGCACAGCAGCTGCCAATGACATCACTCTGAATTCACAATGACGCTAAAACAAACGTGGGGCAAGCCCATCCAACAACTTCGCAGACAATGACCATCTCACTCGCCCGCTCACGACGCCAGGAAGATTCCAACGGTTATTCCCGAAACAGAACAATGCCCTTTGCGGCCCCATGAAATTTCATGAAAACGCTTACTTCACAATTGCCGAGTATATAGCCAGTCAACCAATAGTATCGCAGCAAATATCGGAATGTAAGAAAACATCATCCATATTGGTGCTTCCGAGGTGATGGGCTGGCGTAGAGTTCCCCTGCAAAATACCTTAGTTTTACGTCACATCGCATCCCACGCGACACTACACAATGATGTGCGGACACTTCAAAGCATGGGAACCTGCTTCCGAAGGTTGTCGGCTCGAAAGGGAAATGCGTCGTGTCATGATGAACAGAATGGCTGGTGATGGTGATGGTGAGTATAGGAGACACTTGTCATTTCTGTTTGTGAAGAAAATGCCTTCGCTTGAACTTATGTTGTCCCTGGTGAGGAATGTGCATTTCAGGAGCCTATGTGATATTGCCCCCTTCCGCATACGTGCGCCTAAATAGGCAAAGGGCAGAGAATCATAACCCATCTCACTACTAAAATGGAGTGATAACAACTCGTAGACAGTGCCAACAAGAGAAGCGGAGTCAGTAAGGGACTCGGTGACATTGTGAGGACACATTGATGTCGTGTAATCGCTCATTGAGCCGTTGGTGATGATGTCATAAAAGATCGTCGGTCCAGGACAAATCATGTGTAGTTGAAATTATGGAACCGAAGTGGGGCCGCCTGTACTCATATCTAGCAGGAACCCACAAAGGCCGGGCGCTTGCCGTTTCCGGAAGTATCTAGAGATATGGGCATGAAAACGTACATATTTAGTGTGTTTTTATGTGGTTTTGCGTGTGCTTTTGACAATAAACGAAATGTTTAGAGAATAAAAAAGGCACATCTACGGGACGGATACCATCTTACTAGAAATTGGGGTCGCTATTTACAATCTGGTCACCAGTTCTAGATATCTTGTTGGGGATGTGAACAGTTGGCTATCGATAAGAGGCGAGAGCTAATAGCCTGAATTAGATCCATGACAACTTTCCGTTTTGAGGCTATCTACGATATATAACCGTCTCCAAAAGAGATAGTAAGTTTGGTTCACGGAATCATGACTCCGGTGATTGTCCGACGTCATGCATTGCGCATTTTTAGCCGTATGTTTGAGGAGGGTAGTTCCAACCGCTATCAGACAAACATACAGGTGTATAATGACTGGTACTTTTCAGATGTCCTCATACTATTTAGATCTTTAATACTAATTGCACGACTGTGATAACGAAAACCCTAGATGTCATCCACTTATTAGGGTCCCCATCGTTACTGCTCATCCCGACACAGAGACCGCCTCCTTCCACTTACATCCAACCAATCATAAGCTTTCCTCTTATACCACCATCAACAATCCTCAGCTCTGTCTCGTGACTTGTGCACAAGTAATCAAACTTCAATCCTTTGTTACATTCATTGGCATTACCTCAGAAATTGAAGTTACGCCAAAGCAACCAGCTACATTTCAGACAGCATCTCGAGATCTTGGGACAAGACGAGATGAAGATCAACTTACGCAACGTTGTCTCTGGGGGAATCTGAGGTTTGGGGTTAGGAGAATGATACTGTGGCAAATTTGGGGTTTAATTCGTTGGTGGAAAATATTCATTCGCCTAAGATTTGTTTGAGTTTGAAGTAGGTTCATGTGGAATTCACGATGTTATTAGATGGAGTCAAGACCATGGTAGTTTCCGGAGATTGTGGTACAACTTTAAAAATTTTTAGTGCTCCTTTTCTAGAAAACGAGCTTCATGTTATTTGTTCTTGAATTCATGCAAAGTAAATGAGGTCGAGTGTCTATAAATGTCAAAATATCATCAAGGTATGTTTGTTCTGTATGTAATGTGAACTGAGCAGCCATCTCTTGGCAATGTTTTTATTCTCATCAACTTATTCTCATCATCAGCCTTTGAGCAGATAGTCACCCTTTTGAATAAAAATCAACTCTATTCTTTTATTTTTTTACTTGTAACTTATACCACTTAATACTACTTAATCTTTTATCTTTCATTATGAAGTTCACTACTAGCATTATCATCATCTGCGCCATCGCGCCCCCTACCCTCGCCACTTCTGAGAAGAACTGCAATGTATCTTCCATTCTCACTGCCGGTGACCGCATGATCGCCCTTGCCATCGACTCTTCTGGCTCCATGTCCTGGAACGACGAGGGCAACCTCCACATTGACGCCGGCAAGCAACTTACCAAGCAACTTGTCTCCGGTGGTTCCAACCCTAATTCCATTTTCGTCATTGAGTAAACCTTGACTTCTCCCACCCCTCACACAACCCTCACCCTAACTTGCCCCCAGATTCAGCTCTGATGCCTCCCTCCCCTACAAACTCGGCAACCCTGCCAAGGCCCTTTCCACCTTCGACTCCATTGACTCCTAATGACGGCACCAACATTTACAGCGGCGTCGAACTCGCCCTTTCCCAACTCACCACCACCTCTACTGGCATTATTTCCAACAAAACATGCATCGTCATCCTCACCGATGGCGTTGACAACGCCCAAGACCATCTCATTAACGGCATTGCGACCGCGGGGTCCCAGGGAATCCGTGTTAGCTTTGGTTTCTTGAACCTGAAACCAGTGAAGAAGGATATTGAGGCAGCTATTTTGGCTACTAGTAGCACTTTCATGTCGTTTGGGGAGGCGGAGGCTATCAAGTCTTGGTTGGTCTTACTGATGGGGAACGTGTTGACAGGGTTAGAGGGATCCCGGGTCGGAGAGTCAGGGTCTTCTTCATGGCGTTGCGGTCTCCCAGAGTACCGAAGCGTTTCTGGCCGAGCTCATTTACTCTGAGCAGCAGGGCAAGGTTCTGGAGTTTGGAGTGAGTCTTGGAGACGATGGATTTGACTTTTGAGGTTGTTAATGGCGAGGAATGTCCTTGGGTTGTCAGAGACTATTGGAGATGATGCGTTGGTTAAAGTGACACTTGATTTAGGGGCCAATTAACTTTGAAGATTACGTCGGGGTCAAAGAAGGCAGAAGCTGATGTTTTCCAGGTTTTAGTTGGTTCGTCTTTAGGTCTTTCGAAGTTTGACTTGCCAAATGCTCCTGTTAATGTCACGACGACCTCTTCGTCTTCTGTTGTTACTTCTTCGACTTTGATGGTTCTCGAGTTGTCAGCTACTGAGGTTCTTGCTATGACTACAGTTGTGCTCGCTAGTGACTACACTGTCTCTTTGGTTGTTAAAGTTACCACTACCGTTCCTTGCTTCGAGAGTTCCGAGGCTACCAACTTCGTTGATGTCCCGGTCTATACCTCCGACCCTGTCATCAGCACCGCCCCTATAACATTCCCATTAGAACCGCTGCGTCTATCATGCTCACAAAGACGGTGTCAACTGGCTATTATCTTCCCAACTCTACGCAGCCGAGTGCGAGTGTCGGGTTTGTACCGAGCGGTGTTTCGTCGGTGATTACGGCGGGAGGTGCCTTGAGAGTTGCAAATACTGAGGCGGCTTTAGTTGTTGTTGCGGGGGTCGCTCTCCAGTTCTAAGAAGCTAGTGGCGGGTGGAACGGGGAAGGATTTGATGGGATTGGGAAGGTATAGGAGAATTTGGGATATTTTGTTTTCATTTTTATATAATTTTTATGTAGTTGAGATGATTCAATATTTAGTTTTTGTATATGTACAATAAATACTTTGTGTAATCACGTGATTTTATTATTTGTTGTACATAACTGACAATATCCAAACACTCAAGTCGCTGATATCGGCCGGATCCCATACTACTACTGACTCTCCATCAAATTTTCTCAAAATAAGAACCTATCTTTATTCCCCAATTATCTAGAATGTCCAACCCAGCAATAATCACCAACCCCTCACAGAAAATATAAAACAAAAGCATTCTTACCATTCCGTCTTTCCAACTGACTCGGTAGGATCACAATGTCCCGAAGCCTCGGGTAGGGCATCTCAGGTCGTTGTGATTAACCAAATATCTCCAGCAAAAGACTTGCTAGATTGGGAAAGAGAGGAAAGACGGGATCCTCCCAGACAGATTATATTTTTGTTGTGAGATTCTCATTGGAAGGAACAGTGGTGGTCCTTGGGAGCGAGGGATGATGCTTGGTGGCGGAGACAAACTGGGGCGGGGAGCGAGAGCAGATAATTAAGTAGGGTGTATTTAATGGGTTATGAGTGTTTTTAACCCTATAGGTTGGTAATAATTTGGTATAATAATCCTAATTCAGAATGGGAAGAAGGTAGCGATGCAAGGAGTCATTCCATGCATTCAATTATGAACGTTTACCAATCCAATTAATATATATTAACTCTGATGCTGTATTACTTATCAGCCTCCTTACTTTCCCTCATGGACAGATTCCCGCCCCTACCAAAACATCATAGCAAACTTCTTGATATTGTCATCTTTAGCATTTCATGATCTCCCACTAGCCATAATAACCAAGCAATCACTAATGCTATTTGTTACTCGTTGTTTTGACATTTGCGAATACCACTTTTTAAGATTTGACGAGGCTTGGGTGTGGTCTTGAGCGGTTGTGCTCGTTCCCCATATATATCTGTGCACAAAGGAGAGAAGAGAGCGCCTGTTAATGGATTAGAAATAGAGATTAGGAATAGGGATGGGGATTGTGGTGATGGTTGATGGCGGGTAGATGAGACGGTTTGATGCTGTGTTATTTAGAGTAAATGAAGGGAGTGCAAATATATATTGCTTGGGTTCACTTTAATATTAGGAATTTGGATGTGATAACATCATTTGGTTTATGTGACTGGAGATTGCCTATGAAAGTACCTCTGATAGCCTCGAGCCTAATTATTGCTAATCAATGTGTCATTTTCCATTGTTAAGCCACTCCAGTCCCCTTAGTCTAGACCAGCCTCCCGGTCATTGTTGGAACAATTTCCTTAACCGTTAACATCGACTCCCAAATTCAAGCTAGCTACTGACGCGGTTGTATCAGCCGAAGTAACCTAAGCATATCATGCGATAAAGCCATGATATTTAATATTTCAGACGCTGAGAATAAATCAAAATGGTAAGACGGAATTTTGCAGCAGGAGGAAGATAGTCGTGAACATACGAGGTGTCATGACATTTGACTACATGTGTTCATGAGATATGAACATATTTCAATTATTGGAAGTAAAATAAAAATAGAGAAGAAAACCAAATAAATAACCCAAACTACCTCCCCAGCACATCAAATCGCCACACCTTTCCCTTGAACGTTCACCTAAATTTTTCCCTTCCGCTTGATCTGATTGAGATTTTCCATCAACTGGACCTTGTGGTCTCAGGGTCGCCTTGTATTGTGTGTGATTTTATCCAGGATATCAGATTTGTATCGTTTAGAATCGCGATACCTCAGCTGAGTTGTTAGTGTTCTCAATAATCTTATAATTAAGTCTTGTTCTGGGTACAATGACGCCCGAAAGCACAGAAGAAATTTGATAATATTTTCTTTTGGGTACAATATTCAACACGCTCGATTTCGCACGGGTAGACGCTCCCAACCATCGTCGACAAATCACCATTAGACAATCTAATCTATCGCTTCGATTCTCAAGCAAAGATCCTAAACAAAAAATATCATCTTCCAAATCACATCTCAAGTAAATCCCCGAGCCCTCTCTTCAAATTCTGTGAACACGCCCTTTCCGCCATTGTGTCTAAACCCCGCTATAACAGCCTTCCGCACTCCCAAAACGGCGAATCGCATTCACAGCCCATGGTCAATCCAAAATTGCCGAGGCCTGAAGCCAAATAAGAACATCCTCACATATAACAAATGGTACCATCCAGCTGAGAACCCCGTAATGCTCTAGTCTCCCGTACTATTCAAACTACTCTCTCTTGCCAAAGCTTTCTTTAGAACTCCGTTTCACGACCATCGCCCACTTATCCATTACACAACTCGAACAGACTTCCCGTCGCACTCTGCGCTTATATAACGGTTCTTTATGCATATTCGACCAGGATCTGGCGTATGACAGAGTACATGGGGAAATTGGAAAGGGAAGTGAAAGCGTGCTGAGGTTGCGTTGCCGTATTTTTTAGGATCGGAAAGTTGCTTTTTGGCGTTGGACGTTGATGGCACTGGGTGGTCGAGTTGTATCGTGGTGCAGTGGTGATGGTATGTGGTGAGTTTTAAGTAATGTTTTCATTGTTTCGACCGGATCGGAACCGTTTACTTTGGGTAGCTACGCCTGTTTAGGAAAGTGTTAGTGTTTGCTATCACGAGTAGTGGCTCTTTCCTTCTGCCGTTGCAACTAAGCTATGCTCCGGAAATAACTATTCAGCTCTATGATAGGCTAGCCTGACTGAACTTAATTCACTCTAGTCTCATCTCGAGGCTAGAATCATCTCGACTTCTTTCAATTCTCTCGGTGATAGTCCCAATAAAATCTTTGTATTGCTTTCCATACCTACTAATCCTTGCCACTGGGGACCTTCTTTTCCTTCTTTCCATCCTTGACTTTATTTCTTTTTACTACTAGCTAGCTACCACTGCTTAGGTTGTGGATTCCTTGACCTTTTATTTCTTATTCCTTGCACAGTTCCTAGAATTGTAGTCTGGATGCCCTGGTCCGTAAATTTTGTTCTGGGGGCTATCAACAAGTACGGCAAGCACAAGCAGTTCAGCTCGTGAAGTCTTGACATTAATTACAGAGAATTGATTGGCGTTTCTATTAAACTTTGTTGCTGTTGGTTGCCGTTTTCTTCTTCGGGTTTCCCAATGGACCGTCGAGATGGAATTTGTGAAGGAGACGACGGCAAAGGTTGTGGGGTTTTGGGGGATTCATATGTTGTGTATTATGAGGTTTACTAGACAAGATGATTGGCTATTGTTGATAGCTATTGTATTTGTATTTATTTATTACATTGGGTTGGGTTGGATGATGATGATAAGCTTGAGGGACATAGGCCTCGTTTGTTATGTATGATTTAGCATATGAGTTTGTATGATTAATTTTTTCTGATTTATATGATTGGGCGCTTTGGTTATTTGTTTAGTTTTTGCTAATTATTTATATCTCATGAAGATCGTGTATAACATTACCATTATATCCACCAGTAACATTTGCTCATTCCATGATATATCTTATAAATTACATACTAATTAATTAACAATCACGGGTATAAACAATGCGACTATATACACAAGCACCTCTCACACTACCGCTCCCGGAACAAAGCTCGGCATTGTCGCCGGCCCTATTCCCTTATCCATCGCCTTCCCTTTATCCTCCCCACCCCACTTCCCTCGGTGACCCCCCGATTTTCCATTCGGCTTACTCGCCTTCTCGGGCTTGTTAGTACCATCATTACCATTTTCCTTATTACCCCGGCCCCTTTTCTTCTCTTTGGTCTTCTTGTCGTTGCCAGATTTCTTGGGTTGATTGTTTCTGTGTTCTGGTTTCTTGTCGTTGGATGCTTTGGCTTTGCCTTTACCTGAAGGAATGTCTGTAGATGGCCCCGGCGTACTCGGCGATGCTTGTCCTCTATTATTTGCCTTTGGGTTTCCCTTCTTGTCTTTAGAGTTGCCGCCCTGCATTGTCACCACTGCCTTTTCCCCCGACCCCGATGCCGAGCCCTGCGAATTATCTTGCGTATACATCTTCGCCAACGGCAAATCCCCCCTCTGCTTCCCACTATCCTTCCCCTTCCCTTTGCTTTTTCCCTTTCCCTTCAAAGAAGAATTCCAATTCCAGTTCTCGGCCGCAATCAATTCCCGGGCTAACCGCAACGACATTTCCTCTTCTTCAGCCAGCGCCTTCATCCTCTTTTGTTCCTCCCCAAACCATTGTAAGAACTGCTCTTCCTCAATGATCTCTTGCAGCGGCCTTTTCTTTTGATGCTCGACTTTCTTTTCGATTTCCTTTTGTTGAAGTTGTTCGCAGAAGATGTCGTCAAGTTTCGCGGCGGGTTGAGATGGCGGGGGATCATCATTTTGATTTTGGGTTCCGCGGGGGCTGCATCCGGGATGAATGAGCCGAGGTTGAAAGGTCGAGATGAAAGTGAACTACTCGGCGTTGGCAGTCTAGCTGTCGATGACGATGGACGGCGCGGAGTGGGAGTGGGAGTCGAAGTAGATGGCCGCTGAGATCTATCGGGGATGGCAGACCCTGAGATGAATGATGATGGAGAAAAAGAAAAGTTGAAATTACCAATGGCTTCTTGTTCTTTGACGCAGAAACACTTTGCCATTCGGAACCATCGTCAAGTTCCGCTTCAGCCATGTTCTCCGTAATCATCGCTACCGATGAGGTCTGAGCTGACTGAGACTCAGACCAAGGGGACTTTGGGAAGCTGGGGGCGTCTGATGACGGCTGAATTATTCAAGTCTAGAAACTCTCGCCTGAAAACAAGCCTCTTGGTAACTTTGGGTCCACTTATTTCTCCATCGACAGTCTTGGCCATCTTAACCTTCGGCATCGCAGTGCTGGGCTCAAGTTCCATATCAAACATCAACCCATCATTCTCACCATGCGATTCCGCAATCTCATCAGGGTTTCCAAACTTGGTAGTGTCTTTTCCTTTACGAGATTTTCCAGACGGTGAGAGGGCATTGAGGCTACCGTTCTCCAAATTCTCACGGCGATTCTTACCTGAGGCTTTTTCATTCTGCAAAGAAGCCTTCCACGCCATCTCCCGAACACGGATCCGACGTTCTTCGGCAATATCTTCCATGAGAAGAGGATAGACTAAATCCATACGCTCGATTCCATTCTGGGAATGAAATGGCTGGGCCGCCAACTGTTGTTGCTGAACAATCAAGTCCAATTGTGTGAGGATGTCACTGTTCATATGATCCAGAAGGTGGTTCTCCAGGAAACCCTCCATTTGCAACGCAATAAAGTTAAGCGATGCTTGCTTGAGATTGGTGATGTATGAGCATGAAACCTCATTCAAAATCCCAGCAACGTTTCTCATGTTGACAAAGCGACCAAGAACAAACTGACAGGACTCGATGAGACGGTGAAGCAAGAGCTCATTGGCAATAATCATGACCCCAAGGACAAGTTCGCCGAAGGTATCAAGATCTGGTGTAACCACATCATCAAACATCTCCGGTCCAACATCAGCATATATGTATTCTAACACATACGCAAAATGACGATGATTCATGTGCGAAAGGTCAATGGGGATAGGTTCACCTGGCCTCAACTTCTCCACTCTTACAGTGAGCCAAGCACCCCCAGAATGACCCTTGAACAACCCCTTGAAGTAAGGAACTCGTTGAATCAAAACGTCACGATGGACCAGAGTAGTCTTGCCACCATCCAGCTTGATTAAAACATCACCATCGGCCCGAAAGTTCCGATGCAGAATTGCATGACGAAAATCATAGTGAAGGTTAGGTCTGATGCTGTTCTGTAACCTCGCAGCAGCTTCCAAAGGTAGCATCTTCAAAGCTGCCGCTGTTTTCATGAGATCCACCCGAACTTGACGATGGCGATGGGCCCGGAACGGAGCAAAGCGGGTGAGATTCCAGAACTCGACAATAGTATCAGTGTACAGGAAATCAACAATGTTGATGAGACTGAAAAAGTCGAGATTCTGGAATACAATCTTGTACTGTCTATTGTTTCTTCTGATAGTGATGAATGGCCGAAGCTCCGGAGTCTCTTCTTCCGCACCACTTCCGAAGAGTTCCCGCAGAGGCTTGCTCCGCGCAGCTAAGATCCATGTGTGGGCTGGAATATTGATACTAGGCTCGGTCGCAGTCGATATGACCACATTGTAGGCAACCCTAGCATGAGCGTCCCTTTCGCTTTCAAGATAAGCTTGCATATCACTCTCAATATTGAGCGACATGAAAAGCTGGTCGGTGAAGAATCCCTTTCCGCTAATGAGGGTTCTAATCCCCGTAGTAGTTCCTGGCATCGCCTCACCAGCCCTCGTCAAGGCCACAAAGTCCTTTAATGGAAATAGTTCGCTGTAGTCTTCGCGGAGCTGAGGTTGCCTCACAGTCATCCAACTATTGGAGATAGGCAGTTCAGCCCTGATGACTGAGTACGCACCGTAAGTAGAGCTTCGAACAGCCACGGCTCCGGTGATGGTCGGGATACGCTGAAACTTAAACGCATCCCTCTTACCACTATCATGATTAGCGGACCTTAGCTTGCACTCCATAGTCTTTTCACGGCGAACTCGCTTCCAGACTGCTCCAGATTTGGTGCTGAGGATGACTGAGCTATCTTCACCGATGCCAACAGACGTGGCTTCATCCTTCCGGGCGTGCCAAACACGCTGTGGAACCGATACGGATGACTTCATCTTGTATGGGTTAGTAGTCGAGACAGCTAAAGCCTCATGATCCGATGTAGATTGAATATTCATGATGAAGACCTCACCACGGTCAGACAAGGTCGAAATGGTATCTCCGCCAGTAGAGATGAACACAGTCTTAGTTGACGAGACAACATTCCGGGACTTGCGAGACGATCTAGCACGTTGGACGCCGAAACCAGACATGATATCAATAGTCGGGAAACGCACGATGTTATATCCGTAGTTGGTGAAGACAATGATACTATGATTTTTGAGCAAACACACAGTAGCTTGATCGCTTGCCGAAACCATGCTAATAGGACTAGTAAACATAGACGCAGCGACCTTTCGAGGCAGAAATTGGGCTTGGAGGGACCGAGAATCGGCATCCATGAGAGCCAGCTGCCCAGAGTTGCGCCCCCATGTGTATAAAGAAGTCGATGTGAAGGCGACTGAATGGATTGCTGAAGCGGCCACGCCAATCACAACCTCCTTCTTGAGCGCATTGAAAACTTGTCTTGGCGTCAAGCTCATAGGCTCTTCCTCTGGCTTAGTAGGCAAAGGGAGAGTGTACCCAAGTTGACTGCAGGTGTTGGAGCCCCAAGTCCAAAGCTCACCATGATCTGTCACGGCCATGCTGTGGTTCTGACCGAGAGCAACAGTAACAACTCTCTTCTCGGCAAGAGAGTGTTGGACAGGAACAAAACGGAACTGTGTATTTTCATGACCCAACCCAAGACGTCCTCCTCTTCCAACGCCGGAAATGTACAGGTTCGAAAAGGGGTCATCAGTGATGATGGCGCTGTGAAACTTTGATAACACCACATCGCGGATCCTCAAAGTGCGAGATCTAATAACTTGGGGGATCCCGAGATCCGTCGGCACATCAGACTTGTAGAAGATCTCATCACTCAGCCAAGCCTTGTAAAATTCTTCAAACAGCTCTTCAGTGCGCTGCAACTGAATACGCTCAGGGAACTGCCGGTCATCACCATCACCAACGCCCAGCGAGTTGTTTTTATTGCTACCAAACATATAAACTTCAGTTTCCATATGCGAAAGATTGGTCAACAGTTGCGAATCAACTTCTTCCCCGGATTCCTCGGACTCTGACTCCAGATGGTCAAGTGCTTCCTCTATACGCGAAGCAGAGTTGGCACTGTGGATAAGAGGGTCCGTAGTTCTGATCGTGCAGCCATAGAGGTCGAAAGGACTGTTTCCCTCGAAATCCTTGGTCTTGATTAACTGTCCCGATTTTGACCCAAGTAGGTCATCACGTAGCATGTTTTGCTCCTTCTCAAGCAGAGCACGAGCAATGCTTACTTTGCCATGGTAAAGAGCCCGGTGGAGGGCATTCCAGCCATTTTCCAAGTCCTGGACGTAAAGATCTATTGAGGGTGCTCAATGAGAGCTTTAACAAAGCGGATGGCGTTAGGGTGAGCCAGAGACACCGCTCGGTGAAGTAACGTCAGCCCAGCATGATCACGAGTATTTAAGTCGGACTTGGAAAAAAGTAGTCTTTCCATTTCCTTCTTTGATTTTGAGGTCTTCGGGGATGTAGATGATGTTCCGCCGATGTTGAACTCCAATGAATCATCCAGGCCACCCGGGTAAATGCTCCGGAGCCCGAAGATCCTGAGCTTAATAATCGGCAAAACCGTCGACATCACGCTCCCAAAAGACCCTCCACAATTGGTGGGCCATGAATATAATATTGTAAGGTGCTCGAATGCACAATCAGTGCACGCCGAGCGGTGGCTCGTCTGGATGTCGATAATCCAGAAGAGACACAGGGCTGAGTCAGAAATGACACTGACTGATGGGAGATCAGATTAATGCAGTTGAATCTATCAAAACAGTCAGAAAAAGTCCATCATGATACTTAAATCAGGTCTCTATGTCTAGCTTTTAGGCTTACCAATCACAATATTTTGATATCCTCTTTAAATATGGCGGGATGTGGACACGGAGATGGAGGTGATAAGATAAGCTGAGGGAAACCACTAAACCCAGTACGGTGGTGCAGTGAAGGCGAATTAACAAAACAAGGACGAGATAATGAAAAGGGTGACTACAGAGAGTCTTTCTGCGGGTTGTGAAGCATGTTTACTGATGATGGAATGGTCAATTAAATGAACTCAGATCGCTCCCCAACCTCAGATAACGATGATGCTTCGACATTTCCCGAAATTCGCGGTCTGAGGTCATTTACGGGTCCCTAGAAGCTCCTGCTAGGGTAAGACAAGGTGCTACAAACCAGCCCGAAGAGGCTGTCGATATTGGGTTCTTAGGCAGTGAAAACACCTGAACACCGATATGTGACTAGTTTAAGGATTCATTAGGAAAAATCACTTAGATATCAAAAATAGTCATACCAATCTCATATAATAATTGCAGGCCTATGTAAAATATTTAATCTATTTACTTTAGATTTTTAGTGTGCTAGTGAATCGGATACCTACGCCGTTTTGACGAGAGGTGGACGGAGGATTACGGATCTCGTGGTATCTGTCTAAGGATCACCTGGAAGGGAAATATATTTGCTGTTTAGTCACAATGATACCATTGACCATAGGCATAGAGACCCAAGTAACGTAAGCTGCCAATATTGGAGATGGCATCAGAAAATGCACGATCAGATAGTATACAATAACCAAATTATTCATATTTGCCTGTCGCCCGCCCAGACCACATGCTTGCGGCGACTAATCACACCGCGCCTTGAGCTCTTCGCGAATAATTGTCAACGGATAGCAATTATCGGACATGGTCCCCGGAGTCAAAGCCCACAAAGTTGCGACTTCGCTAGCCCCCAGGTTCACTGGCTGGGAACACAGTGTTCCTATTGGTCAATGGCGCTGATGGCTCAATAGCTATCAAGGGTGACTCCCAATTTCTACCGGCGTCTCCACCATGTTCCCAGAGTAGTTTTAGGTCAAGTGAGCACACGACAGGCTCTGGTTCGGAAGGGATTTTGACGGTCAATGTAGTGTTGTGAATGCAGCAGAAATGGAAAAATCTACTGAGGTATTGACGATTAAATGAAGAGGAGGGTAGCAATTACACTGCATAATTACCAGAGATTTCCGAGGGTTGACTTGATCTAGCAATAGAGCCCAGGTGTGAGTGATTGTTTGTGTGCTTGTTTTTTGCACGTCCTGTAATGCTGGAGGGAGGCCGTTTTATGGGGGCATTTTACGAGGGTCATTGCCTGGTCGGTACAGTCAGACTGGTTGTCGGGTTCGGGGAAGAAGCACACATCATACGCTCACTGCCCTTTCTTGAGGTAGAAGCAGACGACTGACCAGGGTTATATATATATATATATATATATATATATTTTTTCAGGATCCGGTTGTTCACTCTTGACGATGCGAGCTGCAGCTAGCGGGTGGATTTAATTAGAGCCTGTATCCACTTAACCTTTAATCTTTCGATTCCGTTTGTCTTTTTAATTCTGGCCTCATTCTTAATATTGTCAACTTGAGTTTCTTTGACAGAGACCAAGTATTGTCTTTTGTTTGTTTATTTGCATCTAGATACCCCACGCGCCTGTTAATAGCCACCCAAAATGTCTACCGCCGACAAGCCTCTTCCCTTCGTCTACCAGTTCGGAGCTGGTAAGTGATATTTCTCACGCGAAGGTATCTTGTAGTCTTCTATTGGAGGTGATGGGTATTCAAGCAAATGTTTGCTGGAACACGACTTGATAGTACTTCTGTACACCATGTTAAGTTGTCTGAACCAATGGCGATTTACACGACAAATCCTGCGATGAGACGACCGCCGAATATATACGCTACAATATCGTCGGTTATTCGGGACTGATCATATATCTATATACATGATCTAAAGATACGAACGAACCCCTAGGCACAAGTGTTACTGACTGATATAGGCTACACGCTAGACTATACAGTCTGGGAGATCAA
This sequence comes from Meredithiella fracta, assembly GCA_023677585.1. Lineage (NCBI taxonomy): Eukaryota > Fungi > Ascomycota > Sordariomycetes > Microascales > Ceratocystidaceae > Meredithiella > Meredithiella fracta. Next base: position 546,399 of record JAGXCV010000007.1, read on the forward strand.
ATTATGAGAGCTATGGCACATCCAAGTGGATGCCAACGTACGATGTTAATATATATCTTGCTACTCCAATTTTTTTGTCCTGCCGTATCCTGTTTTAATGCTTATTGAAATCGCTAATCTTGAGATGTTACGAGATATGATCAACTTTGAGGATCACGTTAACTGACATGTTTGTATGCAGGTGCCATTGCTGGTGTCTCCGAGGTGTGTGATTCCGCCAAGTACTGCACATAATGTTTAGGACTTTGACTAACCCAGGAAATCTATGCATTATATAGATTCTGGTGATGTAAGTTGACTTGACAAGGTTACTCCTAAATGAAGGCATGATGTTAACGATCTGAACAGGTACCCTCTTGATGTCATCAAGACTCGCATGTGAGTAATAGTCGCAACTGCATGCTTCATTTAGTCACTTGATATTGACTATCAACAGCCAGCTCCAACCCGCCAACACCACTGGCGAGGAGGCCTACAAGGGCATGTTCGATTGCTTCAAGAAAATCGTCAAGCACGAAGGGTAAGCTCTAGTCTGTGTAACCTGCAGGTCTTCCTGAATTATCTAAATTGACAACTCCAAGCGCCTCCCGCCTGTACCGTGGTATCAATGCCCCCATCTTGATGGAAGCTCCCAAGCGTGCCACCAAGTTCGCTGCCAACGACGAGTGGGGTAAGTTCTACCGCAACATCTTCGGTGTTCCCACCATGACTCAACCCCTCTCTATTCTTACTGGTGCCACTGCTGGTGCCACCGAGTCTTTCGTCGTTGTTCCCTTCGAGCTCGTCAAGATTCGTCTCCAGGATAAGGCCTCTGCTGGCAAGTACACAGGCATGATCGATGTCATCAAGAAGACTGTCCGCAACGAAGGTCCTCTAGCCATGTTCAACGGTCTCGAATCCACCTTGTGGCGCCACATTGTTTGGAACGCCGGTTACTTTGGCTGCATTTTCCAGGTCCGCCAGCTCCTCCCCAAGGCCAAGAACAAGCAGGCCCAGATCGGTAACGACCTTGTCTCTGGTGCTGTTGGTGGTACCGTTGGTACTATCCTAAACACTCCCATGGACGTTGTCAAATCCCGCATTCAGAACACTGTCAAGGTTGCCGGCGTTACCCCAAGTACAACTGGGCCTGGCCCGGTGTTTTTACCATCGCCCGCGAGGAGGGCTTCGGTGCTCTGTACAAGGGTTTCCTGCCAAAGGTTCTCCGTCTGGGTCCCGGTGGTGGCATCCTGTTGGTTGTATTCACCGGTGTCATGGACCTTTTCCGTGGCATCCATTACGGCCCCGGTGCCCACTAAAGTCTTGTTAGTCAGTGAGGGCCTCAGAAGGTGTGAAGGCGACGATATTGCAAAAATGGAAACAAAAACACAGAAAAGGGTTAGGACTCGAATTTCGGGATTCATGTAATTTTGCAAATTTTACAAGATCAGTTTCATCTGCGAATGAAGCATTTCATTTATCAACAAAATTATTTTGGTTCTTTTACGAAATTGGTCACGTGATGTGATGTGATATCGTGAATATATGTTTATGTATGATATTTGGGTGTCTTTTTAATGTAGTTACCTCGTATCCTATGATTATCTCTATATAGTATTTACATCTCCTAATCATCAAACGTAATCTTCTTCGCCACCGGAGCCCCTCTCCCAATAATGATCTTCTGCTTCTGCTCCTGAGCTTTCCTCCTCGCCTCCCACGACGGATGCAACGCCCCCCCATCCATCGCATTCGCCACCTTCTTAACCTTCTCCTTCTCGTCGTTCAACTCAGTCCCCTTTTTCCACGGCTTACTGGAATCCCAAACAGCCCCGCGCTTCGCGTCCCATTCAGCGCCCCTTTTGGTGGTGGCGGCGGCTTGCTTGGCGTGATGTTTAGCCTTTTCGCCAAACTTTTTGTCCCAGATTGCTTGACGTTGGCGTTGTCCGAGGCGGTTTTTACGTTGAGGAGCAATATCGAGGTCGGAGGCTTCGGATTCGGAACCGGAAATGTAGCCGCCCATAAGCGACGGGAGGAAAGACGATTCACTGGATTTCCCTTTTGATGGCTTGGTGCGCGCACAGGATGTAAGGACTTCATCTTCAGAAGAGAATTCGTCATTGTCGTCATCTTCAGAGTCACCTTCGGCGTCAGAGTCGCTAAAGCCGCCGAATTCTTTTTCATTGCCGGGGTTGATGTCGCCACCGCTGAGGGCGTTAAGGTCGATGCCTTCTAATAGGAATTTTCTCATTTCGTCTCTCTTTTCTTGCGTCGTCATTTTCCGTTCGGGGTCAATGGGTCCAGGTTTAGTCACCTCCTTGATCACCATAACCTTCACCTCCTTCTCTTCCCCCTCATTCTTCTCCGCCTCGAAATCCGCCTTGCGTTTCCGCACCTTCTTCTCAGGTTGCTGGACGTCAAGGAGTATACACATCTCTTTTATTATCTTGTCGATAGTTTGGCGGACATTGGGGCGGCTGAAGAGACTGCTGGTAACAGTGTGTAACGCGACTTTCTGCTCTTCGGAAATATTAGAGCGGGGGACGCCACGTTTTACGAATTCGGGGAGCTCGGGGTGTTTCGAGATGACGGGAATGCGGTTGAGGACGGAGGAGAGGTGGGCGGCGGCGGTTTGCTCGAGGTCGAGGGACTGAGGGGAGTTAGTATTTGGGAGGTGATCGAGTTGAGGTAGAGCATGAGACAAACCTTGAGAATTGTGACTTCGAGGTCGAGTTTTTGGTTTTTGTCAGGGGTGATGCCGGGTTCCCGGAGTCTCTTAGCTAATCTCTGTCTTTCGAAGCCTTTGGCTGTCTTGATGGCTTTGAAGACATCATGGAGAGATTTCGCTAAGGATTTTTCGATAGTGAGAACTTCTCTCTTGTATTTGACCATGATGACGATTTGGTGTAATAATTAATTGAAGAAGAATAAGTAGGATACTGGTAGTGTATTAGTACTATTGTGGTGGTGTGGCATTGTTGGATGATTATGACGTTTTGCAAACTTTTATCTTAGGCAAATTTTGGATAGAGTTGGACTTTTTTTTGAAAGGAAACTTAATTGAGTAGAGGGGTTCGTGCGGATAAAAGGTACACACTGTTGGAGTATATTGAAAATGAGTTGTTTAGTACAGTATCTATACGGTTTCATACATAAGAAATTGGGGTTAGTTAAAGTAGTTGTTTTCTGTAAGAAAACAACGGTCATAAAGACATGATGATAACGGGTTGTTATTTGATAACAGGTCACTGAATGATTAGACTCACTCGTGCATGAGCATAAGGGGGCGACATTTGATCGATATGAAAGACTACTCGCGAGTCAAAAGACGGGACCTCCAGAAATGGATTGCTGTGATTCCATGAAAGTGCATGATGGGATACGCTTGATGATTTATACAACAATTAGAGTGAGATCTCAAACCGGAAGAGGGTGAGTTACACACATCAAGTATATATCAAAAACAAATCATGATAAACAGTATAAATGTCAATCATGCCTTTTGTAGAAAACCTAGTAAATCAAACAACTATATCATCTAATCATCTTACTATCCATCCAATGATCTCTCCCTTCTTCTCCGCCCAAGGCCCAACCTGCCTCATAACTGGCGGTATCACTAGCATCGACCTCCTCCTAACAACCGCTCTTCTTAACGCCGATATTACCCACATCTACATCTACAGCCACCGTCTTTCTGTTCTTAATGGTGCAGTTACCCAACTTAACCGTCTTGATGTCATCACCTCCATTGTTTGTGACATAACGTCCATTGAGTCTTTAAGGTCTCTTACTACCCAGATTAAAAGGAATCGGAATACCTAAATTTGGTCGTTTGCAATTCTGGCATCTCCGGGCCGTCAGTGGGGCCGCCCTCGACCGATGAAACCGCCGATGTATGGGCCGAAAGACATATGGCCAAGGGAATGACCGGGTTCACCGAGATGTTCAACATAAACATGAGTTCGGTATCGTTCATCATGATGGTCTGTTTAAATTTGTTAGATAAAGGGAATAAGAAGGGTGTTGTCGAGCAGAATTTGAGTGTTGTGGTGATTAGTTCGATTAGGGAGTTCAATAAGACGTGTACGGCGGGGTGGGTGTATGGCCAGTCGAAGACGGCTAAGACGCATTTGGCGAAGCAGTTGTCGGCGTTTTTCCCAAGTGGAATATCTAATAAGTTAACATGAGATCGAGCATCGTAAAGGCATCCACTAACATCTTCATAGTGCAAACTTCATCTGCCCAAGCTGTAAGTACTTTTCAAGCATTCACAAGCAAACTTCGATATATTAGGTACTAACTACCAATAGTCTTCCCTAGTGACATATCCACTCCCTTCCTCACTACCGCTGGCATCTCCGAGGGTAACCCTGAAATTCCCACCTACATGGTCCCCTATGATCGCATCAGCAATGACTCCGACATAGCTAGAGCTATCCTCTATCTCTCTTCCAAAGCTGGCGCCTACTTTAACGGAACATGCCTAGTAGTCGATAGTAGCCGCATGACGACATTCCCATCAACCTTCTAATTTAGCTTTAACATGCAACTTAGAAGTTTCCCGAGGACGAACGGGAAGACCGGCGGTGATGTAGGCGGAATCGACCATCTCCATTTGCTTGATGCTGTCTTCGCCAGTCACCCAATGCAAGACATCTTTTTCGCGAACTTTGTTCACAAATTGCTCCAATTGGTGCCGATATGAAGTCCAATAATCGGCGTCATGTTGCGTAGGGTCACCAGCTTCGGCCCAGGTGTAGCCGGTGAGGTTCTTTGCTTCAGTCCAAGTCTTGGTGACCTGACCATCAGATGACTTGATGTGGTATTCATCGGTGACTGTGATGTAGTGATAGATGACCGAGAGCATGTGGTTGTAGAAGTAGATCTTCCTCGTCTTAGTCTTGGTCTGGTCATCCGGGAGTTCCTTATCAGCAACCGGCACCGGCTTGTGAACGACTGTGATCTGAGGTGCTTCAAACCCTGCCTTTGTACCTTTTAAATTCGCTGACGTCACGCCGACTCCACCATTCCTCAACTTCCACTCTGCCCTGAAGCAACGATCAATGAACTTCTCTTCCTCTCCCATGATTTTGACATCACACTTCAGACATTCAGCTTCTCCTGCAATCTGCCTCAACGAACTGATCGAGTACGTTCCCAAATCCATGATTGTCCCCCCAGCTAAATCAAACTTGAACCGAATGTCATCATCTGAAAAAATGAACCCCGGAAACGTCACCCGGATGTCAATGTTCTCGATACTCTCCCGATCGACCTGCATCAAAAACAATGCCCAACTGGGCTGAAACCGATAATGGAACGCCTCCAATAATACCGGCGAATCATCCCCTCTCAAAGCCGGATGTTCAAACAACCTCTTCGCATCCTCCGCATTGGCGACCGACGGCTTCTCTAGCAGCACATGTTTCCCCGCTAACAATGCCTTCACTGCCCATTCACCATGGGCACTATTCGGAAGCGGAACGTAAACACAATCGACTTTGTTATCATCAATGACATCTTGGTAAGTGGCATGGACTTTTGGGATACCCCAAGTCTCAGCGTAGGCTTTCGCTTTAGCTTGGTCACGGGCGGCAACGCAGTAAATGATGACGCCAGAGTGGGTGCGGGCGGGTTTGATGAGGGCGCCGGGGCTAGGTGGGGGTTAGATGCGGGGCTGCATTACTGAGGGCCAATGGATGGATGACTAACGCGATATTTGCGGCGCCGAGAATACCGAATCTCAAAGCGTCGGGGGCTTTCTCGACTATCTGCGGTGGATGATAAAATGCACGGTAGTTTCTTCTAATCAAATCAAAAACCATCTTGATATTCGGTTAATTCTTTTTAAAATTTTGCTAATATTGATATTGAGTGTTGATGTAAGTTGAGGACGCCCGAGACATTTATGCACAATCACTTATTTTCTAAATGAGGAAAACTTCCAACTGAGCCGCGCCCCAAAAGCGTGAAAAGGGTTCCATTGGCCTTGATAACGCGGCCGATATCGCCACTGATTACGGCAGGAACGACACACGGCAAGAACGCGGAAACAAGGCCAAAGGAAATGGTAGGAACGAAGGTTGTGTAAATAGAAAGAAGTTAAAAGTCTATTTCCTTTTTGGGCAAAATTTGTAAGCGATAAGGCTCGGAGTTGGATTCAAAGTGATGAATGGGTATTTGGGATGGGAAGGAAGTGGCGTAAGCGCTATGAATTTTGTGGTTAAGTCAGAGTCGTGATGGAGCTTAGGTGTGAATGTTCTATTTTCGATATCATCACCGGGGATTTCTCCGCGATTTAGTCTAGATCAATAGCTTCCACACCACTCAAGATGAAATCTTCATCCTGATATCTCGTATCGTCCGTCTGGCTTCCAACCCCTCGCTTCCATCAATCGGTGGCGTATCAACCCCGCAACATGTCCCGATACTCCCCGTCTCCGCAGCATACATGATTCAATCGATATCCCCGGCCCAAAAGCACACCCCACGACATACTCCTTTGGTACTCCATCAATGGCCATCTTATCCATCTCCTTACTCGTCAATTTATCCATGACGCTAAAGACAGTCGCTGAACTCGAATTTCCATGCTTCATGTAAACATCGTAACTTGCTCTCATCATCTCCGCCTTAAGCCCCATCGACTTCTCAATCCCCGTCAAGATAGTCAACCCACCCGGATGCACCGCCCAATCGAAGTCCTGCGGTTTCGTCTTCCCGGCCGGAACCTTCTCCATAGTTGCCATCAAATTCCTAAATGTCTTCGGCATGATGCCCGCCGCCTCTTTTGGCACACTCGGTTTCAAGACGACCTTCCAGCCCATCGGATCTGCATCGAAGCCTAATGCATCCTCCGTATCCGGAATCACTTGATATTGCCATCCTAATAGATCGTACACTGGCACCGCCGTCTTCCTCGTATGTCCAATATTGTTACTCAGAACCAACGCCGAACCACAATCCGAGAACAGAACCGGTGCGATCCGCATTTCCTGAGTCTCGTTGATAGAGTCAAGCTCACTGCGCACCAACGTCGTGCTCACCTCCAAAGCAATGCAAAGAATCCGCGCCGGTTTATTCCGCGCTGTGCGGCCTAGCGCCAAATTCGCTCCCGTCCTCAACGTAGCCAACCCGCCACTGCAGCCCACTCCGTGTAAAAGGATACGCTCTACTTGATGTGTGACACCCAGTTCCTTCGCCAAGAAGTGATCAAAGCCGGGATTCGCGCTGTCGGTACACGTCGTGGTGACAATGTGGGTTAATTCGGATACCTCGACACCCGCTTTCGCTAGAGCTTTCTTTGATGCCTCAACGGCTAGTGGCAGCCCGTAGACCATGAAGGCGCTGTGCAGTTCGGCGATGGTCGGTGGCCGGTCCATGTTGACTAGGGGGTGATCTGGCTGCCCGATGGAGGAGCGGGTTTCGATGCCGGTGAAGTTGTTGATGGAGAGAAGTTTAGACATTCTAAAGGATGTTAGGACAGGCGGTTAAGGGATCACATAAAGGAGGATCTTACGCAGGAGATTCAGGGTAGAATCTTTTGGCGATGATTTCGAGGGCGGAGGCGGGGAGGGAGTAGGGAGGGTACTCGGCGGCGATCCCGAGGATGGAGAGGTTGATGTCTCCGAAGGTTTCGGTAGTCATGTTGGTGGTTGGTAGTAAGTGAATTAAGTGTAGAAATAAGAATAAATAGTGAATGATTTTGTAGAATCTAGTGTTTATTCAAAAATATATATCGATATAAAATCACCAAGAAAAAGAGAACATCGCCAATTCCTTTCATACAGACATGCTCCGTGTTATATACATCCTCCTAACAAACAATTCACCCCGTTTCCGGCCCCAGACGGTCAGGGACGATAAACCCCATTCCATCCATGTTCCCATCGTCCAAAGTCAAAGCAAAGGTTCTCGGTTAGCTTGGGCCGTGTTGTACATGGTACCCAGTGAGAACGTGACTATCTGGCCATAATTATATCTAGGCATTCCGTAGCATCATAAAGATCAAAGAGGACATATTGCGATGCATAAATGGAATCTGTAGGAAGTAATAGATGCGGGTAGATAGTGGTTTCAAAAAACATGAGGATAGACGTTGGGTGGGGCTGAGTATGTACGATGATGATAAGGATTGGCGGTGATTGGCTGGGGTTTTGGTAATACCGTATGCATGTCAGAAGGGAAGAAGCATCAGGATGAGACTCATCGGGACGACATAATTTCCGAGAGCTCCAAAAGGCTAAGTATAATGATTGTTTGGAATTATAAGAAGGCTAATTAATAGCTAGTAGACGGTTGGAAGATTTCCATCCTGTCTTCTCGCGCTGCTGTGGGTTCGGGAGGAGGGTGGCTGAGACACTGAAAGGGAAATGGGGAGAAGGCACCAAGAGACAGGTTGAAGAGATAGAGGGTCGTGCACTGATAGAGTGAGGGTTTATCGTGGAGTTATTCCGGACTAGAAGAGGGAGGTAATGTTTTGTTTGGCTTGTGATGGCGGTTGGTGGGCAGTGATGTTTATAGCATCTATCACTCCATAAACTAGTAACGATTGTGTAGAACGAGAATAAAATTACCCATACAAAAAACTTTAATTCTCCTTGCTTCTTTTCTCTCCCCAGTCGGACTTCATCTCCCACTTCCCTTCAATCAACTCCAAATACTCCGTCTCCCACCATCCCCAGGATCATCACCGTTCACGCTCTAGCTACTAACCCACCATCATCTCTATCTTAATCCAGAACTGAGGCTGTTACAGGAGAGCTCGTGATGGCATGGTCTGGAGATCCCAGGTTCCTGGATTTGAAACATGGGAGAGGACATGCCTTGAGTTTGATTGGGTTCAGCAGTGACAATAACCGGTTTATGAAAGGCCAAAAAAGGATTTATCATCGTCTATTAAAAATCCATCTACCCATCCATTTATCACGACATCATTGCTCCCCACACCACACTACTTTCTCGTATCGCAACCCTCAGCGTCATCACAACCTCCCATCAATCCCCCGATGAACCTTATTCTCTCGCGCCATCTTTCCAGAGCTTCATGTTGCGCCGCCCCGATCAGCAGAGTTGGCATTGCCCCAACCAAATAATGGGAGCTAAGAGTAGCGGGATGCATCGAGGGGGTCACGTAGCCTAATGGCAAGGTATTTAACTATAAATCAAAATATTTTAGGTTCGAATCCCATCGTGATCAATTATTTCTGCTTCTGAGCAGTCTGGGTAGCCTATGTGTCTTTTTATGATCCTCTGGGTCCATTCACCTCAGCTCAGACCTCTATGCCTCACCATCACATACAGCTTATTGCCTTTGCCGTATTCCCGATACATTCCTGGCATCTAGGACTCACATAACTAGTGTTATAACCAACTATTAACGAAGATAAGATGAGACCTGCTTGTAATGACTTAATAGAACCATATTCTAAAACAACAATAGATTTAGAATAGTGTTTGTTCCTCTAGTAACAACAGGAACGTTAGCTGAAAAGACATTGTGTTGTGCTTATAAGTTAATTTTCAATGATAGTAGGGATGAAGGAGATTGATAGATGTGACTTATAGGAGTTTGGATAGATTAAGTATGACAAGATGATTTTTGAGTCGATACCAGATACCTATGGATCCTCGCTTTTCTGAATCCTAACTTTGATCCCATCATCACTACTATCATTATCTAATCTCCCGCAGTTTCCCAGTTCTTCACCTTCACCCTCAATCACCACGACCCATGACCTCCTTCTTAATTTCATACTCCCTTATCTTATCTCATTATCTCGCCCACAATGTCCTCTCTCTCCCCAACAATCCCTTTTCTTCTTCACATCCTCATTGAAACCCTTGCCGGTCTCACTTTCATTCTCACCCCCCGCCGTCAACTCCCCTCCGCATCCCCTCCCGCCACCCTCCTCCTTCAATCATACGGCGGCACCCTCCTCACCACCGTACTGATCGCTTTAATATTCACCGTCCGGCCCGACGGCTTCAACGCGACGGCTCGGATGGTCGCGGGGGCCTTTGCGTTTGGCCATGTTTGGCCGTGTCATAGGGCTGTGAGAAGGATCACGAGGGGAAGGGAGAAGGTGAGTAGGTTCCTGGGAGGGCCGATTGTGCACTTAGGGGTTCATTTGGCGATGGTGGGGTTGTTTGTATATGTAGCGGTTGTCGGTGAATAGGAAAGCAGTTACTTAGATTTCAATATTTTATCTATTCAAGACATTCCTTGCCGTGACCATTTTTGCCCTCACATCATTAACTATAACCTGGTATAAATCTATCCCCGCATAACCTCGACCCTTTATTTTCCCTAATTCCTGAACAATTTCAAACTCTCTTCTTCCATATCAATATCCTCTCCCTCACCCTCACTTGCCACCTCCTCCTCCAACACAACCCTCTGCCCCAACAATGTCGCAAACAACCTATCCACCGCCTCCTCCTCCCACTGCCTCCGGTCCTCCGCTGCCATAAAACTCTGCAACTTCTCATGCACCGTAAACTTCAACTTGCGCCCCCTACTCGCCTTCCTATCCACTACCTTCCGGGTTTTCGCCTCTTTAATCGCTGCCCACCGCACCGTCGCAACGGCAGTCCCCACACTCGCATCCGTCTCAGATATCCGTTGGTCCACGAGCTCCTTAAGTAGCAGTTGGTAGAAGTCGGCATCGTCGTAAACGTATTCGTCCTCGGCAATTTTCCTGGTGGTGTGCACAGGGGCACATGATCTAGGGATTTGCGTACGCTTAACAAGTCTAGAAGGGTCCGACAATTGATCCTCGAGCACCGTGCAGATGGGGTTTATCGACTGGTTGATACGGTCTCTAGTGGAGGGCCCGACACGTTTTGACCATTTGTTGAGCGTAACTCTGCGGTACTTTAACGCCTCTGTCTCATCCTTCTGCATGTACCCCCAAACCGTCTCCGTTGCCGTCGTCCGATCAATCTTATGCTTCCGCTTCTTCCCCCCCTTGTACACTGAGTTCGTCAAGTCCGCCCGAATACCCTCCAGAGTATTCCATAGCGTAAGCGTGGCTTCCTCGGCGGCATCTTCAGCAGTGATGTCGATGATGGGATCAGGGTCAGCGATGGGGAGGGTGTTGATAGAGACAAGGGCTTTTTGGAGGCGGATACGGAAGTTGAGGAGGCCGTCGAAGAGTTTGCGTTGATCGCGGATGGCGAGGCCTTTGGTAACCTCTTGTTTAGCGGCTTCAGAGAGGGCGGAAAGGTGGGAAGTAGAGTTGAAAGACTTGTTAATGGTTTCATCTTCTTCGTCTTCATCCTCCTCCTCATCCTCTTCATCTTCATCCGCCTCATCTTCATCCTCGCTCCTAGAAATACTCTGAAGAGCAGCCAAGGTCTCCTCATCAAGTTCAACATCCTCCTCGTCACCTTCCTCCAACTCCTCCGACCTCTCGTCATCCACCTTGACCCCCCCCCTCATCTCCCCCTGTGCATCTTCAAACTCATCCTCCGACCCCGACATAAAGTCTGCCGCCCGCGGCCTAACCTTTTTGGCCTCCTTTGGGTTCGAGCTCCCCCTAAACTTAAAATTCTCCGTAAAATCCTCATCCGACTCGGCAAACACCGCATCACTGTCAATTACTTCATCTTCAGTGATGCGGACAGCATCTTTTGTGATATCCGCAGTATCCGGATCGTCAAATTCCTCGTCGTTGGATTCTTCAGAGTCTTCTTCAGAAGGGAGGCCGTCGCTATTATTGTCGAGAGCATCACGGGAAATACAAGAGCCGCTATACTTGGGACCGAGGATCAAGCCTTCATTCTTGCGAAGCTTGCTCTTACTATAAAAGCACAAATTGTCAGTATTCTAATCACTAGTAATATTGAACCTTCTCACCAATAGAACTTACTCGATGGAAGCATAGTGCTCAGTACCGGCATTATCATTCTCGCTTTCATCACTCTCCTCATCATCCAAAGCCTGTTCTCTCTCAGGGTCAAAATCAACTAAGAACAAAACATTCCATTAGTCCAAGTTCCATCATCTTCATTCTTCACTCAATTCTCATAAACTTACCAGGCTTCTTCTTGTTTTCGTACATCTGCGCTAATTGACGCGCACGTCCGGTCAGCTTCATACTTATTTTTGTAATATAGATAGTCAGGACGACGTTGATGATTGCGGGATTCGAGGCGGAAGGCGTCGTTGCACACGCAATTGAGTATCGCAAAACTTGCTATAGTAATGGATTGTGGTTTTTTTTAGTGGGGCGGGTGATAAAGTAATGGCAAGGGTTCTTATCTACCCTTGTAACCCTATGTTTGTGATGATTTACATTGATGTAGCCATGTTAGAGAGATTATAAATTAGGTTAGTTAGTGTGAAACAAGAAAGAACATAAAAACGTCTTTGTTAATTAAAGTACATAATCATTATTCTACTCTCGAATTGACTTTGGCACATTAGTTCTGACGACTTTGGAATAGTGGATTTTCATTGTATATACCAGGATTATATCAAACGACCAAGTGCCTTCCTCACTAGCATATTTTGTGTTACATGCACATTATCTCCACTGCAACTCATCTATAATCAAACCATTCAACTTCAGACAATAAAAACAAGTACTCAATTGATTTTATATCATCAATCACATCTTTCAATTCCTCTCACAATGTCCAAACCCAAAAACTGGCCGTCCCATCTTACATACATCTCCTTCCCCAAACATTCCCCACCCTCACCAAACACCAACTCACCATTCTCCGCACCTGCCCTCCCACTCTCCCCCGCCTCACCCCTGATCAATGCCGACTCCCCTTCCCCAACGCCAAAATAACCCTCATATCCAGCCCTTCGCACCCCGCCCACGGCCAATCCGGCCTCTTCGCCACCAAAAAGCTCCTCCCCGGCACCCTCATCCTCCTTTATCTCGGGCTCGTCCATCCACCGTCAGCCACCAACGAGAAATCCGATTACGACCTATGGCTCGACCATGACGCCGAGATTGCTGTGGATGCAGCAACGGTTGGGAATGAGGCGAGATTTATTAATGATTATCGGGGGGTGGGCGAGAGGGCAAATGCGGAGTTTCGGGAGGTGTGGAGTGGGAAGCATGGGGAAAGATGTATGGCAGTTTTTGTTTTGGAGGAGGGAGGAGTAAGAAAGGGGTGGGGGATTGGAAAGGGGAAGAAATTTTGGTGAGTTACGGAAAGGGGTTTTGGGAAAAGAGAGTGGAGGAGAGTGATGATAGGGAGTAAGGGTTCAGGCATGTGATAGAGTGAGAGAAGGTAGATGTATACTTGGTGGTTGTAATATATTTCATCTAACAGGGAAGAGATAATACAGACATCATGTTTGGTTTCAGGGTTGCGTTATCGAATGATAAAGTATGTTGCTTGTGTCTACATGTGCACGACATATGCTCACACATATCACGATAACCCCCAAATAATGTAACCCTTAATCCATTCCCCTCCGTAACTAACTTTTGTTCTCGTCAACTCATATCCGGTCCATACCAATTCCGAGAGAGTATGCCGATCCTCCCGTCACTATCCCATCCTCAATACAATAAATATCTATTCCCGGGGTCCTCCGCCACATGTTCCCCATCTCCAATTCCAAATCCCAATCCAAACCTTCCCACTCTCATCCCGTCCCAGCCTAAACCTTTCTCATTGGACCTTCCGGGCAATTCGGACCGGAATCGCCCATGGGATCAAATAAGTATCGAGGCCTGCGAGGTTACGGCATGTCTCTAGGTGGGACCTATAAATACCCGGGTTTTTCCGGGTGGGTCTAGGGTTGCAAAATAGAGAGGTAACATTTGGTTGGTGATGTCATTGGGGATGATAGGGGCCGAGTGGCGGTGGGTGTACGGATTGGTTTCCGGTTATGTTGATGCTGATACGGAGGTTTCCGGATTATTGGGAGCCTGTCATGTACATCTGGGATCCGTGTCGAGCTGTAAGTGGCTATTGCGACTCCCTCCATGATTAAATTTGCCTCGCGGCTGATTATATCATAATACAAAAATACTAAACACCCATTACCAATCAGGAAAGTCCGGAACCCACACACCGCGCAAATCGCCAAATCCAATCAAGATCAAACTAGATGCTATCGGGATCACCACTCTACCCATCGCCCTCGCTAACCAGTCGGCCATACAGCTAATTCATAATGCCAAATGTCCAATTTGTCAAAAAAAGGCAATCCAGTGGCTGTTGTGAAAGCGGGTGAATGCAGGTTGTGTCGAGTCAGGTGCTGGACGGATTGGCTGTTGGTTTATTGGCTGGATGAACGGATATTGTAATATGGGTTGTTTTTGACAATATTGGGGATATTGCTTGCGCCAGTGAGGGATTCAATAGTGAGAGAGACTACTTTGCCAGACGAAGGAAATTAGTATTAGCGAGAGGATGGGAATGGAGGATCGGGATATGGACCCCGGTACGATGTGGTTATTACTCGATAGAATTTGACATCTAATAACCTTAGTGTTTATTTCAGCATATACGAACCATCAGCTCTCGCCACCACCAGAAACCAATCCCCTGACTAAGACATACTAAACTGTCTAACGGAAATCTCCATCACCGTCAAAAGGCCCTGTAAGGATAGAACCGCCAATTGGCTGCAGTCATTGGATGGGAAGGGTGCTTGTTTATTGTGCGCTCACGCTAAATATCAGGTGGAAAGAGGATGCAATGATTAGTGGAGTTCTAGAGGCTATTAGAGGAAGGATCCTGTGGGCTGGGGAGGGATCCACTTGGGATGACGGTGGGGGGTGTATGGAGACTTACGGGCTGGCGGAGGGGGAATGGGGATAAGAATGTGGATGGTTGATGGTGAAGACGCGAGGTTGTTGATAAAGGTTTGGAATAGTTGAATATAGTTATGAGAGTATCGTAGGATGCCTATGAGAGCCCATGAAAATGCCTTTTCCACAAACAAGTATCCCATACTCTACCGCCTACCCACCTCCTACCCACTTTACATAACCTCTCTAGGGTCCCATATTTCGCCTACGCGGAATATCACCAACGGAAATTATCCCTTCCATCCCTCTCCCCATCCCCTATCATCAACTAACTGCCTGATCGGCCCCCTCTCTTTCCCAAATCACCCATTCTCTATTCCCTACTTACACCAAACCCTCCAATACGACCTCGCCAACCCGTTTCTTACATTGTCTACCCGTAACCATCACAATTGCACAAGCCACATAATGGGATCCCATGTTCCCGTATGCACCGCGACGTCATAATCACGATGCTAGAGAGGAGCTAGACAGGATAGGCAGGCTAATGAATATGAATCACGTAAATGAAAGGAAATGCAAATTGCGATTGGAAGTGTATTTGATTCAACTTCCATTAAAGGACATCGTCAAATGAACCTTTAGACACACAAACTAGTAACTATGCGATATCTGTCATTTCCGCTTAGTAGAACCCCTTACCCATCAACGGCGTACTCGGAACCAGCCAGACGTCAAGCCGTCAATCCAGATCGACCACTATCGGTTTCCAGAACCCAACGAGACCCCCGATGACCGCTATTAGCCACCATAATCCACCTAGAAAAACCAAAGAATAAAAACTAAAAAGAAATGAATATATCCCATATGAAACTCCCGGATTGCCCGCTGAAACCCGCTATAATAAACCCAACCAACCGTACCAGATAGAAAGTGAAAAAGAAAAAATAAACAAATTCCGATATCGAAATCTCATCGATATGTAAAAGAAAACCCAGAAGATGAATGCGCACATCTAAATGCCCATGATGATAATTCGATCAATAGTATAGTCAATGCCGGACTTTTCCAAGGCCCCAAGCCAACCATCCAGTCAACCCGCACTGTAAAACGCCATAGAAAAGAAAAAAAAAAAAAGATGAACCCAAATATAAACAAACACATATAAAAACACATCGCATCAGCAAAAGAGGATCATCCCTCTAGCAAGACACTGAGGGCCACACAGTGGTATCCCCATACGCCTCACCATCCACCGGCGCCGCATAGTATTCGCCGCCGACAATCGTTCGGTCAGGAACCTCGGTGCAGTAGTCAAAGGGCGAAGAAGCCTGCAGCGGGTACTCGTCGAAGAAAGAGTCCATATTGGCGGTGCCGTTAGGAGTAACCGCGGGGATTCCCTCAGGGATCATGGCGGCGTGTTGTGCGTTGACGGCAGCGACGAGGTCGACATCAAGAGATGAATTTGACGAGACATAGCCAGAAGTCTCGGTGGCGTACGAGTCCATAGAGGAAGCTCTGGTGGGCTCAATATCGGGAACAGATTGGAGAAACCCAGTGCTGAAAGGCATGGGGCTATTCAAAGAATTATCGAACAACCCATTGTTCTCAAGGCTCGCGCTCAACAGCATATCCAGCTGGCTAGTCTGATCCGCAAATGCATTGAACTCGGCAGCCCGCTGGGTATCCACCGTTGGGAACGAAAAGTTGCTAAGGCCCCGCTGAATCATATTCGGGAACGCAGGCGTCGTCGGCGTCTCCCCAGCCATGCTGCCAAACATACCCATACCGCCTAGCGCCTGTGGGCTAAACAACCCCGGGCTATTCAACTGGCTTCCGGGAATCGGGCTCATCAGGGACCCTGGGAAGCCTTCATTGTACGCCGAAGATATCGGCATGGTGAATGGCATAGGACGCTGCGAGGTCTTTTGCTTGTGCGCGAGTTTTTGGCGTTGGTGGTGATCAAGCATTTGGGTCGAGTCGGTGTGACGACGGCGACGTTGGGTGGCCGCGAGGGCCGGCAGAGGCTGCGATTGGGTAGATTGGCAAGAAGTAGAACGTTCGCGGCGTGATTGGACGACGGGGACCGAGTCCATGGCCGGAGTTGGCGAAGAGTTGGGAAGCATGGGAACCGACTTAAGTTTACAGCAGGTGCACTCGGAGCCGTGATTGCAGCAGCAGGTTTCTGGAAGGGAATATATTAGCCTTTGATGTCACCACGGGATAAACTATGACATGTATTTCTCGTTTGTTGGTTGACAAGCAATGGGCTTGCTTGGTAGAATAGAAAAGAATTGGTGTCTTACCACTATGGCCTTCGACAGGAGGCTGAAGATGGACACACTTCATCTTGAGCGCTTTCTCACCACAGTCACACTTGATGTGCGCGCTGCGACTCTTCCGGGACTGTTTACACTCAGAGCATTGAGTGACGGGGCGGCCCTTACGGTTGATGACACGAAGTTCACGGTCTATAGTGAAAGAGAGTAATTAGTTGACTGACTCTCGATACCTGTGATCACTTTGCGCCTGTTCCCAGCTGAGACCTTTCAGCTTCATGTCATCCTTGTAGCCATGTTGAAGTACGTTGTGCCAACGCCATCATACCATCGGCACTCGACTTTTGTGCCATATCGACGAGACAATGGCTTCTGTTGTGTTCCCGGGATTGAATGGGCAGCAATTGGCCGTGGTTGGTCTCAATATAGGGCATACGGTGAAGAGGCGTGCTGGGTGCTCGGCGCATGGACGAAGGAACGGTAGATCGACTTACTGCTATGTTGGCAGGTACTGACTCTGTGGCCGCGGATGCAAGCATCGCAAGCCATCTTGACGCCCTGTACTAACATATTGGCGGCTGTGTTGTGTGTAGATTTAGGTGAGGGTGGTAAAGGATAATTGGCGATATAAGGACGAAGGTGGTGGGTAATTCGTCTTTCCAAGCGTAATACAGTATATATAAAAGGGTGTCTTTTTGTCTTTGTTCCAAAACCAAATGTTGCTGATTATAGGTGGGTTGTTGTTGCTTCAAGCCAAACTGTTGTGTGGTATACAAGCGTCCAGTATATTCAAGATATAGCACTGTCCAGGGCTTTTCTATCCAGCGTCAAGCCAAAAGATCCAAAAGGTAACAATCCTTCGAGTAACGTATTTTAGATGGTGTCTATTCGTAAAGGTAGATAAACAAGTTGGTCGAAGAGAAAAGGGCTTGAACAAGTAGTCGATGTATAAGGCGAAGTGAGGTGAGGTTAAGAGTACGTGTGTATGTCTGTTTGTGTGTGAGCTTCAGTTTCAGGTCTGACAAGATCCAGTGTCTGAGAGAGGATATATAAAAAGAAAGAAAAAGAAAACAAAAAGGGTTAAAAATAATATAAAGTAAAATAACACGAGACTAGAAAAGAGGAAGATCAGAAGGAAACCGAGCAAGCAGGTGTAAGAGGTCGAAATAGTAGTATATATGGAAACATGATGCGATGGCCCAGGTTCAAGGAACCTGTCGGGAAACCCAGTAAGAGCAACCCACAAGGAAACCCAGAAACAGAACAAGAAATCAAAGCTCTACACTCCCCATGAAGCCATGAAGCAAGCCTGCACTAACACACCTCGTTGAGGGAACTCAAAACACCCCGACACATCCTCACCAGGTCTGAGAGGAAATACCACCCACAAAGCACCTCGACCACTCTACCAGAGCTGCTGTCCGGGCGTTCTACTGCTAACTACTGCCAACTAACTTAGCACCGCAGCGTGAGCCTGGGAGTAGGAGTGGGAGTGGCCTGAACCTGGATCAGGGCCTGGGTCAACGATACCTAGTCTGGCTCGGCAGGGCTCAAAGTGGGCCAGTGCTTGCTACCCTGTATTGTCGCCCCCCCTCTCGTCCTCTCGGCCACAAGAGCCCACCCCCTGTTGTGCTATTAGCAGCCGCTATTAAACTTGCAGCACCCAACTGATAACCCCCAGTCACCTGCCATCATGGCCCTCTTTGTCCGCCCCGACGCTCACTATGGTTTAGTGGACGTGAGGCACACTAGAGCTCGCCAAGGGGTGTGTGAAAGCCGCTGTGCTGTAGTGTCCTTTACCGGAATAGATTATAGTGGCAGGTCACGGTCGCAATAGTCTTGGAAGTAATAAATGGATAGTGACATTATATGAGAAGGAAGAGAGGGAGGGGACTCACCAGCTGTAGTCATAAGTACACAAGCAGCTCAGCGAGTCAACGAAAATTTCAATGCACGTCAGAGAACAAAGCAGCAATATATGATGTCGAGTTGCATATAAGACCTGTCTTGAAAATTCCAAGATTTCCTCGACTGCGCTGCGTTGTTCGTCTGTCACTTCCCATACAGTATAATATCTATATGTATGTTCTATGTATCCAAAGTGCATCATCATGCAACCCATCCGCAGTAACTGTAGCTGTACTCTACTTAGACTACTACCAACTAACTCCCCAATAGCCTGTCAAGCCTCCACGCAATGATTCAGCTGTCTGTTAGTGCATCTCGACTAGTGGCTGTCTATCCATTGGCGCTGAAAACAGTAACAAGTTTCCAGAAAGCTTGGGCACAAGTATGAAGCCCATAGGGGGCTACTCAGTGCTTGAGTCTGTTTGGTATTAGTCTGGGATCTTGGGGATGCACTAAATCGACGGATTTGTTTTATCGAGGCGAAACAAGTTACGACGGCACAGCAATTGGAAAAGCATAGATTTCTTTATTGCCGATGGCCAAAATATTGAATATATACCATTAAATGTTATTATTTCTGTTTGTGCTTGTCTTGACAAGGTCTAGGTCGAAGTCAAGTCTCTCCGTCCTACATAAAAGAAAGAAAAAAACAGACCGCGCTAAGCAGGCAATTCGAACTTGCAACAACCACTGTGACTGAACACAAAAATAAATCATAAAAACTTTCAAAAATCAGCCTCGGTCTTTACATTTGTCTCTTACCCGGGCAACGCCAATCACATAACCCACCACCACAAGTGCCCCGGTTCAGCCACAGGATGCCTTGTGGGGAAACTCCATGGTCACAAAGGACAATCAACTTTTCCCATCGTCAGCCAACATCGCCCCATCTCCCCTTCACTCTATTCAAGGGATAAGTATAGTCACAGTCGTTAGGATCATGATGTGGAGGCTGAGGATGTCTCCGGCCATATTAATTCCACTAGACGTTAAGCCGTTAAGTAACAGTGATCCGGAAACCTGGGCAAGAGCATTAGTATTAGCGCAGAACAAAGACCAGATCTGTTATGAAATCGCGTGCTTCCCGGCACACCAAAACCTCGGCTAGTGAATCACTTGGTGGGTCGCTTGCTACATACGTAAATACCATAGTGATGAGTGAACATTGATCAATAGTAACTGTAATTGGCTAGTGATTACAGTCGAGTCTTCTATAGGACAACTTGGGCTGAAGCCCACAATGCTGAAATCACCAGCTATCAAATTTCGTCTTTGCCGCAGAGAGCTCATCGCCCATCGTATAGCCGATCTCATAGTCGTCATAACAGAAATTAGAGTGCTATTAGTCGGTCATCGACAATTTCCCGTCGGATTTTCCCTCAGACAACTGCACTCAGTCATAAAGGCAAGGCTCAACTAAACTAGGGAAAGGCCTGGACAAGCCAGTTTAGTGCTCTCGCTCTGGCCAGTTATTTCAGAGTCAAGCTTATCAATGCCCTTCTTCACTTCCCCAATGCCTAAATGTATACACCACCGCGGAAACATAGCGGACGTAAACATAATATCGAAAGCTCCCCACTTCTTATCCCCATTGCGGCCACCCAATGCACTATTAGCAATATATTAGACTTGACATATGCAGCCCGCGATTCCTAGTTCACCAAAGACACGCCGCCGCTTGCTGCAAGCTCAGACCACAAGAAACCTCAATTTTTGTGGCCAAAATAGCCTAGTGACCAAAGTAGCCCCAGTTGCTTGTCGTCTGACTTGAGAAAAGGGTGCCAGGATGCTATATCAGCGACGTTGCAATTGTTAAAGCAAGCACTTTCGCGGCAATAGCGCCGCTATCTTCGTAATAGTCACAAAACCTACTAGAAAAGATCAAAACAATGTCTCTTACGCCTGCTCACAGGCCAACCTGCAGGCTAATTCAAAGCTTCAAAGCTTCTAGTGGCTGTCATAAGACCTTCTGGAAGACCAGCTCCCTTGGAGATGTTCTAGGAGGTATTCTAGGGCAGACGCTTTAGAAGTTGTCGAAGGCTTCTGCGGTACGAGGGCGGGCGGCGAAAACCCTCGAGAAATTGTTTCTATTTCCTTTATTGACTTCTACCCCGTGTGTCGGGCTGGGTGTCTTGAAATATATCTAGGTAAAAGCCAGTCAGTTAACTTACTGTGCCTTGACGCTAAAATAAACGTGGTCCTTGGTCGAGTTCTATAGCGATGAGGTGACAAAGGGTCTACCTTTTGTAACCCTATCAACTAGTCTGTTAGCGCTCCAATACTAGTACTAATAATTACATTATAGTTTAAGTGGTTGGCGCATGTTGTACCGTTTAGATTATGTGTGAAACGGGAGGCTGAATAGGCGACCGGTCTGCAGATCTAAAAGGTATGCATGAAGTAAAAAAAAAGGTGCGGCTCTTTGGCATGAGGATGGACATCTGACGTCAATAGTGTTTATCGTTCACGTTTGGCGAGCAGGACTAACAAATGAATAAGTGGAAATGGAATTGCCCCGTTCAAGGTCAAGCTAGACACATGAGCTATTGAGGGGACGGGATCAGGATGGGCCTCCAATATTTGGATAACTTTTATCAAATCTTCATAATCATCACTAGGTTGACGGTCTAGATGCTGAGCTGAATTGTAAATGTCGGACATAAGATCATTTACAGCCAAGTAGTGACATTCGTAACTGCCAGATAATACACCTTCCAACTTTAAGTTTTGATACAACAGCAGCAGCAAGTACGGGATGTTGCTAGAGCATATTTGGGCAAATATCGATGTCATGACTTGACAACATAGAAATCATCGCTATTTCATCGGTCTCTTCACGGATAATTTGTTTCTGGATTACAGTTTAGAAACATTCTGGTAGATCAATTCCCACAAGATATCATCGATCGTCCGGCTTGAGAAGACTTTCGGTATCATCTCCAGAACCACCAGCCTTAACGGATGATTTCCAGAAAATCTCTGGCTCTGACGCAGCCCATCTTGGAACGCATAATCAATCAATTCTAATGTATTATAAATCACAGAACCCTCAGCATCTACAAGTTTACCTACTCAGCCAGGACCTTCAGTGGCGAGGAAATCAACATGATACAGAATCTACGGCACACAGTCTGATACAGCTAAGATCGCTGACACTTCACAGTTCACCCCGCTTATCGCATACCCGTACTTGTGTTAACATCAGCAGCGATATAGATTTACAGGAAACCCTAGGCGACGACTGCCATTAGCCAACGACGACCTAGCCTAGTCCCCTCTAATAAGAAACAACTACAGAAGACCCGAGAGCCTATGCCATTCGCCACTGACCACCGCGATCATTGCCCCAAAAGGTCTACCCAAGAGACGATCTAAATGTTTTGAACATCTGCTACGCAAAAATAGAAACAAATCTGATGATAAGTCCGACCACTGTATACAAAATACACCCCACTCCATTTTCTTTGTGCCGTCCCCTCGCACCAAACCACCCGGCCAACCCGTACGAATATTGACGATACCCACACATGCCCCCCGAGGTTACAACACTGTCAACTTTGTAACAACCCCCCATTGTGTTTGACCCCAAAAAACGAACGGCCCGGGGCCCAGAAAGCTCTATATGTCCCCGCAGTTGTCGTATGAGCCTTGGATGCTCGGACTTGAAGATGGTTTTGAGCGATGCGAAAGTGGGTGTGATGGGTAAATTGAAGGACCGCGAGGTGGATGAGACAAAACTGATACATTTTGCCGGGGTGTCGGGTCTTGTTTCTGGAGACGGTGAGGGAAAGGAAGGGAGCCGCAAGTTGACAATAGTAACCACATAAGACAGAACATGCATATTCTCAGTTGGAAGTATCAGACTAATTGGTCAAGCACCTGTAGATGTAGGGAGAAAACAGGAGATTTCATGACAAGATTTGATCAAGTTGATATTACAGGGTTATCACATTAGATGTTTGGTTCAGCCTAGGGTCTGGAGGGTTATTAATGGATGTAAGATTAAACATGACGGGATATGTGGTTTAGTTTATGATAATGTTCAATTTTCTGATATATATAACCATACGAATTGCAGAGGCTGATATCTTCTGTGCGAGACAATGGTACTGTGCTCTCTTGGTTCCTGAATAGCTGCATGCAAAGAAAATCATAGTATAGGCCTATTCAAGGTCCGAGCAACGGCAACTTCATGACAAGAACGGTCGTTAACTCTTGCTAGTTTAATCGTGTCTCAGTCTGTGAATTGACACGTGATATCAATGATCGGATTTATCCTATTTTTCACATATTATATGTGGAATTGGCAGGAACCTCAGTCACTGGCGGTTTAACTTTATTTGGTGTCTTTAGCAGCCGCTCATTGTTCTCTAAAGACATCGCCTCAGCCGCAACATGTGAAGCTATTGTCAAGATTGTTACTGTCTATTTCTGTTCAACATCCACTCTCACGCATGCAGCTTCGACCACCACCGTTACCTCGACCGTTTATACACACAGCCTTCTATATAATGCAAGTTGTCTGCAATATACATGCATGCACTCCATAACCACTACCAACCTCATATTTCCCTTCCACCTTGTTCCCTCTAACCCAGCCTCGGCCCCCTCTTCCCCCAATTCTCAGGTCGTCTTCCCTTCCATCCCCTGACCCTGTCGCATCCACTCAGTCAATCCTATCCCACACTCTCCCCGCCACTGAAACGCCCCCATCCCCATCACACAATCAATTCATATTCGCCATCTGAGTCTTCAGCCTGCTAGTCGGTCTAGTCCCCCCGGAGAGCGAAACTACTGATACATTGGTATTCCTCCCAGTGCGTAGAGAGGGGCTAGCCGATTCGGGGATGAGTGTGCAAGATGGTCCACTTGGCTCGGGGGAGTTGCTCGGCGGTTTTAGGGACCTGATGATGGGTGGTATTGAGAATTGTTTTTTATGTAGGTTGGTGGTGGAAGGGGGGATGGATATGAGGCTCATAGTGATGGGAAGGGTTGAGGAGTAAAACGCTTTCGGTCGCAAGGAAGTTGCCGTTAGTACGTAAAGGTAAGAATTGCGTTTTCAGTCTCTGTATGACCTTTCAACGGCACAATAATCATGTATCTTATTGGATAGCTAATAACTCTTCTTCGAATCTAAATCCCTAGCAGGTCCCACATATCCACAATACTGGCGTATTCTAAATTGCGGGCAAGTGGAGATGGAGGGGCGTCCCAATCCTAACATACCCAGGACGTCCCTTCAATCTTTCACCCTCCTCTCCCCACTACCAAAACGGTATCACATTGAGGTTCCTCTGAACTCCAAATTAGTCAGTGGCCAGTGATCAGCCAGGTTTGTCTTCCTGGCCTCGTAATAGCAATTCCGAATTAATCACGGCCAGCGGCACATCCAACCCAGGAGGAGACCCTATTCCTGGACAATGCGGCATGTATTGCAACATTAGTCTGTCAGCAACATGTGGGTGGTAGATTATGGGATGTTTTTTGTTTGTCAGAGTTGACAAGATGGATCAACGATATGATATGGCCAACTTTTATAGTTGGCATTTGGTAATTGGGATGGTGAGTGTCGGTCATTTGGTAGTTCGCCATTATATCTTTTGCGTCAAAAGAAGACTTTGAACTCTTACACGAACATCATATGTCTATTCCCTCGATGTTCTAGCCCCAGAATCCCCACTTAATTATCCCTCTAGGATCTCTCTCCATGGAAACCCACTATCTTTCGGATCTCAGATTACTCTCGAATCGCGAGCATGGCTGATAATTATGGATATCCTGTCGACTAGAAATTATATGGGGACTTTTGAAAAGTACAAATTTCTAGCCGATTGAAGGGCGGCGGAGACTTTGGTTTCATATTAACGGCGACGAATCAAGAACACCATCACAAAAGTCACATCTCCGTTTCCGCATCGCATGGCCGGCTGAAAAGAAGGAATTTTTGTTATGGAAACTGGATAATTATTACTGGTTAGGATTTTACCGGAGAGATGGTGTGTTCCGATGGATGGTGATGGAAAAGAGGGAAGGGGTCGGGTTCTCGCGATTATATGGGAACATGGTCATAGGGATGTGATGATGATATTAAATTTGCATGTCGGACAGCGCGCGAACAGATGGTAAGACGAAGGGAAAGAGACAATATTTGTGGGCGGGGAAAGAGAGAAGTCGACGAAGACGAGAGAGAATTAGCGGCAAAGACTCCGGGCCGTGGATCTCCAACTTTCTGAGAAAGCGTCAATGAGATGCAAAAAGGAGGCTCCGTGATTGGTTGATGTGGGAAAGGGAGCTGATGATCACTCCCTGGCTGATAGTAGTTAAACATCAAAATGAATTTCTGGAAAGAACCAATAGTAGTGCTTGCCTATAACTCACTTCTGTTATCCACAACAAAATCAGCTGATTACTCACAAAAAGCCATATCTTCGCGTCATCGCTCCCAAACCATCGCCTACTATGCCCAGTTCACCAACAACCCTCTCTTCCATGACGGACCATTGTCCCCAACTCTTCTCCAACTCCATCCACCACCCCACCGCCCTTCCCCACCACACCTGTATCCTAGATCTCCTCCCACCCCGCCACCAATAAGCGCACATCTTACCCGCGGCTCCCATGCACCATGACGTTATGCCGCTGCCGTCACCTGCCTCACAACACCAACTATCCCCACGACCGACGGTGCCAGATACTTCGGCCACAAAATCGATCCAGTAGCTCTCTCCAATCGGTCCACAGCCTACTTTCCATGTCCGTCTATACTCTTGATCCGTATATCCCCAATACAAACCCGTATACAACCCGACATCACGCGGCCACTTCATCATGCACTTTGGGCCGTCTAAAACGGCAAGTTGCATTCTGAATTCTATATACTCATATCCATATCCATCCTGTGCCTCGTCAGGCGCCCTCGGTCAATATGCAACGGCGAATATAGCCAGACATTCCAGCGATCGAAATCCTCAAATGCTATCCCCATAAAGGGCCGACCAGGGACCCAGTCTACTGCCCCGGACCAGCCGGCCGAAAAATTATATTTTTCCTCCTCTGTATTTCCCTTCCATACTATGTCCATTTCCAAGGTAAGAAGCTTCTCCGTATCCTGATTTTCCAATATCCGCAATGGCGTCTTTTTTCTGCTTTCTCGACAAACCCGTCGCTCGTGTCCATCTTGCTTCACCTACCAGTTTGCCCTTCGCTAATCAAAGTCGTCCATCTGTTCTGTATCAGGTTTCGTGGGGTATCAGGATGGCCACCTGTAAGCAGAGAAGCTTACTTATTGTTATGCCGCAAGTTACAGAATAGGCAAACGGTCGCCGACTGGTCCGGTTCGGGGAGTGCTTGTGATCTTGGCTTAGGGGGCTTGGGGTTTGACGATAGGCGATAGGCGAGGTGAGTAGCGGTGGTATTGACGGGTATGTGCAGGTAATGGGGAAATTTGTGTATGTCCAAAGACATTTGACTTGGGCCGTTAAGTAAGGAGATGGATTGGTGGATTGTTGGTGGATTCATGCCGAGCAATGAGGGAAGCGGGGAGGCGACAGGGTAATTGTTTGCCTACTAAATTTCTTTTAGTACTTTTCGCAGTTGTTGGATATCGTCAAATTCATGCTGAACCCAACGCACGTAGCAATCGTCAAGCAAATGCTGTCCCACCAACTACGATATCCTACGGCCCATTATCGTATAGCCCATGGCGTCCCAAATATATCGTGACATCTCGCTAGTCTAGGCTTTGCCAATGTCGACTTTCGCCCCACTTGTGCCGTGCCCCATGTAACGGATCAATAATACTCGGGTGGACGACTCTACAATTTGGTAATGGAGACACTACGTCGTGTGCATAATGTCTCGTTAGAGGGATTCCGGGATAGCGGCGGAGAGCGTTTGCGAATTTCTTATATCCGTTAGTAACGGTTGGTGTGTATCGTAGTTTGTGGCGGAGGGTTTGCTGTTATTAAAGGCGATGGATTGATGTTGAGTGGAAGGATTGAATTTGACATTGATTTGGTGTGATCGACTAGTTTGATGCAGGTCCCCGTAATGGTTTATTGTCTTGAATTGGTGGATTGAGAGAGTAAACAAGTACCTCAGTAACTTTGAACCATATTTCTAAGGTGACTGAGCTTTTATATCAAATAATTTGGACAATATATGCATAGCTTCAATCCCGACCCTCACGATCATCGTCAATTGTCTATTCAGTACAATGAACAACCCTAACCTAACAAACAGCACCCATATTATAACCAAAACCTGTCAGCTGCCAAGACTCCCCACTAATTCTGAAAACCCAATCTATAATCCACTATACAGCTGTCTACACCAAGAGAGCACTGCCAACCCCGACTATAGAAAGAAACTTTTCCGCTTCACAGCTTTAAGTGTCCATCTTGATTCTCTTTCCCCTCAAGCACCCGACATCTTCACAGCACAGCGGTAACAACGTCCAACCCTATGCACTAACATGCACCCGCCATATCAATCAACCTATTGATGCGACCATGCTCGCGACATCTGTCTGGCACCTCCATTCCATGCAAGTATCTGGAAGCTCAGTTCCTCCCACTGTCTGAAAATCTCGGTGTCCCAATCTATATATCATTTTGCCAGTTAGTGTTGTCTTTCGGGACTTCACTATCGGCGGGCATTGTCGCATCCGCAAACTGAAGCTTGCGGCTGTATGGCATGTCCGTTTTCGCTCCTGGCATAGACGAATCATTTAGAAACCTGTTGCTGGGCACTTGGCTTTGAGGAGCGTTTTGTTTCAAGGAAAAGCCGGGAATCAGCTGTGGTTACATCTTGAAACCTGCAAAATTATGTTTTTGTAATTGAAGGTTGATCATAATGGAGATATGACGTTTTTGTAAAGCAATAATAAGCTGCCAGTGAGGATGACTCATTTTGTGAGTGTGGATTAACCCTAAGTGCACATGACATAGTTTACCTAAACATGTGAGCTAGCTACACAACCTTGTGTAACTTCTAACTGCACATCACCATTGGTGTACCATTAGTCTCCCAGAAATTAAACTCTTCCAACCATCTAAACCTTTCTCTTTCATCATCTATACGCTGAACACAAAGACCCAACCAACCTATTCGGGCCTTCGCCTTTGGGGCACAAATACAGTACTTTGATATGACAACTGAGGGGCCACGAGCCACTCAGTTAGGTAGCCCGGGAATATTCAAAGGTTCTTGGGGTGGATGGTGGTTGCAATGGGTGTAAGAAGAGAAGTTTTGATTGTAATTCTATATCTTCAGTTGACGCCCGTTTAAATTGGGGATGGGGAGGAGATGACATAGGCGGTGAGTGCGGGATAGAGGATTGGGGGGTTATTGTACAGGTGTTGATTCAAGAGGAGAAGGGCATTGAGATTAAACTATCCTTGATGGAGACAATATTTCATTGTAACCGTCATCGGATATCCGTTGTTGATATCAATCACCACGTCTACACTAACAATGGCCCATTGACCACTATCCCATCCAATCCACAAGCGAACCAAGCACGTGGCTTATCACCGTAAATACCACATTATCTCCCCCATCGCATTACCATCCCCATCACCACAGTGGTCTCAAATATATTACAACACTATCTATGCAACATCCCTATCGCCTGCCTTTTACCTTTAACGCAACATGGCAAAGTGTCATCGACCAGCCGTGAGGGCTCCGTGGCGAGTGCAGGGTTGACGGCTAGTGGATATGGTAATAACATAGGGTAAAAATGTATGTTATTAGATTAGATGGGAGCTGAGCAGACTTCGCAGCGGTGGCTATGGGGATCGTGGGTCGAGGTGGGCGGGTGATGGGACGTAGTGATGGGTTTCTGGGATGGCGGAAGAAACAATACAGATGTGACACTGATGATGAAGCAAGACATGAATCTATTGTTTGTCTTATCTTACACAACTGTCATCGTCGATACCCAATATCCATCTCAGTTAGCTCTTTGTAAACATCAAATTTAGCCTATACATCTATTTCCAGTCATTATCCCTCAAACCAGCCGAATTACCCACCACCACCGTAGCAACACCCATGGTACCCATCCCCCCCTCTCTCTCCCGGAATCACGGCACCATCCTCACTATCCCGCCACCGCAA
The DNA here is from genome assembly GCA_023677585.1 of Meredithiella fracta. Lineage (NCBI taxonomy): Eukaryota > Fungi > Ascomycota > Sordariomycetes > Microascales > Ceratocystidaceae > Meredithiella > Meredithiella fracta. Next base: position 575,419 of record JAGXCV010000007.1, read on the forward strand.
TCCCTAAAATGCAAACCTATTGAACAACCAGCCAATCAGCGCTACAGAATCTGGTAGAAGGGGTTACATAAAAGTGGGGGCGGCTGCAGAGGTTCACCGAGCAGTCGGTTAGGGAAGCGTCAGTGGATGATGCGATCGGGGGTTTGGGAACTTGGTTGTTGAAGGTGATGGAATGAGATATTGCGACTACTTGGCTGTGATATTCATAGGGATTATGGATCTTTTGAGTATAGTGTATTGATGATAGCGGATAAATATTAGAGGCGTTTTGTGAACTGAATATTATAAATTTTAGAGTAAGTGTGCATTTTTCTAATTTGACAAATAACTATACACAGGATTGTGACTTTTGTGGGGATAATGTCAATCCACTTAGCCCAGAAGTATTACAGAGTTCCTAACGACCTACCAGACCTTGGGATATCAAGACAAAACCAACCATGTCCCCACCCGTTAACGCCCTCTTCGTCGGCGCCGGCGCCGTCGGCTGCTTCTACGCCTCTCGTCTCCATCACGTAAATCCCCCACGGCCTCTCATGAGATACCTCAACTAACAGCCCCCAGCCTACCCACAAAATCAACGTCTCCCTTGTCGCCCGGTCCAACTATGCTGCCCTCAACTCGAACGGGGTTCAAATGATGACGCACACCTTTGGTGACTACGTCTTTCACCCTGCCAACGCTTTCCCATCACCCACCGCCGCAGCGACCTTCGCGAAGGAAAGCAACCATAAATGGGACTATGTATTCGTTACGACAAAGGCACTACCGGATATTTCCGATGACTCTGCAATGATTGCTCCCGTTGTCTCCGACAATACCGTCATCGTCCCAATTCAAAACGGTGTTGGTGTCGAAGCCCCATATCGCACCCGCTTTCCCCACAATCCCATCGTCTCTGCCGTCACTGTCATCAGCGCCGAGCAAACGGCCCCCGGCCTCATCAAGCAAAACCGCTGGACACGCATTAGTATAGGCCCCTACACCGACGGCAAAGGCACTGGAGATCCTACCGTCTCCCAGAAGTCACGGGAAGCAATCAAGCAATTAGAAACTTGGTGGGGACATATGGGGGGATCCGTGATGTCGAAGGACACGACGAAGTCGACCTTCAAATAATTCGCTGGCACAAACTCTGCATCAACGCCGCTATGAACCCCTCTGCAGTCCTCTCCGGCTCCCGTGGCAACGCCTCCATGGCCTCGGACCCCGAGCTCCGCCACCATCTTCGCGGCGTCATGGAGGAGATCCGCACGGCAGTCCCGAATATCCTTGGCAAAGAGTTCCCCGCGGACCTTGCAGCGCCCGACGCCATTTTGAAATCGACGGATCGGAATACGGGGGCAAGACCAAGCATGTTGGTGGATTGGGAGGCGGGGAGACCGTTGGAATTGGAAGTTATTTTGGGGAATCCGGTGAGGATTGCGAGGGGGATGGGGGTAGAGTTGCCGAGGGTACAGGCGTTGTATGCTTTGTTGAGGAGTGCACAGGAAATGAGAAGGGAGGCGAAGAAGGGAAGTTATGAATGGTGATGGGTGTCTTGGTGTGATATATTGTTAATATCTAGTGTTTGTTTATTGTTGATGTATATGAAGTTGGTTCTGTGGTTCCCGGGTATCTAAGTTTATGTATGTATATGCTATCATTGTCGTAAATTGCATCTCTTGCGTGATCCTGATCGTTCCATCTTGTGGTAGATCTTCCTCTTGTGACAGCACCGCCCTAGTATCTGTAATTATCGTTGTTGTCAAGCCTAAATTCTGCTAGATTCTCAAAACTTCAATCGGCCCCACCGGCACGTCTTCATTCTGTTGCGACACAAAGCTAAACAGAAAGAAGGTATCAGGGTGATACTGTATCGATTGGAACTGACTTATTGAGTCGTCACCTTGAGTCATGGCCGTATTCGTGACAGTCATCTTTCCAGTGTGAACCGTCGATGTGATATTCATGACACCACGGACTTGGAATAAAGGACGGTTCGGAGTAGACTGGCACGACTCGGTATTACTGATAGGGTTCAAAGGTGATGATAATTTCTCGGTGAGTGAGTGTAGACTGGGGAAATTTTTGGAGAAGACGGGCTCGAGGGTGGGGACGTAGGCGTAGATAAGACCGCAGGTTATCTCGGCGGTTGTCTAGGAAAAGCTTGTTACGTTGATCCGGGTGAATTCGGGGGTGGCGCTGATGTAGAGAATGTGGATGCCGGAGATTATGCAAGTGCTAGGCGTGAGTTAGTACTAGGACTATAGACTAGGGATTGGGAGATTGTTCGTACAGAAGTCCGAGGGAAAAGATACAGACGAAGATAATCCTTTGGTTGCGGAGGGACGTCGAGTCGGAGGATGGCGAGAATCGGAAGGCCCATGATAACGAGATCTGTGATGATATTCTTGGCAGAGTTGATGTAGATTTGCGGGTATAACGGAATTCATTTGGAATGAATAGAAGGATCCCAGACCGTCGTAATGGGAAGATACCATAAAGCCAAGAAGAAGAATTGGATGGCACTCCAGATGATGAGGACAATGATGAGAATGTACCATTTCCGCATGTGTTGAACGGTGAGGACTCGGTAGTATTGGGGGAGGAGGATAAGTTTGATGAACGTGAGAGCACTGGTGTTGAGGACGATTATGACGTAGAAAGACTGAAGTTGTGTGTTAGTGGTCTCTAGAGGAAGTTGAGAAGAGTGGGACCGGTGATAACTTACACAGAGGTAATGTTGAAATTCGTATTTGGAAAGGGTCTATGAGTGTCTGCCTAGTCCGTATTTATCACAATAAACTATTGATACTACTTCTCCTATTATGAGAAGCTAAATACAAAGGTTAGAACAGAACTACACAGTACTAGAAATGACCTTGATACGTACCAAAGAGACTATCGCAAATTAGTCATCACAACCTATGCGGTTAATGACGAACCGTCTCGCCCATATCCTCAACGTATGTGAAATCCACAACTTACGCTCATGATAACTTGCCTGAGTCGCATTCGGCGGGCCATCGGGCGGCGTTGGCGGCGATATTGCGATTACCAAGCGCAGCGATTATGTGTTATACAGACAGAAGAAAAACAGAAGATGATATCAAGAATCAACAACACGAAGAAAAGCAATGTCCAATCTTTTCTGTATCCTGTTCTTCTCGAATACTTATGTATATGGATACATAGACATACTATTAGCCACATGCTTCACTTAGGAACATCCGCACGAACCTAAGAATCTAGGCCTTCGAATCACATTCTGCATAATCACGGGTGATGAAAGGCAAAGGTTTCTGATCCTGGGATGGCAGCTCGGAGGCTGCGGCTAGTTTGGCCAGAATGAGGTTAGCATGGCAAAATCAAGTGATATGTCTTAGTCACATATCTATATTTGGATGGTGCGGTAGCTTGTGGGAATTGAGGTTGAATCCTGGTGGAAGTTCTACAAGAGGGTTAGATGATTAGTATCTAAATTCTTGATATCATTTAAAGAAAGTAACCCTTTTAAAGTGAATACCTACTTGATGCACTTAGGCCTCGCAGTAGATATCATCATTTTCCTAGTATCCCTCTTCTCATTTCTCGGTATTGGCGAGCCTGGTAAAACTTAAAGCCGTCACATCACCAAATTTACCTAAACCACCAATTAACAGATCCATTCAACCTTCCGTCATCATGGCTACTCCGTACCGAATGCCACCACCCTTTTGGGATAAACAAAGAATCTCCCACACCCAACTCAACCTCCAAAAACCCGCCAACATTTTCACCCCAGACAACCCTCTCCAGCAGATCCCGCTCTTCTCCAACCATCATATCAGACGATCGAAACCGACTACTTTCATGGCGTCCCAACTCTTGCTGCACCCTCTCAAACAACATCTCCCCAAATCCGGCTCCACTAGCCTCACTTGTTTCCTGTTGCACATTTGCAAAAACAGATTCGGGTTGGGGTCACGATGCAACGATGTGTATGTTCGTTCCAGGCCAATCCACACGCTAGTCCCGTATATATCTCCACGTTCTGCAGTCGATACTACTGTGGGCACGGGTAGATCTTCCCGTAGTATCCCTGGGATTTGTGATATTGAACTTTGTGCAATGTAAAGGCCTTGGATGGGCTGCGGGTTTTCATGATTGAATCTAAGCGCAGCGGTAAGGAGAGATAGCGGGGCGGAAAATTGAGTGAATTGTGGAGGGGTTTCTGGGTTCCCATGAGCCCATCCTGGAAGAGTAGAGAACCAAGGAAGGGACGATTTAGAATGTTGGTAGAAGATTGAGAGGATATCGTGCCCGGTGGGATCAAGTTGGGGACTGGTGAGCTCGTAAGTGAAGGGAAGGGTGTGGAGATAAGAAGCAAAGTGAGCTTCGTTGAGGACGGCTGAAGGCCCAGACCCGATAAACCAGTTCTTGATGGCAGGGAAAGGAGAAAGAGAGTTCGTGGGGCACCGAAATGCGATAGGGGTTGTCATGGATGATGACAATGTCAAGAAATCGGATCTCGAAGTAGTTTCTAACAAGCCGACTTTGAGAACTTGTTTGAGATGGGACAAGTTGCGTTGTATGGAGATTCGATTTATGGCATAGATGCGTGGTTTGCCTGGGATTGAAATTCTATGTAAGTCTCGGTGAAACATATCGATGGTAAATGAGTCTGATATGAGATATATTGAAATGACCTGGTGAGGATGAATTAAAGTCTGTAGACGTGAAGTTCAGTATTGTGGTGCGACATGTCGCCTATGCTTCTCCACATTAAACTGTTAAGTTGGAGAGGAAAGTATGAAATTTGGTAAATGAGAACTCCCGATGTCAAAAGCTGCTCATGAGAGACCCTCGGGATTCAAGATCTTTGGTAATTTTGGATTATCTTCTAGAAAAGGGCAATGGTAGTGGTTACTTCGTTACATCTAGTGAATCTCATAGTTCAATGAAATTACGATAAGCGCTAGCTCACTAATCATGTTAGTAATGTCACATTATAACCCTTAATTTACAAACTTATATAAATAGAGAGTTAAAAGAATTGGTCTCACTTGTCACCAGCTGCCAACACCTTCTACCACCTGCCTTCAGTTAGCAAAATCCGCAAGCCAGACAATCTGCTGTCTCCCCACCATAGATAGACGACACTGGCTTATTTGGTCAACAAATACTCCCAATTGCCGCAGTCCAACTCCGCCGAGTGACCACCACCAACCCAATACGTTGTATCAACTCCGCGGGCCCCTCACCTGCGCTACAACACCCACGAACTCGGCACGTCTAAAAACGACATACGCGGCGGAGAATCCCTGGTTCCGACCCCACCAAAACGCCCGTTGCCAGACCGACGTGCATTGAAGCATTCGGTGTTGATAGAAAATCCGGGTTTGGGTCATTGACGACACAACAAATATATATATTTACGGCTTTTTGAATACCTATAGCATCAGTATAATTATAAATACTTAGCACTTGCCTCATAGCCAACGACTGGCTAGCCTTGGAGACTTTTGACTCCATTGTCTTAGCATCAACATATCAACATATCAACATATCAACTCCATCAGTCTTAGACATATCAACAGCTCAAAAGGTATCTCAGGAGTTTGATCACCAATAGATCTTTACGGCATTATTGGGTCGTCTTTTGAACTATCGATTCAACCCCATCGTCTTTATGAATACCTACCAATCCGACGACATGTCCACCACGTCAGGCGCTGGCGAGACTTGGATCTCGTCATTCTGCTCACTCATTGGCCACGAGTACTTTGCTGAAGTTTCCGAGGATTTTATTGAGGATGACTTCAATCTGACTGGTCTCCAGTCACAGGTCGAGATGTACAAGGAAGCTCTCGAGGTATGGCTCATCCGCACATGCCCACAATCCCAGCAAAGATTGTTGCTAACACTCCTCATCAGATGATCCTCGACGTTGACCCCGAAGATGACGATGAACTCGAAGACGAACTCGAAGAAGAGGAAGAAGAAGCATCCCTCGACAACCGTAGCAATCAACAAGTCGAACACCGAGCCCACAACCGCATGGCTAGTGACCTTAGCGTTATCGAGTCTTCTGCCGAAATGCTCTACGGCCTCATCCATCAAAGATACATCTGCTCCCGCCCTGGTCTCCAACAGATGACGGAAAAATACGAGCTCGGCCACTTTGGCCACTGTCCCCGCGCCAACTGCAACCAGTCCAGGTGTCTACCCGTTGGCCTTTCGGATATCCCTGGTGAGGACACGGTCAAGTTGTTCTGTCCTTCGTGTTACGATGTCTATGTGCCACCCAATAGTCGGTTCCAGACTGTTGATGGTGCCTTTTCGGGCGGACATTTGGCTCATTGTTCTTGTTGACATTTCCCGAATACGACATGACCAGACGCGGCGCCGATCTCTCCGGATACCGCGGGTCCAACCCCATCAATGCGCCGATCATCAACGGTTTCTTCACGTCTAACATTGCGTCTGGGCTGGGAAAGGGCATGATATACGAGCCCCGAATATATGGATTTAGAGTATCGGAGTTTGCTAAGACGGGGCCGCGGATGAAGTGGTTGAGGGCAAAGCCGGATGACATGAATGAAACGGATGAGATTAGGCAGATGGCGCAGGGGGGTCCGAGGGCGAAGACATTGTTAGCGAGGAATTCGAAGTCGAGGAACTTTGGGCCGGCGGTCACGGTGGAGAATTTGGGACCGCAACCGCTGTAGGGGAGGTTTGTAGTGGCGTTGTTGGGAGTAATGGATAGAGTTGGGTTGGATCTCGGGATGGGTTTATGGTTCTTGGTTTACTTGTTTCTCTGTTCGTGATATTGTGCGGATGGCATAAGCTGGGAGAATTTGTGCTCCTCCGGTCCAATGTTATAATTAGCATCTGTTGTGGTTCAGGGCTTGGGGTGTAGTTATAAATCGTTGGTGCTATCATAGATCATGGGCGGTGACATTGATTGATGATATCTTCTTATAAGAATGGAATGATAGGTTATGAAGTCTATTCTGGGTTGTCCTACTGGTGCCATAATCCGTATGTGCAAAAATCTGTAGTTGTCTATGTTCTGACCGTCATCTTGACTGGTAAGCCACCTTCCATCGGCAACGTCAAGCTACTTCCACTCCTCCGTTCTTGAGCTCCGCCACTCCATTTGAACTTTCCAACGATATCCCCTATAACCCTCACCGCGATAACCTCAGCCATCCTTTTCCCTATGCACATCCGCGGCCCTGCATTAAACACTGGGAACTCCGCCGAACTCCTCTGGATAAATTTTACCGACCCATCCTCGGTCATCAGCCATTTTGTCGGGTCGAAAGAGTCGGCAGTCCCCCAGATTACTCGGGATCTGGCCATGGCCCACGATGACCAAATGACTATTGAGTCTTTGGGGAGGAACGTGCCATCAGGTAACGTTACAGCTTTTTCAGCTTGTTTGATTTCAAAGGGGATGGGCGGATAGTGGCGTAATGCTTCATAGAAAACGGCAAGAGTATAGGGGTGTGTTGAAGGGGCAGCGGGGGTATTGGGATGAGAAGAGAGTTCGGAGAGTATAGAGGGAATGATGTAGGGGTTGCGGGAGAGGAGGTAGAATGTCCAAGTCAGTGCTTGCGCCGTTGTATCGCGGCCAGCAGATAGATAGTTGAGCGCGGCGTCGGCGACAAGCTTCGGGTCATCGATTGCGTCAAGCAGGGAGTTGATCAACATAGTAGATCCCTGAGTGGTTTCCGGCGTGTCCCCGGACCGCGCAGCGATGGCAGTAGCGACGATATCATGACCGTATTTCCGGATGATAGCGATACTTTTGCGCAGGCGGTGGCCGGTGAAGAGTTCAGAGATACGCCATAGGGGGTTTTGAACTCTTTTGGCGACAGCGCCGCTGGCGTATTCAAAGGCCTGGGTGAAGGGGTCGCCTGTGTGCATTTCTTGGCCGTAGGCCATGTGACCCATGAGTTGAGTTGTTATTTCGTGGAAGAAGTGTTGGAGGTCAACCTCGTGCCCTTCTGGGCCGGCGTTCTCGATGATAGATTTCAACTTCTCAGTCAATGGAGACAATATCCTGGGGAGTTCATCATCCGTGATAATCTTCAGGTTCTTCTGTGTGAGAAAATTCAACCCTGCCTTCCTTTGCACCTTCCACAACTCCCCATCAACATTGACAATCCCATGGCCAAACAATTCCCACAATCTATTCTTCAGAAATGCCCCTTACTAAACACTTTCGGGTTTTTCAACACAAAATCGACAAGCTCCGGACTACTTATAATGATACCGGAAGGCAAAAACGGCACTGTTATCTGGAGGGTTTCCTGGGGGTACAAGTGTTCGCAGTGTGTGAACCAGGAGAACAGGGTGAAGCGGGAGCGCAGAAAGTTGAGGCCATGGCCAACGAGGGGAAGGCAGTTAGGGGCGTGGCGGAGAGGGCGAGAGTTACGGCGTATGGAGGTGGGGTGGGTAAAGTAGAGAGCGCTTATGAGTAGGAGGAAGATGGTGGGGAGAATGAGGGTGGGGGGAGCTGAGAGGAAGAGTTGGGTAAGCATTGTGGGTGGGTTATTTGGCGGGGGCCATAGTGATGAGGTGTAGGTATGTGATAGGTTGTTTATGTTGGCTATAGTGTATCACGTGGTTGTTGATACGAAATCAGGCCATAATAGTTGTGTGACTTGGAATCACGTGAGGCCTGTGACCCAAAACTCTATGTACCATGCTTATGACACTAATAACCCTATTATTTGTACCTCCTGTGAAGATCGGAAACTTTCATAAGTCTTGAAAACACTCAATCATGAAAGCTCATTATGAGTTGTAACCACCAATTTGTCTTCCCAATGCAAAGACCCTCATTTTGAACATAATCTGCATCATCCCTCAACATACGATCATCGTGACAAAATTCTTCTCCTGGAAATAAGCCCTCTATAGCTAATCTAACCCGCTAACTTACGCAACATCACCCCTTTCATAGGAATTTTGCTTAATCCTTATGACGACCCTGACCCCTAACTTACAGAGCCCCGACGGAAACTTCGGAATCTGACGAGAAATGGCGCTTTTGCTGTAGAAATTAAAATTGTGCTGTCTTAGCCTCAGGAAAAAACAAATACGAGCGATTTTTATTGTGGAATTAATATCGGAGATAATGAAGCCAGAGTGCCGCGTAAAGATTGAGGGATGGCGACAGAATGTGTCTTTGAGGGCTAAGGATCTTTAGAAAACTCCCTTTAATCTAGAGAGGATCTATTTTTATTATCTTTGTGATTTATCTTTTGTTCATGGCGTTTAACGACTGTCAATGGTGATCCTTCGGTTAGATAAGTAACTTACACTGGGACGGACATAAGCCGAGGGTTAAAAGAGAAAATGAGAGAACAACGTCAACGACATACGTACTTTAACATCAACGAGCCACAAATATGGTGATGATAGTAGCTTGATTAATATACATAAATTATCACGAGCATTGTCTCACCATCTGATTAAGACCCTACCACTATTTCTCCTCATGTTACATTCAATTCCGAATCCACTCCGCTCCCAATTCGGCCTGACATCATATTCTCTCTTAACGCTTCCTTCCAATGTCCATCCATTTTTATTTATTTATGTGTAAACTCGGCCTGAAGTCAAAGTCTTGTCTAATATCATCATGCCATGTAAGGCGGCGAGTCTATGAATCTTTGCGAAGAGACCTAGTTTTTGTTTGCTTACATGTTGTATGAGGGATTCCGTTACTGATTGGTGGGGCTCGTCAGATTTGAGGGTGAAGGGCGGGACGGATGTGGGGCGTTCTGGGTGGAAGATGATTGTAATGCGCGAATTTATATGATATGTTTTTCAACGCATTTAGTTCTTGATTTTTTTGGTTGACTACTAATACTCGATCAAATTGACTAGTGACCTAAATCGTCAGATTATCTCCATAAAATGTTTCGATCCGTCAACATCTCCTGACACTTAAGGGCCACCAACCCACGTAGATCCCTGCGCCTTCGACACTAAACAACAGCCCAAACACCCAAATTGTCACCACCTTGTCCATTTTATCCACAGATGGACAAAACACAAAATTTACCCCCTCGTGTTGTTGAACAACACCAACTCCGCTTATATGTCCCTCCATGCCCTCAACCATTCACCCAACCGGTGGAGTTCCCTGCAGGAGACTTAAGGCATCTGCCAAGACATAGTGTACACCATGACTACTTATAGCGCTTAGGATATACGGGGAAATCTTTTGCATTACATCACGGGTGAGTGATGGGAGAGAGCGAGATGCCGTATGTGCATATGTATATACGGCCCCCAGAGTTAGTCAAACAGTGAGAAGTGGTAAGCGAATGTATTCTCCAAGTTTGGGAAATTCACTCATTGTTTGTATGCTTTCTTGGCTTTTTAGTTTCTGACTATAATATATTTTCCGCCAACTCCAACACACGGACCATGAGTTGAACGAGGTCACAGACCGGATTTCGTTTGTGTTCCTATCTATTATACAAACCCATTGCAGATTTTCCAGACTACAGAGCTCGCGTGCCCCCATCCATCCATCTATCTAATTTGTTTATATTACCATCTGGTAACCCCGTGAAAGTCACCCATCTAAATATTTGCGTCACTGCTTTTGAGATCTCACTATCATTTAAATATTCAATACAGACTATCGACAGTCTTTTATTTGGATCTCTCATGTCTTGGACTTCTTTCCCTTTGGCATGATTTGGAAACAAGAGTTGTACTTAATACGGTCCTTGCTGTATTTTATAGTTATACGGTTTCTTGTATAGACTGGATAGATGTGGTGGCTGCCGCATTTAATCTTGTTTTCTACAATTGAGTTACTAGATACATGTGAGACAGGTGTGCCTTCTGCCCTAAGTGCTTTCCTTGGTTATTCGCGGTGACGATTCATGTTGAATGAAAGGAACCCCACCTTTAAAAAGGCTGGATTCTGAATATCCTTTTTCTTATTTGTTATATCTTGGTTGTAATTTTCAAAGGGATCTTGACATTATCTGGATATCGGATATCATTGATTTGTCTCCCGCTTAGCCCCGTATTAGGAAGAATGCACCAGATCGAAGAGTAGATTTTATCCATCACAAAGATATCTCTTCAGCCAGACATCATCTCAACATATCGGAAACCTACCATCTTCGCATCGGGAATTGAGTTCATTCAGGAATACTGTCCATCAAAGGACCCATCACACATTCACCATGATTGTCCTCAAGCAAATATGGACGCTCATGTACAAGAACTTTCAAATATTACTCGGCCGGCACGCCTTTAGGACGTTCTTGATTGCCTTTGTTGTTCCCATTGCCCTCACTGCGCTCTTCAGTTTTGCTAAGAATCTTTTGTACCACCAGCTGTCTACGGAATCGTAAGTTCGACGAAAGAATGGATGATGACCAAAAGGAAATACACTAACTTAGATAAACTAGGGTAAAATCCGTCCCATAAAAAGCCTACCACAGGCTCTTGATATTGCCGCTAAAGACGACCGGAAGACAGTTGCTTTTATCAACAATGGATTATCTGGGGGCGCTATCGATTCAGTGATCGGTCAAGTTACGAGCATTGTCTCTGGTGCTGGAGCTTCTGCTGTGAACCTCACTGCCGAGTCGGATCTTGCCTCGCTATGTCGCTCATCTCTACGAGGTGTCAGTCAATGTTATGGTGCTATCATTTTCCATTCATCTCCTAATGAGGGGATCAATGGAACTTGGAATTACACCATGAGACTCGACGGTGCCTTGAATGCTCTTCGTATCGACATTGACAAAACCAATAATGATGCCGAAGTGTATATCCTCCCTTTCAAGAAAGCTATTGATACCGCCATCACCACTATCATGCCGAACGCCACTATAATTCCGGACTTAATGAACTCTCTGCCATACACCGACATGACGTCTAAGGAGCGCGCCAATGAGATTATTAGACTGTATCAAAAGACTGTCATCAACTGGATGGGTGTAACGTTGGCTGCTAGTGTTATTTTTATCACGTATCATCTGACGGGCTTCTTGTCTCAAGAGAAGGAAAATGGGATGGCGAGGTTGATTGATGCTATGATGCCGGTGAAGAAGCGGTGGCATGGAATGGGAATGAGGCTATTTGCCTCTCATATATCTTTTCATTGATCTACCTGCCTGGATGGATTGTCGGGGCGATTATTATGCGTCAAGGAGTCTTTAGGCATTCTTCTTTCCTGACAGTTATTGTCTTTCAGATTCTGGGAGGATTATCGATGTCATCGTTTTCGGTATTTGCTTCGTCGTTCTTCAAGAATGCCCAGTTGAGTGGCAACACTACGATTATTGCCACGGCGTTAATGGCTATCTTGGCCCAGTCACTCACTCGTCCGGATACGGTTACTGTTGTCGTACTGGGAATCTTGTTCCCACCGTGTGCCTACGTCTACTTTGTGGTGGTGATGGCGAGGTTTGAGTATGAAACTGTTACGACCAACTTAGTTCAGATCCCTCCAACGAAGATGGCCGATTTCGAAGTTCCTGGCATCGCTTTATGGATCTTCTTGATCATCCAAATTATTATGTACCCCATAATTGGAACCATGATTGAACAATGGATTCACGGAGCCAACAGCCACGGCAGAAATGTCGTTGTGGATCCTGCCGAGATTGAACAGCATGGGCTGAAAAACATTTCGTTGAGGATCACCAACTTTTCCAAGACTTATTTCCCTCTCGTTTTAATACCGTATTCTCATGCTTTAAGAAGCCCAAGGGTGCCGTGATGGCTCTGAAGGACCTCTCATTGGAGGCTGGACGCGGTCAGATCGTTGCCCTTCTAGGTGCCAATGGAAGTGGCAAAAGTACCACGCTTGATGCCATATCAGGCATGCACAAGTTGACTTCCGGGTCGATCACGATTGATGGCACTGGAGGTTTGGGCATTGCGCCGCAGAAGAACGTTCTTTGGGATGACCTCACTGTTGAACAACACATTCAGATCTTCAATAGACTCAAGGCACCGAATAACCCGGCGACTATTCAGGAGATTCGGGAGTTGATTAGCTCGGTGGATCTCGACAAGAAGCGGACTGTTCGGGCTGAGACTTTGTCTGGAGGACAGAAGAGAAAATTGCAATTGGGTATGATGCTCACGGGTGGAAGCGCCGTCTGTTGTGTTGATGAAGTCAGCAGTGGTATTGACCCTCTGAGTCGTCGGAAGATTTGGGATATTCTCTTAGCTGAGAGAGGCAAGCGAACGATGATTTTGACGACGCACTTCCTGGATGAAGCTGATCTTTTGGCTGACCATATCGCTGTGTTATCAAAGGGGACTTTGAGAGCCGAGGGCCCGTCGGCTAAGCTGAAGGATACATTGGGTGGCGGATACCGGGTTCATTTGACTGCGCATGGCGAGGCAAAACTTGCTCCGGAGATCGCGGGTGTCAAGAAGACGACAGAGTTTGATGTTGTCAGTTATGTGGCACCGTCGTCTGCTTTGGCTGCTGAGGTCATCCGGACTCTCGAGACTGCTAACCTTCATGATTACCGCTTTTCGGGTCCGACGATTGAGGATGTTTTCTTGAAATTAGCCGAGGAAATTCACCAAGAGTCAATTGGGCCGGAAATATTCTTGGCCAAGGAGCATTCTGCAAAAGACACAGGATCGAGTATCGAGCAGCATGATTCAGAAACAGAGGAGAATCAGCTAACTTTGACTGAGGGAAAGCAGATTGGATACTTCCAACAAATTGTTGTTTTGGGGAGGAAGCGGTTGACGGTTCTCAAGACGAATTGGGTACCGCATTTAATTGCTTTCATCTTGCCAATCTTTGGTGCGTGTCTCACGTATCTATTTATCAAAGATCAGAAGCCTCTTAAATGCTCTGTTGCCGAGGAAGGCGGAAGAAAGACCGGGAGAGAGTCAAAATTTGACGCTTCGGATCTCGGTGCTCTGCTGTTGATTGGTCCGGCTTCGCTTGTTCAAAATTCGAACATCTCGGCGTATCTCAATTCATCGGATACTAGCTTTTCCCAGTATGGAATCACGCCCGAGCTTGCTACCGTCAACAGCCTCAATGACTTCACCGATGCCATCAGCTGGAATTTTAGTAACATTGCCCCCGGCGGTTTCTACGTGCCCTCGGGAACTGACGGATCATCGACTTCGCTGTTGGCGTACATGGCAAACAAGTACATGATGAATGCGCTGATTACGCAGAACACTATGCATTCTTTGCTCTCGGGGTCCCGCTAACGACGCAATATGATTCATTTGCTACACCGTGGGATCCATCGATGGGAAACTCGTTGCAGCTGGTAGCGTATATGTGTATTGCGTTGGTTGCGTATCCTGCGTTCTTTGCTCTGTATCCAAATGTTGAACGGCGTCACTTGATCCGCGGGTTTGAGTACTCGAACGGTGTGAGGCCGATCCCGTTGTGGCTGGCGTACACTGGGTTGGACTTTGTGATTGTGCTGGCAGTCAGTGTGATTATCACGATTGTCTGGGCAGCGGCGTCAAATGTTTGGTATCACATTGAGTTCTTGTTCCTGGTCTTGATTCTATATGGCCTTGCTTCGACTGTATTTGGCTATGTGCTTTCTCTTTGGGCTAAAACTCAGCTGGGGACTTATGCTTACGTTGCTGTCATCCAGATTGTGGTGTTTGTTGGCTATCTTATTGGGTATATATCGACGCTTAGCTATGCACCAGTGACCAAGGTTGATAATTTGCTTATGATTGTCCATTACACTATCTCGGCCATTGCGCCGATTGGGAGTGTAGCTCGGTCTCTCTTGCTGGTGTTGAATTTATTCTCAGTGAGTTGTGACGGGGACACCAGGTCGGACAACCCAGGCAGCATCAAGTTGTTCGGCGGGCCGATCCTGTATTTGTTTTTGCATATTATTGCTTACACGTTAATCCTTCTGTATGTTGATGGTGGCGCCGCTGGTTGGTATCGCAAGTTGCTTGCCAAGACGCCGGCGCCGGTAATTGAGGAGGATACTGTTGGTGACGAGAAGCCGGGGTCGCCGGATGCGTCGGTTGGTCTCCAGGTTCAGAATTTGACCAAGACATTTGGGAAAAACACAGTGGTTGATAATTTGACTTTCAACATCAAGCGCGGAGAAGTATTTGCCTTGTTAGGTCCAAACGGTGCCGGCAAGTCGACGACGATTTCAATGATCCGTGGAGACATTCGGCCGACGGGCCGTTTCGGTGGCGACGTTAAAATAGAAGGGATCTCGGTGACCGATAACCTTGTGTCTGCTCGTGATCATCTTGGTGTCTGCCCGCAGTTTGATGCCATTGATCGGATGACGGTCCGCGAGCATTTGGAGTTTTATGCTAGAGTTCGTGGCGTCGACAAGATTGACCATAGTGTCTCTGCCATCATCTCGGCTGTGGGGCTTCGGGCGTTTACTGATAGACAAGCACATTCATTGTCTGGCGGAAACAAGCGCAAGTTGTCTCTCGGAATTTCACTCATGGGGAACCCTGGTGTCGTCGTCCTCGATGAACCGTCATCAGGTCTGGATGCTGCGGCGAAGCGTATCATGTGGAAGACTTTGCAGAATACGGTACCGGGGCGGAGTATCCTGTTGACGACACACAGCATGGAGGAGGCGGACGCCTTGGCCGGGAGAATTGGCATTATGGCGAAACATATGTTGGCGATAGGGACTATTGGAGAACTGAGGGCAAGATTCGGTGATGCGGTGCATGTGCATTTAGTCAGTAAGACAGCGCCGCGGACTACAGATGAGGAAATGAAGAAGTTGAGAAGGTGGATTCAGAGGGAGTTGCCAAGTGCAAAGATTGAAGATTATTCATACCACGGTCAAACTCGATTCTCGGTCTCGGCGTCTTTGGTTGGCTCCAAGAGCACGACATCCCTAATGGAGAAGTCAGGTGACGACTCCTCGAAGTATATTTCGGAAGAGATATCCCGGAGTGCGATAGGAAAGTTGCTAGTTATGTTGGAGGATAACAAAGAGGAACTAGGCATTGAGCACTACTCGGTGAGCTCGACGACGTTGGATCAGGTATTCTTGGCAATTGTAGGAAAACATGATGTCCAGGAGGAGAATTATGGCGAGAGCAAGAAGGGGTGGTGGAGGAGGAACTAGTTATGTATTTTCTATTTTCTTTTGTTTATGATATCATTTTGTGTTTAGAGTAGTTTTTCTTTTTTAAAAAAAATATTGGGAGATTTATCATTCAGTTATGTATTTCAGACGCTGGAAAGTCCGTAATAGTTGAGCATGCCTCGGTGAAGTTGTGGTTAATTTATAGGGTGAGCTGGCTTACCGAGAACGTGCACAGGGATTGTGAAACTGGACAGGTTTGAGGAAGGGGTATAAAGAGGTGGTTGGCCAGTAGGGGATCGTGTATTGTTTATTTATCCAAGCCAAAATAATTGTTAACTACAATAGCACTTTCATCGAAAATAAACTTGATATTTAAGTATCTCATCACTAGACGACATATATATCAATGGCCAACCAACCGCTCATCCCCCGAATGCACCTCTGGGAAATCGACGACCAAGAATGGTAAGCCCCTCTCTATCCCCATCATCACCACATCAATTGACGATCATAGGTTCCCCCAGTTCCTCCGCACCTACATCCAATCTGGCCTCACCGAAACCTGGAACACAAAGATTCCCTTCTTGCAATCCGCCGCCCCTTCGTCCATCACCGGGGACATCCTGCTCCATCACCTCGGCTCGTCAATTACTAAGTATTCCTTCATCGATTTTTGCGCGGGGGCCGGAGGGCCAACACCAAGAATCGAGGAGTATGTTAATGGGAGGTTGGCAGAGCTCAATAAGAAGGCGGTGCCGTTTGTTATGACGGATTTGTTCCCAAATTTTTGGGGTGGAGGAGGGCTATTAAGGATAACGGAGAGAGAATGGTGGGCCGGGAGGTTGCGTTGGGGTTTGAGGAGGAGAGTGTGGATGCGAGTAAGGTGCCGGGAGACGTTATTAAGCGAGGCCAGGAAGGCGGACGAGAAGTGTTCAGGTTGTTCAATTTGGCTTTTCATCATTTTAAAGATAGTTTGGGGAGGAGGGTATTGGGGGATACCGTTGGGAACAGCGCAGGTTTTGCGTAAGTGATGATCTCTCAACCACGATATATTTACTGCTATCATACTAACAAACATCCAGCATCTTCGAATTGCAAGACCGGTCATTCTCAAGCTTTGTTACAATCCTCCTCTTCGGCATTGGCATCTTTGCCCTCGCCCCCGTCTACGCCGTCAAATGGCGCGCCCCAAGCATTATTCTCTTCACATACTTAATCCCCATTCTCCCGTTCGTCTTCGTATTCGACGGGTTCATCTCAGCCCTACGAACGCGTACCCCTGAAGAAATTGAAGCACTTCTCCGTAATTGTGGCGTCAAAGAGGCCAAAGATGGCGAGTGGGTGGTCAAAAGTGGGGTTGTTAGGCATTTGTGGCCGTGTGGGTATTTGAATTATGTGGTTTGTATGCCGCAGAAAAATGGGAGGAGATCAAGGAGGCGGATTAGGTCACATGGTGGATATATAGACGTGATGTTTTTATGATAATATTTACTTTGAAATTAAATCAACAAAAATAAAAATCCTGAAACTAAACAAACTCTTAAATTAAAAAGTCAAACCCAATCCAAAGCCCAGCAAAATACGTCATTGCCAATCTTGATCTCCATCTCTCCTTCCGTCTAAACCTTAGGCCCCGCCGCAATAACATCCTCTGTCGCCTCAGATGCATACTTCTTGAAGTTCTCATTAAACAACCGCCCCAACTTCACCACCTCCTCTTTGAAACTATCACTCCCCGCCGTCCATGCCCTCTCCGGGTTCAAGATATCCCCCGCGACCCCCGGGCAACTCTTCGGCACCTGCAGGTTGAACACTCCGTACGTCTCATACTCGACACCCGCGAGCTCTCCAGAGTGAATGGCGTCAAGGATCGCCCGAGTGTACTTGAGTGGGCACCGCTTGCCGCCCTGCGTGTAGCCGGCGCCGCACCAGCCGGTGTTGAGGAGCCAGGCATTGGCCTTGTGCGTTTCGATTTTGTCGGCGAGCATGGATGCGTACTTCATAGGGTGGAGGGCAAGGAAAGGTTGCGCGAAGCAAGAAGAGAAGGTTGCTTGGGGCTCCGTGACGCCATCTTCGGTGCCGGCCATCTTGGAGGTGTACCCGGAGATGAAGTGGAACATGGTCTGCGCTCTGTCGAGTTTGGAGATGGGCGGGAGGACACCACGGGCATCGCAGGTAAGGAGGATAATGTTCTTGGGATGAGATTCCGAAAGGCAGGGGATCTTCGCGTTAGAAATGTACTCAATAGGGTAAGCGCAGCGAGTGTTCTCAGTCAACGTGGCATCATCGTAATCTACCAGGCGCGACACAGGGTCAAAAACCACGTTCTCGAGGACAGAGCCGTAACGGATAGCACCGTAGATATCGGGTTCCTTTTCGGCGGAGAGGCCAATACACTTGGCATAGCAGCCACCCTCAATGTTGAAGACGCCGGTATCCGACCAGCAGTGCTCATCGTCGCCGATGAGGGCGCGGTTAGGATCAGCGGAGAGCGTGGTCTTGCCAGTGCCCGAGAGGCCGAAGAAAAGGGTGACATCGCCGTTCTTGCCTTCGTTGGCTGAGGAATGTAGAGTCAGGATGTTGTGCTTGATGGGCATCTCGTAAAACAAGACAGTGAAGACACCCTTCTTCATTTCCCCGGCATACTCGGTACCCAGGATAACCATCTCCTTCTCAATGAAGTTGATGGCAACGGACGTACCCGACGTCATGCCCTCAGTGTACCGGTTAGCCGGAAACGACCCAGCATTGTAAATGGTGTAATCGGGGTGGAAGTGCTCTAGCTCCTCTGGAGGAGGGCGGATCAACATGTTGCGCATGAAGAGCGCATGGTAGGCACGAGCACAGACAACGCGGACCTTGATGCGGTACTTGGGGTCCCAGCCGGCATAGCCATCGATGACGTAGATGCGTTTGCGGGTATTGAGGTAATCGACGGCGCGCTCGCGGTTGATTTTCCAGGTCTGGAAGGAAAGCAGTTAGTATGAAGTTTCTTCGTTCGGAGGTGTACTCCGGTGTAAGTGAGCGAGGTGGCATCGGTGATGTCAATTGTGGGTCCTTGGGTCCCGCATAAAGTGGAGTATATGTAAAGGATGGTATGTTTCCAAACTCCACTTTTCCTTGCCATTGACAACCACACCGACATCACCGCCCACTTTACAACTTATTGTTTTAACTACTTACATCAGGCGACATGGGCTTGTTCACAGAGCCCCACCAGATATCATTTTCCGACGAAGACTCCTTGACGATGCGCTTGTCAAGAGGCGACCGACCGGTCTTGGCCCCTGAATAAGCAGTCAGGGCACCACTGCTGGTGATGGCAGTGCCCGATTCGTAGACGAGGGCATCTTCGTAGAGGGAGGCGACAGAGGCATTGGCGACGATGGCGACGCGATCGTAATCGATGTGAGCTTTCTCGTGGAGTTCCTCCTCTGTAAAGAGTAGACAGTTAGAAGCAAGCAGAAAAATAAGGTATACTGGGTTGAGATAGACTTACCAATTTCGGTGTGCTCGCGGTCCTTGTGGGGCTCGACGCCGTGAGGATGAAGACCGGTCTTGTTGACGTTGCTAGAGGCAATCACTGAGCGACCGTTAGTCAATCCGGAGTTGATACAAAACGGTTTCATTCTGAAGACAATAAAGACATCAAAAGTAACTGATAATTCTGCTGCTGTGTTGTAACGTACTTTTGAAGATATTGTTCGAAATTAACTTGGAGTGGCTTTATACACAAAAAGGATACAACTGGTATAAAACAGTTGCCAAGCTAGTTGACGATTTGGGTTTGGTGTTGGAGATATAGAGAGGCTAAGACGTCAAGTGACAGGATGAATCAGTGAGTAAATAGAGAAAATAGATGAGTCTGGCTAGCAGAAGCTCTAAGATGTAATGAGGAAGGATGAAGATTGAATGATATTGTCAATATTCTTTTCATTTCCATAGATATCGAGCGGGACCATCCACCCTTTATACAGATCCATCCGTGATATCTCGTCGTCAAACATGGCTGTTGAATATACAAGGCCGGTGAATATCGGGTAGCTTGAGGGTAGACGAAGCTAGGCCGGGACCAGCTGGGAGGGCGTGTGCTATCGATGGGGGGCGTGTATTCTCCAGAAGGTGGTTTGCCGACTAGTAGTGGAGCCCAGTTAGCCATTTGGGAAGATGTGATGTAGAACCGGGATTTTTGTTAGCATGATGGGCTGTCAGACTGTTGTTAATATGAGATGGACGGTGAAACAGTGCTTAGATATTGGCTGTTTCGATGATATATTTTCTAGATTTTTTCTGGTATATGTTTTTATTTTTGTATCTCTGCCTTCAAGTTAGCATCTCACCTTTCCCCTTGTTCTTACTCTGCAAGAGTCTCCGTATCACCACTTACACAAATCCCTTAACCCGCCCAAACCCATTATCATCACCACCATCCGTCCAAAAGTCCATATACACCCCCTCGCCTATCCAGTTAACCGCCTCTCACCTGCCAACCCCCCAGCCAATCACCGTCTTCCAAATTCCCCTGGCCCATCACTTATACGGGAGAACTCGCCACCGCATCCCACTGGCTTCCGCTCTACCGGGGCCAAGGGGCGTTCCGATAACATCGACTTCCGGGATGTAGCCGTCAGTGCTCTCGGGGATCAACAGCGAAGTAGAATGTGAAGAGATGACAGTGATACAAGGCTAAGTGGTAGTTTTGTGTAGCGGTGGGGACGTACGTCAGTGTGTAGACATCATGAAAAATCTCCGGTAGCATTAACACAGTGAAATTCCCCATCTCACAGTCATGAATAAATTTCAATATTGTCTCTGAAGCCTCAAATCGTCTCCGTCTAGCTACCAGCGTGTCCCCTCGCCTTCACATGAACCACAAAACATACATTTCCCTCGCCCATGACACACCGCACTGCCCCTCCCAATTCACCCATCATGATCACGAGACCATCGCCTCCCTTCTTTCCTCCTTCCATTCACCCAGAGAAAACAGCTGTAAATAAATGAAAACGACAGGGATCAAATATAGAATGAGGAAAAGGATATTGATATGTGATTGCCTCACTTAGATCTCGCACGAAAATAAGCCGGGACGTAAAGGCGAGTGAGATTGGACCTTTCCCGGGTTTGTTAGATGACGTTTGGATTCTTGGTAGTGGTTATGCGGGACTCCTGGTTGGCTGGTTGGGCTCGTTACATGAGGGAACGGCCTTCACTCTACCCTCGCGCGAGATTTCCCGGTGTTCCATAGGGTACGGACAGTTATCAGTTTTATTTAATATTATCTACATAATATTACAATACGCTAATAACAATATACCACCGGTATCATACTCATTCCCATGGAACTTCCCGGGTCCCATACTATTCTATGTCACCTCGTAATCACAGGGCTCCCGCTTCTCCACTCGCCTTCCTGCCATCCTCGGATCTAGGAGCTCAGTGACTGGATCCCCGCTGCTTATCACAAAGTGTCGATGCACACATGTTTGTCCCATTCACTATCACCACTACTACCCATCCGCTGCCTCACAATACGCGCCGCAATGTTATCAAACGACCAAGGTCTACAGCCCAGCAGACAGCCCAGCGACAGGGGAGGGGTGGCCTGGTGTGGAAGATACGATCTATATGTAGGAAAAACCGGAACAGAGGAAAGACGACCATTGGAAACTACGGGGCAAAGGGAAGTTTCAATGGAAGGCAAATGGCCGGACTACGAATGGCACAGGATAAATGAGATATAAAAAGGTGATCTGATGGTAAATGCGGCGGGCGGGTGTTTACGGGATAGTATAAGGGTATACAATGAGGATTTCGGACCAGAGAGCCGATGGGCTATTGCTGAAAAAGAGATTTGGAAACATTAGATTATAGTTTCGGCAGATGGATGTATGAATGCCTTAGGATATCATGAGCTTGTATGGAGGCTCAAAATTCGATGGCAAGATGTCAGATACCCCAGATAATATCCATCATGGCCTGGCGCGCGCCAGACTTCAAGAAAATGGATAGTCGTTCATCGTCAAGTGGGTTGAATAGATTCACTGACGGGATACATTGATCAGGGGTTAAGAATGGGAGCTCCTGTCTGTAGAACCATTTGAGTCTTCTATATTTCTTGGCGTACTTGATTCTTTTCTAACCCCGAAAGAGCAATCTACTATGTCATATCTTATACATCACTATATATATCTATTCTATGTACTACTAGCTTCTCTATCATCTGCATCCCCCATTAAGAAAACAAAAAACCCTGTCCATTCTATCAAACTTTCCTAAGATCAACGATCTGCACATTGCAGCACCCTCATTCAACCGCCACTGATTCCTTAGGGTTACGCTAGTGTATCGACAACTCCTCACACGATCACCTTCCCTTCTTTACCCGTTCGCCACAGCCAATAGCCATCCAAGAACCCCTGAGCCCTTAGCATTTTTCTATGGCTCCATGTAGATACAATATTGTGAAACGGTCCTTTGACCCGGCAGCTCTCTTCCGACTTTGCCCGAAATGGCTAACGGTCCTTTGGACCGAAAGGTCGGCATGTTGTGTGGTGTGTATATTGGAATTTTATTATCATATACTGCATGTGATCACTACTAAACGCCATTCTAGAACAAAATGGATCCTTTAGAAACTATAACCTAATAAATTCCACAATTGTGATCCCGTGACCACCCTCAATACCTCAAACAGTTGTCAAAGCCCGTTAATGTCTCTTTACCCACCGTCTACTATATGTGAATCCATGCGCCCTCCCCGATGTTACACGCCACTCCCTTCCTTCTTTCCTCCCCCAGAAAATCCAACCTCCTGCCTAGTATTATCTTGTCCCCTCCCTTTTCCCTTCATAATCTCCTCGTGACCTCCCCACCTGACACCTTAACGTAATAAACCCCCATAACCCTTGTACCATTTCGTAATATAAGACAAACCACAACAATCCCACGCGCCAAATACATTTCTTCACTTAGTACTCTCAGCATCCCGGAACACCAGACAATATCGAACCTCGGACTCTTGAGCCGAAAATACCCATTTACCCAGTACGCAGGCCTCCATCAGTCCGAGTGAGGCCTGTGAAGTCTTGGCTTCTGGCGTTGTGTTATGTCGCTTTGGTCCAAGGACGCCCTAGTAGTGATCTTTAGTTTCCTGTTTGAAAATCCGGGGTAACTGGGGTTGTTTGTGGCGGAATCTGGGGATATTAACTGGATTGGGAAATAGAACTTCATTGATTGTTTGGTTTTGCCTTTAGCCGTGCTGGTGGGTTACGATGGGGATGGCGGTGGTGGGGACAGTTGGAAGCATTATGTTTATTTGTCATTTCGAAATTGAGGGAATACAACAGAAAGGAACTCTGTATATTGAGGTCATCTATATTGATTGTTGGCGGGCAAAAGACACATGGTATACGGGCCAAGCAATACCTGGGTCTCCGGCTAATTATCGTGACGCATTGGGTATTATGTATTATGCAGCGAAGCTGTATATATACCCACGCCACCCACGCCACCCACGCCACCTCCGACACCATCCTCTAAATAGAAACAACAAACAAATCAACCCAAGAAAAACACCACCCATACCACGCGGCAAAGCCCACAAAAAGAGAAGAAACAACCCTCCAGCCCAAGCACACGTACCGTCCCCGAGTATCGTTCCTTCCGCTCAAACCACCTTCCCAATCTCAATCTCACCTCTCACCCACCTCCTACCGACCACCCATAATCGACCCTATTGCCTACTTCCGGCTCTCTCCTCTCTCCCCAACACCTAACCCTTTTCCTTTCGGCCCGCCTTGGCACCCACTGTAACCTCCCGCATCTAAGCGGCCTCCAACACCCATCCCGCCCAATACGCCCCTCGGGAAATCAAGGAGCGACCTTCCCTGATAACCGAGAATCCACCATGTCGATTCACCACTGAACAAACAACCGACTTTTCAGAAGCCGTAGAAGATGTGAACAATAAGAGAATGGGACTACTGCGGATCACGTGATATGACATGTCCGGTTTCAACAATGCTTTATTAAGCCTAAACAAAACATACTCATTTTACCCCATAAATCATGATAATCTCATCCAATCCCGTCCATCTTCCTGCAGATATGCAAGATATAACAAATATAAAAAACATAAAATCAATTAACCCTATTCCCAATTCAAACTTTTCCCTATATGGCATCGCCGTGCCCCGTCTCGGTGGAGTCCCCCGCAACAGCTTCCACCGGCAAACACTCCCGACTAGCCGGCTAGCTACTTAGAGCTACGACTCGGTGGCCTCTGAGTACATATCGATTATGGATGTATCGATGGATTGGAGTGTCAGGGGGGTCTCGTGGGTGGCGGCAGGGTATGCCGAAATATTGCGAGTGTTGTGGAGCATACCGCTTACTCATCATCGTTGCACAGCTTGATAATCTTACCAATAGCAATGGTTTGACCCTATAGAAACTTGTTAGTACAATATTGACAAATACAATCGTACTGCTGTTTCTTACCTGGTCACGGAGAGTGAAGCGACCCATCTGAGCGTAGTCATCGAACTTCTCGACACACACGGCGCCGACACCTCCAGTAATCTTGATGCGGCAAATGATAGCGTCACCCTTCTTGGCGTGCGTGGGAGCCTTCTTCGATTTCCGCCCGGTACCCTTCTGGAGAGTGTGGAGCAGAGCATCAATGGTGACTTCTTCAATAGCAGAGTGAACGTGCAACACACAGTTGAACCCAGCTGTCAAGATAGACTTCAACTCAATAATTCTGATCTGAGCTTCAAACGCTGTGACGCTGTGCACCAGACGCTTGGGCGAGCATAGGACGAACCCAGGGAGAACCTCCTCCTCCTCAATGTTTCGCAGGCGAATACGGACCTGCTCACCGCACTGGGCGACGGCCATTTCGTCCTCGGTTTCAGTGTAGATAGTGGACACTTCGACGGGCTTCTTGTTGGGCATCATGATGAGGGGCATGTTCTTGGTAACGACACCGGCCTCAATCTTACCATCGACAATGGTACCGAGGTCACGGTACTTACCGTTGACAGACATCATGAACGGAGCATCAAGCTTACGGTCGACGGCGTCCATGCTGTCGAGATACTCAAGCAGTGAAGGACCCTTGTACCACGGGCAGACCTTGGGATCGACACGGTTCTTGATGTTGGCACCGACTTGGCCGGCAACGGGGATGGTAGTGACATCGGTCTTGGGGTTGTAACCAGTCGACTTGAGGAAAGCCAAAAGCTTAGTCGTGCACTCCTCGAATCTGGCCTTGGACCACTCGACTGTGGGGTCGTCCATCTTGGTGACGACAACAATGAGCTTGTTGACACCCTGAGTCTTGGCCAGAACGGCATGCTCACGAGTCTGACCACCACGCTCAAAACCAGTCTCGTACTCACCTTTACGAGCAGAGATAACCAGAACACCAACATCAGCCTGCGAGGCACCACCAATCATATTGCTAACGTACGACTTGTGGCCGGGGGCATCCAACATCGAGTAACGACGCTTGTCGGTATCGAAGTAACCACGGCCGACCTCGACAGTCTTACCCTGGCTTCTCTCCTCATTGTTGGTGTCCATGGTCCACGACAAGAACCAAGACTCGGTACCGTTCTCCTTGGCCTGGCGCTTGAGCTTCTCAATTGTTCTCTCATCAACCATGCCGGTGGCGTACAGAATTGATCCACTGAGCGTCGACTTACCGGCATCGACGTGACCGATGAAAATCAAATTCATGTGCTCCTTGCCATACAGACCCTCCAAAGTCTCCTTGTCGACATCGGCTGATTGCTCCAGTGCAACGGCATCAGCCTGGCGTTTCTCAACGGCGCCAGACTTCTTGGAAGTGGGGGCAATCTTCTTCTCCTCCTTCTTAGGCTCTGGCTTAGCCTCGGTCTTGGGGCCCTCAACCTTGGACTCCTCCTTGACCTCCTCCTTCTTAGACTCTTCCTTTTGGACTCCTCCTTCTTAGTCTCACCACCGAGAGACATAACCTTGGCCTTAGGCTTCTCGTCACCACCAAGAGAGAGAACTTTAGCTTTGGGCTTGTCACCGCCGATAGATAGGACCTTGGGCTTGTTATCACCACTGATAGAAAGAACCTTAGCGGGGCCGCTGCCGGATGCAGGGGCGGGGGCGGGGGCGGGGGCGGGGGCTTGTCTGGTCTGATTCTGATTCTGATTCTGATTCTGGAAGCTGCGCTGCTGGTTGAAGTTCTGGTTCTGGTAGGAGCCTAATGGTAGAATGGTTTGTTAATGACTGGACGTTCTAGGTGGGGTCTATCGGGCGCACGCGCTCAAGGGTATTATCACACATACTGTAGCTCTGCTGTTGCTGCTGGTAGCCCTGTTGGTAGCCATGCTGGTGGTAACCTCCATATTGCTGCTGGTTGCCGTACTGGCCGTACTGGTTGTAGCCACTCTGGTTTCCGTACTGACTGGGAACGAAAGTGTTGGCACCGGGGGTAAAAGACGAAGCGCCGGGGGTGAAGGTCGAAGCGCCGGGGGTGAACGAATTAAAACCGGGGACGAAGTTACCCTGCTGGTTGAGGTTCATTTGCTGCGCCTGGCGGGCGAGCTTCTCATCATTGTTTTGGTTGTTGGAGCTCGTCATGATGAGGCAATATGTCTAAGTAGTTAGTATAGACGAGATGGGTGTATCAACAAAGATACTAGGGACAAAGGTCTACCGGATCTGCAGCAAAGAGAAAGAGATAGGTGAGAATTATTGAGTTGTTATACTCAATAGAAGTGGGGAATGGTGATGATGAGGATGCGACCCGACTTCAATATCTGGTTGCGTTAAAGCTAGCACAAAGTTTTGCCTGGTACAATGTGAATTTTACATTAATAGGGCTAAAAGTCTTTTGTCAGCACTTATAGTAACCCTGAATCACTCTAATTGCCGTAAAAGACGGTAAAAAAATTCATAGTGGTTCATTTAATATTGTATCTTGCCAAATTGGTGACGCTTAGGAGGGGCTTAGAAAAGGAATTTATGGGGCTTGATTCACACTATGCTGAAACACTGCTGTTTTCCATTTCAATCCCTGTTTTGACTATATTTTTCATTGACAGATATCTGTCGTCATACTGTTTAGAGCACTGTAAATTTATGTTCCCATGTCATAACCCTACTAATGACCATTTGTTGGTAAGTACCAAATCTGGTAATCAACGACATTGGTTCTTGCATGTTTTGTTGTTGTCAGTTTCGTTAGGAAAGACAGGGGGCCATGGAGGCTCTGTTAGCTAAGATTGGTCTCCATGCCATGAACTTGGCTATACGCTCGGGATTAGGTCTCACATCAAAATACGCCCTGTCACACTGTCAGAGATTGTTGTCATCAGTGGACATCACATCAACTTCTGATGAGCTGCAGATACTGCAGAATAAGTTGGATGCTAGGATTCGGGTAGGATTCTGTACAAACTGGTGAAGATTATGACTACTAACAGAACTTCAGGTTGTTGGGCCGGCTATAGATTTGATAGAACTTCAGTATATTAGTTTATATCTAATAGGCGTATATTGAGATGCTGACAAACTACGATAGATCTGGACGAGGAAACATGTTCCTTGAAGCAACTTTACCTTTTGCCAAAAGCCTACATCAAAAGATCTCAACCCTCGGCCGGCGTCTCGAGACTGTCGCCGACGAAGAAGAATGTCTAGCTACGCAACCGACCAAAACCCGGTCTGCATCAAAGAAGAAACAGAGGTCAGAAGTATTCAAAGGAATCGTCAAAGATATGCGCCAACTAATTGAAGAACTGGATGATCATATTCCGTTGCTTCAATTGGCTTTGACGGCATCTGGTAAGAGTCTGGATACTTCATTGTCGACGCAGATATCGCCACCAAGATTACTCCAAGCCAGTACTCTATTGAATCTTGGAGATACCGAATATGTAAGAAGTGCCAGACCAATGGCTATAGGTCCTCCATTCGTTTTGTCGGTGTATATGCTGTTTCTCAGTTATTGTGATGCTACTGGTCCACATGGTCCCAGCACTTCTAGACAAAACCACTACGATGAAACTGCAGACACGATTAAGCCACAATGGCAAGAAGTTATCCACAAAGCGCGAGTCCGTATTGTCAGGATCCCATTAACTAGCCAGTTTGACCGAGAATCAGGATATTCTACAGAATCCAATGGAGCAGACCACTGTGTTCCCGAAGAGTACATGTACCACCTTGAAGTCATCGAAGACCTTAACGACGGCCGAGTCCATGAGGGAAACTCAGCTTACGACACAATCCCTCACGCCGGCCTCCGCGACTCTATCCCTCTCCACCAGATATCTAAGATATTTTATACAGATACCGGCCGTTTACTCAATATCGGCGTCAACGATATGTCAGGCAACAGTCCTGTTCTCCTTTTGAAACGAGATGTCCTAGTGCAAACAACAGAGGCGCGACCGTTTGGGGATGAGATTGTCTCGAGGCAGGAACAAAGTGAAATTCCGAATAAGAAGATCAGGGAGCAGAGTGAAATCGATGTGCAGATCCGGGAGGATGTGGAGGAATACGCAGGGTTCCCAGGGCACTTGGATCCGGAGTGGGTTGCGTTGGAGGTGTTTGAGGAGGCGGGTGATGAGAAGATGCCACAGGAATCTGCTGAATCTGAAGATGATGATGACGCAGAAGAAGAAGAAGAAGAGAAAGAGACCGACGATAATAGAGATGAGGAGGATTATGAAGACTGCCCGGATTAGATATCCTCAGTCCCGAGTTCAGAGTCTGATGACAATAAAGTCCTTGCTAGCGACATGTAAAGACTCTTAGTGACTCAAAATCAAGATCTGAAATCACCGACCATAAGGGAAACCAATGAGCTTTCAAGGCAGACAAGCCAATCTTCAGGCTACCAGATCAAGACTTCGCTCTCGCTACTAGAGATGTTAATCCGTCTAGCCAGTCTTCAGGAATTCCAACAAAACAGTCATTTGGGGATCCCCGATCATATTTTCACGTTTTTCTGGAACAATCGTCGACAACGGGTCTTACTGGAAATAATTGGTATCGAGTTAGAGAAGAGGCGAGGTGGAGAGTTGGTTTTGATCCGTACACAGATACACCTTTGAAGGGAATGGCCATAGCGGGGTGAATGAGTGAATATGGAACATGTTGGGCGTACCGCTCGATGAAGGCAAAGAGAGAAAGGCTGACGAAAGTTGTTCGATTGGAGGGAAAAGCTTATGAAAGGGGCAAAGACTATTAGAAATGTTGCGGGATGGATTACGGGGATGCGTGGAGGGCGGGGAAGAACGTAGGCAACGATATTAAGGAGGGAGGACAGTGGACTAGCGGTCTAATCAATATTATTTTGCTGCGGCGAGTATCCATTTTTACATGTGAATTCAAGCTTTTGTAATGATTCTAATAGTCTCAGATATCAAAAGCACAGAAGTCAATACTATCATCGTATTGTCTCTGGGGAGATGCAGGTGCCTATCGTTCCTCCTGAGCCGAGATCAAATTGGGATTCTAGTAGTTTTTTTTAGCTGCCTAGGACTGGCCCTGTTGATAGAACCCCCAAATATTAAGCCCACATTTCGCATTGTCTCGTAAAAGAATATATCTTTGTATTTCTGTGAAATATATGCTGAGTAGCTGGCAATCAATTCACCGTCACTCGTTGTCTTGATTATTTAATTTGGATTTCATTCTCATATCCACTCATCAGCTTCTATTTTTCAAAGCCTTGTGACTTCCAATTCACCAATTACGTCACGTCACATTTTCCTGCAGGAGCTTGTCCACAGCACACCGAAGGAAGCAATAAGCTCGCGCCTACCCTCTTTGGCCGAGACCCCTAGGTGTCCTCAGTTACAGCTTAAAGAGCGGCCCCGCAATTGGCGCAAAGCGGCGAGTTAGAGAGGTGGCAATTAAAAGGAAACTTGGAACCTCAATTTCAACTTTTAATTTCTTTATTTGATTTAAGAAACGGTTGAACTTTGGCCTTTTGTGAAAGAAATCTTTTATTACAAAGAAGATATACGATACATATAGTCGCTGCTATGTTTAGAACGGCAGTGTCGAATCCCTACGATGAGGCAGTTGGTAAGTCGAATTGCGCTCGATGGGTACGACAACGCCATTGGTGGATATGAGACCGTCGATAATTTTTGGGTGGTTGATCACGATATCGAAGATTCCCACTAACAAGTATTCATTCAATAGCCAAGGCGACCGACGAGAACCTTACCTCCGAAGATTGGGGCGCTATCCTCGATCTTTGCGACCGGGTCACCGGCGACGATGGTGCCAAAGATGTTGTTCAAGCCATCATCAAGAGATTGACCCACCGCAATGCCAACGTTCAACTCTACGCCCTCGAGGTATGGATCCATTCCCACGACTCTCTATCCCCCATTCCCCACTAACCACTCATCTTTTCTAGGTTGCCAATGCTCTCAGCCAAAACTGCGGCAAGCCAATGCACATCGAAATGGCCAGCCGTGCCTTTACCGACGCTCTCCTCAAGCTTGCCAATGATCGCAACACCCATTTCCAAGTCAAGCCCAAGATCATCGAGCGCATGAAGGGCTGGACCGAAATGTTCGCTGGCGACTCCAACCTTGGAATCATGAAAGAGGCCTATTTCCAACTTAAGCAAACTAATCCGACCCTCGAGCCGCCATCTGCCCCGCAAAAGAACCACTTGACCGAACTGGATAGACAACGAGAGGAGGAGGATCTCCAGAAGGCATTGGAGCTGTCATTACAAGATGAGGAGCAGCGGAAGAAGGTGTATGCGGGGCCGGGACTTTCGACTTCGGCTTCGGGGACGTCTTCTGCAGTTGCGGGACCTTCACAATCAACGGGGTCGTTGGGGGTGGAGGTTTACGAGAAAGAGGAGGAGACGCGTGCTCCGGTTGGGTCGTCGGGGTCGACGGCAGCCACAGTCTCGCGGGTTCGTGCGATATATGACTTTGTGCCGTCAGAAGATGGCGAGCTCGAGTTCAAGAAGGGAGACATCATTGCAGTGCTGGAGTCAGTGTACAAAGATTGGTGGAGAGGATCTTTGAGGGGTCAGACTGGCATTTTCCCATTGAATTATGTGGAGAAGATTACAGACCCGACGCCAGAGGAGATCCAGAAGGAGGCGCAGATGGAGGTGGAGGTGTTTGCAGAGATTCGGAATGTGGAGAAGTTGTTAACGCTGTTGAGTACGATGCCGAATACGGAAGAGAACGATGAGATTTCAGTGAGTAATTGGGGATTGGCGAGAAAAGGACCATTTATTAACATCATGTGGCAGAAACTCTATCAGCGGACGACTTCGGTTCGGCCAAAGCTCATTCAATTGATTGAGAAATACTCTCAGAAGAAGGGTCAGTACTGATTTTATTCACATATGCTACATAAGTCACATACTAACGATGCTTACTGTAGACGAATTCACTCAACTCAATGAAAAGTTTATCAAGGCTCGTCGTGATTATGAGACTCTTCTTGATGCTTCTATGGCCCAGCCCATTCAGCCTCCTAGCAACTACTACGGCCGGCTACCTCCTGGGCAATACGGGGCTCCTACCGGTGCTCCTACCGGTGCTCCTCAGGTTGCCTATGGAGCTCCCCCCGGAGCGGCTCCTGGTTTCGACCCTCGTTACTACAACCATCAAGGTATGTAAAATGGAGCACAATCATTCCGTCTGCCACGAACCTATAGAGATTACTACATCTCACCTTTAATATATAATTCCCATACTAATGTTCCTTGTCCCTAGACCCCCAACAACAGCAACAACAACAACCCTATCGCGCCACATCTGCCTCTCCCGGCCCCAACCACTTCCACCGTCCCTCAAACACAACACCCGCCCCCTTCTTCATGGCTGGCGTCGAAGTCCCCGCTGCCCCTCCCCAACAATCTGCTCAACCCGCCCAAACCTACCCTCACCATCCCGCCGCGTTACCCCCGACTCCTCCTGCCCCGTCTACCTCGGCGCCCCCCATAGCCACCGGACAACTGTCTTCCTACCAACCCTACGCCCAACCCACCAACAGCACGCGCCCTCAAAGTACCTATGGTGCCCAAGAACTCGCGACATCTGTCTACGACTCACCCATCAGCCCACCACCTGGAAACCCGTATGTTGCAGCCACTAGACAACCCTCGACGTCGCCACCATCGGTGCCTATGGCGGTGGGGATAGTGCCAACTACGGGTGGGGCGTATAGGCCATATGTGCCGTCGGGGACTGAAGCGGAGGAAGTTGAAAGAGATTATTACAAGATAAGAAAAGTATATCCAAGATGAAGTTAGACAGTGTTGAGATCTAAGGGAGATTTTTAGATAATGAATGATAATTATTTACATTGGAAAGTTGATTGCTTATGTTTTGAAAAAAAAACCATTATTTGATATCATGATCGTGAATATGTAAAACTACCTCCTCCCATACAACACACTTTCCTCATGAAATTCTCTATCCCTCCCGCTCCTCTCCTCCCTCCTTCCCCCATGTAAAACCCCTCCCTTCACCCGCCTCTCCCACCCCTCTTCCTTCCCCGTCCCTTTATCATAGCTCTTCCCACAGTCTCCACCACTACCTCCGTCCCTCCTAAATAACTCCATCATCTCCTTCATGCCCAGCTTGAATGCCCCCTTCTTCATACCACTTTCGATCGCCTGTTCAGCCAATGCCCTCTTCTTCTCTTGTAATTGCAAAATACGCTCTTCAATTGTACTTTTAACGATCAATTTGTAGACGACGACATCGATTTTCTGCGTGAGGCGATGAACTCGGTCAATGGCCTGTTCTTCAATGAAGGGGTTCCAAAAAGGTTCGAGAAGGACCACTCTTGTCGCCGCCGTCAAATTCAACCCCAGCGATCCACACTTCAGACTGCAAAGCAACACCCTTGTCTTTGGGTCCTCCCGGAGAGACTTCAAGCTCGCCTCCCGCTCCTTATTGGGCATCCCACCGTCGTACCGGACATGGCGGAAGCCTGCGGATGAAATAAACGGCTCGACCATTGTGAGCATCGATGTGAATTGTGAAAACACAATAAACTTGTGTTCGGCCGCTTCCACGTTAAGAATGCGCAGCAGCTCCCGGATCTTCGAAGATGCCATGGGGCTGCCGGATGTCTTATGGCGCGGGGTGATGGCGGTGATAGCGGGGAGGGAATTGTCCGAGTCAGAGGCAGAGGGCTCCGAGGACTCAAAGTCGGAGCTATCGATATAAGCCCGAGACTTCTTCCGACTCTTCTTTGGTTTCTTCACAACTTCATTGTCACTGTCATCTGAATCAATCATCTGTCTGTCTCTCTGTTTCGCCTTCCCTTCGCTCATTCCTGTTAACTTTTCGTTCCCGGAGACAAAGAAACATGGCATACGTGTATCATCGTCATCCCGGTTATCCGAATCTGTATCCGAGTCCTCCGGTCCAATAGAATCCCCGCCGCCTTCAGCATTTTCATCTGAAGACCCACCGGCCTTTCCGAGTCTCAATTGTTCCCTTTCATCTTCGGAAACTAGCCAGTCGCCTTCTTCGTCATCGTCGCTATCAATGACTCGTCTCAAAGACCGTCCCTTGGCAACCGGAGCCTTCTTCTTTTTCTTTTCCTTCTTTATCTTCGGCATCTTTATCTCTCCCTCCTGCTCCCAATTGAAATACGCCAAATCCTCATTACACTCTCCACAAACATCGCCCTCCCTCTTCCCGCCTAACTCCTTCCCACAAATCGAACAACTCCTCACTTGAATATCCACCCCCGCCATCAAATCCGCCAACTCATCCATATCCCCTTCACCACTCCCTCCCTTGGGGATACTCTCCCCCATCACCTCCCGGTCATTCTCCAACTTGCCCACCACTAACTTGGGATGATTGCAAGCCTGTCGCAACCGCAACAGCAGAATCAAGGCATTTGCATAATTGATCTTCCCCTTCATCATCTTCTCCATACTCTGATCCGCGCGCTTCTCCAGCCTCTTGTAGAACCTCTCCTCCGCCTCCGAGAACTTGGCACTTACGGGCTCAATCTTCCTCTGCGTAACCCGGAACCCCGTAGTCGACGTCGGTACCTCCGGTCTTCCCTCTGCTGTATTCTTTTTCTGAGCAGCCTCCAACGCTTTCTTCCCTCCCGGCTGCAACGCGCCCTCCTCCTTTAAGATCTCCTTGGTCCTCCTCTTCATAAAACATCGCAGCAAACTATGCAACCTGCGAATCGCAATGTGCCCCTTTCCGTTCTTCATCGGCTTATCAATATAATATCTCCACTCCTTGAGGTCATCATATGGCCGAATTTTCAAAAGTTTACCAACGACTGCAGCTCATCAAGGTTATTCTGCATCGGCGTCCCCGTCAAACACCACCGGAACTCCGCCCTCACTGTACAACAAGCCTTTGTTGCCTTTGTATTGCGATTCTTGATCGTATGGGCCTCATCCAACACAACTCTCCACCAATGAACCCCAAAACACCCCGCAAAGTTATTCGCTGTTGACGCTCCATGCTCCGAAACAAGAATTTGATATGTCGTTATAACAACATCATATCTCGCTAGAACCTTAGGATCCTTTGTCCTTTGTGGGCCGTGATGAACACAAACGCATAGCGGCCTCTTGTCGCTGACTTTGTCCTTAATCTCAGCTTCCCATTGGCGGATCAGTGCAAGCGGAGCAACGACCAACGTGGGCTTAACAATGTTGGCGTAGTGCTTCTTCCACAGCGGTGAATCCAACTTAGGCTTCTGATGACTAATGATCAAAGAAATGGTCTGTAACGTCTTCCCTAGACCCATATCATCAGCCAAAATCCCACCTTTTGGGACCTTCCCCTTCTTCACAGGACCAAGTTCTCGTCCCTTCATCCACGTGACACCTTCAACTTGATGCGGCAACAACTTCACTGTCAACCCCTTCAACGACCCGTCCTCTTGAACCCCATCAGGATCTTTAGGCTTGGCGTTCTCCTGGCCCTGCCCCTTCGTTCCAGTCTCATCTTCCTCCTCTTCCTCGTCCATCCCCCCCTCCAGCAAATCCTTCAACTCCTCCGCTGCTTTAGCCGGATCCGTATAAAACACCTCTTGCATACCCTCCAACGCAACTCCATCATTTTTCTTCTTCACTGGCTCAAATAGCCTTGTCTCCATCGTGCCAAACGTCTGCACCGAATTGAACAACTGTACCAGATCTCCCTGCATCCTCTCCGGTGGCGCAACCCGATGTCCATTGTCAATATGGTGTTCTGGCCTCTGCTTTCGATGGTTGAACATCGCCATTTGCTTCCGCGACGACATCATTTTCACATTACCGGCACGGGGGGGCCCGCAATCGCGAGATGAGCCGATGAGCGAACGGTCTTGCGAGAAGGATGTGTCGTTGGTTTGAGAAAGAATGGATTGGTCGTGGTGATCGGTGTATAATGTGTCAACGGGAGCACCGATCAATGAACGGTTGAACCAGGCGGAGCCGAGCGCAGCGGTTCTATTGATGAGCTCGTCGATGTCGTCTAGGTCGTCCATGAAGGCGGTGGCGGGGTTGAGAGGGCGGGTTGATGAGGATTTTGGATCGGTGCGCTGGGTGACCATTAGGTGAGGTCTCGTAGTCTGTGTGTATGTGTATTGAGTATCGTGATGTTGGACGTATGTCCTGAAAATAGGGTCAAGGTCTGAAAAGCAAAAAACTCATATCGTTAGCAAAGGCTGGAGAAAATATGCAATATCCACCGTCAAGTGGGACAAAACAACAATGTTTTGTTTGGAGGGGCACATAATCGTCACCACCAGCTAAGAAATCCCATCCTAGCAGCAGGGCCAATAGCTCCCAAATCCACGAGTCATCGAACAAGGATCTAACTTTACCTCTTCAAGAACTGTCTTCGGCAGCCTGTGATTCTCAAGACAACAAAACTAATAACAACAAATACCAAGATCCTCAATAAAGATGCTATTGTGAAAATAAAAACTTTATATCAAATTGATAAAGCAAGGGTATATACCAAAAGAATACTCCGGGAAGGAACTTGATCAGGAAGTAGCCAATGGTAATTCTATCCTCTTGTACAACTCCGCACCATCACTATTTCATCCCCTAACCCTATTACATGCTATATATCTACTCTATGCTCGTCTAAAACCCAGCAATCAACAAAAACAACAATCAATAAGAAGCACCCTCAATATAACCAATCACGATCACGAAGTCTCCAACTATACTAAATCTAACCAGTTGTCCATCCTTCTGCATGAATATCCACTGGTTGGGCAAAAGTCACTATGGCAACTAGTCTCAGGATAATGCATTGGGGGCGCTTGGTTTTTAGTGGTCCACTGGATATAGTGGTTAGATCTATAGAGTGTTGTGAATAATTCAGGACATGAATGCGCTGTGATTGACGTGTTGTTGAACAACAAGGAGTGAATCATACACTATAGGGTGGTGAATAGAGATGAAGATCACCAGGGTCTAAGGGTTATTTGAACATGACATCATCCTTAACTTATTAGTGCACAATAGACAAACTACTACAAGTCACAATACACCATTGAATTTTATGAAAAAAAAAAATTAAATTCAAGTAATCAGCAAAAACTGACCAATTCTATACTTGAAATAAACTTAACAAAAGAAATCAATCCAAGCCCAAACATCCATATTCTGTCATAACCCGCCAACCAAACGCAAAGTAAAAAGTCAAAAGTTTCAAACGCCAATAAAGAAAAAAAGAGCGGAGTAAAGGTGATAAGAAAATCAAATATCAAAAATAAAAAAACAAAGCATGCTTGTCCCAGAAACTCCTAGTCAGGCAAGTATGTATGTACGAAGCGAGAAGTCGAATCTATGCAAAACAATCCTTGGGTAAATCACAAGGCAAAGAAAACGAACAGAGACTAAAGCTATCATCTCCCTGTAAAGCACAAAAATATACAATCAGCTGAGGAGAAAGAATGGTCCCAAAAGGGGTTACTAAAGCCTATGGTCTCACCACTTACTCCGCCTCCGGGATACTCGAAGGCTGCGACCCATCCTCAAGGCTCATCCGCCCGATAGGACTCTCTGAAAAGTCCATTCCATATAAATCATTATCCTTCTCCCTACTGATGCGTCTGCTCGGCCCCGAGAAGCTCCCGTGGTTCGAGCCACTCTCCGAATCAGGCCGGCCATTGCTCAGGCCGGCCATCCCGGTGTATCTCTTCCGGCCAAACGGCGACACCGACATGACGGATCTAGGCAGGACAGATCCAGTGCGGCCCTGCATGTCAATAGTAGGGTTTAGCAAAGTGGGGGATTGGTTGTCAGAATCACCAAGAGGGACTCCACCACCAGAGCTCATGCTACCATGCATAAATGGAAGGTCATCATCATCATCGTCACCACCAACAATAGGGGCCGCAGCAGCAGCAGCAGGCGACCGAAGATAGACGCCACCGCGGGGAGATCCAGGAATATCGATGGCACCCATCCGACCCTGAGACACGATTCTATCGCTAGCAGGCGTCGACGTGCGGGAAATCGAGCTCAGACGGTGGCCGCGGACAGCCGGGGCAGTGGCACTAGGCTGATCAGCCATAGAAGCGTTGCTGAGGCGTGAAGGGATGGTGGGGGCGTGGGGGGACTGAGGTTTTCCGGGCGAAGAGGCTATCCAGGTGACAGGAGACGTGCCGGATGTGCGTCTCATGGAAGACTTGGACATCATCACCGAAGCCGAGATCGACTCGCTCAAGACGGCGTTCGATTCCTTCATACCCATATACTTAGACAGCTGGGTCAAGGTGCGTCCAGTACTGGATTCGGCCTTGTTGCGACTCTCGAAGCTCCTAAGGTTCTTCCTGCTATCAAGCATTGTGAGGAAGTCGCCCAGATCGTTGCCTGAGGTGGCAGGTGCAAACGAATCCTCCTGGTAAGAGTTCCGTGAGGACGCCGCAAACATACCCGATCCCGGTTGAGTCACAGCCTCCGAACCCACGCTTTGTCTTCCTGAACTCCCACCATCATCGTGGTACTTCGGCATCCCACTAACTGACAGAGTACTCCGACGGTGAGGGAAACTACTAGAGTACTTGTTCATCGACAACGAGGGCACCGGCGACGCTGCAGCATGCGACTCCATGCTTGAAGGATTCGATTGTTGAGGATTAGCCCCAGGATTCCTCAATTGCGCAAGACCCGACAGTGCGGTTTGCGATTTGTTTCTAACATGCGCAAGATTCTGCTTGATCGTGCGACGTGTGGTGGAATTCGGCGATGGAGGCTCAGCGTCAGGAATACAAGGTGAGCCGGCGAGGGATCCGGCTTTGAAGGGCGAGAATGGGGTTGATAGGGAAGAGCGACAGTGGTGAGCTTCGCGGAGGTTCAGACGCGATGGGCCTGTGCCTTTGCCACCGTATACTGGTAGGGAGTGAGGGATAGCCTCAACAGCTGGTGTCGTAGTTTGCGAATGGGAATAGGAGCTAGAGTCGGAGCCAGATTTTTTGACTTGCTTTAAGGCAGTCAAGGGGCTAGTAGAAATGGCATTCTCGCCATGAAAGGTATTGAGACTACCGTAAGTTTGAACAGGCGGCGGCAAAGTACTGGAGCCCTGGCCATCCATGGATCCGGGGCTACCGGGTAAAGACGAGATATCGGATTGGTCAAGAGGTCTTCTAATAGCAATCGGGGTTGGGACGGAAGGCTGGAAGAACTGCTCATCCATACCAATCAGATTAGAACTGGTAGCGACGGAGTTGTCCTCAATATTGAAGACCCATTCGTTACGGCACGTCCATTCTATGGAGATAGAGCCGATAGGAAAGTCGATCTGGCCGATGGCCTTAGTACTGACCACGTCGCTTTGCCCCATAATGGACCAATTCAACGGATCTTTGAGAGGGTCGACGGATTTGCCGCCAGTCTTAACGCGAATCTTAGGCGTCAAGATGCTATTTCGGTGTTGGTACCGCTGGCAGTGCTCGAAAACGTGACCGAGGTTAGATAACGTATAGAGAACCCGAAAGAAAGCAATGCATTTCTTGTAGATAGAGGGCAAAGCAGCAGAATAGTCGGAACTATCGATGCCGAAATCAGACTCGTTCTTCCAAATAGGCTCAAGACCGATGACCCATCTCTCGAGGATGACTTCGCGCTTTGATGACCCTAGATCGGCTTCACGAGCAGCGGCCTTGAGCTTTTCAGCAACATTCCATCTATCTCCGTTCTCGTCGGTAATCCACAGAGACTGTGAAGATGAAAGACCCGAAAGGTCAAGGTAAGTTTCGATAACAAGTGGCGGTGGCAGGTTGTCAACACTGCAAGTCTTCCATATGCGAAGCTCCTCCTTGAAGTCATCAAAGTCACGAGTTTGCAGTTGAAACTGTGGAAAGGAACACGTTAACAACCAAAATTAGATGCATGTTGGCTCGGCAAGCAGCGCCAGCAAAGACATGAACTTACCCAGCGATTATAGCGAGGTCCATCGGGTTGCTGGACAAACTTTTGAATCTTGAGTCGAGAATGAATGATCAGTGCAGCTGATTTCATAAAAAGTTCTGTACAAATAATTATGCATGATTAGCGCAATTCGCATATGTAAATATGCTGTGTATGACATCTAATACTAGGGTGGATTTGCCGAATATGTATCAAGTATAGCACTTACCTGCATCATCATATTGAGTTTCTGGTTTGTCTCGCCGCTAACGTGCTCTCCGAAGCCCGAGTTTCCACGGGACCTTCTTATATCGTTGAAGCCGGACATTGGCACAGCGGATCCCGGCCTGCTCGGTGCTTGTGGCGGTTGACTAAAGGCGGACCCGGCACCAAGAGCAGGCGAGGCGGTCCGGTGTGGTATTCTAGGTTGTTGATGCATGATTGTGATGTCTTTGTGATATGTTGCGCCGGCAGTGAGGTATAGGGTTGGACTTCGGTAGACGAGACCGTACGGTAAGGAAGGGGAGGGGGACGTTAGTCTATTGCACGCAGGGTCGATGATCTAACGACTCCATGCTGGGTATGCAGACGTGTCGAGGGTGACGTAGATGAGGTCGAGACCAAAGATGCAAAGTCGAGACTTGGTATTAACAGCAAAGGATATCTAGATAAATTAAGTTTGGCAGTGATATCCTCTACAGGCAGACAACAGGTGCAGACAACTACAGTCTTAGTTAAGAGCCAAAAGTATATGCATGTAAGACAAGGCAGCAAATGGAATATGATGTCAAATTTTTGGTCTAGCAGAAGCAGCCAGTGACGGCCTTGTTGTGGACAGTGTAGAGTCAATAATATGTGCGGATGTGCGCTTCGAGTCGATGGCGATCGTCTATGTAGTGACTGTGGTTCATGAGATGCAATGACAGCTCGAAGTGGGGGTGGTTGTAAGAGTATGTTGAGATTGTCGCAAAAGGTCAGTTGGTGTTGCTGCTGCAACGATCACAGGCGCTGATATGACGACAGTCGTAATAAGGTCTAGGCCAAGAAGTGGGTACAGACTAGCAAGTGATATAGCAGCGAAGATTCGTGAGGTATCAGAGTGTCCTATAAGTAGAACGTAGATCGAGAGGTACCCTAGGGTTTAGAAGAAACAGATCTTGGAAATCGGAGAAAAAGAGAAACGTCGGTCAAAGTTTCAAGAGAAACGAAAAGGCAAGGCTTAGAAAACGAATATTGTGAATTCGAGGAGAATGAATCAAGGTTGACGATGAAATAACAAGCAACGGCGACAGGTCCTGTCCGTCGTTGGTTAGGCTGGGTGACTCTAATGGGAAGTCACAGAGGGAGGAGGATGTGTGCACAGGCCTAAATTAGGCCCCAACTAGCACTGTATTAGACATGAATAGGGCCTATCTTCGGAGCTCCAACGGCTTGTCATCCAGTAGCAGGGAGGGCGGACGGGTTTGTTGAGTTTAAAATGGCAAGAGCACAGAAGGAGACAGGATTTGAGTGATGATTGCGATGACGATGGTGATTATGATGAAAGGGAACCAAGAGGGAGGGGGCAATGACAAGAAGAGGGGAATGGACAATAGTAGAGGAGAAAGAAGAAGAGGACAACTCCAATATAGACTAGTCAACGATAAGATAATGGGCTTTGCGAGGGTGCAGGAACAGAGGATGTGAATAAGCAAATCAGCAGGAAGCAACAATCGAGGGAATCCAATGGCTGACTACAACACGAGCAGCGATAGCAAGACGATAGATAATCTATTGTTGGCTTGTGACCGTGCTGTAACCTTCTTTCGGTCTGAGTCGGGGTCTGACTTTGGCGAGGGTGTGGGTGTGGGTGTGGGTAAGGTCTTGCGCAAGTGATCATTTTCGTCCTTTATTACTCGATGCGTATTCATACACAGCTAACAGTGGTAGTTTGTAGTGCCGTATCATTAATAAAGGAACGAGGAGATTTAGAAAATTCATCGTGAGGTTAAAATGCGTGGTCCGTGTTATTCTTCAGCCGAAGGCCGTTTAGAGATCGGCCATGGTGAACGGAGATTCAAGAGAGAATTACAGATAGAGCCTATATAGTTAGTGCAGCTCATCTAGAGATAGTGATTTGCAGTATTTCTACATGCAGTCAGTTGACATGTTGCTTGACGTGTTCGGCCGGATCTAACTGGCTATAGCGAAACTTATACTGATTCCTTGCCTGGTAATTTAGCTCGATAGATTTTTTTCTCGGCTATATGCCTTGGGAGATACATGCAGGCTGATGCATACAGTGTTGAAGTAGGATCTGAGTGTTGTAATGGTTATGGTGGCTGGTTGAGTGGTTGATGTTCAGCCAGCGTCTCGCGTCAGAATCACAAAGTGCTAGACAGACACGCGGTGGCTTTTGTGTAGATAAAAATGTTGCTCGAAGGAAAGAGCTATGAATTAAAGCACGTTCCAAATTTATGTGACTTCTTTTATTGTTTCAAGCTCTGTTCCTGAGTTTGATCATGAAGCTTTATGAATCTTAGCTTGAGACTCTTCTCACGGCACTGATAACAAGTAGTTGCGTTTACAAGAATCACATCAATAGAATCAAGCTTTAAACAGGAGTCCAGCGGAAAAGAGACTTGTTATTATTGTGATCATGAATTTGGAGAATGGCAATTGACATCCTGTCAAAGCCAAATTCGTTGCAAAAGACAAAGTAAACACAAGACAGACCAACAGAAAATTTGGTTATTATTATCGATACTGGCTATAGACACCCAATAGTCCTTAGCTGATATTGTGCCTAGTTATCTGACAGAAGCCAAGTTCAAGTTGCGAGATCGGCCATAATCATTACTAACTTCGTCTTCCTAACTGCCTTCAGAATAAGGAAGTTACACGGTCTCCCAAAAATGGAAGCGGTGAATGCAATATGAAAATTCGATTATTTGATTTTGTTAATTAATTTAATGAATCCAAAAGCCTGGAGATGTTGTCTTTTCAGGTCTGCTTTTTTGTAATTTGCCAGATCATCATGCATATCTCCAGTGTGTGCATCAATCAATCGTTACCTTCAATCTCCTTTATCGTCATCAACACTCATCGACCATGAAAGAAGTCCAGCTCAAATGCAGGGCGAACCCACCATGCGCCAAGTAACCCATCCTTAGCCAGCCTACGCCCATCGAATATTCATTTATTTAATGGCCACAAACTAATATCTCCCGCTCCACCACCTTGCTCCAAATTCCAATCACATCCATAACAACAGCACGAACCCAAACGTCGCAACTCCAACAGGTAAATCCACATTGATAAAGCCCCTAGGATCTAAGCGATGCGATGTGATGCAAGGCAACATACAGAAACAGCATCTACCCTTCATAATTCGAAGGCCAGAAGATACATCTAGGCCATACCCACTCCTTGTCTATAAACAAGCAAAGCGTATTATAGAGCCGTATAAGAGATAGCTATCTTCACGATAAGCCAATAGTTGTTGACCCCTGGACACCCTTTTGTCTTATGACGCAACAAGATGCTGTTTGTGGCTTCTTTTCACGGTCTAGTTTCATTCCTAGTCAGTGGTTGGGTCATCTTGGGTGTCAACGCTCCATTGGAGATAATTAGCCTCTCACCCGGGACGTGTAAGGAACCCGGATAGCAACAATGTGGGTTGGAGTCTATATACCCGTGTGTCTGCCCGCCGCGCAACATGAAGTCGAACAAACATCCAGAGCCAGTTCACTCATCTTCTGTTCGATTGGATAGTATTGTCTCAATATCTATTAGTGTTTAGTCAAGCATTAGCGGAACTTCTAGTCGGGAGGAATCCTTGGGGTAAGAAATCACAACTTTCCAAAAGCATACGGCTATCAGCCGTGAAGAGAAGAATAGAGGAGGGCCTTCCAGCTCGATGAAAGGCTCCGATAAACTAGGGGTCTAGAACTGTGCAGCTTATTCATCTCAATCTTTTTAGCTTCCATCACATCACGAGCCTCTCAAATTGCTACACGCTAAGCAACATGGCAACTTCAACCCCTCTTAACAACTAGCCGATAACGACATTTACAGAAATTACTATTTTAGGAATGTGGATACCTAATCAACCTCGGATCATCATCCATAAAATATTCAAACCCCTCCATATAAACAACTCCCTCGGCTCTCTACCCAATGCCCGCACCCATCTTTCTATGTCCTTGGGAACCCCAGCGTCAAGCAAAGTTTCATTTTCAGGACAAGGCTGTCTGCACCACTACACTGAAACAAGTTACCATGCCCTCGACATCCCGTGGAATCTGCATCTGGCCCCGGCCATCCATCCACCTATTCACTTACAGCATATGCACACCAATGTGATCAACCTCACCAAAAGACAGGAACAGAAATCCCTGCCGAGCCATAATGTGACATTGAGTACTCGCAAGGCAAATAGCCATTCACCCAACCGTCACTTTGCTCCAGGTCATGTGTCCAGTTCACTACATGCAGACAGTACATATATCCATGTATCCTATTTCGTTATCTCGATACGGTGCACTCTCCTACCTGTCAGGAGGCATGCAAGTAGTAATGGGACAGGTTGTGGTTTACTTCTGACCCTCGTCATCTAGTGATGATTTGCGGGATTCTGTTTGTTCGTAGTGTTGCCCTTGGGACACTCAATACTGACCGCCTTTTTGACAACTCAAATAAACAAATGCATCATGCAGCTGGGCACAGGTTTAACTGATATATTAGTTCATTATTGATGATTGGACATTTATTGATACCTGGCGTCTGGTGTTGGATGCGCAAGAGGCGATATCGAGACATCCAGAGAATTGTGTTTGAGATATGATTTGGCCCCTCACTATGCTGTAGTGTTGATCCATATATAATATACTGTGTAATGATATTGTTTACGCATTGTTAGATTGATTCCCAACCCTATGACCCATATATACCCTACTAATGACCACCAGATGTCTATGGTTAACAGCAAAGTAGTTCGTTTATGACGTGATAGCCATCCCAGTCAGAACCAGTTTCTTGATGCTCCAATGACTAATTTGTGATGACATTGTCATTCAAAACGGGAATAGCATTAGTTACGTGACTGAAATCATGAGAAATGATACCCTCAATTTGTCTCTGTCTGCCTAGACATCCTGGCGCTA
This sequence comes from Meredithiella fracta, assembly GCA_023677585.1. Lineage (NCBI taxonomy): Eukaryota > Fungi > Ascomycota > Sordariomycetes > Microascales > Ceratocystidaceae > Meredithiella > Meredithiella fracta. The sequence goes on from JAGXCV010000007.1 coordinate 619,989, forward strand.
ATCACGCTAAACTATGACCCTAATATGTCCTTATTTGACAATGGGATAGTCAAATTGATGGATCTCACTTATTTTGTACTAATCATTTATGGAAAACTACCTAACGCAGAATCACGTGTTGAATTTGAAGTTTTTTTTTTGAATATATTTAGAAGCACTCCTCTCACTTTCATTAAGCAAAATTCCAGGTCTACTATGATATCATTAATATTTACTCATTATTAATCATGGCACCACCACCACCCCGCCGGTCTTCCCGGTCTGGTACGAGTCGGGCCCCGCCGGCCGCAGCTCCTTCTGCAGTTCCGATATCAATCTACCAGGACATGCTCAATGAATATGCAACAACTGAGGAATCACGGCCGCAAAAACGGCCGATGAAACGAGCGAGAGACCAAATATCTACAGTGTCTCAACCAATACAAGCGGGACCGTCAAGCCAGCCAGGACTTTCAATAACCATGTCACCAGAGGCTTCACCGGGAACTAGTATACGGCTTTCGGTACTGCAGAATGGAGGATCGGAGGCTCAACAGACAGAGGAGACAAGTACTGAGAGGAAGCAGAAGAGGCCGCTGATAAACTTGAAAAGTCGAGGATTCCAATATGGGCCATTTGTGATCCCTAGACCTAAAAAACGGATAGAGGACGAAAATAAAGATGAGGACGAGGACATCACATTTGAAGATGTGAAGATTCCAGATACGGTGGTTCAGACAATGGTCCGAAATGATGAGTCCGATTCTGACGATTCTGAAGATTCCGAAGGCGACGACCAAGAAGTCGATTTTCAAAACATTGACTTTAATGATCTGGGTGAAGATGATTCATCTGCTTTACAAAACCTCGAACTAAACCTCACCATCCAAAAGACAATCCTTGAAAAATCAGCTCCCAAAAAGCCAAAACGTAAGCCTCTCACCAAAGAAGAAAAGAAAATTCGTCTCGATATCCACCGAGTCCATCTTCTATGTCTAATCTGGCATGCTGCAATTCGCAACCATTGGTGTAACCACAAGAAGATTCAACGGGCTATGAAGAAACAACTCACGAAGCAAACACAAGATTTCCTCTTACCGAAGAAAACAATGTTGGAATTTGGTCAGACGAATTCGATCAAGAGGGACTCACTAATGCTAGTGCTCTCTGGCTGTCCAAATACCGCATCACGGAGCGTGGCATAAAGAGATCATTATGGGCTTTAACCCCGAAGATCTCCAAGATGTAGGTCTAATTGCGTACTTACCTTCATCGTACACACCACTAACACAACTTAGTATGAACCCCAAGCGATCTCGAAACCTGCTTTTCATTCCCCGATTTCTTCTCTGCCGCCACCACCTTTACCGGTTCCCGAGATATTGCCGCCCAACTTTACTGCTCCTACCTCCGCGCCGCTGGCGTCCGCGCCCGTCTTGTTGTCTCCCTCCAGCCTCTTCCCTTCACCCCTGGCGGCCCCTACATGATTTCTGGGGAGCCCAAGTTCAACAAAGTTCAGCAGCGGCGCCTCGAGACTGATGAGAAGAAGAAACGCGCAATGGAGTTATATAAGGAGGAAGAACCGGTCAATGAATTCCAGACGCAATTGGCGTATAGAAGGAGGGCGATGGGGATTAAGCCGATGGTCCAAGGGTTGTCGGAAGCGACGAAGAAGCCCGTGGAAGCGCTGGCGAAGAGAGCTATTAAGGAAAGTAGGTTTCCGGTTTATTGGGTGGAGGTTTTGGATAAGGCGTCGAGCCAATGGATTCCGGCAGATTTGTTAGTGACACGGGCAATTGGCCGACCAAAGGCTCTGGAACCGCCATTCACAGATCGGGAAAACATCATGACATACGTCATTGCCTTCGACGAAGATGGATCCTTCCGCGATGTCACATATCGTTATACCAAAACTTTCAAAACTAAAACGCGTAAACTGCGTATTGAACATGGCTTACCTGATGGGTCTGCCTGGTGGAAGCGTATCCAAAAATTATACACAAAGCCCCGATGCCACCCCACTAAATACGAAATCATCGAAGACGAAGATTTACAAAAGGCCCTCGATTCCGAGCCTATGCCAAAGAATATTGGAGACTTTCGTGGACACCCAGACTATGTACTTCACCGACACCTCCGGCGTCATGAAGTCTTGAAAGTTGGGGCAAGGCCAAGAGGGACGATCAAAGTTGGCAATAACGTAACACCAGAGAAAGTGTTCCATCGAGCTGACGTCCGGGTCGTCCATAGTGTCCAGAAATGGTTCCGCCTTGGCCGCCAAGTCCGTTCCGGTGTAATTCCCGCCAAATACCTACAGACGCGCAACCGGAAAGCCGAGGAACCCTCTGGCGACGCTAAGCCAGAAATCCAAATCACGCCAGTCTTCACTGAAGACCAAACCGACCCCTTCCGTCACCCGCCCGTCGTTAACGGCCGCGTCCCCAAGAACCACTTTGGCAATCTCGAAATATACACCGAAAGCATGATTCCCTCGGTGGAGCCTACATTGCACACGCCAAAGCTGTCAAAGCCGCCTTCCTTTTGGACATTGATTACTCCCCCGCGGTCTCTGGCTTTGAATTCCACGGACGCAACGGAAAAGCCGTCATGAAAGGTGCCGTTGTCGCTAAAGAGCATGAAGCAGCAATGCTTGCCGTTGTCTCCGGATTTGATGATATGGCAACGGAGGCTTTGGAGACTAAGAAGCAGAATCTGGTCCTGAAGGTGTGGAGGAGGTTGTTGCATGGGTTGAGAATTCGCGCGGATCTTTGGAAGAATGTGGATGTTGAGAGGGAAGAGAGGGAGATGGAGGAGAGAAGGGCGGATAGAGAGGCAGACGAAAGGAGGAAGAGGAAGAGGAAGGAGAAGGAAGTTGTGGTGGAAGAGGAATTTCCGGGGTTGATGGAGGTTGATGATGAGGAGATTTATGATCCAGGAGAGCCAGAGAGCCAGAGGTAGTTGACGACGAAGAAGTATTCAAGTTTGAGTTCGAAGATGATGGAGAAGACGATGATCTGGGTGGAGTGTTTATTAGAGTAGTTTGATCATGTTCCGACTTGTAAATACCAATTCCAACATGCCCATCTTTTCTGCCTCAACCGTTACACACACCAAAACATGACATTCATCAACATCACGTAAACAGCAGCATGAAAGCCTCGATTCAACATAAACCTGTACTACAACAAACGCAACCTAATTATATGATAACTGTATTTATTACTAAAATATAACTACAATCCCCTCAATCATCATACACTTTCTCAGTGATCTATCAAACCCGCCAATTCTCGCCTCTTACTCAAGATCCTTCATCTATTTCTTAATACCCAGAGCTTTCAACTTAGCATCGTAAGCTTCCTTATTCTTAACACTCGCTTTCTGGTACTCCTCCTGGCCAGACGCACCCAAGGCTTTCCATGCAGCACCCGTTTGCTTAGCAGTCTCGGTTAACGAGACATCGCTGGAGACCTTCGATCTGAACTCACTCGCGAAAATCATGTAAGAGCTCAGGGGCTTCTTGGGGATGCGGCTGTCCTCCAGCTCACGGATAGACCGCTTGCTGCTGGCGTTGAGGCGGATGAGAGATCTGCGGGCTTTGTTCGCTTCCCAGATGGCAGCTGGGGACAAGGAAGCGATCCACTTAGCCAGAGTCTCGGCGTTGCGGATTTTGTTCTCAGCGATGGTTTGCTTGAGGGTCTGCACAGATAGTTAATATTGACCAGACATATCAAGACACAAGGAATCTATAAACTTACATCCTGCTCGCTGATGGACAGACCCTTATAGCTGGCAACAATCTCCGTCATGACGGCGCTGGGCTGACCAGAGACAGTCTTGTTCTTGTACGAATCGCTAATAAACTTGGAGTAGGGGTGGACCGGCAAGGAGTCCGGCTGCTCCCCCAACAGAGCCTTCTTCTTCAGCTCGACAATTTTCGCCCTTGCAACCTTTCTCTTTGCCGCCGCTTCCTGCTCGGGAGTCAAGGTCTTCCTGGCCTTCTTAACCGGCTTCTTTGCAACCTTCTTTGCAACCTTCTTGACAACCTTCTTCTTGACGACAGGCTTCTTGACTGCAGCCTTCTTGGTAGTAGGGTTCTTGGTAGCAGGGTTCTTGGTGGCGGTAGTCTTAGTGGTAGCCTTTTTGGTAGCAGTAGTTTTAGCGGCGGTAGTCTTGGCGGCGGCGACAGTCTTGGTGGTAGCCTGGGCGGTGGCGGTAGAGTGAATGAAAGCGGCACGCGAGTGAGCAGTGATAGTGCGGATAGCTAGACGCGAGCTAGTGAGGGCCGCGCGGCGGACGACGTTGTTGATCATTTTGTATAGTATGTGGTGATGTTACCAGTGGTATTGTTTTGACGGTTGGTGGTGTTGTCAAATGGTTAATGTATGAGAATTATCTCCAAAGTGGAGCGCAAAGTCTGGTGGAGCAGTGACTGATGGGGCCAGAGGCTGGGGCTGGGATGCAATGAGGTAAATAAACACGTCGGTGGAAGCAGTAATGACGAATGGATTTCTGCACTAGTTGCGACAGGGAGAAAAATTGGGATCGAGAAAATAGAGATTTGAAATTTGAGGTTTAGTCTGAAAGTCTGAAGGGATACGTGCAAATGATACAAAGCAATATCAACGACTTCAATTGGTGGGTGGGCACATAAATGAAAAATTAATGGGCATTGACTGCGCAAACGGAAGGGACTGGGGATAGGCGGCCGTAGTTGCGGTAGTAATTGCTCGACCTATTGCAAAATTTGGCGATTCCGGGGAAGGAACTATTTTATCTCACTACGTTCAGTACCTCCTACCAATCTAATTGACCGAAATTCACATCAGGACGTTGTGATATATCATATCTACGCATGACTTTGCACATGTGTGTGATCTCAAGTACTGTCCCTCTATGTACTTTTCGTGGTGGGATGTTGTCTTGCAATGAGGGGCGTATTTTTGGTGCATATTTATGACCCTGCTGATTCAGATGACACGCCTGTATAACGCATGAACAAGCCGGGGTTTAGAGCTATAGACTAAGCTTGTCGCATCCCGTGACTTATACTTGAGAACTTGAGGATTGTGCTTCCACTAGCGCCTAGGGCCCTTATAATGGTCATACTCTTATTGGTTATAGAAGCTTCAAATTCTGTGACATTATTTTCCATGACGTCTTATTCGTTGTCGACAGCTGTTACCAGCCGGCAAGATATATCAAGATCCTAGCTTGTACCACCGGATAGCTCCCCATTATTCCCCAGTAATCCAACCAGAAGCTCCAAGCTCAACAACAAGGCAGCACCTGGACGCGAAGCTACAGGCGGCCATGCTACAATTGAGAGCTAACCCCCCATCGACTTGCTATAGTGTAACCCATAGTAGCCTTATCCCACCAAAACGTAATATCATACACCCATACAGCCATTCTACTATCTTCGCGACAACAGCGATTGCTTGATATTTTACCGTTTAATCACAAATCTTTTCTATCACTATCTTTCTTTTGTATACCCCGCCAACTTTACATTCACAATGGATCACCGTCCTCAAGCCTGGGGTAGAGTAAGTTCACCCCGCCGCCCCGCCGCGCAACGAGCCTGCCCGTCACTCCCCAATCCCATAACTAACAATATCCACTTATCCAGCCCAGAGATGACGTTTACGGCGCCTACGACGCCTCTTACCTTCACGGCGACCCCAAGCAGGCCACCCAACAGCCCATCGTCACCGGTACCTCCGTCGTTGCCATCAAGTTCAACAAGGGCGTCGTGATCGCCGCTGATAACCTTGGTACGTGCCACTGGTCCATCACCATTCAAGATATCCATAGCTAACCACATTTTCTCACCTTCCATAGCTTCTTACGGCTCTCTCGCCCGCTTCACCAACGTCAAGCGCCTTCGCTCCTTTGGTGACACCTCAATCGTCGGCTTCGGCGGTGACGTCTCCGACATGCAATTTCTCGACCGCCACCTTACCTCCCTCGCCATTGATGAAGCCTACTCCACTTCCACTCCCATGGCCGCCGACAGTCTCCACCGCTACCTTTCCAAACTCATGTACGCCCGCCGTTCTAAAATCAATCCCCTATGGAACCACCTCCTCATCGCCGGCCTTAACGAGGATGATGAGCCCTTCTTGGCGGCCATTGACCTCCTGGGAACCACCTATTCTTCCCCATCGTTGGCGACGGGGTTCGGCGCGCATTTGGCGCAGCCGATTATGCGGAGATATGTCCCTGATGAGGAGTCGGCAACGAAGTTGACGCAGGAGCAGGCGATTGATATCATTAAGCAGTGCATGAAGGTGCTTTTCTACCGTGATGCGAGATCATTGGATAAGTACTCTATTGCGGTGGTCACCAAGGAGGGTGTTGATCTAAAGGAGGATGAAGAGCTGGAGAAGCAGAGCTGGGCGTTTGCGGATCGGATCAAGGGCTATGGTACGCAGGATGTGTAAGGAGGGGTTTACCCATGATGATTATGATTGGGAAAGAATGAACATATACAATACAATTAGCGTTTTTTCCTCTTTTCTTTTTTTTTTTTTTTTTGCAATTCGATGTTCACTTTATTACTAGCTGTGGTTATGACGAGGACATGTTTATGATGCGTAGTATTTCAGGATTCATTGTGGTTCAATTAGCTAGAGATGCACTCATGATAATTACATAAATACAGTAATACGTGGACTAGCCTACTGTTATGTGAAAGAAAAAGTAACTTGTGGGACGACATTTTCTAAAACATACACTTTGATATCAAGACAAATTTGTTTAACATTATATTTTGTAGTTTTCACAAGACTCAAAACAAAGCCTGTGATGTAACCCAACGTACATCGCTACTATTTACGCCAGAATAAAGAGGCCATTAATACATGAGAAGAACAAGTACAACGCCCTCGCCTTGACACGTCCCAAAAAAACAAACACCCAAAAACAATTGCAAGATGAGATGTGGCAGGTAGATACGCAAGAAACAAGAGACAAGAAAGCATGAACTGTGCCGCAAAGCCCGCGGCTTAAGTAAACAGTCAAACCAAGGTACGGGAGACTCGATATAATGGTCGAGTCCTGAGTCGCTCATGTTAATTGTTTACTCAACAGTGACAGACTTGGCCAAGTTACGGGGGAAGTCGACGTTCAGGCCCTCAAGAACAGCCACCCAGTAGGCAATGAGCTGGAGGGGAATAACATTGAGGATACCCTGAAGGACATCGACGGTTTGAGGAATCTCAATCTTCATGGCCTCGCCAGACTCGAACTCCTCGTCATTCTCGTTGCAAATGACGATGGGCTTACCGCCACGGGCAGCAACCTGCTGGTAGGCATTGAGCGACTTCTTGAAGAGGTTGTCGCGGGTAAGAATCATGATGATAGGGAGGTTCTCATCAACAAGGGCAAGAACACCGTGCTTCAGCTCACCAGACATGACGGCCTCGCAGTGAAGGTAGGAGATCTCCTTGATCTTGAGGGCACCCTCAAGGGCAGTAGAGTACTGAGAACCACGACCCAGCAGAAGAAGGGACTTCTGATCCTTGAAGACGCGAGAGCAGAGGTCCTTGATGGCAGAGTCTTGCTCGAGGATGGACTTGATTTGGGCAGAGATATTAGACAGACCCTCCATGATCTCCTCACGACGCTTGGCCTTAGAGGCACGGTCCTCAGACAAAGACAGGGCGAACATGACCATGGCAATGAACTGAGAGGTGTAGGCCTTAGTGGAGGCGACACCGATCTCGGGACCGGCATTGATGTGAACACCGCAGTGGGTAAGCAGAGAGATAGAAGAACCGACAACATTAACACAACCAACAGTCAGGGCACCACGCTCCAAGCAGTAACGGAGAGCCATCAGAGAATCGGCAGTCTCACCAGACTGAGAGACAAAGACACAGGTGTCATCACGGAAAACGGGAGCCTGACGATCGAGGAAATCGGAAGCCAGCTCGACGGAGATGGGAATCTCGGTAAGCTCCTCGAAGATACCACGGACAGCCATGCAAGAGTGGTAAGAGGTACCGCAGGCAATGAAGATAATGCGGCGGCAACGGCGGATGGTAGAGATGTAAGAGCGGAGACCACCCAGAGTGACGGTCTTGTTGACAGCATCGAGGCGACCACGCATGGTGTTGATGACAGACTCGGGCTGCTCGAAGATTTCCTTCTGCATGAAGTGGTCGAACTTGCCCTTCATGATCTCCTGGAGCTCGAGCTCCAGAGTCTGAATGGAACGGACGTTGGAAGAGCCGTCATTCTTCTTCAGACGGTGGATGTTGAGGGAACCCTCATGAATGTGAGCAATGTCATCATCCTCGAGGTACATAACCTTCTTGGTGTGCTCGACAATGGCCGAGGGGTCGGAAGACAGGAAGAACTCGGTGGGCATAGGCATGCCGTCATCGGTCATAAAGGCACGAGACTGGGAGCGGTGGAGGAGAGACTTGTCGGGGGAGGCCAGGAGACCGGCGGGGGTCAGAAGAGAACCAGTGGACTTCTTCATGGCAGCGTTCTGAGAAGCAGTCTCGGCGGGGAGAGGGCTGTTTTCATCGGCATATTCAACATCGACGAAGTCAACCTTCATGCGGCGGGAGGTCTTGACACCAATGACTAAGGGAGAACCCTTGCGGGCAGCAATGACCTCATGGGGGTAGTGAACAGACTTGATCAGAAGACCGTAGGCACCCTCGAGCTCCTGGATGACAGCCTTGGCCAGGTCAGTGAAGCCAATGGCCGGGTGCTGGTCGTAGATGTACTTGGCCAGCTTGGCAATGCACTCAGTGTCGGTATCAGTCTCGAACTTGAAGCCCTTACTGGAGAGCAAGGTCTTCAGCTCCTTGTAGTTAGTGATGATACCATTGTGGACAACAACGAATTCCCAGGTAGCGTCAGAGCTGATATTTTAAGTTAGTAATTGATGGCCGGAGCGTGATCGATGTTTGTAGGAAGCTTACCGGTGGGGGTGGCAGTTGACACGAGAAGGGGGACCGTGAGTAGCCCAACGAGTGTGGGCAATACCGGCGTGAGAGTCGAAAATTTTGGTCAGGTCGGGCTTCTCCTCCTTAATCAGTTCCTTGAGCTTAGCGACCTTGCCAACCTCCTTGAAGGCGAAGACTTCATTCTTCTTGTCACCATCGACAGCCAGACCAGCAGAATCATAACCACGGTACTCAAGACGGGACAGACCTATAGTGACACAATATACTAGATTAGCCACATATTCATTGTGGGATGTCACATAAGATAACTAAGGGGTCCTGGAGGCCCACAGTAGAAACTAACTGAAATGCATATTTGTATGGAAGGGTGTCTATTTACCGTTGACGAGAGTATCGAGGATGTACTTGCGGTCCTTCTCAACAAGGTAGTTAACGTAACCGAAGATACCACTGTTCAAGGTGTGTTAGCAAGCTGGTTGATCTCCAAATCGACAAGGCGCAAACAGTATGGCGAAATCGAGTCGCAATCAGGTACACGACAAGGCTGTCGAGCCAAAAACACCAAGTATGAGTGTAATGATAAGCATGCTATCGTGGATGGGAAGAGGGAAAGAGAGACGGGATTTACCACATTGTGAATTATTTGAAAGCTTTAGGTCGTAAAACGAATGACAAAAGATGCAAAATGCTGTGAGAAGAAAAAAGATAAAGACGGAGCAAAGAAGTCGATCGCAGATGGATGGGAATATAAAGGGGAGCCCGTTGTTCGTGTGACAAGAAAGACGAAGCTCAAATAATGTTAGGCGACTGTGGAGTATGCGAGTTGCAGGGAAGGAGCCAGGAGAATGGGCCTCTGGGGATATCACAATAGGAAAGATGTTCTAGATATCTAAATGGAAAGAATGGGGATCGTTAAAAGACAAGTAAGGAAAGAGCAGAGAGATATAGTCTATAGATGAGAAAAAGTCGTGGAGGGACGGGAAACGGATGGATATATATGAAGATGATATATACAAGATGGAGAAGGAGATGTGACAAGCTGATGAGATGAGGGCGGCAGACGAGACGCTTTTAAGAAACTATGGACGAGCCCTTGAAGATGATGACATACCAGACTAAATTAGTTGTTAGTGCAGGGTGAGCCAAGAACCTCCTGCAAACTGGAAGCAGGGTGACAGCAGCGTGCCCCTCTCCTCTCATATGCTGCTATTCTGGAGAGGGCTAACCATGTCTGAGCTAGAGGAGGGAGGTGGAGGGGAGACAACAAGCGACTAGTCGATGATTTGAGTGAAGGGCAGCTACGGAGCTAAAAGGGTGGAGTGTATTTTTAGGTTTTTTGATATATTGACAGCTCTTAGCATTGAGGCCACTCAAGTGAGTGTTTGTATGTATGACGATATTTTAATATACGGAAATGGTGATTATGGGATCAGGAAGTATCCTCTTTCGTGGCCATTATCTCCATTGACTCGATAACTTTTCTGGCAGCAATATCAGACTCGAAACAAACCAAGCCCAGGAGCCGCAACTAACAGCAAGTTCCAAGTCGATAAAAATGATGTATGTTTAAGCGACATAACAGAAACACAGTTACGGCACAGCAAACAAGCACAGCAGACCTTCATTGCTTCAACTCAATCTATATCCAGATCATCGACGCCGCATGATACAGACGAACCACCGGTGTGAGACTAAAGGGGGCGGCTCTCGTCCTGTCTCAAGAGTAACTACTCCACCTCGCAAGAAAGGTTCAACAAAAAGTCAACAAGTTTCCTCTACGGAAGGTTTCCGTCTGGGCATTGTTTCGCTAACAGCCAAGTTAGGAACATGTGTAAGCCCTCCACCCAATCGGTAAACCCAATTATTTAATCCTTCGACATATTCGGGCGAGGAAGCTTCCTTCTACCCCTGTAAAGTTACTGGTAGCATTCTACTATTCTACTGGTGAGCAGCCTTTGTGTCTGCCTCCTGGTTATTACAGCGTAGGTCAACCGCAGTACGAGAAAGAAAGAGCCGATGGAAGAGTGGGGTGGAGCCTGATTTAGTGCAAGTGCAAATGCAAGTCTAGGTAAGGTTTCTAGTAGGTTGGGGATATGGTTATTAGGTCGTGCTGTGGGATTGGAGGCCATCGCAATAGTTTGGCCTATTGACATCAGGAGAGAAAGCCCGGTAGCCGTGATGATGAGCCAACCAGTTGAATAAACTTTTGTTTAGGAGTCTTTACGGCTAAAATGGTCCTCTGAGAAGCTAGCGCTACTATATTTTGAACACAAAGAATCCGCACTAAATAGTTAGTGTTTTTCTATTTTTGGTTTTGACTCCCGCTAGCTATCATAGCGCCATCTGTCAGGCCCATATGACTTCTATTTTCTTTTGAAAGAAAGAATTCATTGAGACTATTACTAACATCGTATGCTCTTTCCCAATGCTGATTTGTCAATCCAATTTGGAAACAACTACATCCTCAATTCATCGTTAACATCATCACTATCCTACCTTCCCATCTCTTTATAAAAAAAAAAAAAAAGGGGTTATTCTCACAGTCTACAGAATTGCAGCGAACACTATGACATATTGTGATATGACCCTCCAAGGTCACGACAACCCCATGGCCAGTGATCGACTTCAATGTCGACGTATAAGCAGACCTCTATCAGGCGAAGAATTCTTAATACGAGGGGCCCTAGTGCCAACAAAGTATTTTTGCTAGTCAGCCCAGGAACGCCGATGACGATCCCCAGTACTTTTCTGAGCAATGCCCTCTATTTGAAATGCCAGTAGCCAAACTCTTCAGGGAGGTTTACTGGCTGATGAGTTTTGTGAATGTCATCTTTTCGAGTAACATCTTGTAATATGGATTCTGAAACCTGCAGAATTTGGGCTTTTCAGTTGTTGAGTGCAGAATTGTGAGGGTGGCAGAAATATTGGACCGCCCTTGAATTGATATCGCAGGGGAAGTACTGCCTGCGGAGCAGCCAATATATGAACACAAGTTTCTATCGCTAAGCTCAGCCATCAAGCCCAATGTCTCAACCAGTATCTGCTGAAATTGAATGTAAAGGGACATGATGCAGGTGACTTGAAGTCTAGAATGTACTATTCTCTTCTCCAGTGCGAATCAACACTGTGTAGTCGGTCTTTCTTTAAATTTATTATTTAGCCTTGTCATTATCATCGTCAAGGAGAATGTCATCAAAAGTAGCCGGCTTACCTCACATCGAGCCTATCATCCTCACCTTTATGTGTAAGCCACGCACAATGTCACCGGCCGCACTAATCCGGGCGTCACAAGTACCAACACTCGCATCCACTCTGTGATCTCGTTACGCCCAAGTTGTCTCTCCCCAGGTCTCCTTCCATTCACTCTTCCTTGCTGCTCTTTTCAAATCTTCCATTAAACTACTCGCTACCCCCGACGTAACTAACCACCGTACGGCTCATAAGGCCACGGGTCCCGCTTATTGGCTGCAGGACCTCCCAATGCTTGTCAGCCCCTTCAAATTCCATTCTACCCATCCTCGGCACACAAAATAAGACGAATAGGCCAGGTATTTCTTGGGCAGAGCAGGCCCCCTTCTGCCAAGCCGGACAAGTTGATATTGGTATTACTTGCACGACGCTGACTGGCTGCTAGTACTTTAGTCATAACCATCGTCAGCCAGCCATTTGTACTGCACCAGGAGATAAAGAGAACATCCCTCCTGCGAGACACCCGACCAGACTAAGCTCTAGTAAGTTCCCATGAAATCAGCCATTTATCAAATTGTGTTAGTAATGTACGGCAATCTTAGTATTCTTTTGCCTGGTTGTCTATCTCTTTCTCAGCCCCGACGCCACATAGCGTACGGCTTCAGTGTGGTGTGGCCACACTAGGCTTGGGTGAAACCACACGGCGCAATCACTGCTTGTTGGGAATTGGGTCATTGAAGGGATTTTCAATTTGGCGAGGGGTGTTGTTACGGAGAGGTCCATATAGTGGGGAATAGTCGGCGTTGGGAATTAGACACTTGTATAAAGTAAGATGTGCTACGGGATACACTGTAGACCAAGTGTTTATCAAGATTGATGGGACAGCTTTGTAGTTACGGCCACGTTTTACTTTGGAGTGCGCTATCGGGGTGAGGTGTCATTAGTTATATAAAGCACAATAACGGTGCGTATGTGTTCGTCGATGTTGCCTCACAGATGTAATTTTAATGATCGTGATGAAGATTTTGCGCGGGTCAAAGTTTTGATATCAATTCGGAACACGTGCAACCAATAACTGCTAGGGCTAAACCGTACTGTAGGGTACTGACTGTCCTTGATCATCATACGGACTGTATCTATCGCAATGTCCCGCCTTTCCCTTACAGACACAAGAAAATCCCTAGCTGTACATACATGATGTATGGAAATATCATGGTACCATTCGCTTTATCTTCATATTTCGTTTTTGTGATGAACCGAAAATACCACAGCAAAAATACATTACTCCCTTAGTTCCTCTATTATCATCTCCAGGGCTACAGGTCAAGTCTAGTCTGATACAAGAGCTCCCAACATCAAGAAGCCCACCTATGACATAATGCATTCTTTACTAAGAAACAAAAAAACATCAAAGTCACTTAGAGACTGTGGGTGGCAAGGTACTACATCGGCACTTTTGTCATAACAGGTATCCTATTCAGCCCAGGATGGTCCCCTCCACGGCCCACACCTGTTTGACAAGTGTCCGATATCTGACGTTTCCAAATTATCAGAGTTCGTATTAGCCCCTCTATGCAACGCACCATGTTCCCTCGAGCACCCCAAGCAGAGACTAGACTATCCAAAGCGCAGGAAACAACGAGTCAATGGGAATATTCCGAGTTCTCAATTGCGCAAATCTCTAGAAGAGACGAGTAAGAACCCCACTATGCTTCAGCCTCGTCCCCTTTCAGAGGGAATGATGAATGGCGGGTGGGAAATTCAAGATGGCTGGTGGGTGATTGTTATAGTGGCTATTTCAGGAAGCGAGCTGAGGGTAGATGGTTAGTTGATGATCCCTTGGGTACGGATGGCAAGGCTAAATATTAGCAGCGCATTTTGACAACTACAGTTAACGAGGATCCCTAGTGAAGCATAGAGCCCAATGGAGTAGTATCTTGATATCAATGAGGACAGAATATCCCTTTTCTTGTGGTCATTGCGCAACAAACATCATAAGGGCTATTGTTCTCTTAGACAGTTGATGTCTGGGCGTTATCAACTTTGGTCATGAGCTCCAAACCAGGCTACTGAGGGCCCTTTATTTCTTTTATGGGCTTCTTAGCTTGTCCTTCTAGGTTCTTAGCGTGAGGGGCACAATTAAGACCGGAACCCCCGCTAAACCCAAAAGGGTAAAGGCCCAACTTGAAGCCCAGTGGCTGTACTCCTGTCACCTCCCTTTGTCTTCTCTTGTTCCCACAAAATAGCACACTAAAACAATCACTTATTTAACTGGAGAATAATAAACGGCAGCAAAACCCATACTCCCATAGCATCTTGCCCCTGTTATCATAGTTCTCTAGCCCCTCCACTGTCGAATAGCAATGTCATTGCGAGGGAAGCGTAAACGGTGCCTCTAAAAAAAAAAAGAACAGTGGATTCCCTGGCGAATTACAAAAAATGTTAACTGGACCCAGAGAAACCTAATTATAGAAATCAAGAGGGCGCAGGCTATGGCGAGTAAGTGGGAGATCGTGAAATCTGGATGATAGGCTCAGGACTCGATAGTGAGGATGACGCAGAAGGAAGAAGAGATATTTATTTTCTTGAGAAGAAAAGAAAAATGTGTATTTGGGTGATATCATTAGCGAAGGATCCTTCCGTTGCGAATGCTGTGGGAATGAGGGCTCTGTCAGGGTGAGGTTCCTGGACACAGCCACAGTCGTGATAGTGGATACATGATGCAGATTACACAACCTTGAAAGCTTCATAGCTTCGAGAACAAGTTTTGGTTGGAAAAGATGATGAGGCTGAAAGAATTATGGGGCGCATGATGATCGACCTATTGTACTAGTTTAATATAGTGGTATCTGAAAGTAAGTTGTTAATCATGTTATTATATGTATATCTCGAAGCGTATAAACATTACGTAATACTTGTCACTTAACTTTTGGCTCACCGACTCACCAAAACCCCGAATCCAACTCTGCAATGGATAATAATCACGAAACAGGCCCAAACTATAAATTTCCAAATTCTCCTCCCAATCCACTTGGATACCTGTCCCCGCCTTCAGATCCTCACCCTCACTCATGCAATACACCTCCTAAACTTTCATTTCTCACCCACCCAGAACCTCATCACCACCGATTCTATCACCTCAAGCTCTGCTTATTCCCTCGATCCCAATGACGTTACCTACTCCGAATAGTTTCTCCGCCACCTACTTCACATCCTGTCGATATCTATAACTATCATGAGTCTCCACTATAAACTTCAAACATGTAGCTTTTCCCATAGTGTACATCATTCCCCACATAACTCTATCATCATCCCAAGAAACTTCTCTGTGACAAAAAAATGTGAACCAGCGCTTGGATAACATTCATGATATGTAGCCAATCATGGCATTTGGAATCCTAAACATATGCTATGATGCTCGAAAAGACAACACAGTAGCTCATTTCCTCTAGAGCCACATCTCCTATTAACCCCAACCCTAATAACTCATATAATATTGGTATATCACATCTCCTTACAGCTTCTGGTATTCCAGCTTACCCTCCAGCTTCTTCGCTTCCGACACCTTGCGGACTGCACGCGCAAAGTCATCTTGGGTAATAGCTTCGCGATCACCCTTCAATGCAAATAAACCACTAGAAACAATCAGTTAACAAATATCCCAAGCAAGATTTCACACCCAAAGACACCAAACAAAACTTACGCTTCTGTCACCACGTTCCGTAGATCAGCACCGTTCAACCCGTCACTCATCTTCACCACACTCTCAAAGTCAATATCCCCCTCAATCTTCACACTCGCCGAATGAATCTTCAAAATCTCCATGCGACCCGCTTCATTGGGCAACGCAATCTCAATCTTGCGATCCAGACGCCCAGCACGCAGTAGGGCGGGATCCAGAGTATCGGGTCTGTTGGTCGCCATGATGATCTTGGTTTTGCCAAGGTAATCGAAACCGTCAAGTTGGTTAAGGAGCTCCATAAGCGTACGTTGAATTTCCCTGTCGGCACTGGTACCCTCCGAGAAACGACGACCACCGATAGCGTCAATTTCGTCCATAAAGATAATGCAGGGTTCGTGTTCTTTGGCGTAGCCGAACATTTCACGGATTAGACGGGCGGATTCACCAATGTATTTGTCGACAATGGCCGATGAAACGACTGCACAAATGGACATGTTAGTGGTCCGGATACGGACTTCACATGACGTAGTATGACTTACTCTTCAAGAAGTTAGTTTCCAGACTGCTGGCTACTGCTCTCGCCAGCAGAGTCTTGCCGGTACCTGGGGGGCCATAAAGCAAAACACCCTTCGGCGGCTTGATACCAACTCTGAGGAACAACTCAGGGTTCTTGAGCGGGAGCTCAATGACCTCACGGAGCTCGCGAATCTGCTCGTTCAACCCACCAATACCAGCAAAGCTGACCTGCCCAGGATCCTCCAAAGACATGTTATAAACCAGAGGGTCGACCTCGCGGGGAAGCATCCGCATGATCGTGAGGGTGGTCATATCGAGGGCTACGCGGGTTCCTTGTTTGAGCTTCTCTTTGTCTACCTTTGATCTGCAGCCGACGACATATCTGGGCCCACTAGAAGCCTTCACGATAACTGCGCAAAGATAAAAATCTGTTAGCAATGATTCTGGGAAATAGTACCAACAATATCCTAAAAATAAGCATACATCTCGCCTCATCCAATTGCTTAAGGACCTCGCCAATGATCTGGCCAACACTCTGGAGGGCCTTGATGCTGTCTTCAGTTTTCTGGTAATCCTTGTCGAGCTCCTTCATTTGCAGACGGAGGTTCTTGAGCTTGGCCTCCCATTCACGTGACTCTGTTCTCTTCTTGTAGAGAGCCTTGATGGCCGTAGTTCTTGCCGGGTCTGACATGGTGATCTGAGATTGTGCGCTTTATGGAGGGGTTGTTGAGGCTGGGTGTGCTGTAGAAGGGCCGAAATTGCGGCTATTCGTAGCGATTTAGAAACAATTGGTGAGCAATTAGAAACTTGAAGGGTTGTCGTGTGAAAATGACGTGGGTATAACAAAATTGATGGTTATGGTTCACAAGTCTAGCAATAGATACTGCGATCATAAGATTGGATGTGACGACAAAGCTCCCATACTACACGTCCTGAAGCTTACCTCACACACTGCAGCCTTGAACGTAACCGTCAAATAATCCTGGTTTTAGTGTATCAAAGGATTAGCCTATGATTTGCCGATATATATTAGGGTTAAACTTGTTAACTGTCTGACTGACGTCATGGTGCGATTACAGATTGATCGTAACTGTCATTAGACAAGTTTGGCTGAGTCTAAATTCCATTTCTTGTCACTCTATGTTAATTTTAGCTAATCGCGATTTTAGTTACGCTTCTGGCTGTGACTCGAAACTTTTATGAATTTTAATTAGTGGGGCTTCCTCATAATTCCAGACTCACTGAGGGTATAGATCAAGGCGAACAATCCTAATTTAACAACAACAACAAGCAACGTGGCGCAGTGGAAGCGCGCCGGGCTCATAACCCGGAGGTCCCTCGATCGAAACGAGGCGTTGCTAGCAGTTTATTTCTTTTTTCACTCTTTTGCTAACTCATTAGTCATCATACACTATATCATGACTCCAGTCTCACTAATCCATACTCAATCAGTCATATTCTCTATCATATTACTTAATTCCACAAAAGGCAATCGCACTCATGCTGACATTCCTGTCAGGCAACAACTCAACTAATTGTGTAACCTTCCCTCATTCGATCTCCCTTCCACACATCACCACACACAAAACCATATTCTCACATCCTCAAAAGCACCCCCGAATTTCCTCCAGTATTCGCACTCCTCGGTAAACTAGAATCCTTGCCCTCCCTCGGCATTGTGACCACCTCCTTCACCGCTCCAACATCCTGCAAATTCCTCGCCTGATTGTACATGTGGAATGCCTTCTCGATCAATTCGCCAGTCTCCACCCTTGTCTTCCCCACCAACCCTGCCGACAGCAAAGCCTCAGTCTCCTCAATCCAATCCTGCGTCTTACGAAATTCCACTTGTTCGCGGCAAAGGCGCTCAGGAAGCCCTTGACCTTTAACGAGGGCAAGGATCCCGGCGAGGATGGTGTTGGTTGCCCCGAGGACCGTAATGAGGCGGCCGTGACTGGAGGCTGTGGGGCCAACGGCGGTAAGGAGTGCACCAAATACAATTTGGGCGACGTGGCAAAGGTTGACAAGGACTTTGACAGTTGATAGTTGGCGGGAACGGCGACAACTGGTCGTAACTACCACGTGGTAAATCCCGGTAGATTTCCGGCGGCATTGATCGACGGAGCTGGTTTCGGTAGAAGAGAGAGTGTGGTTGATACCGAGAGCTTTGCGGTACATTATGAGGTTATCGGCGACAGATTCGGGGTCGCTATTGTCGAAAATGGGAGGAAGAACTGGTGGGTTCAGGTCGGCGAATTTTGTAGGGGGTGTTTGGCTTGGGGAGGGTCCTGAGGAAGGCGGGATAGAAAGTCCAGCAGATGACGTAGTTGAGGATTGGGGGTCTGATGTGGGGATCATCAGCGGAGTACGCTCCGTGACAAATTGGGGAGTGAGTGAAGCCATTGTGAATGATGATCATAAAGAGATGAGTTGAATGTACAAATTCCATGGGCTCTTTGGTGTTTATAACTACGGGAGATCTCTCGGGTATCATTAGGCGAGTGTTTTAGAATGTACTGCGTGGCTAGAGTCGCTATTTTACTCTCATCAGTTTGTCTGGCTGATAACAACGGGGACATGACCTTACATGGGCGTTTCATCCTTCCTGAGATACCATTGTCCCATGACTGGCTATAGCTCGCCTGACTGTAGGTTTGGTTGTGCAGTCTGTAGGTGCTATGGGCATCTTGTGTAGCATTATTTGTGCAGATCCTGAGGGATATTCAGCTGATAGTTTGGCAGTGATGCAAGATAATCATGTTACTAGATTAGTGAGCCTGAAGTGCAGCAGGCAAGATATCGTGTAAGTCATTCTGGTGAATCCTAATTGTTTGTCTCGAATAACGGTTCTTGTACAATAACTATGATTAGTGTTAATTTCTGGTATTAGAATGGGCCCAGAAAGGCAATTTAATATTACAATACCAAGTAAAAGAATTCCTACTGCATAAAACAAAAATAAATATACAAAAACTTCTAGTATTATTTTCATACTTATCCCAATATAAATTAGGGTTTATATAAAGGTTAATAACCCGCAATAATATCCTGCAGTTCATATCGGACAGTATGAGTGATATATATATGTCAACACAGCTGTCCACAGTTGTCGCCAGCAGGTGATGTACATGCGACCAGGCTCGTCGCAATAATTATTTCGTACAGCCTTGCGCTAGCAGCCATCACCAACATCATGCGAACTGCACTCTAGATCTCCTGCATCTAGCATTTTTCTCTATATTTCTTCTTTTCATATACGCAATGGACTATCAAAACCGCGCCGGTTCCAAATTCGGCGGTGGCGGCGTCGCCTCCCGCTCCGCCACAAACGCCGACCGCCGCGAACGTCTCCGCAAACTCGCCCTTGAAACTATCTCCCTCGACAAAGATCCTTACTTCTTCCGCAACCACGTCGGCTCCTTCGAATGTCGCCTCTGTCTTACCGTCCATCAAAATGATGGCTCGTACCTCGCGCACACCCAAGGGAAAAAGCACCAAACAAACCTTGCGCGGCGCGCGGCACGCGAACAGAAGGAGACGAGGGCGGCGAAGGGGGCGGAGATTGACCCGTTGACGGGCTTGCCGGTTATTCTGGGGGGTGTTAAGAAGAATGTTGTGAAGATTGGAAGACCTGGGTATAAGGTGACCAAAATTCGGGATCCGTTGACGAGGCAGAATGGATTGTTGTTTCAGTTGCAGTATCCGGATGCGCCGCCGGAGATGCAGCCCAAGTGGCAGGTGATGAATGCGTTTACGCAGAGGATTGAGGAGCCGGATAAGAATTTCCAGTACCTGTTGGTAGCGGCGGATCCTTATGAGACGGTGGGGTTCAAAATTCCGGCGAGGCAGTTAGATGCGACGAAGGAGCATCAGTTTGCGTTTTGGGATCCGGATTCGAAGGAATATTGGGTGCAAATTTTATTCCACACTGAGCGGGATGAAAAGTTTAGTTCGGCGCCGGGTATGGCAAGAGTGCGGTAGAGAAGAGAGGAGACTTGGTAATGATTAGGTTTTCTGGGTAAGTTCTGGCGTTTAGGGAATTACATATTTGAGTTTTTAATTCCAAAATTATATAAAATTATATCTCAATAATCACAACATAAGCCTCACAATGTTACAGTGCTTAAACGGGAAATATAAGTAGGCTCTAATACTCGACGGCTCTTCGAGTGTGTATAATCCATTCTAACCAATAAAAGAAAACAGGAAAACATGATAAACAACGCCTCAACCTTAGATACAAATCCTAAGTCGCTATTAACACCACCATCCCCCAAACTCCATGCCCCACTTTCGCAACAAATATTCCATCTCTAACGGAAGTTGTTGTCGAATCGCTTGAAGGTGTACCCAATGAATGGCAAGCTCATCTCGGGGGACTCCTCCACTGGTGCAGGGGCGCCCGATCGGCTGGCCTGCAACGCCTGGGCACGTAGAAGGGTGGCATTGTCCGTCTGATCGATTTCGTCGATGGGGAAGTAGGTAGTGTCGATGGCAGAGTTGAGGCGGGGCTCGAACGGGGCTCGTATCCGGCGGAGCTGGTCGAATTCGACGCCGCGGAAGAAGGAGTGGCTCTTGAGTTCATGAGCGCCGCCACGGCCGAGACGATTCTCGGTGTTGCAGATCAAGCTAGAGCACGGGTTAGTATGCAATACTAGGCATATACTATAATGGAAGAAAAATGCTTACCTTCTGATCAGATTCTCAGCCTCAACGCCTAGAGTGATATCGTCAGGGAAGTACAGAGTTTGTCTCCAGTTGACAATCTTTCTGTAAGTATCGTGACTGTCCTCAGCACAAAACGGAGGCCACCCAACCAAGCACTCGAACATAATGGTACCTAGCGACCACCAATCGCAGTCGAAAGAGTAACCGCCGCCAGTGAAGATCTCGGGAGCAATGTAATCAGGGGTACCGACAGTAGAGTAGGCCATGAGACGTCTGGATCGTCTCCAGTCGTTGATCTGTGAACGGTTGCTAACAGTGAGGTTGATCTGATCGAGGGCGACCGAGGTGCGGTCTCCACGGGGGCGGGTGGAGCGGCCCTGAAGAAGCTGTTGGTAGTAGTTGTTGTCATGGAGGCGCTGGAAACCGGTAGAGAGACCGAAATCAGTAAGCTTCACGTGACCACCACGGTCAAGCAGAATGTTGTCGGGCTTGATATCTCTGTGCGGTTGTTAGTGAATGATTCAGACTTGAATTTGATGCAGATGAGGGTCATACCTGTGAATGAAGTGTAGGTTGTGCACAGCTTCAATTGCAAGAACAATCTCGGCAATGTAGAATCTTGTGATGTCCTCCGAAAAGATCTCGTACTTAATAAGCATAGTCATCAGATCACCACCAGGCAAGAACTCCATGAGCATGTAAAGGAAGTTGGCATCTTGGAAAGTAGTGAACAGCTTGACAACCCATGGACTGTCCGACTCAGCCAAGATATCCCTCTCGGCACGGACGTGAGCTAGCTGGTCCTTCCGGAACATTTCTGTTTTGATCAGTGACTTCATGGCGTAAACCTTTCCATCGGCCTTCTTCTGCACCAGCTTGACCTCACCGAAGGCACCTTTTCCGATGATCTTGATGGTGTTGTAGTTCTCGGGCTTATCCTTGGTGCGCAAGAAACGGAGGTACTGGCCCTCCTTGCGGCCGTGGGTCGACCACAATTGCTCACGGCGGGTATTACTCTGGCTGGGGTCGGAGAGCTTCTGCTCAAGCTCGCTCTGTCTGTGATACATGGATGGTCTAATTAGCATGTGATACAAGTACAAGGGAGGCAATCTACAGAGTGACAGCGGCTATTTCCGTCTGTTATCACACAGGAAGCTGGGTAACTGGCTAATTGATTTCGAACTTACCTCTGGTTGCGCTCGCGGGCACGCTTAACACTGTCTTTGAAGAAATCGGCAGCAAGCTGCGTGCACTTGCGCTGGTTGTTGTTGGCATTTGAGCCGTACAGCTCAGGGTTGCGCTGAGGAGCGGGCTGGAAGTCGGCGCCGCCGCCCTGGAGAGGAATGCGGTTACTGGGAATGGGCGGGGGATTGTGGCCAGAGTATCCTGGCTGCTGACTGTTACCACCGGCGGTACGGGGGCGACCAGCCGAAGGGGGGTTCCGGGCATTGCCCGAATAGGCCTGACGTGACTGCGCACCACCCAACTGAGAGAACTGCTGAGCAAGACCGCCGTTGGGGTCGTTGCCGGGAGTGTTGCTGCGCTGTTGGTAGCTACCGTTCTGGTAGTCTACACCACCGGAAGTACCCTGCTGGTAGTTTTGGCCGGCATATTGACCAGACTGCTGGAAGTAACCGACACCTGCGTTGCTAGCACCGAGGTTCTGGCTACCGGAATACTGGCCGGACTGCTGCTGGGCGCCGCCCTGGCCGTTAGGGAAGACGGGCTGTGGGAAGGTCGAGGGGGTGGTGGGATAGGCACGGTGGGTCGAAGCTAAGCGCTCATTGTTGTTCCCAAAGTTGAGGAAGAGGCGATTATTTTGGCCGTCCATAATGGCGATGTTTGCGGGCTCGCGGGATTGGATTGAGCGGAGATGGAGTGAAGGACAAGGCTGGCGAGGGAGGTGGACGAGGGATTGATAACTATGACGACTCCGGGAATGAACAGCGGGATTGGGATCGAGGAATTTCGCAGGGTAATGCGCAGATGCCAAATCTAGAGGACTCACGGAATCCGAACTGCGAGAGTGGGGGAACGAATTGGGGAAACAGGAAAAAGATCGAAAAGAAAGAAAAAGAAGAGAGTTTGGTATGAGAGGCAAGTAGACAAGGACAGACTGTTGCAGGATGCTTGAGCACCTGGTAACAGTAAACGTCAAACACTACATGAACTGCCAAATAGGGACTCTAGATTGGGCGTAGCTCTGACCACCGCTCTAGCTAGCCTTTAACTAGCTCTCCCTGAACAAGTCCCGAGACTCTGTAGGCGAATTGACGCGGGGTTTGAACTTGGGGTTAGGTGTCGAATCGGAGGATATGTTTCCTTCTCTCAGGGCCAAGACAAGGGATTGGGGGTGATATTAATATGAAAATGATCGCTGAATGTATGCAATTGATGACTCGAGATTTGGCGATGCTTCATCTATTGGTCATGTCGTGACTTCATCATCTTTGTTACTATCTAAATCGCAACCCCTGGCTTTTACAATTATTCGCAGGTACTTGTCTCAAGCTTCGACTGAAATACCCACTAGTGGAATAGTGGGCGGCAACTGTTCCCTGGAGCTACTGCTTCCAGAAGGATGGCATATAGGGTTCCTTCAAGGACGATGAAGTCGCTCCCATATTGTTTCTCTAAGTCTATCATGAGAAAGCCCCCCCCTCCCAATCTAATATCAAATCACTTTATTCATACCACACAACTACCATATCTAGTCTGTTAGGGTAGTAACACACCAGGCTAACTAACCGCCAGATCTACAAATCCATAAAACCATCTCCATTAGTGTTTCCCACATCTATCTGGCCAATGACATTACAGTTGCCCCTCGTTGCCATACACACCTGTAACTCGGTTTTTGTGAGACATGCAGCCCTTCCCCGTGATTCTTGCATAGAATCTCACCAATTAGCAATTCTTCTCCAGTTTCAGGAAAGGCCATGATGACGGTCAAGAAATCTTCAGGTTCTTTGTACTGTGGATAGCCGATCGCACTACATGTAGACCCTCTATATTAGGGACGTCGGTGAGTTCCATAGTCGTACAGCGAACTGCATGTACAATGTATGTCGAAGCCGCTCACCTGAGTCGTTAAGAAGCGGTCTGCACTTTGTCTCAACACAGATGGACTAGATTGATGGATATGCGACCAAGAAGGAAGTATGCTGTCAGTCTAGAACAGCGGTCTAATTCATATAAGACTAAGTCAGTGGCATGTCGCCGTTATAACAAATCAGATATTGGAGGTACCAGTAAGAGATGGATTCTTGCCCTTTTGACTTCTATGGTCACAGCATATTCCCGATGTATATAATCACATGTAATCTTCGACAGCATGGCCTTCGATATCCCTCGTCGACGGTGTCATGGAACAATTTTGGCTTCTCCCGCTTGGGACACAAAAAGGGAACCCTAGGTATGACCCCTGGCGAAAAGGGGGGGGTTGCAGTGTAACCTTGCAGGTGATGAACCAGGTATCTGGTCCACCGGTATGCCATATTGATGCATTTACTGTTTATATGCATGTTGCTAGTTTAGGTAAGCTTCACCTAGAAAGATGATTTACACAAACAGCGGTCATCTGATATCAGAGGACTCATATTCATATCAGGTAAGCATCATCTATCAATCACAAGTGATGTTAGACTAACAAACTACAGACACCTTCATCATAATGTCCTCCCGTTTCATCAGCGGTGGGATCATCGAAGGCCATGACACCACTGTCAGTACTGACACCACTTCATCCATTACCCAATTCATGTCTTTAAACAAAAACAAGGACGCCTGGGACCAAGTTCAATCCGAAGTCGCGTCCGAACGTGCCGCTCGCGCCGCTGCCAACGCTGCCCCTCAACAGTCCCTCTATGAAACCCTGCAAGCCAACAAAGCTGCCAAAGAAGCAGCCGCTGAGGAGGCAAACCGACTAAGTAATCAATTCAGAGGGTTGGACAATGATGACATCATCTTTTTGGAGAAAGTAAGACAAGAGAAGGAGGAAAGGGAAAGAAAAGAGAAGGAAGAGGTGCAAAATGGGCTGGAGGCTTTCAGAAATAAGCAAAAGAAGAGGGCAGTAAGAAATATGATGGTGACTTGGATGTAGAGTGGACGGTTGAAAAAAAGAAGAGAAAAGTAAAAAGGACCTTGGTGAGGAATGTTAAGAGAAAGATTAATGAGCAGCCCGAAGTGAAAGCCTCGGAAAACAAAATACAAGGGGAGAAGGGAGAGAAGCAAGTCGGGAATATCAAAAACAAGGAATCGAGTTCCACATCAACGGAGCCAGATGACTCGCCAGGGCGAAATTCGAAACCTGTAACTTTGGAAAAGTCAAAACCGAAACTTACATTACTTGTAGCAGACTATGGCTCCGACTCGAATTAATACCCAATACTTACCCATTTAATATACATATAATAGACCACATATTGGCAACCCGTACTTATCTTATCGTATACAAATTCATCTTACTAGTCTTACAATACTACATCCATATCTAAATACAATGGTATATAACTAAAAATACAAATTCAACTCCCCATTTATTCATCATCCACGTTAACAATCACCTGTCTCTTGGGCGGCGGCGCCACCGTGCTCATTCCCCATTTCCACAATCCCCTCAATGACCCCTTAATCCATCCCTCCACCATAACCTCCGGAATAATCACCTTCTTCGCTTTCTCCTCCACCTCCTGCATCAACTCGAATTTCCTCATCCTCTCCGAAATGCGCTCATCAACAACTACATCATACTTCCACACCCGCTCCTTCTTTGGCTCCACTCCCTCTCCCTCCTTGGCCGGCTTCTCGTCTTCCCAAACCCACTTTTGCCAATTCTTCTCTTCCTCGACCAAAGTATCCTGGATTTCGTTGTGTCCAAACTTATTGGGCGCCATGTTCCACTTGCGATGTACGGCGAAACAGGCAGCGGCAACCTCGCGGCCAATTTGATCGGCGAGCTCACGTCTGTGCAAGAAGCGCCAGAAGCGTGTGAAGGTCCCGCCAAACCCAAGCTGGTGCGGGAAGACGATGGGCTGCACGGGGTCGAAAACAATAGGGGCGTAAGCCGGCAGTTTCCCAGCGGGGTAGTCAGCGGGCATGTTGTAAGACGGAGGTTGCGGCGGTCTCTTGTCTTCCTTCTTCTCTTCAGTGGGCTCCTCCTTCTTTTCTTTGAGTTCCTTGGGGTCCTCGGGAGTTTTGAGATGCTCAGGGCAGTCTAGCGGGCCCAGCCACCCCTCGTGAAAGCCTCTGATGTACTCCTTCCACACATGTCTTCCAATGACGATATCACCCTTGATCCCCTTATATTCCGGGATCCCCTTCTCTTTTCTAAACGCATCGATCCTCTGAGTATTCGTCAACATCTCCTGTGGTACCCCTCCTCCTCCCGTCTCCTCCGTCTAATTTTCTCCGCAACCGCTGCCCGGATATCTCCCTGTTGCCTCCCCTGCACAAACTCCCAATCACATCCTGACTCACTCAAAACCGGCTTCACATACTCCAAATAATAATCCTGCGCTGTCCTCAGCCCATCTCCCGGTGGCGCCGCCAAAAAGATTGTCATCCGCCTTGGCAATGCATCACCCGCCGGCATCGGCTCCTTCCCCAACTCGGAAATAACCTCCCGCCACTTCGCCGTATTACGCTTCTTCTCCCGCTTATCATAGATAATGGCCGAGGCAAGCGCCGTTGACAGCGACAGGAAGATCATCCAGTTGCGTGAGGGAAGCTTGGAGGGGAGACTGGGGATTCCAAGCATCCGAAGTGCGGGGTTGCCGGGACTGGACTTCTTGTAAGTGGTGGTGGCTTCGGCGGCCTGTGAGTGTTAGTATAGTATGGTACAAATACAAAATACTAGTACGTATACTTACCACCTTGAGCACTTCAGCGAGATTTTGGACCGCCATTGTGTGTAGAATAATCAGAGGTATTCAAAATCTCGCTAATTTCGCAAATACTGGAGCCACTCGCAGATAGTACCAAGGTACTGGATTACGATAAATGGTTGATCTGGGTAAACCTCGGCAAACTGATTTCTGGAAAATTTAGCGGCGAGGCTGCAAGTAATTTGGTCGCTAAAAATTATCCCAAGGATCCACTTTAGACGTCAACCATATGGCGGAGACCGAAGGAGACTACGAACTACGAAGAATCACCAATACAAACATTTCAATAAATCATGAAGCACATATCATAGATAGTAGTAACATAAAGTTTGGGTTGAGAAAGAAGTCTATTCGTATTATTCCACCTGATCCACCAGTTTGAAAAGCCACAGAAATTCGGAACATATCTATAAACCCCATTCCAATCGGCGTGGCCATTATGTCATCCTCATGAAGATACTCAACCATGATCCAGACACGGGGTCACTACCGAGACACCCATAAAAATCAAGAAAAAAGTAAAAAAAGCAAGTTAAAAAAGGCTCAAAAATCATCACATGAAAAAGAAAAACAAAAGGAGAAGACCTTTGAACACTGAAAAGCGTCATAAATTTGTTTTGGTCTGCACTTATTATGCTAAGACCTGGAGGAGATACTATAAAACACTCCATCATTTTACCCCCATACAAAAAGAAAATCATTCCACAGCGTAAAATAAAAATAGAATCCAGAAAATCTACCTCAGGTGAAGCGCGTGGCATAGAATATGAATCGCGATAGTCACACTACTATGTGTAAATTAATACCAATGTAGTGAGAATCCCGAAGCATTAACATCTGCGATTCATCAATTCAACGATATCCAAATCATAACCCAAACAACCAAAAAAATAACGCCAATAACGAGTGCTGAAATAAATATACCGAATGGAGAACAGAGAATTGCGAACAAATCGTAGCAGAAAAAGCCCAACGGACAGTGTCCAAAGGGTGTAAGTAAAAAAGATATCCGCGGATTAAACAAATTGAGTGTAAAAATAAGAGGGCCACGCACTTCATATCAAGTTTCCGAGAGGGTATCCAGGATGCAATGCTTGCCCAGTATATGCCAAAATGAAAAAAGAAATAAAAATGAGATAAAAGAGATGCCGAGTTCGGACACCAACGCCCGGTATAAGTCGAAAAAGTTTTAACAGAGGAAAAACAATAAAGATAATCGCACAGGCAGCCCATAGCTGCTTAGTTCACCATAGTAGGGTGGGTGGCATAGCCATGCTGGTTGAAGTGGCTCTTAGGTGCTGAGATAGGACAGTTGTTGCACCCGAGGCAATCAGTAGTCATACCTCCGGACCACGGACTAGACGAGTACTCGTAGCGGTGGAAACCAGACCGGTCGTAGTAATGGTGCGTCAACCCAGGATTCTGATACCCCGAGTAAGGAAGAGGTTGTGGGAAGTAGTCTGATCCAAAGTTGTTGACGGTATTGGCATGATGAGCCTCATGGGGAGTGCAGTAGCCAGAGTCAGGAGGAGTGATTGGGTGGGTGTAGGACCAGTCGACCTCAGGCTTAGGGACATAGCGGTAATCATAAGGACTACGGGAACAAGAGAAACCAGACATAGGAGAAGTTCCAACGTTCTGTCTCGTCGAGGCAAATCCAGAAGTCTGGATAGCAGGAAGGATGGAGTGCTTGCGGGCCTGGGCCTGTTGGCGGAGTTCCAGCTCGTGCTGTTGCTGCTGCTTCTTCTGAGTAGCGACGATCCGAGCAGCCTCCTCCTCGGCCTTGCGGTTTTCGACCCAGCTGGTCCAGTCGCTAATCCAAGCCTGAAAGTCCTTGGTCTTATCGAGGTTCACGTACAGGTTCCAGCGGCAGGCAGCGAGCCACTCAAATTCGAGTTGGTTGAGCTCTTCGACTGGGATAGCAGTCACTTCGGACCAAGACCGGTTCTGGAAAGTGTTGTCATCCAAAAATTTGCTGGCCAAAAGGAGCGAGACAGTGAGGTAACGCCAGACTTCACCCTCAGTAGCCTTGTAAGGACCGTGGATCTGTGGATGAGCGCGGATAGTGTTGATACGCTTGGCAAGATAGTTGAGGCCCAGGAGAATGGTGGAGCTGGGCAGACGAGTTGAGCTCAGGATCTGAGTAACAAACTTGCGGAAACGATCAGAGACGGAGCAGTCGGGAGTAACGACACGGACGGCCATCTCAGCGACGTAGTCAGTCATGTCTTCGACCTCATAATCAAGAACAGCACAGACGCCTCCGGTCATGATGGCGGTTTTCAGGTGTACAAAGATGGAAAGTATGCAATCGAGGGAACCTTGAGATTAACAAGGCCGAACTTCAAATCAAGGAGGGATAAACAGAGAACGCTTAGTCCTGATAGATATCGACAAAACGCGAGATGAAAGTTCGTGATCGCAACAGTGAGCCGGATGGTCCAAGCTAGTACTTTCAGCAATCCATCAAGGGTTGTGAAATATACAGAGTGGGCTAAGTTCTTCTCGCGAAGAGATATTGATGCAGTGATAAATAGTACCAAGGATTGATAGTTGATACTCAAGAGACAGAATAGCTAAATTCTATCTGGAAGATTATATTTGTTGACGGTCTTGCAGGTATCGATGAGCAGTTGGTAGTCTTTGACTTGACGAATAATTTTCAAGACGTAACTATAACACTAGTCCGGTATAGATAGCGTCAACGGAGGATGGAGGTGACTTTAAGTGAATAAAGCCGGCGAGCGAAGTATTAACGAGTATGATTCTGCTTCGGTAGAAGTAGAACGACGCCTCGGTTGTAAACAAGGAAAAGACGAACAAAAACTTTTGAATAGTTTTTGCTAGCCTCGCGAAGACAAGAATCCGTGAGATGCGAATAAAAGGAACGGTTATCAAATATAGCAGATTCGTGAGCAAAGGTCAAGCGAATCAAAGATCAAGCTGTCTTGAGATGTTCCAAAGATGCGCGAGTATTTAGATGTAGACAATAAAATCGACAACAGAGAAAAACGAAAGCAAATAAAAGTCCAAAGGAACAAAACGCTAACAATGGAAAGCAAAGCAACGTCGAAAAGACAACAAAAATAGTAATAAAAAGGAAATGTAAAGAGCAGATCTTCTGCGTCGTTGACTGTAGAAAATGTCAAAAAGTTCGTAGTGAGGATGGCGGGTTGTGAATGTCGTCGAGATGCACACACAGAACCTTTGGGAAAACTCTCACGACGGGTCAAATCAAAAATTGAAATGAAGTATCGTATGAGGATTCGTTGATATTGTCGAGGAAAGGTGGTGCTTCGTGAAATGCTTTTGATGTTCTCGTTGAGAGGGTGAGTGTTGACTGAAGAAACCAGGAAAAGGAAAAAGAGGAATGGCGAAGGAAAGGTGGGAGGCGAGGGTAAAAAAAAGACAATCAAATTTTGAGCTCACAAGGAGAGTCTCGCAACTGAAAGGTACTTTCTTGCGGTGGGTAGAGGGCCTGGGCAAGCGCTAGATATTAAAGCAACAAGCCAAAACAAAGTGCAACCACGAGTTAGGGCATGTGCTTAGCTGAGTCTGAGAACTTCCCTACCAATTTTTTTTCCCTCAATGTATTTTTCTGGCAGTACGGGTCAGAGATTACCGTGCCTTGAACACCCTTGTCGGGACTATTTTTGTGATTCTAATGCCCTATCCACCGCTTACCACAGGAGGGCAAGGTCCTGTAAAATCTCGACTGTGGCAGGTAGGGTGGGTGGGTAGCTTGCCTTCAACGAGGGCTCGTCAATTCCATCTAATAATTTATTCTGTGAAGTTGCTGAATATGCAGAAAATGCTCCACATCCTCTTCCCACCATGATAGTATCAACATGACTGAAGTCTTTTGGGCTATCTGGATACATGTATGCATGGTCTGACGGTCAGAATGTTATTTATTGATTTTTTTCTCTGGCGAATTCGTAACGACATACTAACCTATAAAATTTATCCACATTAGCTTGAAATGCCGCCGGATGTGTGTATACCTGAAAGGGCGCTTTTGATACTATCACCACAACTCTCTACTTCTACTAAATCAACGGCATCATCGGCTTGACAACCTCACTGAATGAAAAAATACCAGTAAAATGCGCATTTAATAACAAAATCAAATCTCAAAAGGGCAAGTTAGTGAATCCTACAACTTTCAAGGTACAGAGGTACTTGGTACGCCTTTTCTGAATGTGAGAAACAGAGACTCCCACCCAAAATCCCAAGGCGTCTGGCCATCCAAAACATCGCAAAAGTGGATCGCGCCAGGCCATAGAAACAGAGCGAAAATAGTGAGTAAAATAAATGAAGGGTTTGTAGGGTGTCCGTCCTCAGACTATGGGCAGCATCACGACGGTGTGACCCTATCCAAACTTTGCGAGAAATTAGAACATCCAGCAGTAGCTTCTTCAGGCTCTAAGGTACCTCTGTATAATGCAAATTATGTGTTAGTACTTATGGATACGAAATTGTTTCTTTTCTGAAATTCTCTTACTATTGAGACCACACTAGAAGGTAAACTTCCAAATGCACCACCGTCAACCGATCCGCAGGTCAGCTTAATGACGGATAATTTCTATCATCTGGTTGGTCTGTTGGGCGTCTCCATTATACACCACCAATGAAACCGCAGAACGTGATGGCCCAATAATCCAAACACGACTTGAGCTTCTAGCATATGGGCCTCTTGGAACTCTCGACAATGCGGAAGACGAAAAAGAAGGTCCTAATGAACCACGACATTAAAATATTCTATTTTCACCTGAACGATAATCTCAAGACCTGTCAATCCACTTTTTCCGACTTTCTCGAATGATGGATCTCATGCTTCACGAAGATGGATGGAAGCCCAGACACTACAGAGTGAAGAGCGTCCATCATGACGAGTCATCTACTGGTTGCACTGCCCTGAAAGAGGGGCGACAGCCAGCCTACCTAACTAGCACAAGCGGCAGCATTCAACCAAGGGCAGCGAATACGAGCCTTTTTGTTCCCCCATCATCATGTGTCCATCTGTATGTGTGATCTTTGCCCACCAATATTAGTCAAATCCGGTGCAGTAGCGTTATATCCCACGAAAGCTTCGACCGGATGTACGCTACGATTGGATGGACAGTGGTAGTCTGGATTTTGGTGAGGGATTCTCGTTTTCAGTAGGCAGTGTGATGTTTAGAAACAGCCAGATACGATGCAGATACGATGCATAACCAAGCGACAAAGTCAACCTAACAAACACTCTGTATCTGTTTCATGATAGCTGAGGGCTATGTATCAGAGCCAACTGCGAGCCAACCCTAGAATTATTACCCGGTCGCTTCACGTCAGGTTTGGTGATAATGCCACTTGATGCACATGAAGGGGCTTCTAATTGTGAGATTGAAAGGCAGTTTTCCTGTCGTGTGTAGCGATGGGATACCCACAATTCAATCAATAGCGATAGCCATCAAACAAGCCATTCAGACGGCAACCCGGTAAGCTCACAGCCCAGTGCCCTGGGTCTGGCCTCGTCCCAGCCACGGCTCGTCGGTCTAGCAGGGGCCCTCAGTCGTCTCCCCAACATGGGATCATCACAGTTTTCATTCAAGGGTCGTCTTGGAGCACTAAAAACATTTTATTTTATCCGTATTTGTGGAGATCCTCATTGACCGAACGTGCGTCGACACAATGAATAGTCTTCTCGTGCTTTTTCCGCCAAGTTTGCTCTTTTGGCTTTTACGGCTCAATGATTTGGGATTCCAAACATCACAAGGGCTTCCAATGGAGATGACGTCGATTGTAGCTTGAGGCCCAGAACACTGATGGTCTTATTTATTTCCAGTCATGGATAGAAACCAAAGAATGAATGTTTCCACGCTATGAATGCTGTGACACCCAATGACCACTGCAAAGTATAGAAAATATAACGGGCAAGGGCGTATGAAATGGGATCTCGTGAGATTACGTAGTGTAAAAATATTTCCATAGTCGAGACACTAGTCAAAAGCTGAGGACAGGCAGTTGAGAGAGCGGAAGATCGTGAGTGAGGCCTTGGAAAATAGGTGTTACTTTCCAGTGACTATGTTATTTTTGTCGTGATGTCTGCGTGTTAGCTATACCTAATAGGGTGTGCGTGTATGTGTGTGTGTGTGTCAAGACACGAGCAATTACGATGCTACATTCCAAGACTCATTACGCAGCGAGTGGTTAGAAGGGCGTTAAAACAGTGAGTTCATGATATCAAGCATGTAGTGGTGGCAGTGGATAGGGCGCTATAAGCATTCATTAACCGGATAGTAGCCCAGGAATTTGAATTCAATCACTAAAACCAGTGAAATTACAGCGGTTGCATATACTGTTTTCAGTGGCCCATACCCAATTTACAACGATATGTGAAATATTGAAATATGAATAGTCAGCACACAAACTACGCTTGTTTCAATGCACGGTGTTAACTAAACTGTATTACTAGCAACTATGCGTAGACAAAGACCCAGAAAGAAACCTACTCTACACAGACGTCCTACCGCCCATCTGCAAATCACACGTAGGTATGACTCTTCCCATCAGCTGAGCCGCCATCCTCGTTGCCGAACTTCCCAAATAAAACAAATCTGGATATCTTAGGAGTCTGCTAGACAATAAAGGAATCCAAGATCCCTGAGATTCAGAAAGCTAGAACAATCAGGAGACGACATTGATGATTTATTTTTCGCTCTCTTCTTCTGTTCATCTCTCGTTTCTATCCTAGCAAGCTGTTATTGTTAATTACATATATTAGAACTAACAGCGATTCTGCTGTCCCACTGCTCGCAAAAACAGATAGTAAATTAAGAGGCACTAGACGAAAAGATCAACTGGAAAGGTGATTCGCATAAAAGACAATACGATGATAATGGCAGCAAATAGACTAATTCAGACTAAATGGGAGTTGTGGGTTCGTAGTGCAGTAGGCTGGTCTGACGATGTGCGTAGTGTAATCTTAGTGTTAGTATCATAATATTACATGACGAGAGAGAGAGACGCCGGAGCGAGTGGACATTGTCGCTAAGAGAAAGCCATTCACTAGCTGATGAATTTTTGT
The DNA here is from genome assembly GCA_023677585.1 of Meredithiella fracta. Taxonomy (NCBI): domain Eukaryota; kingdom Fungi; phylum Ascomycota; class Sordariomycetes; order Microascales; family Ceratocystidaceae; genus Meredithiella; species Meredithiella fracta. The sequence continues at coordinate 653,904 of JAGXCV010000007.1, forward strand.
GAAGGGTTGATCAAAAGAGATTATGTCAGGTTTGATAGCCTTGTGCTTAAGCGCCGCATTATTTCTTTCATAAACTATGTGCGGATTACAGTGCAATCATGTTAGTGCACTATGGGTCACATCCATGTCCCATCTCCTAGCATGTCCATCCCCGACGCCTCCAGAAACCCTCATACACACTCACGCGACCCCGTGACTCCCCACTGCACTCCACTCATCCACTTCCAGGCCACCCGAGAGCCCAGCCAGTGATGATAATGATTAGGGACGATGCATTGCAGGTTGCCATTGGGGGATCGAGACCCTAGGTGGCGTATGTTGATACGGCGGGCGATAATCGGGGGGATGCAAAGAGGTATTGGGAAAGCTATGTAGGTGATGGAGAAAGTATTTTGGGAAATGAATTCACATTTGGCTTGTTTTGGGTAGATGTATGAATGGATGGGACATTGTAGATTTGTTTTAGTGGTTAGTGATTATTGGCATTGCACGCCCGTCACCACTACCACGACTCAGACGGATCCCAACGGTGGGAAGGAAAATTCTAGAAAGTAACGATGTTTTGATTTCGTATGGAATTCAATGGCAAATGGGCACCCTTTGGCTTTTGGAGAGACACGTGATGATCTCAGTTGCATGATGGTAATTTCCCAGTCCCAGGCATCACCAAACTGCTACAGGAAACAATAGGAACGCCAGCCCTGTCTCCTTTCAATATCTAGAAGTCACCAAGTACCATTTACAACAGCCGTGCTCGAGGCCCGGCGATTCCCAAAACACCAAGTAATCTTAGCAATCTCTCGAGTCTTTTTGTCCACAAAATATCTCTTTTACAAAATTATCTCCATAGAGAACCCTCCAGCTTTCTTCGAATGTAACCCCTTCGCTCCCTAATTGATGTCCATAGGATCCCCCAACCATCCAGCTCCGGCCTCTCGTGTTTTCTTGTTGGATATGGTCAGGGTAGGAAGTCGGGGGTCGCTCATCTTATTGTCAGAGATTAAATATTGGAATAGAGGCAGAGCTCGGACTTGGACATGTGTGAGGTCGTAGTGGATCTTACGTGAAGATTAACTCAAGATTAGAAGTATGGTTTCACCCTAACCCTAGGGATATCAAGTTGAATGTCATTTCACATTCACCAACAAGTGGATATCATGAACCACCACATTTTTGATTATGGTATTATTATTATTATTATTTTTGGACACACGATAGTCATTTAGGGGTTATATGACCCAACAGACTCTGTTCTGTATTGAAATATCCATAAATATATCCACCACTAACAACAACCCATTATCGTGCCATCAAGACTACCGACCGGTAGCGTAATGTGCAACACACACCTTCGATATACTGGCCATCCGGTGGCGACAGTATACATTCAAATCCCCATTAGTGAATACATTACGCCCTTCCCTGTTTAAGGGCTATAGTAAGTTCACATGCTGCCTAGGCTGCTATATTGTCGGAATGGTCTGCAAGGTCGGGCATTGATGAGTATAACAGGCAGCATTATCAAATGTGTATGCATTTGTATATGTATGGGGGCCTCGAGGAGTAGTGCTTGATATTATAACTATGATAAATCAAGGAAGAGTGGACTCTGCTGAGTGAAATTACGTTTAGCACCGGAGGGCGACCAAACATGTTGGCCAATGACCGGGGAGCTCTATGCGTGAGGCTGGGCTATAACACAAATTTAGGAATATCAATATAGCTACAACGAAAAGGGAGGGACAGAGCCTGTGGGAATTCCTAGAGGGGAAGCGGAAATTTCGACGAATTCATAAATGGGCAGAATTGGGTTTGATGGGGAGGGGTGGATACAGACGTAGGCGATATGCAGATGGGCTAAGTTGCATATGGGGGATATGGGTGATTCCTGGAGATGCAAGCTTTTATCGGATGGCGTTGAGTGCATGATGTTAGATTCTGAGGGGTTCTATGAGATGGGATGGTGAAGGAGGATGTTGAGTGACGTCATGGTAGTTGGTGAGAGTGTGGAAATGAGATGAATATTTCATATTGGGTTTAATGTGGCGAGGGGAGGCAAGTAATTGACGTTATGTTAAAAATGTCAGATTCACATAAGTTCTCAAGTTGATCGAACATGTCGAGCCTGATGATATTGACTGAGTGTCTGATGTCATTTGAACCCTAAACGTCAACTTGTATACCCTCCGCCTCCCTCTCTGAAATCTCTTCCCGTCAGAATCAGTTACCCCCAATCAGCACATCCGTGGAGTACCCAATTTCTCTTTCTCAATTTCATCACCACACTCCCTCAATATCTGTATCGAGCGTGCTGAAGGTGGAGTGGGGACTCATGGGCAGATAATGTTGTGGATCCGGAGCTACGGCTGAGAGGATGGAGATGGGGAAGAGGTATCGGGAGGTTTAGGGTGGGTGTTGGTGTTTTGGTTGGACGGATAGCACTAATTGGTTTATTAGTGGTTGATAATTACTGCAATTATGACTCCTAATACGTGTTGAGTCCCATTCGTGATATCAGAAAGGAAATCTTATGACACCCACAATTTCTGGATGAGGATTTTTGATGTGAAGCCTTGTTGATGTATTGTGTCCTGAGGCTTATGTTTTGGGAGCATGTAACTGGCTGATGGAATCGACTAAGCAGAAAAATTTGAAAGAAAAAATATATCATGATATTTTACCAAACTCTCTTTTGTCACCTTTAACTACCACATCCTGACTTCCCCATGCCTCACGATACTCCCCAGCCACCCCAATACCCTCACGTTATCCCCACCCAACTTGGCGGTGTGCAGCCAAACGCTAGAAAATATATATCTCACTGCATCCATCTTGTCATCCCCCTGCTCTCTAACACCCGCTATTCCTATAATGGCGGCGGATCTCTCTGGCGGTGCGAGTTCGACAGACGAACTTGGCTGTGGGTTTTGTGGAGAGCGTACGATGGTAATGGGAGGGGAACCTGGGGCTGTTGAGGGGGCTTGACGGTTTCTAGACTTTGAGGGGTATCGTGAGTTGAGATGGGAGTGTGTAGTGGTTACTTTAGGTGGTGCTATAGAGTGATTTATTACAAGGGAAAATGTCACATTTGCTGATTGATAGCACGGCTGGTATCTTTGTGTCTGTCACATGAACTCAAGACGGCCCGTTTCCTCGCTGTCGACAAAAGAAGACATCAGATCATGCTCTTCTGCCATGTCTCTGTCTCACTCACTCTAGGCCACAGCATCACCATCTATACAGCAACTCCCTTATTGCCAATTAAGGTCAACGGATATGATTTGTCTAGAAAACTCTTCACTAGAAGCCACCATCTATCCCTAATACCACCTGCCCCGCCACTAGAAAAAATGATCGACCTTTCTGTGCGCTATTTTCCTTTTATAGGACGGTCTAGATAGCGAAAAGAGGGAACGGCGTCGGGTGGACAATGTATAATATGGCGCTAATGGAGGGTCCGCAAGGGGATAAATATGTGGATTGGTGGGTGCCGACCCGGTGATTATGTGGAGTAGAGGTGGGGGATCTCACGATGTATTTTTTTCTTTTTTTGACAGGAGCATTTTCTCTAAATGGGGAGGTGAGGTCGTACAGTTGGCTTCCATGGAAATTTCTGATAGAAGGCTGTCCCCTTGCGCGGAAATCAAGCTTGATGATTCCCTGCTAGGAGAGATACCGCCAGAGCAAGTGGCACAAAATGGATATAGGAGACTACGGCAAGCGTAGTGGGGCCGAAAAATTGAGATTATGAGAATGTTTGACGATTATTTAGAGCTAAGCCATCAATGTCGAGCGATGGACAGCGATAATATTTTGGTGGGCGGTCCGCTTTGGGGAGAGAATTGGGTGCTGATGGATTGGGTGCTGGGACATGATATGGTTGGTGGTTGAGAGGAGCGTAGACGAGATGCATGCAGAGATTTCTAGCGGTATCACAGAATAATAAGTGAGGGAGTTCTAGTACCTATTACATCTGGTCTTCTTCTAGACGTATCTATGGATATACTTTGCACTCTGTACCTATATTTGTGCCTTCAATTCTCAATACATGAACAACCACTCACAGACATCTTCTTGGTCAGGATTAAACCCCAGGGTCCATCTGGGCCTTAAACAATCAGTCAATAATACCATTCGTCCCACGCCAACTCATCTTTATCGACGATGCCGCAACGGTAACAGTTGTGATTCCTTGTTCATGCATTTTTCGGCGGACCAGCAAGCCGTGTGCGTGGGTGAATGAGTGGGTGGCAATGTGGTGGCAGTGGGAGCGCTGCATGTAGGAGAAGCAAGTTGGGATGAGGGGAGTTGAGGCCAGATAGGTGGGGGTTAATACCTGTACGGACCCTAGCTACATTAGTGATGTCATTGTAGTAGATTTGGTAAAAGCGAGAAATCACAGCATTTCAACAATTGTCTTAAGACAACAGTCTGTCTCTCATTCAATGAAATCATAACTCCCAAATTAATTATCACCTTCTAATATCATTTTCACCACCACCTTGCTGACCACCCCAAAAGCAACTATCGAAATATCCCACTACCCACCGCCTCTATCATCCCTCGCTTACGCACCCTCTCTGCATCCAGTTGCTTCCCATGAACCATTCAATGTCTATTCGTAGGTATATGGGATGGCCAAGGCAGACAAGGCCAAGACGAGAGAGACAATGGGCGAAAATATGCGTTTGACAGGTCACTAATATTGTCCTGAGCCATGTCTTTGACAGTGAGAGGCATGCCGTTGGTTCAAACATGAAAACTGGAGGTTGACAGATTGATTTTGTGCAAAGCACATGTGTTGTTGCCATTATGTTCACCCCAACAAATGCCCTTACAACCACCGCGCCATTATAATCTTTTTAATTACTTCGAAAATAAGCTACCAAAAATGAAATCAAGATTAAACCACCCATTAAATATCTGAATATCTGCAATAACCGATTATTCCCATAGGTACCTACCTTCGTCACTCTCTCCAACCCACCCGCCTTCCCTTTCCATCCCCAATTATCATCAACTTCCCCATTCGTCCCCGCACTTGATCTATGCCTTCCCATCTCACTCACCCACCTACCTACACAATGTGACCAATATACTGTTCTAGTGATAGCTCCCAATCATCAGCCAGTGTCATCCCAGTGGCTAACAAGTCAGATTGTTCTTCACGACATTGCCGCCTGGAAGACTTTCGACGCAAGGAAATTTGGGGCCCCGGGTAAATTGGAAAGGGGTAATGAAGTGTTATGACGGGAGAGGGTTAATCATTGGGGACTGGATGGGAGTGTGATGTTTGCCACCGGGTGAGTAGAGAGATTGGGGTGTAGATAATTGACTTATTGGTACTTTTGCGATTTGCACACTATTGAGGCTAATGATATTGGTGATTTTCTAAGCGTGAGACACAATTTAGGTATCCAGAGACTATAATGCTAATAACTTGTAATTTCCTATCTCCATGTCCTTATCACGCCTTCCGCTACCCGGCCACCCTCCGACCCCGTACCGTCATAGGAAGATCCCATTTGAGGCCAGATTCCTCCACAAATCCCCACTTGGCGATCCATTTCCATGCGTCGAGATGACCCTTTTGGCCCCCTTATCATGACGTTGATGTCAAGGTGGGATATGCGGAGGAATATGGACATGCTTTATTCAGCCTTAAATAGGAGAAGGGAAGATGCGATTGGGTTGTGTTGGGCTAGAGAGGGGAAGAGGATGGTTGGGTTGGATGGAGTGAGATAAATTTGATGATATGCACATAATCACAGCTGCCTATTGATCAAGTCGAACCAAGCCTGAATTAATATCAAAATCATATCATAGAATACCAAATTCAAACAAACTAAAATAATAATCTCTAATAATCCAATTCATATCCCAAAACACCATCCCAAAGCCAACCCCACCCTCTAACTCATCTGATACGGCACAATCGACTTATCAATCTTCGGCTCTCTCCTCGCCATCCCCTCCTTCTCTCCCTTCCACCTCCCCTTCCATTCCCTCTCCGCCTCCCTCGCCTTCTCAAACGCCCCCCGACACTCCGCCGGCAATAACCCTACAATATCCTCCCCCACCGCATCTAACCCCTTAAACTTCCCTAAGAAATCCGCCCGAGGGTCAGCCACGGGGTACCCGGAGTACACTGACGGGGCTATGCCGACCGGCGGTCGCTCGCATTCGATGTCCGCGATGTAGAATTGGCGGGCAGCTTTTGATGGGAGTGGGGAACGTGGTGGATTGTGAAGGAGGGATGATGTCGGGGAGGCGCTCGGCGCGTGCACGGGAGGGCTGTGTATTGGCAGAGAAGTGCAGTTGGTTGGTGTGAATGTCGTAGATGCCGTCAACTTCTTGGGCTCTCCGCGTAGCATTGATATTAGAATTGTATGCGCTGGCAGTATATGTTAGTGTATAATTCGATGGTAATAGCGTGAGTTCCGTGGGTCGTCATCTTACCTAGCGGCCAAGGCGTGCTCGGTCATCCAATTGTAGTCGTTCTCCGACGGCTGCGCCGGCTTCCTCTTGCGATTGGAAGTGACAATTGGCTTTTTCTCTTCAACCGGTGGCGGGCCATCTCTGTACACGGCGCTCGCTCCATGCCACGCCACATACTGGTTCTTGTTGTATGGCTCACCCGCAATAAAGAAGGGATCTTCTGGATCCGCCAGTTCACCCTCGACAGCACCCTCTGCACGCACCTCAGCGACGTTGTAGTCGTCGATGATGCGCTTACCCCCAATAATAATGCGACTTCCGAATTCTCGGAATACGGAGCGGGCGGTAACTATACCGATGGCACGCCCTTTGTAGGAGTGCGGGATGATATCGCGGTCAATCATATCCTTCTTCTCTTCATCGCCCACGATGATCTTGTGAAGACGAAGATGCTTAGTGAAGAACAGATAACTATCACGGAAGCCTACACATCGGGCAGGCTCTGTCGACAACATGTACATCCGCTCGCCCCTCCCGACAACCTTGAACGTCCGGCACCGGTAATCACGGCCACCCAGCAAATTCCCCATCTTGTCAACCTTCTCCTCGCCTTCTGGATCCTCTGGTAAATCACATTCGTCATTGAGAATATCCACCGTTGTTCCATCTTTGTCGATGATCTGCACAGGCTTCGTAGGCCCAATAGGGCGCCTCCGTCCACCGCGCCCCCGGCCTCCACCACGTCCCCTTCGCGGCCGCAACTCTTCACCGGGCTGCACGACAACCCCGAGATCCCAGTCCGGCGGCTTATTCTTTGGCGGTCTACCTAGTCGTTTCCTCCTGATAACTGGTTGTTCTGGTTCTGGTGATGGCTCCTTCTCTTTATCTTCGTCACCCTCTTCGTTTTCCTCGCCGTCGCCTTCACCTTCGCCCTCTTCGTCGTCGCCCTCGGGCTGCTCTTCGTTGTCAACATCCTCGTCATCTTCTTCGGCGTCATGATTTTCTTCAGGGTTAGCTTCCTCCTCGTCTTCGTCATCTTCGGGGGCTTCGGCTTCTGGGGAGCTAGCGGGGGCATCGGGCATTATTTCATCTTCGGGGATGGACTCGAATCCGCGGGGGGTTGAGCCTATGCGGAGTTTGATTGTTAGTTTTTGATCCATGATCTCGTACTGTGTGCTATGTGCCTTGCAAAATTTCCAAACCGGAGAAAAAAAGAGGTATCGCAACACAATATTAATCACTGGAGGAAGGAAATCAACTTACCAATCGCGGCATTGGCGCGATGGGCAGCAGCGCGCCCAGATCGACGTCCCATTTTGTGTTTGAGTGACCTGACAATAGAGACTAGATGAGACTATGTGGGAGAAACACGGAAGCAAATAGATAGAAATAGCACCTTGTGATTTCTATTACGGCATGGGAGATGGACGGGTTTGTGGTGGTTTGCCTTGCTCAAGCTGCTTAACGCGTTTTGGGAATTGAGGTGCACCAAAGTTGCTGGGATGTTGTTGCGACGGAAGGTGCACTGGGTTGCTAGTCCAGTCAAAAATGGATTGGGTGGGGGCAGATTAAGAATTCCTATTGGCCAGGCGCATTTTTGGACATGGGAGTTTATAAACTGCACATTTCACAAGTCATTAAAGATTAAACATGACATGTGTATTGACGACGTTGATAAGTACAGATATAATTTCAATATGATACTTTGTTACATGTAAAGAATGACCATGTCTCTTTAAACACAAGAAACTAGATCTAAAATTTATAATTTGACTTGGACAGCCCATGGCGGAATGTATACATGTAGTGTATCCACGGCTTCCAAACTTCCACCCAGCAGAAACGAAGATAACGCCCAAAACGCCCAAAACCAGGTGCCTCTTCAATCGAGCTTGCTGAAGACTAGAGAAAGAACCAAAACGAAAGAAATGAATCATAAACCACTGTACTCCTATATAACTAACTACTGGAGCTCTACAGCCTTTTAACTGAAGACTCTGATAGCAAAAATTAAACATGGAGAACACCTTAGACCAACAGAACGGCGTTGACACAACCGTCATTACCGGGGTTGTTGGTGACCTGGGCGTAACGAGACCAAACGACCTTGCCACCGGCGGTGGTCATGCCGAGATCGGAAACATCACATTCAATGATGGTACCCTTAGTGAGAATACCAAGCTGAGTGTAGGTAGGCGAGTTGGGGTTCTTCTTGACTGAGACTATGGGCATCTGGACCGTGACGTTGAGCTTGGGGTGGGTGACGTGAGCCTTCTTATAACGCAAACCCATGGGACGGATGAAGCTATGTGATAATTAATACATCTCCTCAATAAAATGACGGGCCTGATAACGGATACATACCGCTCGTATTTGGGGTTGCGACGAGTGAATTCAGAGCCAACAAAGGTAGGCTGGGTGATCATGCGCTTCCACGCCTTCTTCTTGGTCTTGGCACCAGTCTGGACAACCTTGAACATTTCCTCCTCCGAGATACCACGAACCTTCGGCAATGGAACCGAGAAAATAGCCGAAGCATTCTTCTTCCTTTCCTTAATCGACGAAGAAATCGCCTTTGCCGTCGAGGGATCGTTACGGTCTAGCAGGTAGGCGGGGACGGGCGCTGATGGGTCAGTCTCATTGGTCGTCTTGATGTTGCGCTCGTCATGCATCTTGATCTTCTTTTTCATCTGGATCTTCTCCTTGTGGCGGGCCTGGGCGTGCAATTTGGCGCGGAGACCACGGAGGTTTTGGGCGTCCTTGGAGGCGCGATGGGCCTGGCGGGCGAGCTTCTTGCGCTGGCGTTCCTCGTAGTCAAGGCGGCGGCCATGCTGCTTAAGGTGCCTTTCCATGTACTCGTTCTGGGGCTATATTTGAGGAAATCGTGGTTAGTATCAGGATGGTCATGATGATGGGTGATCATGGGGATGCGGGGCGCATATGGCCATATAGCGATGTGTGAGGGGACAAAAATACCATGATAAATATGTAGTCCTAATCAGAACTGCGGTATAAACTAAAGAAATAAGGGCGGCTCTTTGCCTATGAAGATAATCAATTGATTGTACACGACAATCAAAAGTCTAGTCAATATCAGACCCTCTACACAGACAATGAGGTTATCGCAACCTACTTCCAAAAAAAAAGTTAGTCCAGGGTGCTGCAGGCTGGCAGAAAAAAAATGGATTGAAGGCGGTGGGGTTTCGTAGTGGGGCAACCTCTGGCGTAGCTGTGACAGTAATGCTATAAAGCGTTTATTCCGCTGGAGCTCGGGGCCCCAACTAAAGTTAAATGGAGGGAAGTTAGGTGGCGGGTAAATAGTTTTGCCGGTGGACGTCAATTTTCTGTGTAGCGTCACTTGATCCAAGTGACAATAGTTGTCTAGATGAATATTGGATGTTACCGGTCAATATTTAGCTTCCCGGATCCCTCAATCTACTTATTTTTTCTCTCCCCTTCCACTGAATTCCCTAGACGGCCATAAACTTGCGGAATAACATACAACCCAACACAATGAGCAGAAAACTCCTCCGCTCCGTCATGGAGCTCCAGGCCGCCGCGACCTCCCGCATTGCCGCGACCCGCCTCGCCTTTGCTACCTTCCCTATCCGCCATTTTAACTCCACTGCCCCCATTATCGAACCCACTCCTGCCACCCTCTCATATGTCGCCCCAATCACCCCCGTGACCCCCCAGCCTATTTCCGACTCGGTCCGCCAACTCCTCCCCGTGCTAGCTGCCCAGCCCGCGCACTACATTACCGTTCACATCCATGGGTGGCCGTTCCTTGTTACAAAGGGTGATCAGATCCGGTTGCCGTTTCGGATCCCGATGAGTATTCCAGGGGATAGGCTGAAGTTGAAGAGCGCGAGTGTTTTGGGTAGTAGGGATTTGACATTGAAGGGCGCACCGTGGATTGACGAGAGATTGTTCACTTGTGAGGCGATTGTGACGGGAGAGGAATCGGAGCCAATGAGAGTTAAGCTGAAGACTAAGAGGAGGAACAGAAAGGTTAAGCATGCAAAGAGTAAGCATCGGTTTACTATCTTACGGATATCAGAGTTGAAGGTTAATGAGGTGCCGGTGTAGACGGAGGACAAACCGGGAGCCGCAAGTTGAGAGCCACAGGGCGTGTTTGATTAGGGTGCAGAAGCTGTGCAGAAAGGGAGTTGGAGAAGGCGATAACATGATAAGTCGAACTTGGTACCTATCATGGTCATTCTCGGTATGTAACAATACATTGTAAATTTACTATATACACTAATACCAACCTAGACTTAGTAATATTACGACGTAGTTTACATATCAGTACTCGGAGTTTTCATTATGAAAATGAAATGATTGGATTCAACAGCCTGTCCAAAGGCATCAAATGTACAAACTACAAACACCAACTCCACCAAAAAAGAACATCAACAAGATCTATCTGTGAAAACCATGAAAGCAATCAAACATATAAAAATCCTAAACAAAACCAGAAACCTACTTAATCCGTGACATCATTCATGTCTTATGGAACAATTTAAAAACAGCACATAACGGGGCATTAAAACAACCACATTTAAATCTCCTTCCCTTCTCACACAGGACTACCCTCATGACGACGACTCCCTTTGCTGCTGCTGTTGTTGTTGAAGCTGGGCCTTATTCATAGCCTTCTTCACACTGTTCCAATACGCCATAGATAACGCATACATTTCGTCATCCGCTGGCATCTTCGTCTTGCACCGAGCAACAACGCTATGAATAATACGCCCAAGCATCTCCTCACTTAGCGGGAGCAGCTTATCCGACATCTCAACAGGATACAAGAAAGGATCAGTTGAATCGAGAAGCTCCGCACACGCGGGGCGCATATGGATATCACGCTGCAGACAACGCCGGAGCGTCCGTAGGAGGGAAGGGGGGACCGGGACGTCACCCATGCCATGCGTAGGGAAATCGATGACATGATCCCAGTTGATGATAGCCTGGCAGCGAGCCATTTGGTTCGCAATATGGCCAAACGGAGGGAAACCATAAACAAGCTGGTAAAGGATACAACCTAGCGACCACACGTCGCTTGGTTTTCCTAACTTCATGAGCTTAGGCCGACCGGGGACTCTAGCGCCACGAGGAGCGTTGAAATCCATAAGGGACTCGGGGACATGTAATTCGGGGTACCAATTTGCGCCTCGCGATGAACATTCACCGTCTCATCTGTTTGGATGGCGTTGGCGATACCAAAGTCGATGAGCTTAAGGCGTCCTTGGACGAGAACGAAATTGGCGGGCTTGAGATCAGAGTGGACAATGTCGAACTCGTGAACGGAGTTGACGCACTCGAGCATCTCCTTCCAGTAGAAGCGAACGAATACAGGGTCGAACTTGGCAGCTTCAAAACCTTGACGAGACTTCAGAAGAGAGTTCATGTCTAGTTCACCCATTTCCATTACCTGTAGAGCGTTAGTAGGGGTCAGCATCACGATAAAAGTTACAATGCTCACCAAAGTCAAGACTTGTTTCTCCGAGTTCATCTCGTAGTCTAGCAGGGAAATAACCCGCTCCACCTTATCGAGCTTCCTTAGAAGATCAATCTCACCCTTATACCCCTTGATTGTCATCTCATCCGCATGTTCCAACGCCACTCTCTTCAACGCCCACATCTTCCCGTTCTCAGCTGTTACCCTGTACACCTTGGCACTCCCACCACGGCCCAGACAATCCAATCTCGTGAAGACCTTGCCGTTTACTTTGATAACGTTCCGGCGTTGCTTGACGGGGGCCGCAGAGGTTGCGGCGTCCGTGGCTGAGATTTTAGCTGGCGGAGGAGGCGGCGGGCGGTGCGGGTTGTTGTTGTTGTGGACGGTGGCCAGGGGTTTCCGGTCCGGAGAGGCTTCTCGGGGTACCGGGGCAGGGAGAAGTTCAACGCTCATTGATCTCATTCTCTCGACTTTGGGCGACATCTTCCGATTAGAGCCCAAATAAGACCCTACATCATTTTCCTGTGCTGCGACGGAGATATATGAATCCTTCATCTCCGACCTAGACGAGTACCGGTTCAGAGCCTCCCGATGGTAATCACGGTCTCTATCCATGTCAACATCTGGTGATCTTGAAACGGCGGAGCTTAAAAGATCAAGCTGAGATACTGGTTTGCGGGTTTCCCGGCTTCTAGATGCGGGGCTATCTGAGGCATAATCTCTGTGGCTCTTCTCATAGAAGAGCCTACCCTCTGGCTGCTCTGACTCCTTCCGGTCATTACGTTGTTCGAGACTCTCGGGGACACTAACCACAGGAGTATCGGCATCGATCATTTCAGCATCACCATCATCATCACTCTGTCTTCTCATCCCACGTTTTGCCGGGTGGCTCAAGAAGCTGCCGGGTGTCCGGCCTATGCGAGTGATTCTCATAGATGATTGAACAAGATTGTCTTCAAGACGATGTCTAGAGAATCTTGAAAAGCCAGACGGTTCAGGCGCATGGTGTGATCGAGCAATTGTAGATGGGGGTTCGTCATGATGGCGATATTCAGGTTCGTGGGACCCATGGCGACTCCCCCTCCCACCAGAATCATCCCCAGAACGCGCAACACGGGGTCCAGCGGGTGTGCTGACATCATGGGCGACCGAAGGATAGCTGCTGTTGAAACTCGTACCTGCCGACGTCGTGGCACTCTTCGGCTCTGAAAACCCATCTCTACTAGCGGGTCTACTGGGTGGTCTGGAGCGACTTGACGCCGAGTTGGTACTGACAGCAGATGCCGTAGCTGAAGTAGCTGAGGCGGCCGAGTGGCCGGTGCGGGATATGGAGTTGCTGCGACGGTGGCTGATCTGGCTCAGACTTTTAGGCGTGTTGCTCAATCTGACTACACGTTTTTGCGGAGGGCCGGAATCGTCGCGCTGGGCGCGGGCGGCAGTTTGTGGAGATGCTTGTCTGATGTCGTGGGAACTACTATTCGAGCAAAAGTGTCGTCGTTCCTCGATCGAGGTACGGGAATATGAGACTGCTTCTCTGGAATTATTCAAGATGCTGCGTCGTCTAGTTATGGGCGGCGAAGGAGCTTTCGAAACGGGCTCGGGAGTCTCATCATTAAGGAGAGCCTTGGTTAAAGCGCTAAGCTTCATAGGAACTGGGATTTCGTCGTCGGAGCTGTCGTGGGTAAGGTTCGCCGTGCTTCTAACAATCGGCTTGGAGGCGTATGAAGATGGGGCTGCAGCAGAGGACATTGAATCACTTCGACCAATGCCCGTTCTAGAAGCTGGTCGGCGGAGGGGTTGTTTTTGTGATGTTCTTCTCGTGATAGGCTGTTGGGAAGCCCCAATGGGCCTGGGAGAGGCCGACATTGTTTCTGTGATTATTATGCGTGTTTGCGATGATGTAGATTCGCTTAGGTGAAAGTAGATTTTATATGCGTGACATCAATATTTGGATATGAAATGACAACGAGGCCCTTCGTGAATCAAGTCACCTTGGTGGGCGATCGATTATACACAATGGTGGCGAAAGGGAGTTTTCACGTGCGTCGTGATGATCATAACAATATGCTGAGACGGGAAGATTGCGGTGCCTATTTGCAAAAATAGCATCAAGAAACAAAGATTAAAACAATAAATAGTAATGACTGATGCAAAAGCTTAAGCGAAGGGGCACTCCAACAGTGAGAGGATAACAGCAGATATAAGACTAACAAGGAATGAATCAGGTGGGCTCACTCTGTAGGCAACTCAGCAGAATGCTTACAGGGGTTGTCAAGAGTAACGCCGGATTGCGATTTGATGCGATGCTTCAAGCCAGAACAAGTGAACTACGCTTGTGGGCATCGCTCTTCCAGGAGATCATGGGATTCACCAACATTTAACCACTTTATCTCCTCTTTCCTGCATAGCTCACTCTGTTTTGGCTGCAGAAAGAGCGTAAACTTAGTGCTAACCAATCAGAGCGCGCAGCGTTGCCTGGTTAACATGGGCACCTTTACAGCCATGCAGCTATTTAATTGGCCCATTCGGGTCACGACTTACAGCAAGGATCGCTATAAATGTCCCATTGTCATCGAGTAGAAACGACCTGGACTTGGTCTATATAGATGTAAGTCAAATGCATTGAGATTTCGGATAGTCGAAGTAATGATACATGTTTCTAATGTTGTACATTACTTACTATTCTGTACCACCAAGGAGAGCACGTCATTAACGACATTGCGACTCACTATATACATATGGGTTAATATTGATATACAACCCTAATATACTGATGATGTCTTCTCTTAGTTTCTTATGCTGTTCACACGTGCATATTCATACATATCGGACTAAGTTTTGGGGTTGAGAGTTTTATTCATTAATGATTTTTTTACTTTTTGCTTTTGACCATAATGAACGAGCCACTTAGTCGAACAGACCAAAGCCCATGTCGTCATCAGACTCTTCTTTCTCCTCCTCCTTAGCTTCCTCGGTGGGGGCATCAGCGGCAGCACCGGCAGCGGCAGCACCACCGGAGGCAGCACCGGCACCACCCGAAGGAACGGAAGCCAATTTAGCGGAACCCTCAGTGATCAGCTGTAAATGTGTTAGTCTATTTACTGACTACAGGTTGAAAAAAGCAGGATATGCTTACCTCATTGATGTCCTTGCCCTCAAGCTCAGCTAGGAGTTGGTCAAGGCGGGAGTCATCAGACTCAATGCCGACGGCAGAGAGAACCTTGACGATGGCCGCCTTGGAAGGAGCGGCACCAGCCAGAGAAAGCAGAAGGTAGGCAGCGAGGAACTTCATTGTGAATATCTGGACGCCGTGTTAATTGCGATGCTATGTGCCAGGTGGAAAATTTCCGGGGTGCATATTTGGCATATCCATATTCGACTATAAAGCAAACCCCTCATAATATTCGTGGCTGTGGGCATCAAAATTTTTTTCTTTGTCATCGAATATCGAATCAACTCATAGTGAGCGAGTGTCGTAGAGAGGAGGGAGAGTGCCCATGCAGGCATTCAGGAATATCATGATTGGGAGGCTGTCGTCGAACAAATAATGGTAAAATCGCAGTGCTCATATGGATGGGCCACTTACAGTTTATGAGACACGAGAGGTCAATCGATTTAACCGCGGAAATTGAGGCGGAGACTGAGATCTTCGAAGTCGTTTATGATGAATGTGTTAGAGAAGAGAATCATCAGACGGACCACAAAAAAGTTCATCCATTTTTGACAAGTCTGTGCATTTGTGTGTGCTTTAGCCCAGTTAGGGCGAAAGTATGGAAAAGGTGGAGACATATGGCGTTAGACGTGGATGGCCCACCCAAGTAAAGGTTTACGCCATATATTTCGGTTTGGCCACCGCCACATGCTGACTAACTGGATACATGGGGTTAAGCGGGATGACATTGGGCTGATATGACGAGAAGCTTCTGGGCGCTGCGTATAATAACCAGCACTATTGCCCTTCCAAGTTCAAAGAAACTTTACCCCGTAGTTTTCATTGTAAGGTGATGTGAGCTTATTGTGTGCTGATCGCGCGTGAAATTGCCTTCTTCTATGCTCAAAAATCATTTCTGGATTTGAAATCATCGAGAAATTCGCCTGATTTGATTGCGCACGTTTCTTATCAGCGCCTAACCATTATTTTGACGTTTTTGCGTCGATTGCATGCCGTTTCGCGGTATTCCCAGGCGATCAGAAGCGTCAATCGAACCGGTCACGGTGGGATCGCGTTTTATGAGCAGCATTACCTTCATTCGTGATCCGTGTAATTAATCTTGGTGTCTAAACATGTCCATGGTATGTTTGATAACAACCTATTCCGGCGCGTGCTGATCAAATCATGATTGAGCCTAAGATCAAAATATCGCGACCGCTAACCTAGTAATACAGATAAACAATCTACTTGCCTCGATAGGCACGACTTCTGGGACTGGGAACGTCCCTGGAAGATCTAAACCATCTCAAGGCCCGGAAGATTCCGCATCCCGCATCTCTTCCCAAAATCGCAATGGACACTCTGGTTCTATGCGTTCGTCACCACCATCGACCTCAAGACCCGTTCACCGGTCAGCCACAGGCAGATCTCTTCCTTCCCGCCCCCCTCCAAAACTCGCATCTTCCCGTGCCACACCGGGGAACGGGATTAGCAAATCTTTATCGACCAACTCCCGTTCTGGCCAGCCAGAATCTTCGTCATCAAACCACAAGAAAGGCTCTTTTGCTGAGATCATGGCCCGCGCAAAGGCTGCACAGCAAATGATGGGAACAGTAGGGACTATCCAGCATCGCAAAGTGGATCAGGTTTTCTCTGCGAAGGAACGGAAAGAACAACGCGAACAAGCTCTCAAGAGTCAGAAAATGACTGGCCGGAAAACCGCCGCTCAGCCCCGGGCCAAGTCCGCTATAAAGGATCGTTCAGGGTCTTCGGTCCCGAAGGCTGTGAAGGAGAAGAAGCTAGTAGCGCCCGAGAAGAAGATCAGAAAACCGCCGCCGAGCACTGGCTACACTGGAACCGCAAGAGCTGCGCCGTCTACCCGAAAGCCCTCAAATAATATGAGCGTGCCGGCCAACGTTCTCCTCAAGGCTCCGGAGTACCGTCCTAGAGAACGCTCGTCTCGTTATGAAGAAGATGACATGGATGATTTTATCGCGGCTGAGGATGATGAAGAGGAGGAACAATATCCACGCCCCCAACTGAGATACCGCTATGCCGATGACTATGATTCTGACGGCTCATCGGACATGGAGGCTGGCATGGATGAGATTGACCGTGAAGAGCAGAGGACTCAACGAGAAGCTATTGCAGCTGATCGGTGGGAGCAAGAGCAAGAACGGAAGCGCAAGCTTGAAAAGGAGCGCCGTAAGCGTATCAAGGAGGCTCCCCGGCGTTAAATGGGGGTCTCAGCCCTTTATCGCCACTTTATTCTTTTCGCATTGTGTTTTCTTACAGCATTCGGCGCGGCTTGTTTGGATGATTACATCCTAAATACCCCAAGAAACGTCGACGATCATAGATTTGGAGTTTAGCGGATTTGTACATTGATGCTTTTATCGTTTTTAGTGATCTTTTATTATTTTTCTTCTATCTTCATTAGACTGATAGTGGGAGTAGCCCATGTGGAATTCTTATATATCACTCTTACATTTCATAATTCTTTCTCTGACTTCGACATATGACGTAACATCTGTTACCACGTAGCAATGATAAACATCGTAATGCTTCAACCCTAACGAGAAAACCAAAATCTAATTATTTCTATGCAAATCTAAATTTCCATTAACCACGATGTGTCAACTCTGGGACAGCTTCAGTCGCTGTCGAGCTACTAACAGCCCCTGCAGCTGAACTGGTCAACAAGAAATCCAGAGCCGAAGGGTTCATGCCGCCAATCTGCTTCTTGAAATCGACAACTTTTGTCGGATCTGCAGTACCCACCAAATCAATGTTCGTCGCCAACATCTGCTGGAATGGTAGCGAAACTAGTCTCCCAGATTCGTCAAACCAACCTGCAAACGGCGCTTCAAACTCCAACTTGCGTGTCCGCTTCTGTTTATCGACAACCTGTGCCTGAATCTTGTACACGGGATCGTTCTTATTGGTGCGTGTGGCAATGCTTAGTTTCGACCCATCGGAGGCAATACCTTCGTAGACAGTATTGCGGACAAAGAAGAAATCCCAGATGTACCCGAGACCACAGAAGAGGCCGTAGAGGACAATGGCGATGGTGGTCCAGGTTTTCGTGGCATCGAAGCCGAGTTTGTAGTCCCAGACGAAGCAGGCGGCGGCGGTGAAGACGGCGGCGAAGCCGAGTGCGATTTGGACGTCGGGGAGGGTGTGGACTTCGCGGAATTTGAGAGAGTTGAGGTAGACGGGAATAGTTTCATCGGAAGTGGCCTTAAGGTCTGATGGGAGGGGGATTATAGTTAGAGGGGATGCGATGATGGTAGATTTGAGGATTGAAGGTGCTTACCTGGGATACTATAGTTTGAGATACGCTCACTCATTTTGATGGATGTGGCGAATGATAAATTAATGAGAAAGTATTAGGAAAATGGGCATGGGAAATCCACAATCTTTATGGCTTTAAAGAATGAAGTCGCTAATCAAGCTTCGTGATGCTGGAGCTTTGCCAGGAAGCCTTGCGCCTGCAAGCTGGCTTGTTAGTGGGCCTTTGCGCTTAGTCATCACTTTAAAATATGGTTCCTGACAGACAGGCTCTGGGAGTAATGTCGTTTCAGTAGACGATTGTGATATCATCAGTTTGCGCTATCCATCATTGCGTTTAATTTGTTTCGGATAGTAAATCGTCGATTGCGATTTGATCAAAGTTATTATGGGCGTTCATGTTCCCCAGATGATCCCGCGGGATCCACAGCTTTGTATGCTTGCGCTGTCTGATGAACGATGGAATCGAATCTCGACTAACTGGTGTATCAGCTACTGGATTCTAGTGCCTATCACCATTGTCATGGTAAGTAGCTTGTGCAGGTGAACTATGACTGTTGTGCTTAATTACAAACTAACATTCCCATTACTCTAGATCTTGACTGGTATCCTCCGCCACTATGCTACCGTCTTCCTTGTTACCCCGCCTAAGAAACAAGAGCCCATGGCTATCAGAGAACAACGGTCCCTCCAACACGGCGTCGCTACTCGCTTGAATTATTTTGTCCTGTCTAAGAAATCTTTCGAATCTCGTCGCGATGCTCTGATTTCCGCGTACGAGTCTGGAATATTCCTGAAGGACCCCGACTCAGCGGGCCAGCCGCCGGCCAACCCGTTGACTGACCCCAGTGCGATGGACGGGATGATGGGCATGATGAAGAACAACATGGCGATGATTATTCCTAACACTTTAATCATGAGCTGGATTAATGCCTACTTTAGCGGCTACGTCATCAGTGGGTTTACAATAGTCTGAGTCTGGTTGAACATTGCTAACTTCGCTGTAGTGAAACTGCCCTTCCCTCTTACTCTCAAGTTCAAGAGCATGCTTCAGGCCGGCGTTGCTACCAAGGATATGGATCCTAGGTGGATGTCCAGTATCTCCTGGTATATTTTATGTATTTTTGGTCTTCAGCCTATCTTCAACTTCATCCTCGGCAGTGCTGGTATGTATATCAATTTAAAATGTAACCCTTGAGATACAGAATACTAACAGAATCCCAGCTGCCAACCAAATGGCCCAGCAAATGGCCCAGCAAATGGGTCCTGCCGCCCTCCTAACATGTTTGGTTCTGGCCAGGACCCTGACAAACAGTTTAAGGCCGAGGCCGAGAACATTGCCGTTGTCGACCACTACTCTGTCGTCGATGACGTTGAGGAGAGACTACTGGAGAGCCTCTCTGTCTAATTATACCTTTTGTTCGTTGCGTGTGCGTATATAATTTAATTTGATTAAATAGTGATCAAAATACATGTCTATCCTACAATGAAAAGAAACACCAGAGCCGAACACCTTGTACCTTTTGTGATGCTGTCAGTGGATTGTCCACTAATTAATGCATCAACGATATGCAATGGAAGTGAAATAGAGAATTTGATATGGCTTGGAATATCATATTAATCCCACCAGTAGCAGATTCCGAGGCCTTCCTTGGCCATGCTGCCCTTGATCTTGTAGGGGGCCTTGCGGATGGTGGGATCGTCTGCTTGGGAGGGACCGTCGGGAGTCTGATCATGCCATTCTTCCTCGGTGACTTGGAAGCGGACCATTTCGTTGTTGTCCATGATGAGGGTTTCCATGGCACCGCCTTCTTCTTCTTGGTATTTCCAGACCCAGGTTTGATTTCGGTGATCGCTGATGTTGTTAGTGATGAGCATCTTCTGTGACAGAAACAGACTAACTTACTACTCAACACCGATAGGAAGACTGTCCTGATCTACAAAAATGTCATCGAAAAAATCTGTTCTCACTGATACTGTGTTAGATGTGACCAAGACTTGATTTCTCCGAGTCTGTACTCACAATAGATGCCCTGAGGGGTAGAGCTTCGTATTCTGGCTAACATGATTTCGCCTCTGAATGGTCTGAAGACTACCACACGGAATTCAACTTTGAGGTTGTTAGCTTTACGTCATGCTCTAGAATTCCTAGATATATCAAAAAATAAAACTCACCATTGATATTCACCAAGCCATCTCCATGGCCAATCAGACCCTCTGAAGCCCACAACAAATCATACAAGCAAATACAGAGACCAATGCCTTGAACAATTCTGTTAGCATATTTGGCGTTGATGTTGTCTTCAATAGCGTCCCGACTGT
Source organism: Meredithiella fracta (assembly GCA_023677585.1). NCBI lineage: Eukaryota > Fungi > Ascomycota > Sordariomycetes > Microascales > Ceratocystidaceae > Meredithiella > Meredithiella fracta. The sequence continues at coordinate 674,567 of JAGXCV010000007.1, forward strand.
GCTTAGAGAAGTCATCGGGTTCGATCTGAACCAGATCGGCCACTTTCGTCTATTGATATTGTTAAATGGTTGGTCGTATAGACTAGATGATACCCTCCGGAGAACAACTTACGAGAATGAACATGATTTGTGGTGGCGAAACAGCGACCCAATCGAAGGTTTGGAATCGGCACTAATGTTACAGGTTATGGCCCGGCGCAGAAAATTTATTGCAACTGTACTACTACAACGGTGTAAACTAGACCGATGATGGGAGTTATGGATTGGAAAATTTACTGGGCGACGAAAGGATAATGTATCCTAGATATGGAAAAACAATACATGACCTCGATATATTTCGACACTACAATATTATATCTTGATATTAATCTTCCAAATTCTATCAAATATCTTTCGATGATCGTCCAGCTGGTGCACGTGATTTTTCCTGTTTGCGATTCACTTACCGCAAACTGAAGTCCCTCCCACCTGCGTAGTCGTGGTTGGGGCCAATCACAAACGCGTCTTAAGTGGGGCTCATTCTATTCCCCCATTGCAGAACTAAGAGGCTCCTGCTTTTAACCTTGTTCTTGTCAAGAAACGTCTTCCCATAACCTCGTTTTATCTTGGTTAATCTATCAAATTTCGAGGTGATAACCGCTATTGTGATATTAAAACCATCGTCAACCATTGTGAAATCATTTCGTTGATTGATTTCAAGCCACTTTGCGATTCTTCTTTATCAAACCAGTGCTCATTGAGTCGATTCGCCGCTTAAAAGGCTCCTTGATTGCCGACACGATTAGGCTTGAATCACCTGGCGCGATCGCATTTCATCGTTTATATCTGCTTTTCATCTGGGAATCCGTTCTGACTGCATTTCATTTCGTGTTTTCCCTGTTTTCCTTCCCTGCGTTTCTATCCAAACTCTTTTTCAAATTTGCTTTGCTCCAATATCCCCTTTCGTTCCGATTACCGATTGCCAAAATGTCATACAACTACAGTGCCCCCTCCGCCTCCGGCTGCTCAGTCGATTCCTTCCTACGGTGGGTCTCAGAACTCGTACGGATCGCAGTCGACCCGCGGTGGTTCTGGCGGTGGAAGAGGCCGTGGTAATTACAACCGCAACAATCAGCATCACACTCCTGCTGCCAGCTACCCCGATCCCAACGTTGCCGCCGCCTACCACCAGCACGCCGCAGCTACAGCTGCTGGATATGCGGCCCATGGTCAATATCCCACCAACTACTGGGCGGCTGATCCTTCTCAGGCTGCCACTGCCGCCACTGCCGCCACTGCCTCCGCCTATCAGCACCCAGCCGCTCATACCCAAACCCACGCCGTACCTAATACCGCTGCGGCGCCAGGTGCTTACTATGGCGCATATACCCAACCGCAATATCCTCCCCAGCCAGTGTATGGGGAGCAGTCTTATGGCGACCAGAGCGCCTACCCAGCCCCGTATGCTGGGCAGCCCTCGTGGCCTCCGGCGACTGCACATGCGGTTCCTTTCACCAGTGGCGGGGGCCGGGGTGGCCGTGGCGGTTACAATGACCGTGGCGGACATCGCGGCAACCATGGATCTAGTGACCAGCATAATTCCATGAGCAGCCGTCATGGACAGAACAATTACGACCGTCGTAACCAGAACTCTTCTCCTTATTCCGTGCCCCCTCTTGCCCCTTCTTCCGCTGATCACTTCAGAAACAACCAAAACAATCACCATGGCCATCACAACGGTGGTTTCAACCAACGGGGCCGTGGCCGTGGAGGCTTCCGTGATGGGAACTCTCGTGGCCGCGGAAACTTCCACAATAACGGCTCCGGACATTACAACAACAACAACAACAACAACAACAACAACAATCACCACAGCGGGTACAACAACCACCGGAACAATGGTGGGCAGCACAAGAAGCATGGCGGCGATGACAAGTCCAATTACTCCCACAACTCCAACAACCATTCTAAGTCCCAGGGTGGTGGTGACTCCAACACCAACACCTCTCAGAAGCCTGACCTAGTGGCGGGGGGCAAGAAAAAGAAGAGAAAGACAAACACTTTGGGTCTTACTCCTGGTGATGAAAGTGCATCTGAGAATGACGAAGGCGAGGAGAAGTACCTGACGGAGCTCATGGGCACTGAGACTATGCAGTGAGTATTTGAGACGAATCGTTTCGAGAAATGCATTTTACTAACACTCCAATCAAGAATCACTGATCTTCCTGGCTACATTGCGGATCGTCGCAAGAACTTTCCCACCAAGGAGCGTGTTAATGCTAAGAAGTCTGCAGAAGAAGCGGCTAAGAAGGTTCAGGCTGAAGAGGAAGAGGCCATTCGTCTTCAGAAGCAGGCCGAAAAGCTTCGTAAGCAGCTCCGCAAGGTTGAATCGAGCATTAAGCGCAAACGCGAGCAGCACGACGAAGGCGATGAACTACGTCAGGAATCCGAGAATTCTGATTCGGAGCCCGATGAGGAGTCTTCCAAGCGTACTGAAGAGGAGAAGAAGGCCGACATTACCAAGCACTGCAAGTACTTCTCAACTGGTGGTAGCTGTGGGAAGAAGGGCAAGTGCCGCTTCGTCCATGACCCGGCTGTTCGTGATGCTGCGCTGAAGGAGAAGGCCGCAAACAACGGTCGTATGACGATCCGCCAGCGCCTGATCCTCAACGACAAGGAGCAAGAAGATCTTTCAATTCTAGAATCGATTGAGTATCTCCGCCAGAAGGGCCTTATGGGTGCCAGCATCATCCTCAACTGTCCGCTTGTTACTAGCGAGACCGAAGCGGTAGAGCCTGTTGAGCCTGAGGACACGGAAGTTGAAGTCCAAGCTGAGGATATTGTCAAGAGTGAAGATGATACGACGCCCGTTCCTCAACCTACAGTGGCCCCTCCTGCGCCGACGGTCAAGTCGCTGCCGGGTGCTAGCTCCTTGCCTCAAAAGCCCCCGTCGTCTACCGTTCCCGCGGGTAAGCCTCACACTAAACGCCAGGGGGGGTGGAATTAAGGAGGTTTCGAGTGTTATATTCTCACGAGTTTTTTGTTTTCTGGTGTTTGCTGCTACGAACACTATCCCCTGTTGGTCTGGTCTTCATCTTTGTGCATTGGCTGGCCATGATGCTACCTGAACTGAACAACGACGTTTAATATTTTGACATTGGTACATGTCGAGTCTAGCTCTCCTTTTGTGTATTGCCTTTTTATTCTCATTGGAATTGTTGGTAATTTGTTTATTGTTTGGCTTTTTCTTATTGGTATCTATCTTTGGTCATATTTAACGCTTGTTTGAAGTTTGTTTTTCATCTCTTTATCATCCTTTGTAGTTCGGATTTCCTAGTGAAAAAGCGGCGTGATAGTTCATGATCGTTGGTGTGATTAATATTCAAGGCTTAAGATGTTATGTTTGTGTGCGTCAAAAGATGAGTACAAAAATTGAAAGATGATATATACGAATAAAATCTTGTCATTATGCTACATTTACATTTATATTTTACTATATTCCAATTATCTTGATGCGATATTCGAACGATGCTAACCAATAGTCGACCACGCACCTCTCGTCTTGGTTGCAACGCCACGAACCGCTCTCACTTTATCTCCCGACACATTAGTCAATGCCCTCTTCACCTTGGGCGCAATACTAACTAAATGCTTATCAGGAAATTTCTCCGGAATCTCCCCTAACAATTCCAACGCCGCTTTCCGCACACCAGCCAACGAAGTCGCCCCGGCGCCCGATGTCTTCAGGAAATCCTTGGAGAGCCAATCGGGGACAACCTCGCTTGCGGCAACTTCGGGGGTCAACACGGAAACCCGGAGGCATACGTCGATGGTTGACTTAGCGTGTGCTTCTAAAAGGGTTGGGCTGGTCGCCATGATGGTTTGGAGGATGGAAAGGCATGGGGAGGCAATGGTGATCGACGGGAGAGTCGCGAGGGCGGCGAGGACGGTTCGGATAAGTGCGGGGGCATCGTTTTCGTAGACGGGGAAGGTGAGGTGGCGAATACCTGAGAGGAATGCCATGGTTGAGCAGGCGGCGGTAAGCTTTTCGGCGGCGGTGGAGGCACTGGGTTGTGGGAGGGATGATGCCAGGAGTGGGTAGAGGAGCTCGAGGTAGGCGCGTTGGGTCCAGATGGGTTTGGTGGTGCCGTGGAAGGATTTGGCAAGACGGGGTTTCGGGGCGAAGAGGTAGTCGAACCATTGGGCGAGGGCGGGGCCGGATGTGGGGTTGGTAGGGAGGGTGCGTAAGGTGGTGAATGCGGTGGAGAGGGCGTTGCCGGTGTAGCGACGGAGGGCGCCGGCAAGGAGGCCGTAAACTATGGTGGCAAGGGGGAGGATGGAGGGGAAGGGCGAGGAGGTTGTCGAGAGGTGGGAAAGGCGGGATTCAAGGAGGGCGAGGAGGAGAGGGGTTTTCTCGAAGGGGTGTTTGTTGGAGAGGACAGTGAACCAGTAAGCATGAGAGGTGGCGGTGGTGGGAGTGAAGGCAGTAGTAGATTCAAGGGGAGTGACCGATTGGGCGATGACTTGCTGGGCAATGCCAGTAATATAGAGGCTAGCGATGACGGATGGATGGAGAGATTGGAGGATGGAGGTCGAGAGGTCAAGAGAGGGAGGGATGAGAGTGCGGATTGAGGGAAGAGAGTCGAGGGAGGTGGTCTCATAGGTGGAAAGGGCCGGCAAGTTGGAGAAGAGCGACTCGGAGAGTTCAGAGTGAAAGAGGGTAAAGATGCACTCGTGAAGAGAGAGGGCGAGCTGTTGCTTTTCAGTAAGTTCGCCGATGGCATAGGTAGCGAATTGTCCGAGGAAGAACAGGAAGCGTCTGGTGGAATCCGACTGATCGTTAAACGGGGCAGCGGGGGCCAAGTTACTAGAAGAGACACAGAATACTTGACGGAAGAAACCGTGGACGAGGTAGAGACCGACCAGTGAGATATCAATGTGGACGCTATCGGTTACATCGGTGATAGCGTTGACGGTCGCACTTACTTCAGCGACGGGGGCATTCTGGCCAAACGCCGGGAGCCCGGGGAACTTCCCAAGAACATACGTAGTCCAGGACTTGTCCGTGACGCCCTCGGGCAATGCCAAAGCTGTTTTCTTGGGAAAATTCACGTGGCACGCCGTCTCAAAGTTCATCAGCGCCGCTTGGAGCGCTGTCAGATACACAGACCAGTGAGGATGGGCGGAGTTCTGGGCCTTTTGGGCATCGACGATCGCAGTGTTAAGCGCAGTGGATAACTGAATGACCAGGAAGATGAAGTGGCTGTACACGGATCCAGATTTCGGGAGACTAAAGCACCCAATGTAGGCAATACGGGACGTTAAAGCAGTGAGGGCTTCCGGAGTGAGCTTCAAGGTAGTTGAGGGGGAAAGAGCAGCGTCGACAAGGTGGGTGAACCCGGGGGACCAAGTAGTCGCCAGGCGCTCGTAGGCTTCAACAGTATCTTGAAGAAGATCATCGGGCAAGCCTATAGGATCGATGAGAAGATCGGTGAGAGTAGTGGAGATAGTGAAATAAGTGGCCTCGGAAAGGAGCTGGGAGGACGGGGTGGTCGCTGACGGTTGGGAAGCGAGAAGTCCGAGAGTTTGGACGGCGTCGCAGTTGATAGAGGACTTTTCGGTGAAGAGGGCTTTGATAATGGTGTCGTAGAGGGACTCGAAGGTAGGGTCAACCACCTTGAAAGCGGTTTTGTCGTCGTCAGAGAGCTTTATGGAATCCTGGAGGTAGAGCATGCGGATTGCCAAAATGGAATTAAGGAGGGTAAGAAGGGCGGAAGAGTGCTCCTTGGATTTGACGTGGCGGAGAGTATCGCGGATATGGTTCAGGGTGGGAGCAACCAGCAGGGCAAACGCCTCGAATTTAGCACGCATAAGAGTAACGAGAAGCTTGCCGGCACCGGCAGCATATGTGGTGGAGCTCAGATCATCGGTACATTCACGGAGAATAGACAGGGTGAAATTCCGCAGATCATCGCCCTCAAGGGCCTTGGTGAGCTCAGTGAAGAGGCCAAGGGTGGCAGAGATGGTATCGTCGACATCACCGTTGCGAACTTCGTATTTCAGAGAACTCCAGATGTGGTTAGCGTAAGGGGCAACAGTGGTGTGGGTAGGAGAGTAGCTAGTGATACCCGCTTGCAGAGTCCGGATGATGTCAAGCTTGACGTTGACGGCGGTGATGCCAGAGTCGAGCTTCTCAAGGAGGAATGGAAAGGCATAAGGGGCCATGGCGGAGCTTGCGGAGAAGCAGGCACGCAGAGCTGTCTTTAGAGCATCGATGGTAATACCATTCGGTTGCTGAGTTGCTCTTAAAGAGATCGGATAGTAGGCAGCGAATGTGTTGAAGATCTCCTTGGAAAGCTTCTCAGAGGGCTGAAAGTCCTTTTGAAAGGTAGCGAGCAGGTTAAACCACTTCATGATATTCCGGGGGTCACGTTCAGACCGGCACATGCCGATAATCTCTATGATGAAGGTGAGTTCGGGCGATTGTTTGGTGCGGAGGCCCGCGGCGATCTTGGGGTTGGTGACGCAGGTAGTAAAGAATTCGTAGACAGCAAGACGGGTGACGGGGATTTGATCGCGGAAATCATCCCCCATAGCACAGACGGCGTGCATCATACCGGCGGCAGCGTCAACGGGAAAGAACTTCATGGTGGTGAGGGTGGAAAGGGCTTTGGAGGAAGGCAGGATGCCGCTGCGGTGGTCGATGGTGAACATGGAACTGAAGTAGGCGATGAGGACTCGTACTGTGATATGGTCAGAATGGCGACGTGACTACGTAGCAAAATGATAACATACATTGGTCAGAACGGAGCAGGTCTTTTTCTAATAGCGACAAGGTAGTGGACAAGAAATCCAAAGCTGTTTACCATGTTAGTTAGTAGATTATACACATCTGATGTCATAGTATGGAGATATTTATCAAGAAATGCGATGACTGCCATTCACTTACCTCTTGCTCTGGCGATCCGGTCACCAGCCCCGGCCTCGGTATCATCGCCGAGAATCCATGGCCGGACACTCTCTACCCACTTCCGCACGGGGTTGGATAGTCTAGGAGCGCTCTTAATAGCTATACAATATTCATCAAAATTAGGCCAATCTTCAAATGTTCCAGACCATGATAGACTACTCACCAGCAGCAGCTTCCGCTGCCAAGGCATCTCGCACCCCATGATCGTCCTCAAATACGAACTTGAGGGCCAACTGGTCAAAATCCGCCATGATTGTAAGATCTAGCGGGGTCTTCGTAAATCAAGTTTTGGTGATGTTTATGCAGTTCTGGACAAATGTTTGGCGTGCAATGCGCAAAGCCGGTCTGGACGTCTGGGGAAGCGAGGAAACTCGGTCGTGGAGTGGCTAGTCGAAGCGAACCACAAACGCTCTATGGGTGTCCGGGACAGTCTATGGGGAAAAAAGGGTGCACAACGATTAGTTAGAGAAGCTGATAGAATGGGCGTTGCGGGATATAGAGCGGGGCGATGAAGATTCGCTCAGTCGTTGTGGTGGTAGCTATCGGTGATGGTGCTGGAGGTTGGAGTACGGGTTGGCAGACAACGAAAGCGGCAGAGTGAGCGTTAAAACCTGCATGAATGAGCGCTGTAAGTGATACTGAGGTTCACAGCGTAGATTTGCGCTTGAATTGTCTATGCCCTGCTTCTTACTGGTTCCCACGGTCGCTTCGTGACTCTAGTTGAGTCAAAGTGATGACAGGGTTCCATCCCATCATAAACCTCGATTGGGAAGTTAGCAAAATTTAATAGTGGAAATTTATCAACGGAAGATGGCAAAATAGAATGTTCGATTCTGATAAGTGGGCGGTGAAGAGATATCAGGCCAATAGAATGCAAGAAATAGATGGTGGAACCATCACCAGCTTGTTTAGGAAAGACTACTTTCAAGATTTTTGCAATATATTTTGCGTCATTCGCAGAACGTGGGGCGGCAGTTCGCTATGGCGCACGCACTCTAGATGTGTCGAAACACGAACGAAAAGCCGATTATGTGAACGTTGCTAGGTGTCAATGACATAGGGGGTTGATTCAAGGACCAGTGACAACTCATTAGATGCTGATAAGACCAAACTTAAGCTTCACATTCACTAGACTCGTTATTCACCCGGGTGCTGAAGCCTGTCTGCCCATCAGCGTGGGTTGTTGCTTTAATAAGAAATTATTTTTGTTAGCGCAACATCCCGGCTTCGGCGACGGGGCTCAAAGTGAAAAAAGGATCTGTATAAAGGTGGAGGATCGCCGCCGACCCGTTGTTATTCGCGACCTCTTTTCCGCTTCTTCTTGGATTGATAATAGTTTGTAGTTTTAATAGATACCTATCCGTTCTTTCTTTTTTCAATCCATTCCTCCCTTCCATCATTGCCTATGTTGCTGTTACTGAACACTGTGTCTTAGCCAATCATTCATTTCCCTGCCTCCTTCCCTCCATATATTTTCCGCAATTGTGATTCTGCGCTGACCTTTTCCCACCGTCATCATGCCTGAGCCCATCACCTCTGACCTCACCATGCCCATTATTCCGGCCCTCGTCTCGCCCAGTGTGTCGATCTGCAAGACCATCCTGCCGACGACTATCGCCAAGAACCGTCTCACCGAAGTCGCTAAGACCCTCAAGGCCCTTGGGAAGACACCTTCATTGGTTGCTTTCCTGGCCAATAAGGACCCCCATGCTATGCAGTATGCTGAGTGGTCAAAGAAGACTTGCGAGGAGAAGTATGTCGTCTCTAGTTGATGGAACTTGAGTTCAATGGCAAGATGAGCGACCTCATGCGCATCTCAACCAATAACTTCAGTGATACAACTCTCCAAACATATCACCAAGTCCCTCACTAACCAATGTTTTCTATAGTGGCTTCAAGTTCGAACTCCGCATTGTCGACCCTCAAGAGATTGAGGCTAAGATTGTCGAGGCCAATGAGAACGACAACATCGATGGTATCATGGTCTACTACCCGATTTTCCCCGATAACTTGATGCAGGACAAGTACATCCAAGAAACCGTCGCTCTCGAGAAGGATGTTGAGGGTCTCCGCCACACTCACCTTTACAACATGTACCATAACATCCGCTATCTCGATCCCCCTCACAACCTCCAGAAGTCCATCCTACCTTGTACGCCGCTGGCCGTCGTCAAGATCATGGAGCACCTCCAGCTGTACAACCCCCTCCTTTCCTACGGCAACCGCCTGTACGGCCGTACCATCACCGTTATCAACCGCTCCGAGGTTAACGGGCGTCCCCTGGCCGCCCTTCTTGCCAATGATGGTGCTACCGTTTACTCGGTTGACATCAACGGCGTCCAGATGTTCACTCGTGGTGAGGGTATCCGGTACGTGCGGTACGTCGTTCATAACAAGGAGGGCTGGACTGTCGATGATTGCCTTCCCTTTCCGATGTTGTCATTGGTGGTGTCCCCTCGGAGAAGTACAAGATCAAGACCCACCTGATCCGCGAGGGTGCTATCTGCATAAATTTTTCTTCTTACCGGAACTTCGATAACCCAGCTATCAAGGAGCGGGCCGCTATTTACGTCCCATCTGTTGGCAAGGTTACTATTTCCATGCTTCTGCGTAACACTGTTGTAAGTATCCATAATATATAGCGAAAGATATATTTATGTGTAGTTGCTAATAAATTTGTAGCGTCTTATTACCAACAAGGCCCTCGCCAAGGCGCAGAAGGAGAACGAGGCCAAGCTTCTTGCTAAGGCTGAGGAGATCATCGAGACTACTGAGAAGGCCCAGGCCTAGACCACGATTAATGAAAAATATGGGTTGTGTATGGGGAACATGATTGCTGGCCAATGGATAGTTGGCAGTTATAAAGGAAGACGTACATACATTATATGTATGTAAGCGGAAGTTTATAGGAAAACTGCTATAACACACGGGATGAAATACTGCGGGAACTTGGAGTTAAAATTGGATTTATATAAATGATTTTTGGTTGTATCACCTTGGGAGTAGCTTTGATCTTGTGACGATCCTTGACTTCGATTCATTTTATACATTACTTAACATTATCTTCAATACATGACAATACATAACACACATACAACACCACGACGTCAATTGACCTACCCCTGCCGAATCAACCGCGCATTTTGCCCAACAATACATCTCACCAAATCCCAATCACCATTTGCCCCCACCCAATCCATCACTACGATCCCCGTTGCTCCATCACCAACTCCTAACTGCTTCGGCCCCTTCCCCGCAATCCCGTGACTCCCACACAAATATTCGATAATCATCGGATTTAGCTTCGCTGCAATCCTTTCTGGCCAGCACGTCGCATTAAAGAAGTTACTCGCTGTCAAGAAATTGACAAACACGTGATCCCCGTCGCCCCCGCGCTCTGCCGCCTTCTCCAAGTGCGCACAGCTCAATGAACGCTTCTTATCGATATTTTGACTTTCGGAAACTTCATAAAAGTCTTGGACGCGCACGAGGCCACCGGCGGCGAGGGCATCTTCACAATTGTCGGGCCACGGGGCTGCTTGGATGCCACAGCGGCTGCGATGGTCGTCAAGGGGGCCAAAACGGGACATGAGTATGATTTTGCCGCGAGCTTCGCCGAGTTTGGGAATGTGGGGATCGGTAAACCACCGGTCAGGTTGGCCAGGGATGTATCGGTTGTGTAGGTGTTTGCCGAGATCACCATCGTTACCCTTCCCAGTGCCTTCGCGCTTGATGGACATGATGACGGTTTCGGAAGGGTTCTCGAAGAGGAATCTGTAGATAGGGTCGAGAATATCGGCGAGGTATTTTCCGCCGGTGAGGTTGATGGGAAAGACGGAGTGGACAAGGGAGAGGTCGTCTTTTTCGGTATCGACGGAGACGCGGATATCGAGGAATCGAACACCGTTGGCGAGTTGGTCGGGGATGTCGACGGCTTGGCAGCGGACGGAGGGAAGCGCGATGTAACAAGTAGGGGAGTTGTGAGTGCCGGGGATCGACAAGCGAGTGAGGAGGATATCGTCAGGCAGTTCACCCATCCAGCGGTCAAGCTGCATGGAGGACATGAGAGTAAGGAGACCGGAAGAGCGCACGTAGATAGCGGTAATGTTTAAATTCCCTCCGTCGATGACCCGGAGGACGGCGGACTTCTTGGTAGGGCTTGGAATGTCGGTTTCATAGATTTTACCGTCGTGGGTGAACTGGAGGCGTACGACTTCGTGGGAAGGCTTGTCGGGGATCTCGACATCGGTATCGCGGGTTTCAAAAGCGGGGAGATCTACGGAGACGTCCTGGGCGTGGTTGGCGTCGCCAACAGCAATCAGCTGAGTACGGGAGAAGTCGGTGGCATTGAGGAAGCTGGAGAAGGTGCCAACGACGTTACCGAGGGTGGAGCCAATGGCTTTTTTAGTTCCAGAGAAGCGCTCAGTTTTGAAAAAATGGAGGGGCTTGGAGGTAAGGTTGCGAATTGTTATCTTTGTCATGGTGGCGGATGGTTGTGGTTATCTGGTAGGGATTGGCGGTTAATAGACAAGTAAAGCAGGGACTGAAGTTTGGTGGAGTGACGTTGCGTCGGCTGTCAATTGCGATTAACGAGCGCGTAGGAATATGAAAGCGGATTCAGTCACTTAAAGTTATTGAGATGGGCTGGGTAAAAATGTTAACGATCCGCTGGTGAATGAAGATTGGAAAAATTGGAAAAGAGAAAGAATGTTTACATATTGGATTTATGGAGAAGGTCTACTTCGAATAAAAGGCAGTTACTTAATGCGATATCCTTCTTGTTAGTCCCCCTTCCTTAGCCAATCAGATGATTCTCTCACAAGTCCTACTCGAGCTGGAATGACACCAGCCTCCATCATCCTCCGCCCTAATACTACTCTTTGGCCGTGTCCGGCACAGGAACACCCATTTCAGTCAGTGCCAAGGCAGTGCAGTGGGTAGCCTCAGCTCTCCAAGATCCAATGGTTTCATTTCTTTCTTATTCACAAGGTCCAGGTTAAGAGCAGGTTTTGATAGATGTGATGCGGAGACTTGAAAGGTGGAAATTGAACTAACCATGATAGTTGAAGATACCAGGAATGTTTGAAGGTGATTATATGAGGGGCTTCGCAGATCCACGGTTATGAACAAATGGGGAGGTGTCGATCCCGGAATAGTAGAGTGAAAATGCATAGTACTTATGAGTGATATTGAGGTTGGTATGCATGTTTGGTTTTGGTTGTGAAGGTGTGTGAGGCCGAGATGCTATTGGCTAATAGACAGTTGTTAGAGAGGAAGCGGTGAACTAAAACTGCTTTTTCGGGGGTTGGGATTCTAATCAAGCAACAGATCAAAACTTGGATGTAGATTATTCAATATTCAAATGTCGGTATATTTTGGTTAGAAGATTTATCCTAATATTCAACTTATAATATCTAAGCGACTTATATTAGTTTGTATTACATATAATAATTTTTTGATGTACATTGGTTATTTATAGGGTTAGGGTACATGGTGTCATCAACCCAATGACGTCCGGAAACCTATACCGAAACGTGTGGCTGTCAATATCCGTACTTCGGCTAATAAAAATGACCTTCAGGTGAGAGATATAATGTCTCATAAATTTGCAGTGTCCTTGACAATTCAATAAAAATTTGCCATTTGCTTGATTGCTTTAAAGCTGTCTCAGCTGTAGACTAGATACAAACAATACATGGGATATCCACTTAATTTTATCCATGGTATACGTATTCATTGAACCTGCAGCTTGTTACAGGTAACAGCGTCTCCATATTTCCGCTCTAGTTTTGATATCAACAGCTCACAATTAATTCCGCAGTACACCTGGATCTAGCAGCTGTGCATTTTACCGACAGAGGATTAATCTGTCATTTTGAAGTTTGCATTCGGATGAGACAGCAGCTCTGCATCTTAATTCACAATTCGGAGACCATCCCAATCAATTCAACATAAGTTGTTGAATTTCTGTGTTCTGCTAACTACTACCACCTATCCACCGATTTCAATTTCAGCCTTGTCCTTTTAACTGGATCAAGCAACTGCCAGTTACGTTACGCTAGTGGGTTCCGTTCAGGGCACTGCCACCAACTGTGGACTTTAGCTGTCGCAACTTTGTTTTTGTCCATCTCATTTGATATCAACTACATTCATTATTTAGAAACGCACCTAGGATAGCTTTAATTTTTAGTATCAGCGGGTGGGAGTCTTTCATTCCACGAGTCTTCGTTGCTCAGCCTTCCCCTACCTATCCCTCCACTACCCCTAGTCCTAAGCCTTGTCATGGCTGGGAAGAAGAAGAAGCCCACGAGCAACCCCGCTCGCGGCTTTGCTACTACCTCAATGCCCTCTAAGGCTAGAGTTGAAGCCGAAGCTGCCTCCGTTCCCTCCAAGGTAGCACCCAAGGGCGCCTCCGATACCTCCAAGGCTGGTCCGGCTGGCCCCAAGGGTAAAAGCTCCCAGAACCCCGCCGCCAAGTCTGCTAGCGGTACCAAGCCTGGTGCTCCGACGACCTTAGAGCCTGCGGCGACCACTGGTGGCACCTCCGCCTCCGTAGCCTTCACCAAGGATCTGTCGCCTGAGGAATACGCAGCCCAGCTGGAAGAAGCTGAGCTGCAGACTCTCGTTAATCAGAATGCCGAAAAGGTGCGCCGGGATACCAAGAGGCAACAGACGCGCTTGGAAACGGATCGGCGTTTGCTGCGTAGTCAGGCGGATCCGATCAACAGTCAGAAATGGCTGTCGCAGGAGACCATTGACCGGGTAATGGAGTTGATCCAAGCTGAGAAACGCTTTGGATCGGCTCCGGCAGGACAGGCGGGGGGGTCAAAGGCGCAACAGGAGGATGCTTTGGTGATTAGGTTGTGGACTTTGGAAGAGACTTTACTGGTGTTGGGATTTGATGTGAATAAGGTTGAGGAGGCTGTTAAGGTAGTGCTGGAGTATGGCCCGGATCCTGCTTCGGTTCCTAAGGATAGCATTTGGGGCTTGGAAGAGGCTCTAGAGTGGTTCGCGAGAGAGTGTTCTGAAGACGATTTGCCCTCTTACGAGAACACATCTAAGGATAAGAAGCCTGGTAAGTGACCTACAGCGTTAATGATTAACCATGAATTCTAGTTAACATGTCTCTAGAAACCGATTCTAATCAAACCAATGCCAACCAAAAGGGTCCTCACACACAAAAGACCGTTGAGGTCAAGAAGTCTAAACCCGTTGCCCAAAAGAAGAAGGTCAATGTAATGTACGATCTTAGCGATATAGAACCCGAAGACCTGATACCTCAATATCTAGAGACCAAGGAGAAAATCTTTGACATTGAGAGTACAATTACCCTGCAAAAAGGGATCCAAGAAGACCGCAACCCTCGTTAATCTTTCTGAAGCGGATGTGTCTGCCTTGAACCGGCTCAGGGCCAAGCTTGACCGTATCGAGAACGATATTTTGTTTGAGAAGAAGGAAGCTGAACCTAGATGGGCCGAGAGGCGCATTGTACTAGAGAAGGAACTCGTTGCCGCTTGTCAAGAACGAGCTAGGGCTAAGGCGGAGGCTGAAAAGGCGGGTGTGACACAAAAAGCGGCAACTTTAAAGGCGATCAAGGATATCCAGAAGGCAGCGGAGGCACCGGCTGATAGTACTGCGGATGATCTAGAGAGAGAAGCAGAGTGCATGGCTGCGGAATTACTAACGGAGGGCGAATATGAGGATGAAATGAACCTTGGCGATCTGTTTGGTAGCTTACCGCGGATGGAGATTGACGAGAAGGGAAATTCTTCCACAGTAACAACCGGGAAGGACGGGCAGACCATCACTATTCGCACGTTTTCGGATATGTCGGGGATGAACCCTATGCATACCTTAGAGTCTACGTGCCGTGCTCGTGATGGTTCAGTAAGAAAGAACAATATCAAAACGGTTATCATTTCAGAGACGCCGTTTGCTGTTCGCCAACTTGTTGCCATTCACTGGACCAAGCGCCAGGAGATTAGTACAGAGCGTATCATCCCCGAAATTGAAATATATCACGACGGAGACCTGACTGAGTTCTCTATGGACACCATCGCCACGCCCAACAAGGAGCAGTCGGAATCCTACATCGCTACGGCTGCTTTGTTCTGTATCTCGAACGAGTCTTCCAAAGAACACAGGGGTATCTACAACCAGTTGTCTTCTCAGTGGAAGGAGGTTTGGGACGAGTGGACCCAGAACTGCAGGGATAAGACCGACATGGCGGATCGTGCCTCAATCCAGAAGTTCCGCAAGTTGATTCAAGACAAGAATTCTCGCGATCTTGAGGACGGCGTCATCCTGCAAAAGTCATTCCGGGGTCGCGGTGTTGCGAAGAAACAGGGTGATGGCGATGGATTTCAGGAAACTAAGGGACATATTAGTGCTGCGGATGCCGAGACTATCCAAAGACATTGGTGGGTGAAAACTCAAACGCCTAAGTACCAAGCGATGGTTAACTTTAGGAGCCAATTGCCTATGTGGAAGTTCAAGGAGCAGGTCTTGGCTGCTGTAGATAACAACCCCATCACGATTATTTGTGGTGAAACTGGCTGGTAAGTGTTTCTCATGTATCACGAAAAGCTCCATGTATAGGAATCACTAACAACCTCGTAGTGGTAAGAGTACCCAAGTTCCGGCTTTCCTTTTAGAACATGAGATGTCTCGGGGAAGCGTTGTAAAATCTTTTGTACCGAACCTCGTCGGATCTCTGCCGTCTCACTTGCCCGTCGTGTAAGCGAAGAGCTTGGTGAGAATCGCGGAGATATCGGTACGTACCGGTCTATGATTGGCTACTCTATCCGTCTTGAGTCGAACACCACCAAGGATACCAAACTTGTGTATGCCACGACCGGTATCGTTATGCGTATGCTTGAAAGCTCTAACGATCTACAGGAAGTCACGCATTTGGTTCTGGACGAGGTCCACGAACGTACGATTGATAGTGATTTCTTGCTCATTGTTCTCAAGCGGTTGATGAAAAAGCGGAAGGACCTGAAAGTTGTGCTGATGTCGGCTACTGTTGATGCGGAGAAGTTTGCCAACTACCTTGATGGCGCTCCGGTTCTTCAGGTTCCGGGTCGGACTTTCCCTGTTGAGACGAGGTTCATTGAAGATGCCATTGAGCTTACGGGATGGACTACAGGTGAAGAAGAGAAAATGGTTGAGATTGATGATGATCCGCTGGAACCTGATGCCGAGAACGGTACTAAGCCGGACTTGGCGTCATATTTGGTTGGCTATTCTGCGACTACTCGCAATACCATTGCTAATTTAGATGAAAAGCGGATTGAGTTTGACCTTATTGTCGAACTCATTTCCAAGATTGGAACTCACAAAGAGTATGCGCCGTTTTCAAAGGCTATTCTGGTCTTCTTGCCTGGTATGGCTGAAATCCGGACGTTGAATGATATGCTACTAGGGAACCATCAATTCAAGGAGTGGTTGGTTTACCCGCTACACTCCAGCATTGCCACTGAAGACCAGGAAATGGCCTTCGTTGTACCCCGGAGGGTAAGCGCAAGATTGTCCTGGCCACTAACATTGCCGAAACTGGTATCACGATTCCCGATATTACGTGTGTCATTGATACTGGTAAGCACAAGGAAATGCGTTTCATTGAGAAGAGACAAATGTCACAACTTCTCGATACTTTCATTTCGAGAGCCAATGCCAAGCAGCGTCGTGGTCGTGCTGGTCGTGTTCAGAATGGTCTTTGCTTCCATATGTTCACCAAGTTTCGATTTGAAAACTGGATGGCGGATCACCAACAGCCAGAGATGCTTCGTCTTTCGTTGCAGGATTTGGCTATGCGGATCAAGATTTGTAAATTAGGACGTATTGAAGAGACTTTGGGTGAAGCATTAGATGCGCCGACGTCGAAGAATATCAAGAAGGCTGTTGACTCGCTTATTGATGTTCGTGCATTAACGACATCAGAGGACTTGACGCCATTAGGTGTCCAGCTTGCTCATCTCCCTGTTGATGTCTTCCTTGGAAAGCTGATGCTGATCGGTACTGTGTTCCGGTGCCTGGATATGTCACTTACTATAGCTGCTGTCCTGTCTTCCAAATCTCCGTTCCAGGCGTCGTTTGGCCAGAGGGCCCAGGCTGATAACGCCCGGATGTCTTTCCGGAGGGCCGATTCGGATCTGTTGACCATCTACAATGCCTACTGCGCTTGGCGGAGGACTTGTTTGACGACTGGCAAGGACTTCCAGTTCTGCCGCAAGAATTACTTGAACCAACAAACGCTGTCGAACATTGAAGATCTCAAGGGCCAACTCATGGTCTCTCTCATTGATGCCGGCGTTCTCGCCTTGACCAATGAAGAACGGCGCAACCTTGACCGTGTCCGGTTCCAGTCGGCCCGTGGGCGCCGAGGAACCCAGGCGTTCTTCGAGCTGCCGCAACGAGTTAATAGTAACTCGGAGATTGATGCGATTACGGCAAGTGTTATTGCATGGAGTTTCTATCCCAAGTTACTGGTGAGGGATCAGCCGGGGAGTAAGATCTTGAGGAATATAGGGAATAACCAGGCAATTACGTTACATCCGACGAGCGTGAATCGGGGGAGGAATACGGAGGCGAAATGGTTGAGTTATTACCATATTCTGGAGTCCAAAAGTAAACAATTTCATGTAGAGTGGATGGTGTGATGTGAAGAAACATGCTAACAAGATATTTAGGAATTTCCACGCTCATGAAACCACCGCCGTCGATCCCTTTGCCATTGCTCTTCTATGCGGTGATGTCCGGGCCGATCTGTTCTCGGGAGTTATTACCCTAGACGGTAACAGAGCCCGCTTTGCTGTTGGCGACTGGAAGGCGATGTTGGCGATTAAGACGATGAGGTCGAGGTTGCGTGAGATTCTCGCTAAGGCGTTCAAGAACCCAGGGGCGCTCCCTGGAGCTCAGCAGCAGAAGTGGTTGGATATTTGGCAGAAGGTGTTTGAGCAGGAGTTTGATTCAGGGGATAAAAGGAGGTATGTGAAGAGTGAGATGTAATAGAGTTAGATATTAGATATGATTGATTTCATAGAGATTAACTAAAATGAAGATGAAGATGAAGATGGAAATTGAATAAATAAAACACGGGACATTGAAAAATGGCCAAGATATCCTGAATAAATAATCCTCCAAAGAAACAATAAAAGAGAAGCATATAGAAAATAGACTAATACATAACCAAGTAAATGCCATGATCAGTACGACTCATTAAAATGATGACAAAAAGAAAATAAATACAAGTCAACACAATAAACAAACAGCCATCCCAACCCCCTTTCCCAAAAGAAACCCACGATACTTCCACTACACTTCACCTTCACGCCTGATACCTCATCGTCTCCCTGTTCGAATACAACCAATCCGTCCCCACATTTCCCGCCCCCGCTTCTGCCCCTGCCTCATACCCTCCGTCCCCCAAACCCAAAATCACCAATAGCATACGGCATCCCACCCACAGGATCCGCCAACATCTGCCCATCCGCAGTCCCCAAACTCCCATCAAACTCTAAAAAGAACTCCGCAGGTTGTCGGGGAAAGTTAAACCAATCGAATATCTCTTTGGTCTCGAGGTCTTCATAGATGGGGCGGGCGGGACCAACGGAGGGGCCGCGAGAGCGCCGAGTCACTGGGTAGAGGGTGGAAGGTTGGGTGGAGGAGTTGGCAGATTTCTTTTGGTTGCGGGTTAGGAGGATGTCCAAGTCAAAAGCGGTTCGGCGCATATCGGCGAGGATGGTGACGGCGGCAGGTTTCTCGCCAGGGTTGGCGCGATATTCATCGAGGACGCGTTGGAGGAGTTCGGAATAGCGTTTTGACACGGGCCAGTAGCGGCCCATTTTGCGCAGTATATCTGTGAAGAAGGATAGCTTCTCATCGATAGTTCCGGTAATTGTTGTCCCGTCGACGAGGATGACGCGCGCGGCAACCCACAGGGTGAAGGCAAAGGGTGGACCTAGCTTGACGAGCATATGGTTGTCGCTAACGAAGCGGGCGAGTGTTTTGATTTCATCAACGGCATCGAGGCAACGTTGGGCGGCGGTGCGGGAGACTTGGAAGAAGGGAGAGACGGTCGTGGGGTATGCGGCGGATGAGTTAAGGCGGATGACGGTTGTCAGGTACGCAGCGTGGAGCATGACCCAGGAGGGTGATAGCAGAGAGACGGCGTAGCGGTGCAGGCGGGTCATGTCGCTATATTCGGGAGGCAAGTTTTGCTTCCAGGTGATGAACTCGTCGTGGAGTTGTTGGAAAGTGGTCTGCCACTGTTTGACGTCGGTTTCAAGTTGGATGTCGACAGGCTTTTTGAGGAATTTGTGGATTTTAGAGAGGATACCGAGGATCTCGAGATAGTAGGCAAAGGCGCCCATGTTGTCGATGGCGTTGATGTCTTTGATCCGGGCATCTTGGGCAGCAGTTGCTTGGAAGAAGCGGGTTTGAAAGCTGCGGTTGGTTTTGACCCAGAGTTCGTCTTTGCATGGGAGCATCCGGTCAATCTCGTGGTCGCTCAAGATGAAGTCAAAGGCCGAACCAGTGGTTGAATAGCGGTCAATCAAGTAGACCATCCAGAAGACACGACGGCGGGCCTCTTCTTCGATGAAGTCGGTGGGCTCCGGGAGAATGTTGGTGCGGAGGGTGTAGATAGATGTCTTTGGAACGGCGAGATGGGACGAAGTTTCAACAGCGAGTCCGAGTTGAACTACAGAGCTGACCAAGAGCGAGAGGACGTTACGACCTTGACAACCATTGCTGCGACCAACGAAGTCGAGACCGAGGATAGCCAGGGCTTGGATAGACCGGACTGAAGAATTCTCGACACAGTAAAGGAACACCTTGTTTTTGCTGTTTTCGTAGTAGCGCTCTCGCTCGGATGAGAGAATAATGAGGTCTTCGCAATATCGGATAGTAGTGGCTAGAATAGCGTGCATTAAGACCCGATCTGCTTCCTCTGGTTGATGAGTGAACGTTTCCACAATCGATTGCCGGTGCAAAATTGGACACCAGGTGTTGATATGCGCAAAGTAGCGCTCAAGAACCTGATATAAGACAGTATTATTCGGCAATTCCCCGTCGTTCTCAGAGAAGGTAGTCATCATCAACGGAGCTGGTGACGACTGCATCGCATATTCATTTCTGTTAATCTGCTGCTGCTTGGGATACTTAATAGGCGAATGCCCAGGATACTCGGCATGAACTCCCGAATACCCTCCCGAGAACTCTATCTGTCCATTCCCAACCTGTGAATTCCCATTCCCATAAGGATACTCTGCCTTCATCTGCAGCGACGTATCCGTCGAACACGGAATCCGCCCATCCTGCAACGGCGCCAACACAACTGCCCCATTATGACTCGGTGCAATCGATGGAATTGCCATTACCGCACTCGACACTGAGCCACCAGGTGTTGCGGTAATATCCACAGTGCTCCGCGAGCGCTCTTTGTAGTGAGATGGAACAGGAGGGGGAAGTACGGAGCGGTGGGTTTCGAGGGTGGCGATTTGGGTCTCGTGGACTCGAAGGAGGACTTTGTGTTCGGCAAGTTGCTTTTCGAGGAGGTCAAGACGTTGCTCGAGTTCACGGCCATAGCCGGCACGGAGGCCGGGCTTCTTGCGTTGACGGTATTCGCAGATCATGCTGTTCTTGGTGCACCAACCGCAGGAGGGTTGAACTCGATCGCATTTAACCTTGGAGGAGTTAATAAAATGGACTTGAGGCAAAAGTATGGAATGGTGATATCGATGGTGGTTACCTTTCGATGTTTACATATTTCGCATCTATAATTATGATATTCGTTAGTTCCATAATGGTGACTCCTTGATCGTAGTTACTCACGATGATGTTAATGGTCTTTTTCTCTTGCCCAAGCGAGGTTGATCATTGTCATCACCATCATCAAGATCATTGCCGCTCTGGTTCAGCCCTCCATCGTCACTGTCTTTGTCTATCATCTGATAATGTTGGTGATGATGATTTCGTGACGGCCCATATTGCACATGCTGCTGATATTGCTGAGACGACCCGTGGACCATAAACGACCCTTCATACCCATCATGACCCCCCATAACTCTTATTCATGGGCAGCTGCTGAGACGGATGAGGCCCATGTGGCAACGGTGACATTCTCGGCGTTTGATGCATTCCCTGTGACGCTGACGAGATGGAGCTATGCCCCCCCTTGATGCCCTTGATTCTGATTCATCATCGATGCACTTGGCAACGAAGAAGAATGTGACATCACAGATCCCGCAGACGGCAAAGAGGGCAACGAAGATGGCGGAGGTGGTAGTGGTGGTGGTGGTGGTGGAGGAGGAGGAAGAGTCTGGAGATTCCCCGAACCTGAGATGGGGTGACTGTCACTATTTGGGTGGAGCCCAGGCCGTTGGTGTGACGTGTGGGCTAGCAGAAGATGTGCCTGGGGGTGGTGATGGCTATTCTGACTTGGCGGGTGGTGGCCAAAGTCTCGAGGGTGTTGGTGCATAGCGGCGGTGACTCGGGCCCGACGGCGGACAACAGCACGAGGTGCCCGGTGGGGATGTCGTGCGGGCAGGAGACGTGGAGAACCCAGGTGGTTAAGGCAGTGTCTGGGGAGAGGAGTGTTGACGGCGAGAGTGAGGGGCCGAGCGCCTATTAATGAGGTGTCATTGGCCGGTTGCCGGGATGGAGTTACTTGGAAGCTAGATGATCGGACGGGAATACTATAAACGGGGCAGTCGCTTTGTCTGTA
Organism: Meredithiella fracta; assembly: GCA_023677585.1. Classification (NCBI taxonomy): domain Eukaryota; kingdom Fungi; phylum Ascomycota; class Sordariomycetes; order Microascales; family Ceratocystidaceae; genus Meredithiella; species Meredithiella fracta. Next base: position 696,244 of record JAGXCV010000007.1, read on the forward strand.
AAACAAGGGCAGTAGCTATAATATAGCTCGAGTTGTGGAAAACAGTAAAGCCAATCGGAGAAATATCACGATGCGAACGGGCCCAGGCGGAGCTAGTGTAAGACGGTGTGAGATCGATTATTGAATTCAGATAGAGCCGACGACAGGTCGTAACAATGATTATATTTTCGCCCCTATGTATCAGATAGGGATCTGAAGTCAAGCTTCAACCCGATAAATTCAATTGGGAACTTCGGGAGCGCTACGAAGGAAGGAAATTTGGCGAATCACCCAATTCAACCCACAGAAAACTAAAGACCTCGTCTCGATTCTCGTGAGGAAGGCAGAAAGGTGACCCCCAGATGCGAATTACCTGCAACTACTCTCTCAGGTTCCTGCTCCTACTGCTACCAGCTCCTGCACGATCCAAGTTCTCACAGTGCCAGACACTGTGGATCCACTCTTCGGAATCAGCTGCGTCGTTTTGGTAAACAAAGTGCAGGTATGGTGGTGGGTGTGGGAAAATCAAGAAAAATGGACTGAGAGAAACAGCACTGCGTGAGGAGTTCTCAGCAATGAAAGGCATGACAGACGATTGACTGCCACTATAAGCACCTACTATCTATAGCACCTAAAGCCTGGCAGAATCCATCTGATGAGGGGAACGGGAAGGAAATGGAGAGGGTAAGAGGTTGACTCGACGAATGGATGGGGGGACAGCAACAATAACAACTGCGATAATAAAGACGAAGATAGGTGGAGAATGGCAATGTCGAGGATGTTTAGTAGTGCGGCGGCGGGAGGAAAACGAGTTCCTGTAAGGGTCTTTGTTCGGTCAGAAAGTGTATTGTCTGGATTACAGACACACAAAAAGGAAAACAAAGTATCTCAGTTGCTGATGGTGGGTAGATAGCTTAGATGTAATATTGTGGAGGAAGTGACCTGCACGGTCCGGAGCAAGAGGTGGGATTTTCTCCAAGATGTGAAGGGGGTGTTATGGGGTTGACCAAGCAGATAGAAATCCCTCCTGAGTACACATGCACTAGAGTGAAAAGAAGTGAATTATGGGTGGGAAATTGTAGTGATCGACCAATGGTGGCGTGTAGAATTCCGACTACTATCACAGGCTTAGTCGGGCAGGTTTCTTAAGCAATAGCATAAACCCCACCAAAGCTCAGCCCAAGTAAACCTAAGAGATGAGAACTATGTTCTTTTCTTCTTTTTATATACTTTTCCGAGAATATCTTGTATAAAATCTCACATCCCTCTTGTAGACAATGTGGCACAAACCCACACACTTCAACCCTGGTTGGTTTGTTTCTCTGTAACCTCAAATGGAGATGAGACTAATGCACAAAGAATTCGTGTGGTAGTGGCAGACCTCCCTCGGTGTCACCACGCGGTCAAAAGAGCTTAGATGGTGTTTGTGAAAAGTGGTGTGAAAAAGGACCATAACCGAAGATGAAAGCGGGATCTCCCACCATGTTCATGCAATCAATGATGCTACGCTGCCCGAGTAACATCACGGGATTTATTCCCCTTGTTAAATTACAAGTTTTTGTGGGCTGGCGAGGGCCTGCTCAGCCAGGTGGTCACGAGAGAAGATATAGGGCGTTATCATTCTGGTATTTACTAGAAAAAGAAACACAAAAGGGACTTTCTGAGAATAGAGAAGGACCAGAGATGAGAAAGCAATTAGATGAATTAGTTATAAGCAATATTAAATTCTGTCGATCACCCAAACATCAAGACTAGGACAAAGACCACTTTGTTTCCCCACTGGGACGCTGTTATGTGATGAGATAGATGGCAATAAGCACTTGGTTTCTTGATTCAGACAACGACGGGCCGCAGGCGGTGGTAGGAAATTAGCTTTTCGTTCAGCTGGCCAACCACATTGCAGGTTGTTGGAGCTAGAGCCAGCGTTCTTTTCGGGATGGGTGACGAGTCGCTTTATGGTGTTTAGTGCTGAAGATTTGTATAAGCTGTTCAATATATAAAAGCTTAGTAAAAATCCTAAGTCATCAAAATAGGATATCAAAAGAAAGGAAAAACAGGCTTAGTTTCAGTAGCGAACAGGTTGGATGTCACAGGAGTCTACGGTGTGAATTAGTGGCTGATTGAGTGGTAGTGCAAACTAATGAGATGGGTACTTCCTTTTCTGGAGAAGAGAATGTCTTGCTTGTTGAAAGTTTGGAATGTCATGGATTTAGTGGATAAATGAAGATGGGATTGACCGTGCACGGAAACGAAACAGGATTTCCAAGCCGTGATGGAGCGTTGTGGCGGCATGATGCTTGCTAGTGGGAAGCCAAACCTGACATGGAGATATCGTTATTGTTAAAAATTGCTAGTCGTGATATGTGAAAAGCACAAGCTCTAAAATTACTAATAATTGCAAACTCCAATCTACAGTATCACAAGGGTTCATCACACTAGCTCACAACTCTCATGTCACCCTAAACCTCGAGACAGATCCGGAAATAACTGTCTAAGCAGTTTCCTCATCTAAGCATTTTGGGTACAACTTCTTTCCCTTTCAACCCTCCTACCAAATCTCGAGTCCACCATAAAACCACCACTAGCCCACTCATTCCGCCCGTGCCATCAGCTGAAAATAAACGTCACAGCAGATCAATAGAACCATACCGTCAAACAGTGACTGCGGGTCTGACGAGTGACCGGTGTTATGCATACTGTCATTCTTTTCCCAATCTATGTAAAATTTTACGGGGATATTCATCACAATGGGGAGTTTCAAATCTCGTTTGAGAATATTAAATGGAGTTCTGTGATGGAGAGAGTAGTGTGTTAATGAGAAAAACACAAGTTGATTTTGCAATATAATATTGAGAAATTATTGTGTTTGATGATCGGCTTATTGATATTTTTGTTTTGTGTTTGAATTACTAATAAGCAAAAGGTCATATATGATATATCTCAGACAGGCCTTTGATTCCTGGGAAACATTAGATAGAAGCCCTGGTTCCCTTTGCTAATACCACTTTGGATCCGGCCAATAGTTCGCTCGGAATCCTGGTCCTTGCGTGTTTTTGAGGAACTGCAGACTAAGCTGAGCTTGTCGAGTGCCCTGTGCTTTCCTATCCCGCATGCTGGAAAGTGAGGAACATTCTCAAAGGGAACATGCATAAATCAGTGCATAGGGATGTCGTTAGAATTTAAGTTGAAGCTTTAGTCATGATATCACTGTTAAAATAATAAGAAATAATTATGATGAACATTACTCCAATGACATATCAGTATCTCAATTAACTGGCCGCGTGGCCCAATGGCAAGGCGTTTGACTACGAATCAAAAGATTGTGGGTTCGAATCCCATCGTGGTCAGCAGTCCGACCTTTCGTCTCTGCGTTTGTTGTTAATATTCTTTTGGATTCGCATAGTATGGTAGTGTCCTCTCAGTGGTGGGCGCTGGACAGGTATTGATTCAAGGACCTTTCGTCTATTACTAACTTCATTTTTTGAGCCATTTATTTTTTCTGCATCATCATTCTCAACAGGACTTGAGAACTAACTAGTTATATCGTCGATTAATCACCTTCTTTCGCTTAGACACTCCCGTTTGCTATTGCTACTCCTTATCCCTTCCGTGTCACCCCCACCACGCTACTTGATCCCACTTATTAGCCCCTCGCTTGTACAGAACATGATGCATCACAAGCAGCCGGGTAGTTTTCATGTACACGAGTTGCTCTTGACTGAGGCGAGGAGTTTAGGAGGGTCAGCAGGTATGCGGGATGTGGTGATGGGGTGATTGGCGGAGGGATCATCATGGTTAAATACAAGGAAGGGATTTTTAAAATATAGTGGGTTCATTGTTAGCAATAGGATAGACTTTTGGTAGGTTAATATGAGATTTTTGAGGTATAGGAAATATCTCGAGATTAGTGGACGATATGCGAGAAGATATCACATTGGGAAGGGATTTGAGTTGGTGATGGATTATGACGATGTTCTGTAAACTGAGATGTTTGAGAGCTGCAAACTGGTGAAGATTATCAGTCAGTGGTTCACGCTGCAGACACGACAAAACAAGTGGGGAGTTGACGGGCTTGTGTATGCTCCATCTCATCAAACAATCCAATTCACCAAGAACACCGGATATCTGAAAATTCCGTCGTGACAATAATCCCTAGAGGTTCTCTATGGCGTATGGGATGTAATAGCCTAGGTTATTTTGCTTGAGGTTATAAAAAGTGTTGCGTGATATATAGCAACGGAGAGTTCCTCTAGACCGCTAATTGATAAGTCAGTTGAAGGTAGACACGAGGTATTTGTGCTTCTGGAAGGCGGAGTCAATTGTATATGTGGATAATATAGCCGAGGGATTCGGCTAGTGAAAGATTGGTGGACAGGGGCATTGTGGGCTACTTGGTTCTTAGTCTCAGATGTTCCCTCTGGTCCACCGGCCGGAATTCCGTCCGTGTAAGCCCAGTGTTTCCGGGTTCTTCGGTGGGAACTTGGTGATACGAAGTGTATATACATCATGGGGTATCTTGTCCAATGGTCTTGTGGTGCCTGCAGCCTGCTATAGTTCTAATATCATTTATATGATTAGCCTTATTCAATGTATAAATGAGCTTCTAAGGGATATCGGCTTCTTTAACATTTGATCACTGGCTACTCAACATCCTCGAAGATATCTGCCTTTTCAAACAGTCCATCACTTGCTCGCCACCACCTTCTCCGCGTCGACGAATCAACGGATCTACAAAAACTGCAACCACCACCGTCAAATCTGATATTTGATATAATGTCCTCCCTGTCAGCGCACAACGCCTTCTTTGCTCGTTATCCGTCAAGCTGGCTGGCCCTTTTGGCCGACTCCTAGCCAGAGGATTGCGAAGGAGTAGACGAAGTGTGTTGTGTGTGGGTACCCATGCATAGTTATGTGGATTGGGCTAGATGGGTGAATGAATGAAATTAATGGTGTCGGTGGGATGGGGCTGGCTGGGTAAGTAAACGAGTGGATTTATGGGGATTTTTACATGCGTATAGGAAACCCAAGTGGGGGTAAAGGGCCTTTGATATGTCCTGATGATTGTCGACATATTATGGGATATACATGTATAAGTCTGTTGGTAAATGTAAGTAGGGGCATCATCAATGTTAATGATATTACAACAAATGCAAACCCTCACCTGCAAATTCGTATCGGAAATGTGTTAGTCAGTGACAGGACGGTGTCATTTGGAAGGACTTACCTACTTGTCCAATGCCATTGCTAGTTGCGTCAAGGATGGATAAAGAGGTGAAGCATAGGAGGGGGTTCTAACTGTTCCCGTTTTATGGAATATATACAGAGGGATCGACAGTGGGATATCCATGAGGTTGGTGTGGGGTTCAAGAGGAATTGTCAATTGTGGTGAAAAGGAAAGAATATGATAAGGGAACTGGCAGATTTGAGAGCCAGATACTGGTACAAGTAGATATTTAATCAATTCATGAATTAACTCATGACCCTCAAAATACTCCGGCAAAATTATATGTCTGGTTCATCAACAAGGATTTAAGATATCGTTGAGTTCCCTCAAGTCAGTATCGTCGGACTGAGACCCTGGCTGACTATGAACCCCACCAATGGGATCTTCTGAATAATGGTAGGGGTTTAACCACCAAGTAATCCTTTGTCTCTGACTAATGTCTTTGTTAACCATCAATTCCATTTTCATGTTTCACCCGCTTATAGCATCCACTTTAGAAATCACTTACCCGTTCCCCAGTTGAGGAGTTTTTTGTTATTGGGTAAGATGGTAGTAGCCGGTGTGACGTATTATTCGGCGTGGGTGGAAATAGGGAAAAGGAAGGTGCACATTTGTGTGTATAAGTGGACATATTAGACCGGAAACTATCCATTCAGAAGCATAGGACTCAGATCGCTCATCAGTTGTCAGATGTCTGAGCTGATAGAAATGCAAGGTGTAGATTGTCAAGAGTTTAATTTCCTATTTAAGTACTTTTTGCAAACACTTGGATCCAAAGACCCTATAATCTGACGGATAGTTGAGCCTTTTTGTCAATAGTTCCTAGGAAAGGTCCAAATTACTAGTAGCTCACAGACTTTCGACTATCCATTTTCACCACTCTTGCATTCCCCTACCTACTCTTTCCGCCCGCAACTCACTGCCTGTCCCCCAATTCTAGTTTCCTATCATTGCTATATTTGGCATTTGCCGTTCAGTGATAGTGACCGAAACATCTTGCCTACGAGCCTGTTCATGCCTCACCACAACTTTCCATTGTAGGTCTGACGGTTGCAGATGATGCGAGGTAGATACGAATGACAAAACTAGCTGAAATGAGCAATAAGAAGAAGAAGAAGAAGAAGGGGTTAGGAAGCAGAATGGGATGGGATGGGATGGATTAGGGGATTACTCGAGGAGTTGGTGATGGGAAATACCGTTTGGGGTTAAGGCATAATGAGAGAGAGAAAGTAGGGCGATATATCAAGTATTTAGAGTAAGAAGTGATGAAGTAGACAAGAGGAAAGAATATTGGTAATAGGGTGGTGTGAGATAGGAAATCGGATGGGCTCTCAGCTGTCATTTGGGAACGCAGAGAATACAGAGGAGATTCAGGAAGCGTCATGAGTGGGAGACCAGCTGTTGTGTTCAATTAGGATATTGGTGCTACGCATATGGTGATTTACGATAGGATTTGAACTCGATAGGTCACATGGTGTGATAAGTCTGAAGATGTCAACTATTGACCAAAGAACCATCTTTTCTATCTCGAAAGACTTCAGCATATCACACAATTATGTTAAGAATGGACCAGATTTTGATTTTCTTCCTTAATGCCTTGTTATCTTCACTGAAAAGCCCTTTGTGATATCCTCGGCGCCATGTACACGTGTATATTCCGTGATATACATCAGGAAATGCCACCAGTAATTTCCCTACGTCCTTTTGATTAAGCGCAATAGGGGGCCGCCTGCTCGTCCGCTCATGCTGCATCCGGGGCGATGGTGTGTTACTTATCCTAAAGAAAATAGGGGTTATATCTTGTTTGATATCACTAGTCCATCAAAAGATGATTTATCAGTGATTTAGCGCTGTGGCAAAGCTATCAGGTAGCGAGGAAGAGCAAGAGTTTGCTGTCTTGGTTAACGAGAGAAATATGTTTCCTGTATATAAGCATGACATTTGACATATTGCTTTTCGTGACATGCAACATACCTTTGTGTCTTTTTTCACCTAGGACCCATAGACTCGTAATACCAAACAACAAGTACTTATTCAAGTAAAACAAGCTTCAAATATCACAAACCCTATGGTCTTGCTATTTTAGTGTCATAAAATGGAGTAATTGCCACAAACACTGGTCAAGTTAACTAGCTCGTGGTAGAAGGATTTAGAGTCTAACAATGTTAGTGCCATGGCCCCACTTTTCTGGCGTTTGTGTAGCGTGAAAAGGAAGGAACTAAGGCTGACATGCGACGAAGAAATGAAGAAGGGGAATAGAATGTCTGATATAGCTTTGATATGAAATAAGGCTGACGAGACAAATGGAGGAGGGGAGGGTACAAGAAGGATTTGAAAAAGGTGACGCGGGTTTGGGGATTCAAGAGCGTGTAAGAGGGACTGTGACGGGAATGCAGCGGATAGGGGATGGCGGGATGGTCATACTGATGCAGTGTATGGTATAATTAAACAGGAAAGAACTTACAGATAGCAAGAAGAAGAGCTTATGGGGAGAAATTTGTTGGATTAAATTTGGATGAGTGGAATTTTTGATGGTAGTACAAATTTCATGATATCAGATCCAGGATATAAACTTTTAGGTGATACAGACAACTCACACTAAGACAACGTAACCCAAATTTCATAAAAGCGGTCAGCCACGAGATATGTTGAAACGGTCAGGGGTATAGAGAGAAACCCTTCAAAGGCAACTTTTGACTGAGACAACTTCTCAAGAACCATAGAATATCACCCCATTTATTAAAGTAATGATCGTTTCAATAATATGTCTAGCTAGAGCGAAAAGAAGGAGATGATATTTCCTCAACGAGCCATCAATGAACGTAGCGCATGTAGAATGGCAGCTATAAGACTAAATAAAACCAGATAAGTAGCTGCATATGCACCTGTCTATTTGCGGGTGGGTAGAGGTACCTTGAGGTACCTACCTTCACATATACTTGTCTTGTACCGAGATATCGTTTTCGTTCTGGTAAGTGGATCTCACGAGGAATTAACAAATAAAGAAGGCTAGCTGCGATCATAGGACCGGGAAATAATGTGACGGCATACATAGGATTGACTTCAACTAAGCGTTGAATCCTTAAGATAAGTAATGCAAAAATGAACATTAGACGCCGAGATTCAATGAAGAAGTCCGCTCCTGTGCAGTAGTGTCATTCTAGTTGAATTATGAATCAACCTGTCTGGTTTTCGATATTAAACATGAAGGTTAAATTCGAATTTCAGTAAGTCAGCTTGTTACTAAAAAAATAAAATCTTCAATGTGACATCGCTGGTATTTTCATTCCAAATATGATGAGATCCCACCATCCATGAAATCCTAATGATCACCGTTCAACCCGCTTTCAAAGAACTGCTATCACCATCGGTAAGAACGGTGAAAATTGTTAGATAATGCGCAATAACTCCTAGCACATCACCAGCTGAACATGCATATATGCACCAAAGTAACATTTCCTCACATAAAGATGTTATGTGATGAAGCTTTTCCTGTCGACTTAAGATACTAGAGCGGCTAGCCAGAGATTTGAAGGCGATTATGAGAGGGGTTGAAAGAACGGAGGTGTGATGGGATTAGCGGTGACGGTAACGGTGGGAGAGATCTTGTTCTGTGAGGATTGTTTAGGTTACGAGACGACTTGCCTCGGGGTATCGGACTGAGTGTGGATAAAGAAAATAAAGGCCTGCGTGAAGGAATGTTCGACATAGGAATGCCGGGGCGTTAGTAATTTACTAGGGTGGGACCCGGGACGAGTGGCGATCATGTAGCCAGTCACACATGGGATTTTCATGTTGGGATAGCCAAATAAGACATAGGGTCAATGATGTTGAAGAGGAAGGTGGCTGGGAGATGGAGAGAAAGAAATCACAAAAGAAGGTTATGGCGATTATTAGGACCAAACAGGGAAAGTGAATAGAAGTCGGGAAACGTGCGTCTATTCATTGAGGTTGTGAGAAAAATAAGGATGTCAACTATATGATAAACACTTGGAGCTATTATTGCAAATGGTTTGATCCAACATTCAATATATAGGTTTGATATTGGCATTTAGGGTTTAAATAAAACGCAATCTCCCTCTAGCAAATAGTAAGAAGGCCAATAATCAATTACACAAATATCCCCACTCCTCGGATTATTTAACCACGGAGTTAACTAGAGTGTCCCCAGAAGCAAAATATCTACCAACGGCACCGGCGGACGACATTGGGGATACAAGAACACAGGTACAATTTATAGCCAAGGGCAGGTTCCGCCGCCGTGACTGATAAGTGACGCTCTCTGGTGCATATGAAAAATGTGGAATGGATAACACGTCAGAATGAGAATTTCTACTGATAAACTGGGAACACAGCCCAGCAAATATGAATCGAGTGGATGCAGGTCTCAGTTTTGAGGGACAGCCAAAACCTGGAGAACTACAAAGGTGACCTTCCTGTCGAGAGGGGTGCGGGGAATGTAGATGAGTAACATGGAGGAAGCGACTGAGTTCAACGGTGGGAAGGGGCGTGGAATTTCTGGTGAATTTGGCCTAGACTCTAGACTCGACTGGATTCGGAGTGGACTCGACAATATTACTGGAGACATAGACATTCCGACGTAATCATGTCCTCAATCTTCACGGCCCAACCTCGCCATATAATTCGCCCTCAACTATCTTATCACCAAGCCATGCTAGCAATCATAGAATGAGGGGCCCCACTCTTTATCACACACTATTTTGTCACTAAGCCAAATACTCACCCACTGCTTCCCTACTGTGCGAAGAATTCGTAGTAATCTGGCGTTTCATGCTCGCTGAGCGGTCCTCGTATACACCTCATCCTGGTCTCGTATGGCATACACCCAGGTTTCTGTCATAACTCACAAAAACGGAACAGGGAAAAACAGACATGGCCACCACGCCATCGGGTCAACTAGCCCCGAGGTCAAGTGATGGGTTTTATAGGTGTCTCTGGGGGCGTTTGGGGTATGTAATTGCTGGTGATAGCAATTGGTGATATTGGAAAAAGGCGTCGAAATAACGAGAAGTTGGAAGGGACATCACGGGGGATGGTTTCCTTGGATGTTGTGCAAAGCTTTTGAGTTGGAATTAGGCTATATATGAAACTGTATCACATATTCTTATAGTGTCTATTAGGTACTAATGTGCGTGTAAATGGCCTGTCACTATTACTATAACACATTATATATTGTGCGGCACTGCGTCCGCCGCAGCACTAAGGGAGTGTTTATACTGTGTTAAAGACATGTAAAAATGAACGAAGAGAAGAAAGTAAGTGCATGCTGAAATGTGTGTCTACAAAGCTGCATATTGAGACCCAAACACGGCCTGTTACGCACTACCACAGCCCTGAAAAAGCATAGTCAACCGGACGGAGGGCATCCGCGACTTGGACGGAAGACTATGGCAGCTTTGACAGGCCACCCGACGAAGGGAGACTTGTCACTACACACCGCGGGCCTGCCAACGAAGCATGTCAGCACATAATTACAGAAAACGGCGCATGTACGTGTGAAGAAGTGTAGCGTATCTGTACTAATACAGTAAGAACCGTTCAGATGAAGGAACCCTTATATGTGTTTTGCCGGTGTAGGTGAGTGACAGACTTGCGGTGGGGGGAAAGGGGTGGGAAGAAGAAACATACACACTCATTAGAAGGATAGGTTGCCAAGAACCTGGAGAATTTGATGGAGAGTGGAAGATGGATATAGTTGGGTAGTAAGGTCAAAAAATAAAGAATTATTGCGGCTGAGTGTGTGCTGGGTGGCAGGTTGGTATGGGCGGGTTTAGAATAGTTAGTGTTGATTGGAGGCTTGGAAGATTAATTGGTCCTTGTTAGTTAATACAGAAACAGGCAGGTATCTGTTGGGCTTCGGATGGGATATAAAGATTGACTGCGTCCCCACCCCGAACGCCGTGATGAAGAGTATCGATACCATCGGCTCTTCGTTTTGTATTTCTTACGTTTGGCTTCACATAACGACACTTTACTTCAATAATTCCTAAATTTATTCTTAATACAAATAACTTTTTATCATGTCTACTGCTATCCCTCTCCGAGACTTCCCTACCATCAAGGCAGTCCGGTCCTATGTCATTGACAGCATCGGCACAGGTAATTACTCCCTTTTATCAACCTCTTGCCAGCTCCTCTCCTTCCCAGTGATGTCTCAAATCCATACTAATACACTTCCCCACAAACAGGTGGAGACTATCATAACGTCAAAGGTGGTCACTGGTAAGTTTACTTACCCCTTGATCTTGATGCTTCAAAACTAGTAGCAATTTGCTCGACTGACTCCTGGAGCTTGGAGTTGCATTGCAACTGTCTTTCTTGGTTAATTTGTACTTACACACTTTGTTCGTGACTTGCAGGTTGGTCGATAGCCCCATCTCCACCCCTTCCTCGCGCTGGGAAACGTACCGCAAGTCTCGTACCAGCTGGGGTATCAACGTCTTAGGCTCCTTCTTCGTTGAGATCGAGTCCACTGATGGCACTGTCGGGTTTGCCACCGGCTTTGGCGGTAAGTCACTACTTTCTCTTCTCTTTACTACATACTCCTACTAACAAATTTTATTCAGGTCCCCAGCTTGCTGGCTAGTCCAGCAACACTTCGAACGGTTCTTAATCAGCGCTGACCCTAGGAACACCAACCTCCTTTTCGAACAGATGTACCGCTCCTCTATGTTCTACGGACGCAAAGGTCTCCCTGTCGCCGTTATCTCCGTCATTGACCTTGCTCTCTGGGATCTCCTCGGGAAGATCCGCGGCGAGCCTGTCTACCGTCTTATCGGTGGCGCTACCAAGGAGCGCGCTGAATTCTATTGCACCGGGCCTGACCCTGCGGCTGCCAAGGCCATGGGCTTCTGGGGCGCCAAGTTGCCGCTGCCTTACTGTCCTGATGAGGGACAGGTAGGTCTCAAAAAAAACATTGAGTTCTTGAGACGGCACCGGGAGGCCGTTGGGCCAGATTTCCCAATTATGGTAGATTGCTATATGAGTCTGAATGTCTCCTACACTATTGAGCTTGCTAAGGCTTGCGAGGACCTTAACATTGGTTGGTGGGAAGAGTGCCTGTCTCCTGATGACAGTGATGGCTTTGCCCTGATCAAGCAGGCACACCCTGCTACCAAGTTCACGACTGGTGAGCATGAGTACACCCGGTACGGTTTCCGGAAGCTTATTGAGGGGCGCAACATTGACATCATTCAGCCTGATGTCATGTGGCTTGGTGGCCTGACGGAGCTCCTCAAGGTTTCTGCCATGGCCGCTGCTTATGATATCCCAGTTGTTCCTCATGCCTCAGGGCCGTACAGCTACCATTTTGTCATGTCGCAGCCCAATACCCCATTCCAAGAATACCTAGCGAACTCCCCAGATGGCCGGAGTGTTTTGCCGGTCTTTGGTGATCTGTTTATCGATGAGCCGATCCCGGTTAATGGGTTCCTGACAACTAAGGATCTGGATAGACCAGGGTTCGGGTTGACTCTCAGTCCCACCGCGAAGGGGAAGCTGATTCCTGCCGACTATCTCTTGACGCCGAGATTGGCGCCCGAGTTGCGGCCGCCGACCCCGGGGTCCCTTCAAGAAGATTGCGTTGGGAGCGACGACGAGATGGTGACAATTATGAAGAAGGTAGTTGTTCAGGAAAAGGCTATGTAGAGTGAGATGAAGAGTTTTAAATGGATAGACTTTCTTTTTGGCAAATTTTACAGTCTTTTGGAGTTCTGTTTGCTTTCTAGTTTTTCTTTGGTTGAGTAGCGGATGGAGTAATGCAACTGTAAATAATAACTCGTAATAAATTCGGAGTTTGGTTTTAACAAGCTCGTAGAAACAAAGTAGCGAATTGGCGGTAAATTAAGCGGAATTCGGTATTCAATAAATAAACGAATATTAAAATAACGTCATCGTAACTTGAGATGTGATCATCATGTACCAGCAAGCTCCTTCAAGTCGGAGTTCGGGGTAGTTCTAGCTATATTCATGTCACCTCCTTGCTTTTTGTAGAGATAAAAAGAAGGATTCGAGCTGTTATGTTGCTTTCAGGACGGAGGGGTTGGTATTTGTCCGGCTGAGGGTGTTGTCAGCGGGCGGGAAATCTGCTTTGAGTAGACAGTCCGTGTTGCTAACTCGGATCAAGAGAGCACTGGGTGTCCCCATTAAGCTCTAAAGGGTATTCTGAATACTTCGGGATCAAATTGATGTCTATTAGCCTTAGAAAACAATGACTTTAAGTTTCTATATACCCAAATTTAGTCACTTGGTCATATTTCTCATCACTTGTCAAATCAATCACTCAGGTGTCTGTATATTTTCGCCTTGTCCCCAATTTTCTTCCATCATACTATACATGAATTCTTCATCTCCCAGCTCTCGATTCTTCGATCAATGTTAGCGCTTACCAATCTTCTCGTCCCCTCCTTCCTGTCGCCACCCCATCCTTATCACTCTCTTCCTCGACCCAACATCACCCACCTCAAGTCCTCGATGTACCCCGAAGTATTTTCTCATCACAGTCGCATCAGGCTTTCATCGCCCCAATGTTAGCGCGTGGGCAACTCAAAAACCTACTCGCCCCATCACTACGCCCTACCACCATGCCACATCACTATGAAATAATATGACAAGTCATATTCTACTATCCCGGTCGTGAAAATTCGCGATATCTCTCACCGAGCGAATACCAGCGTCCGTTTCTAGGATGTGATAAGATAGAGGTTCGCTACTCGAGTTTACGGAAGATGGTCATGAGGATAGTAGTGGGGGGTAGGTAGTGGGCGATCCTGTATGCGGAGAGAATGCGTTATCGCATATTTGAGACGAGATGGTTGGCAGTAGTTAAACTGAGAGATAGTTGAGTGGCCGAAAGAGTAGAATAGAAAGAGAATAGTAGAGTAGGCTAAGGGATTGACAGAGTGAGAATGCCTGAACTCCGAAGTCGTGAATGTGGGGCCGTGAGATTCGGCCATTAACCCTTGTAGTAAATATATATCAAGGGTTGGCTGATCGTCCCAATGACTACCCATGTGACTAACACTTGGTAGTACTATCTTGATAACATTTATTCATGTCCATTGCAAGAGAGCATTGAAGTGATCTCAGCTCTTCGCTATCTAATAGGCCGTTAGCGTTTGTTTCCACGACAATGATGCATGCTAGTATCTAACCTTGAGCAACTGTTCGGCGCGATACTAACACTACAGGCACTTGATGTCTTTTGATATACCTATCTAACTGATACCAGCCATCCTCCGCCTTCAATGCACCTATGTGGCACATCCAACCCGTTTCAATATTCCACCTGCTGTGTACAATGGGGGCCGTTCGGTCTCGTTCACGAACAACGAGTGGGATGATGGCGCGCGGACGGCTATAGGGCTTTCTGGGGGCGATGGCGTATTGGAGGTTTGAAATATGGGATGTTATAGAGAGAAGGTAGACATGAGTGGCGGTTTGCGGGTAGGTGGTAGATATCTTGATGCGTGGGGTTTGGTCGGTGGTCAGAATCGTGAGTACAAAGGTTAAGTTGAACTTACTGCAATACGCATGGCGAGAGTGCCCATTTTCAAGTCCAAAATCACATTCACATGTGAATTCATGCTATTATGATCCCATTTAGCTGTTCTTTCGATCAGTGATTTCAATCTCAAATGCCTTATCAAGAGAAACCTAAAGTATCCACCTTCCATACCGAGTTTGTCTATCTTATTACAAATACTGCCATCTTGGAATACCTCTCAAAACGGGAATACCACATCATTTGGGCGCTTTCTGAGCCCAGCGCTCACAGCTGTAAGCCTTGATGATTTTCCATCTCTTATAGTCAATCGGAATCCGAGCCAGCCGAGCGGGGATAGTGAAACAACTAAGGGACTTTGAGGGCGTGCTTGTGTGGAATTCATAATGAGCGGAGAAGGGATGCAGTGATATGGATAGACCATGAAGGTTGGTAGGTGGGTCGGCGACTTGTTGAGTTTAAGGGGATGGAGATTGGTTAGCTAAGGCATCAAGAGGTTGAAATTGATAGGTTGAGAATTAGGAGGACTGGGATGAAGGGCAGAGATGAATTTGAAAATGATATTTAGGCAGGGAGCCGAGAATGGAGCTCAACTAGATGGGGTCGTAATTAGAATAGGGTATTGGCAAAGAATATTCAATCTGCGTTGATATATCATCTAGTGTATTTCAATTAAATTATCTACTTGTAATTATATCAGTATAGAATCCTTCGGAGTGCTCAGAGACCCTTTATCTAAATCTGCTACTGTCACTCGAACTCACTCCATCACCAGATCCAAAGATCTCACATCTATACCATTCGTATTACTTTACCACTCCCTGGGTGTACACATGCAGAATTTAACAATTCCCGTGGTAATACATTGATTGTCTCAACCATAGCATATATCGTGAGGCCTGTTAGGCCTTGTAATTATGAGATAATGAAAGCAACATCATAGCCAAAATACTTGATTTATGTTGGAAAATTATGTTGTTTCTAGAAGCTTTTGAGCCTGAAAGGATTTATCATTATATACTCAGCTTATAAGGAAAGCCAAGGCTTGACTAAAGTTCAGCATAGTTAGTCATATGCTCAATGAGAACTCAGGAGTGAATGGCGGAGTTTCTTCTTCATTCGAATCATGTGTTTTCGGCAACTTATTCAAGGCGAATATTAGAACAATTTAAAGATCGCTACATAATATGATCTCTACCCATAGCCCTGAGTTCGTATTGTCTTCCCGAAATCCCCTTCAAGCCTCGTGCCATGGAAGAACAAGCAGGGCCGCCGTTCAAGATTGCTCAGTTACCATTATGTATCTTCCCCATGTAATGTAGTAGACCCGCTCATAAACTCTTTTGAAGGATCAACTTGCACGGCCCAAAGTTTTCTAACGTTACCTTGGAACCATCTGTGTCTCGAGCGAAGCTATAGGCGGTCTGAGATCATCCACGCTGACTTAAACGAGTAAGCAGTTTCGGAGATGGGTTGATGGCGGTTGGACAGTGGGAGTATATCAAGCTTTGTATATTGCAGAGAATAAGTCCTGGGTACAGGATCGTGAAATTTACTGTTAGTTTTCAGGTCGGGTTGCTCATGTGTGGTTCAGATTTTGCATGAAGTGTAGGTGTCATTTATATCAGAAAACAATATAAGTTTATGAAATCATCGTAAGCCTCGAGACTGGGCGGCGTGGTAGTTATTTAGAGAATTACTGTAGTTTTTCCCAAACATAGCTTTTCAAATACTTATCCAGGACGGTCCCGATACCCTATCTCTTCCTTGTCGTCCTGTCCGACCTCCATTGCCCAATTTCAACCGTCAGCAATCTAAACCTAATCCTGATACTGTCTCTCGTTCAATTCGTTATCTTGCCATTACTCATTATCATCCTTCCAAGCTACTCAAAAGCAAGCAGCGCGCCGCTAAGTTCTCTGCCTTCTGTTGTGCTTAGGGTGATACCCAGGTCGCGATCATTCAGCTAAGAGGACCAACTAGCCAATTATAGAGCAAAGATCTATTTTTTCAGAGAATAGTCTAAAAATAACTTTTCCTGCTCGTGTGGTGAGAGTCCAGAGACTCGGCTGTGATGGTTATGATGCATTTCTGAAGGTGTGGTTGCTGGGGGTTAATTTGACAGTTTAGTGTGAGTAACAAGGGGATATCGACGGCGATTTGATCGATCAGATCAGTCATAAATAATGTGACAAGTCAGAACCAAACGAGATGACATATTATAAAGGCACTGTCTGAAGGGGGCGATTTAATGGGAAGATGTGATAAAAGGAAAGAAGTAATATTATTGTTCACGATTCCGCGATCGGTCTGAATAGTTCCAGGTTTATTTGAATTTATTTCTCGGGTAGAAGAGAGGTTCCTGTTATCCTTTTCTACAATTCAAGTCAAATGTAGGTTGATGTTGCCATAAGATAACTTACACGGGGTCGCTCTCAGAAGCATGTCCCTGTCTGTTTTCAGTAGGACCCTGGCTGATCGAATCTGTGGTAGAGTCCGTAGCTTGAGTTCATGTCGAACACATGGTAGTTGCTTTGACTCGTTCTCTCCCAAAAAAATGATGTATGATCATACAAGCTCGAGTTTTAGATGCAACTTTACATTTATTTGAACCCCAAATTTGAAAATCACAGTTTGAACGACAAGTTCCTAGGAACGCAAAAAGGTAACCTCACGCAATGCAAAGTCCCTCTTATCTCCATCCCACCATACTTTCACCTCTCCCAGCTCCATCTCCCTCATCCATTACTGCCCCCCAATTATTTGTAATATCTATCCTATCCCTTACTGCCTTCCCCAATGCCCCTTCATCTCCCCTGCAGCAATCTCAAGTAACCATATATGTGTCCATGGCCCCATCAGTTCCCCAAAATCCCCGGTGCAGACCCCGCCGAAGCGGACGATAAGAAGAAAGAACATCAGCTTGATGCGGCTAGCCATTCATTATTGGTTATTTTAGGGAGATTATGTCGCCTTCAGGGATATGCAAGGACTTATTGCTGAGATTCTGAGTTCTAGAACTGTGGCAGGTGGCGGGCGGCGGTATTGACTGAATGGAAGTTTTTGTGGTGTATTTGGATGCCAAACTCCGGTTGTGTTTGTTGGCGTTATATAAGGGTTATTTTTGTGTTGCCAAGTATTTGAGATTATTTACTTGGTAACTAAGCGATGAAAAGACTTAAGAGGACTCTGGGAACTAGGTTAAGAGAGGCTGTGAGGGAATATACGATCGTAATTGTACGAATAGTGGTCAAAAAATGACCAAAGTACTGACGCTGTGAGACACATCTTTGTTCGTGGGTCTCATGTGAGGAGCAATTATGTAAACAAGGGAGCTAGTAAAGGGTAGGTGGTATGCGATGCATCATATGAAGTGACGACTCAGGAAATGAGAGTTCTTTATGATTAATTGATCTGGCCTCTCAAGATAAACACCCATATCTTAGGATTTATCCGTCCCTCCAGACAACCGCCAACCCCAGCAACCACAATAGCAGCCATTTTACAATATTCTCTTCCTCTCTTGCGTTTAAAAAAGTCACCAAATGGTCAAGAACCTACGAACATCCTACATGTAACTTTCCCCTCCGCCATCGTTTGCTGTGAACCCTGGTAAGTCATACCGCCCACTTGATCCGACACCCTCGTACCGCCTAATCAGAGATCCGGCCTAATCCACTATATCAGTAGACTTTTAGGGTGAATCCGTTTGTACTCCCAGTATCAAGATCTTGTGTTCCGCGGTTAGGAAGGGGTGATGGGAGCGGAAAGGCGTGAAGTGGATGAGCGGACCGATCCGGCAATGTATACATGTCTTGATATTGTTATGTATGTCTTGAGAGCTGGACGCCTCAAATGGAATTGCAGATTTAAGAAACATGATTGGATTACGGTCTAGGGAAAAAGCCTTAAGTCTACATCGACTATCTAATCAAGAGACGTACTGTTTGATAGTTTTTGGAAACATGATACCAGTCTCTGCTTGACATCATAATGACATTTCAAAGCTAGGCGTGATAATATAGAATTTTTTTGTTTCTAATTCCTATATCGTTTTTTTATATACTAACCCAATCTTTTGAATCTGACAACTAGGTCACAACCCCTCCAACCAAATCCTTGTCTGCCCTCGTCTATCGTAACTCGCCCTTCCGCACCTCCCTTCACACAACTATACATCTTCCTTCCTTAGCCAGCCACGCCCCCGCTTCTCACCCCTCCTTTATGAAAAAACACTCCCTTCCGTCGTTTCCTATCGAGGTCATGGTGAATCGCATCACAGACGCCTATACCTCTCGACCTTTTCACTTGTATAGCTAGATCTTATCATGCAACTGACAAGCTAGACTCCGTCCATCCTCCCTCCTATCTGGAATCGCGATCGATGAAATCCCTCAGCCATACTTGTATCGTATTCGCACGTCATCTTTCTCAGTCAGAAGAATAATAGCTGGTCCCTGTAATCCGGGTAGTTCCCTAGCCCAGCTCTTCTCGCTATAGTCGTTTCCCCTTCGAGTCAAAAGCATGATGTAGTTCCGGGTTCGATTTATTGAGATGCCTATCGTGGCCGCTGTCAAGTTCTATGAAATGGCTACTCCTAACTTTAATTCGATAGTGCCTTACACTGTTCTTCTGTCTCCAACACAGTCTCTTTGAGCCCTTGATGTCTGTTCAGCTACACAAAAGCGCAAGGGAAAAGGCCTCGCCTGCATTATGGCTGTAATGGTTTTTCTTATCTTCATGTAAATCCCGCTAGTCATTTAGATTTCAGACTGCTTGCTCCGTTGTCAATTCCACAACTCAAAGAAGACTGGCAGTGCCATCATTGTTGCACAGGCGATGCTGGTAGGTAACGTGGAGGGAAGAAAGTAAGAGGAGCACTTGCCATTTTATTATTCTTCCTCTTTTAGGTTCAACTTATAACACCAAACATAAGGTAATTTCCTAATAGGGTTCAAAGGGCTCCGTCGTAACATAAAAGTCTTGAGTTCCCTCGATGAAATGAAAGCTGGTTCTCAGGTCATCAATCATTATACACCAGCCATAACAATCAACTCAAACTTACACTCATCTACTTTATCTTGATCTTTGATCATCAATCTTGTCTCACCTTACACTATCAATAGCATACTTTGGTTACTACTCACATCTTTGTCTCAACCCGTTGATTTCGATTGCTGGCTTATCCATAACCATATTATCATCTTCCATCCACGTACACAACAACCAAATTATCATTCTCTTTCAAAACTGGTCACCATCAAGCTCCTTGATAGCAAGACCGCCATCATCACCGGTAGCACCACGGGAATTGGCCGTGCTGTCGCCCTCGAATTCATCCTCCAAAGCTGCACCGTCATCGTCAACCACCTCGACCTCCCCTCTGACCTCCCCCACCTCCAATCCCTTCTCAGTGGAGTTTCCATCATCTGTTCTACCAACCCCAAAGCCGGTACCTTCTATCGCCTTCCCGGTGACATCCGTAACCCCACAACCGGCTCTTCCCCCGTGACCTTTGCCGTCGCCCATAGCCCTGCCCAGCACCTTGATACCTGCGTATCCAACGGTGGCATCTGCGAGTTTTCGGACTTTTTTGATATCTCCCAAGATCTCTTCACAGACGCTGTCAACACCAATTTGACTGATAGCTTCTACATCACTCAGGCGGCCGGGCGCCAGATGGCTACGCAGGTCCCTATGGGCGGTATCATCATTAGTGTCTCTTCGATTTCGGCGCTCGTCGGTGGTGGCCGCCAGACATATTACACTCTCACCAAGGCCGGCGCGCTGTCGATGATGCAGTCTGCGGCCTATGTCCTAAGTATAACATTCGGCGCAGCGCGGTTCTCCCCGGCACTATTCACACCTAGTTAAATGAGGAGGGCTTGGAGGATACAGAGAAAAGGGAGTACATGGAGAGCCGGATTCCTATGGGGCGGATCAGTGTGCTGACAAACTTGGCGGGCCAGGTGTTTCTTGGCTTGCGATCAATTGAGTTCATATGTAACGGGGACGCAATTATTGGTTTATGGTGGGCTTTTCGTGAATTTGCAATAAACGGAGGATTGGTAAATGGAATTCGTCTACCATATATGGTGTCCTAGTTTGCGAACCGCGAGGTGCTTCATAGAGATCTTGATATGATGGTTTTTGTTTTGTATTTATTTTGTATCTAGTAACATGGGTTGTTTGTTTTAGTTTGATGTCTGATGTACTCATTACATATATGGATATCCGTTTTTGTTTCTCTATTTTCAAAATAAAATATTAAAAATAATTATACCTTCCTATGTTATGTTGTGAATGCCGTCATGTTACAAATTATTTCACATCAGCTTGAATCTCATACTCTCTTCCTCTTTTTCTACTGCTAAATCGCCTTATTCATAGCCCACTCTGTGTGATCTCGTGTAATGACGCCCATCCACAATATAACTTTGCCAAATCCCCGCATATGCCGTACGCCTGATTGTCTCGTCCTTGGCCTGCTCTACAACGGCTGAACTGAGAGATCTGCTTGGTATATATCTAGCCGCATGTATGGCAGAGAATGGATGAGATCTAGGATGTAACAGTTGTGAAAGACAAAAAGTATTAATCAGCGTTGTAAGTAGTTTGTAATCAAAATAGATAAACAAAGTAAGAATTCATGTGAATTTTTCAACCGTGAACAAGTAGTTTGTAGTTCGGCGGGCCGAGTTCTATGAGTAAATATTTTACTATGTATTGGATCTAAGATTTGGCAGGGGCAGTTAACATCTCACATCACTAGAACAAAATGATGATTACAGCGATATTCCTATGATCTAAATCATTTTTGGACCAAGAACCATCTAAACTGATCTGCATCTATCAATCTCTATATTATTGCTGCAGTATCTAATGTCTCTCCCACCCCTCACTCATCAACCTCTTCATCAAGCTGAACCCTCGGTCTCCAACCAGGAAACAGTTTAGATCTTCCCTCAGCCTTCAGTCTCCCTCATGCACAATACTTTCCCAACGACAAAATTTTATCTGACTCCTCACCATTCACTATCAAATCAAGCACTGCTCCAACGCCTATGTCCCCAATAGAGATCTCAAACCTTACTACCTACATTCCCTAGACATCATATCCTGCTCCCTTGATTTGTTCAGCCCCCATTGTCTTAGACAAAGCAGAAATTCGGCCCAGCGGTTACCCATAATCATAACTTCCCAAGACGGCTATTGGGCCCCTACGATCGTAGAGGCCTTCAGGTCAATCTGACAAGATTTTTCATCCATTCCTAGCAAATCTGTGGTTCCGGGAGCCTCATCACGGTCTTTCGTATCGGCCATCGAGTCACCCCCCTGTTGGTTATTAGTCTCCCTTTTGGCATTGAGAGTTGTGCCGCTGCCTATGCGATCTTTGAAATGGAATTTCCCCCAACGGCATGAGGCGATCCATGAGCGGTTAGCAAGTGCAATGGACCGTTGAGGGTTCAGTGTTATGGCTTCGTGTATGCCGATCTGGGGGGAAAACGCTGGGGTGTCTTCAAGATCGACCCGTAGCCAACCAGACCATCCAGTCCATAGTTGGCCCCCCGGGGCACCAAGTACGATGGTACCCCACCATTCGCGGGTAGTGCTTTTGTGAGTGCCGTAGAGCATCCAGTCTTGAACTTTGGACACAATTTCACGGATCAGTGCGTTGGTTGGGGCTAAAGGGTCGGAGGGTGCTCTAGTTGTTGATTGGGAAGAGGATGTTCGGGGAGCGGGTGGGAGGCGAAAGACGTGGATATGGGAGATGTCGGAGAGGGAACTCCGGAGGCGAAATGGGTCGAAGCGGAATTCGGTGTCGATCAAAGTGATGGTTTTGTTTTGAGGTGGAGATATTAGGAAATCTAATAAGGCATATATCAACGGCATGGGCCGGCCGGATAGTGATATCTGGGCATTTTGCGTTTCCCGAAAGTGAGTCATGGCAAGATCATCTAATTGTGGTATCCCCGTAGCTCGAGGATAATAAGATTTTGGCGCCTTAGCATTCCGATGAGACATAATTGTGTCTCTTATTTCAGAGAGAATCTATCATAGCCATTATGTTATGTTAGTGACGTTGTATTAGGGTTACAATAGTGATACAGGTTCAACCTTCAGGGTTCAATAGACCTGTCTAATTATCACCACCAAACTTGCTCACCTCATCCAACGACACCTCTTCTACCTCCTCCAACACCCTATGCCCCGTCACCCCCAATTTCTTCAAATCCATTCTTCTAATATCTAATATCCAGCCTCTCAATCACCTCACTATTCACGCCTGTCTGCCTTGCAATCGCCACCGAATCTTGCTTAGTCACGGACTTGGAATTAATCAACACAATGGCTCCCCGGCCAAGCAGATAACGCTAGATGAGCTCCCAGAAGCCGTGCAAATTGACGTTAATGGAAAACGCAGAAAAACAGGACACGGGGCAGATATCGACCTCAAGACGTGTTCTATGAAGACGATGACGCAATATCAGTGTGACGTGGTGGATGATCGCGTTATATGTCAAATGGTATTTCGTTTTTTAGGGAGTAAGTTGAAAAATATAGAATAAGATCGGATTGAAAATCATTTAATATTGATTGTGGTGATGATGACGGGTCGAAGATGGTATTTTGAGAAATTGTTTATTAATCTTTTTATTTGCATTTTTAGGTGCCGGGATAAAAGGGCCCGTTTACGGTTGAGACAACGGCATGGGAAGAACCCGACGTTACGCAACCAATCATGGACAGAATAGAAAAAGAAACACAATCAAAGTTTCGATCACAGTACAAGTATTAATTGCTGTGTAATTCAAGTAAATCATATTTTATTGGTCTTCGAGACATGGGCATCACGACCTTTATATGCATGATGATAGATCCTTATTACTATGTCCGGTCTTTACAACACCACAACAATCATGTTTATCAGTGGAAATGCATATATTGAACAGTCGTTGATTGAGAACAAGAAGCTGCTTAAGCAGAGTTGGCGCGCTCAGCCTCAAGCTTGGCGTAGTAAGCATCACGAGCGTCACGGCGGGGGACGTGGAAGCCGTACCTATTGGCTAGTTAGCTTGTTACATTCAACCGGTAAGTTGTATGTCGAGGTGTCCGATGCTTCCTTGATCATGACTCAGAATGGGCCGGGACACAGAATTTAGCATGACATCAGGTCAGCGACCGGGCAAGCGGAACTTCAGTGACCAGAGATCCCGGGTGCTCAGGTGTCGCTATATTCTCCATACCCTCTCCTCTGACAGTCAAGTCCTGATTAATATTGAGTTCTCACAACCACTACAAAAACTTACCACCAACTAGAAGCGGCAACGAAACCACCACCTGTGATGTTGTTAGTATAAGTCCAAAATCAAAAGTTCGCAACCGAAGCTTACCGAAAGCAATGCCGAGGTCCAGGATAAGACGGCGGCGGAGCATCTAATGACAACTGTCAGTTTCTTGCCTCTAGTATATGTAATCTCATCGAGGGTGCATCGGCACAGGTCATGAGTGGAGCAGCGGGGTGCTGGGTCATCCTCCCGGTGGTCGCCGGTCGCTGGAGGCGCTAGTTCAACAGGCCAATTGACTGCTAATTGTCGTCAGTTTCGATAACTGCAGGTCGTAGATAGGCCATTAGTCAAACCCCATATAACAGCAATTGGTCCACTACAAGCTCCCTCTCTCCACAAATTCCCTATTGCCATCACCACCTCTCAATCTGTATTCAGAAACCAGAGGGCATCATACGCCAGTAACAGGAGCAATCATTTTGTCGAGAGAACGTAAATGTCCGGGTATATTTTAGTACAAAAGAGGAAAAAGGGTAGCAAATTTGCTAGAAAATCACTTGCACAACGGAAAGTAGAGTGGAGATTGATCGATTGAAGTCGCAGTGTCACTGGATATAATGATCTGATTCGAAAGGAATCAATTCAGCCGGCTTCTCTGCAGTCGCTGTACCCCAGCCAGCCAATCAGCGGCGCGCTGAAAAATTATGTAATCACGTGATATTTATATGATGGGGTGCGCTCGCAGCCTTGTCGCCTCTAGGGCATATGCTTGTTAGGGTTAGAGTGAGAAACAGACTTGATAGATCAAGGTTATATAGTGACGATTTCTGAAGAAATAAGTGGGGGCGGCTAGGATGGGATTTGGTAATGATTGAACAAGGTATTGATTGATGTCGTTGACTTCACGATCGTGTTTTATAGAAGCGTTTTGGCGTTTGAGGTTTGGTTTTTAAGACGGTTGTCTACACAAGCCTTGCATCTACTGTTTGATATTTTATTGGCCAACCATTACTATCACAATGAGCTTCGCCGCTCCCACAAGACGACTTGCGCTGTCGGGTATGTCCCGCCATTACAACCACAATCTACCCCAATACTAATATATACATCTCTATAGTCTCCTCGTTCTCCTGGCCGACCACCATTCTCCAAACCCGCTCCAAGTCTAGTTGGTCCTTCGAATCCCTCAACCCCTTCGCCACCAACAAGCCCACCAGCCAAGCCGCGACCCTCGAAAACCTTGAGAATCCCAATGTCCGCAAAACCTCTTCAAGTCCACCTTCACCCCTAAAGTCGAGGGTTCCATTTTCGAGGAGGAAATCAAGAGCGCCGGCCAGGACAAACCTAAGGTCCCGACTGCCCAGCCTTTGGACCCCACAGCCGTCAAGGTTGCGACCGATCCCGACCCAAGAGGGCGAATGAGATTTGAGCGCAAGAAAGTTACGCAAATGGTCTTGAAGCACGGCGCGGAGACGCAGGCGGATGTCATTGCGCGGACGGAGCGAACTATGACATTCCGAAGTCCTTTGATGCCGACAAGTACTAAGAAGCTTATGTACCTTGCACAACAGATTGCTGGGAAGCCCTTGGATGAGGCAATGTTGCAAATGAGCTATAGTAAGAAGAAGATGGGTAAGGAGATCAAGTTGCAGTTAGAGAATGCGCGGAATCGCGCGGTTGTGGTACATGGAATGGGGTTGGGCAAATATAATGGGGAGGCCGATGGCGCGGAGGCGAGATTGGTGAAGGATAGAGAGGGGAAGTGGAGAACAGTGACGGACCCAACGAGTATATATATCGATCAGGCGTGGGTCAACAAGGGTGAGAAGAGATATAAGCGGGCTATCCACTTGGGTCGTGGTAGACGTGTGCCCATTAGGTCCCACCAGTCTAGTAAGTTTGAGATAAGTTCCCTCGATCTGGGTCTGTGCAGGTTTGTTAATGATGTTTACAGCTATTTCGGTTATCTTGAAGGAGGAGAAAACACGGGTTCGTCTTCACGATGAGAAGAAGGCCAAGAGGGAGCGGAATAGCCCTTGGGTACACCTGCCGCACCGCCCTATTTCGCAGCAGCACCAGTACTACCTGTGGTAGGCGATATTTGATGCTAGTTGAAGGAGGTAATTTGGATCTGTTGCGTTTATGTATTTAGCTGTCAAGCCGTGTATTATATTACCAACGAAGCCTGGTGGGAGACATCAGGAGCAGTCATGTACTTGTATAGTAAATGTTAAAAGAGTTTGATATAAAGTCGAAGCATCTACCAATTTCTACTGACGTGATACCTCTTACTATTTCAAAAAGTCAGCCCAACAATATTAGCAACTAAGATCGAAATTAACAGATCCTAGATGAGCCGTAGAAAAGACCACGTCGCACTAGAGATGGTACCCTGCCTTATTTATCGATAGCACTATTGAACTATCACGGCATGATTTGTAACAGTACACTAATTTTAACTTCAAGTGATTATATTAATTTTTAGATTCTGAGCACCTTAATGCCATGATATATCTATATGCAAAATCTCGATGTCACTTAATAGTGGCCACACCCTCGACGAAAAGCCCCAACGCCATGTAAATATATATATATATACAAAGGAAACAAACTCTAGCAGCAGAAAATAGAATAAACAAAGTAAAAAATAAACAAATGGAAATAGAAATCAGGCAAATAACTAAAGGTATTGCGATACTGACGCAAAGGTTGACAAAGAAGACGAAAAAAATCAACATAGAACAAGTGGGTAAGAGAGGATATGGTATTGGAAAGGGAGAAAAGAATGAGTGAAGGAGAGAAAGAATCCTCATGTCCTCAGATATCGTAACGTCGTGATGAAGGATTATGTTTTATGGTAAACTCCAGAAGCCATTACAAATAGCTTCAGAATCACTCACTTACAAACACAACCCCTTGTCTAATTCTCTCAAACCATATTCCGCGGCGCCGCTCTCGGGACCATATCCTCATACCTTGCCCCTTCAACTCACCTTCAGAATCATTAAGTCTCTGGTGGGTGCTTGAGTAGCCAAAGTGGCTGCCAGCCGATGGCATGGGCCCGGTGTTCATCTTGTCATCGTACTCAGAGATACCACGCTTCTTCTTGAAGACGAAGACGCCGGCGATAACAATCATAGCTACAGCAAGGGCACCGACACTGACACCGACACCAGCTTTAGCGGCAGAAGAGAGGCCGGTAGTCTTCTTAGCGTCGGAGGAGTCCTTGTCGGAGTTGGTTTCAGAAGAGGTAATGGAGGTAGTGGAGGTAGGTATGATGGCAGCACCAATAGAAGACTGCATTTAGTTAGTTTATGTTCAATGAAAGCCTTCGAGTGAGAACTTACAGTAATGGAAGCAGACGACGAGGTACGGACGGAAGTAGTTATGGTTAAGTTAGAACCAATCCCAATCCCAGCAGTCATCGCCGCAGCCGAAGTAATGGTGGTAGCGGCACCCCCAGCCGCCGTAGCAGACTCAGCAATCTTTGTTAAAGTCCCGGTAGCAACACCAGTAGCGGCAGTCGTGGCAGCACTGGTAGCAACAGAAGAAGTCATAGAGGCGCCGGTAACAACAGAGGAAGATGAGGAGGCCGCGCACATGGTAGTGATGTAGGTGTTGACTTGGGCGAGTTCGTTGGCGCCGCAGGACTGCGAAGTGCAGTCTTTGGAGCCGCCGGTGAAGGAGCTAGAGGCACAGAGGCAGGCGGTATCGGAGCTGGAGGTGCAGCCGAAAGTAGTGGCTTGGTTAAGCATGTTGGCAACGCATGTTTGCTGGGGTGTGTTAGATGAGGGCATGAGATTATTGGGTGGTGCAGAGAAGACTTACGGCACAAGAGGGAGAGTGCTCAGCTGGGCAGCGACAGTGCCGATGGTTAGAGAGGCCATAAAAGTCTGGAAGATTGGCATGCGCATTTTGAGAATTTTCCCTGGTATGGGAAGTTGAGATGTGATGAAGTTTGGCAATTAAGATACGGAAAGTGTGTCTCAAGAAGTGTTTTGAGATTAAATAATATTTGTAAGAAAGTGAGGAGTTTTCTGATGTATATTCTGGAGGAATGTAGCCAAAAGATGGATTCAAAGAACAAAAGGAGAAGGTTGAAGATCGGAAAGAACAAGAAACCAGCCAAAATATCCTCCTTTGCTTCGAGGACGGGCAAGCGAGTGGGACAAGGGCTCTTTCTATACCAGATGGGCTGGGCTGGGAATGGCGAGAGGAGGTTTCTGGTCCGTTGCGTGGGGCCGGGAACCCTGGTGAGAGTGCTTGGGAGGAGACGATGAATGACAAGGTTTGCGAGGAGATGGGAAGGGATAATTTAACAACGTGTGCGAACGATATTGGCATGAAGTTGGTGTGCTGGGGTGAAGGTAGGGTTGATCAAGTAGCTTTGGAGCTGATGAGCTCATAAGAGTTGCTAGAACGTACAACTATTGAATTATATAGAAGCCATTCGCTATATAGACAAATTATACATTTTAGATTATAAACCTTTCACATTTGCCAGTATCTGATTCATGAAATCACCACATCACATGTCGTGTACCATCGACATATGCAGGTCCACCAACCAATTAGCTGAAAGCGCACGCTCTTAGACCCGCAGGAATGCAGAAATCAGTCGATCACTCTAACTTTGTCGTTCTTCGCTTTCACATGCGAAGCCAGTCTTTCGCACTAGGCGTATTCTAAATGAAACGTTGAGAATGATGGGCCTGGCTAGCTCTCAGTGGTCATCATGATGTCAAGGTTCTTAGCGCCGGTTAGAATAGCTCAATGAAGTAGCTTCCATTTTTGCGCTGTCTCCCTTCCTCCCGTTCTAGAGTTGACCCTTCTTTGCCAAGAAGCCATGATAGCAAGAAGGTGTAGACGTAACTTGAAAATGCCTCCATAAATTAAAATATTATCGGGGAAATTCATGATGCAATTGACTTGAGCTTCACTTGTTCCTTCATGGTCTTGATTCCTGGGTCAACGATTATTTTCGACTAATCCGCATCGTCATGCACCGCCACAGTCCCCTCATCGAAGTCAACTAAACTCTAACACGATTCTACCCATCGACGCCTGGACATCTGCAATTAATGCCAATGGCGATCTCTGTCTGTGTCGACCCAATCATTTAACAGTACCATCACCGTTCCTGCCCCCATCCTGTAGTCTCCTCATGTTATCCCATCCCTCTTCGCCTCCAAAACACAAAACGCCATTATCAACTTACTTCATGACCGTCTCATCCCTGAAGACTTTTTTTTTTTTTGGCACGTAGCATTATTTCATGCATCCCTTAATTCTCTCCTCAAACCCAACGTTGCACCTCAAATGCCCTATCCCAGCGCCTACAAATGTCCCTGACTTGTCTAGCCTCCCAATATTGCCGCTGTAATGCTCAATCATTGACGATATTGATTGATTGCTTTTGACACCTCAGAGGCGCCAGCCGTAGATAGGTACCTATATTTGACTCTATTAACCCTATACTCAATATCATTCAAAAGGGCTTCTTCTGCCGAATGCATGAGTGACCTCATGACAAATTGCCAAACGCGAAACCCGCCTGTTCTAGCGTCGTCTCACTAGCTCAGCCCTCCATGAATGACGTTGTGATAGCTGCCATTGGGAAACACTGGGTACATCAGTAGCTTGCTACGAGCTACCTATGTTTGTTATAAAGCCGTCTGAAGAGGAACCGGCATAAACAAATACCGCAGCTCATAAATATTGGCGCCGCTACCTGTGGCTTGTGTCCAGCCCACTCACCAATTTAGTACAAACGCCCAACGCTACCAAACTGACCCACCAAACAAACTCTAACAGAAAGTAGTCACTGAGGTACGATTGTTTGTTCCTCGAGGCTAGTCTGGTGCGTATCTCATATATGTTCGCCATGAACAGAGTCTATAGTTCTCACCGAGTATTCTCGGATGAGATTAGTGTTGTCTCAAAACAACAGACACCGGCGGACACTACTCGCTGTTTTTGTGATAGGGAGAAATATGGATGTTTTGTTGCCTTGTCTTTTTGGATATTGAGGACAATCGGGGAATTCTCATGATGGGGCCAATTGTAAATGAAATCACGAGCATCGTTAGCAAGTCTGCGCCGGTGAAATCCATCAGGTTTCATGATATGCAGGCAAGTTTGTATAATAACTGGGGATTATGAGTTTTTGCATAAATAACAATAACTTAATTAACTGCAAAAAAAGTCAACAAACAATAGCTGTTCCATATGAAAATAGAGCTTCCAGTGATCCTTTCACCTTGAAGTCGTCAGCATATATTTAATTCAACTTATTTTTTGGTGATTTGACCAACCAAGATAAAAAATAATTATCATACTTCCTACCTTTTGTTCCTGCAGGGGTTTTCATGTCAACAACTGCACTAAGGATACAGTTGCCTGGCACATCTAACCAAAAGAGGAAATCCCACACTAATCCCCAATCTACTACCTCATATTTACATATTAGATGAGATTAAAGGGCGGCTGATCATCCATCGGATAGTCCGGCGGGCTTCTGGAAAGATACACTTTCTTTTCTCATTTAGTAGCTGATGAGACACGATCCCTAATTTCCGGAGTTTTTCCGGTGATAGCAGAGTGATGGCAGCTTGAGGTTAAGGAGGATTGAACTTGAGTCTATAGATATTTCCGAGTGTGAGTGGGTTAATTTAGGCTTCTAGATAAAGGGAGGATTTGTGAAACACTGTATGGCTGGGCGTTAGCTGGTTGAGCTGATGTTCGAACACGAAGTATGGCATAATTTTAATTGTATTAGCCTTCAACTTTCAAAATACGTATGATTGTGTAAACAGACACTCCAATGAATCAACAAGAAACTTCTAACAAAATCCACATATTGACATATGTCATGACTCATATCATCCGCCTTCGCCTTTTGCTGAAATTCCCCGCCAAGCTCTGCATAAACCGATCGCCATTCACAATCCTTCAAAACCACCCGCTTACCAAAACCCACTTTACAACCTTGCCCGTCCCCGTTCGCCACCACCATAATAAAATACGCTTATCCGGCCTCCGCACCCAAGCCGCCGCGCGACGCAACGGCCAATGCAACGTCAAGTCTCATGTTCCTGATTAGCTTACCATACACTGGAACCGCGGGGGTTGGAGGCTATGATTGGTTGTGAGGGCTGGAGGTTAAACGCAAGGATATGACTATGTTAGCTACTTCCCGAGTGTAGAGGGAAAGTGTGAGGTTATTTTGAGTTGGAGGGTTCGCAAGCAAGATGGAAGATGGTCTGGAAAAGTAATGGGTGAGAGTTTGCGGCACAGTGCAGATTACGTTATAGTAGAGTTTATCGAGATGTCCTCCGCATAACGTTATCAAAGTCTACAAATTGACTCTTGACCCAAGGACACTCACATAAACTCATCCTGAATATCATCTCTGTGCTCATTTCCCAGAGAATGTATCCAGTTGATATTCTTCATGCTTTCACATCCCCAAACCACCACAAACAATTTTACTTTCTACGGCTTTCTCCCTTCTTCACCTTTCTCATCTCCCGTTTGCACCTGTGTCTCCGCTTACCCACTACTCACATTTCGAGAATTCCATCCACCGCCAATAGTTATCTGTAGCTCCCATCACAATATTATTTAAACAAAGCCAACTGCATCATGGCTTCGAGGACGCGGCTAGGTTTGCGTGAGTTGACTTAACGTTGTCCAACAAAGACTTGGTTCATCCGTGTTGGGTTGACGTTCGCTGAGTGCCATTCAACGTGACTGTGGACGGAGAAGATAGGTTTACCTCTCGAATATTGCCCATCGACCTGAGGTCATGGAAGTTGGCATTGGTATTCTCATAAATGTATCCTGTGATCTTCATGTTAGTACGAACATATATTTCCGATGGAGCTATTGCAACGTTTCTCATACACAAACACAAAATCAAATTACCGACCTTCGGAAACCCTCAGTAGTCTAAGATCAAAGTCTTATGACAAGAGACTGGCAAGCAGTAGCCTCTGCGCGACCGACGGCCTCATT
Source organism: Meredithiella fracta (assembly GCA_023677585.1). Taxonomy (NCBI): domain Eukaryota; kingdom Fungi; phylum Ascomycota; class Sordariomycetes; order Microascales; family Ceratocystidaceae; genus Meredithiella; species Meredithiella fracta. The sequence continues at coordinate 728,276 of JAGXCV010000007.1, forward strand.
AACAGATACCTAATCCTCCATTTCTAAAAAAAAAAAAATGAAAAAAAAAGACATTGCCCTCGGTAATGAACTTAGGCCTTCTTTCCATTCAGCTCAGCTACAGATGGCAATTGAGGCCACAGAATCGCGGGTCCGAAAGTCCCGTGACTTCGAGGTAATTTATAGGTACTGATATATCATAAATCAAAAGGTTCGGTGAAGACGATGAGGCTCCGGGCAGACGGGATCGTGAGGAGTAGGGATTGGGGGTAAAGAGGCTGCCAGTAATTTGGAAAGGGACTAGGATCGTCAAGTGAAGGGGCTAGAGGAAGTAGATCATTAGACAAGCATGCGAAATAAGGGTTGTATAGGGCTCTGTTAATCACTTTGAGATATAACTCTACTATTGACTTTGACTAAGTTAACCACTGAATTTGTTTAAGAGAATTTAGAACATGAAGTAGATCCACTTAACCTACGATTCGAGCTATTATGCAATGTGTACATCTTGTTAATTTTACGTAGATTCAAAGCCTAAGACTACTATCATTGTTAAATTGCAATTTTGCCATTCGCAATATGGAACTAAGTATTAATTACCTACTTCGAAAAAGACTCGCGATATCCGGGATCGACTGGCTCATCATTGAGGTACTGTTAAAAGGCCATCAAAAATACGCGTGGGCATTTGAAATGTGCTATCATAATATTGATCACAAAAATCCTTCCCCTTCCGCTATTCCATCGATTCCAGTCAGAGTTCCAACATAGGGGCGACCCTAAGGGGTGCCCAAGACGGCCCACAGGAACATTCAACATATGCAACAAATCAGATAATGCAATCCCATCTCTTGGATCATCCCATAATCTACTACTTGAGGTAGTCCCAGCCCAGTAACGGCAGTCTTAACCTCATCACCCATCTCTTCCCATCCGTCTCGACCATCATTCTGTCATCGGTATCATGATGGGCCAGTATATCAAACAAATCAAGCAGGCCATATGAGCTAAGTTCACAATAGTGAAGTAGCGGTGACAGCTTTGGGCAAGGTAGAATGTGGTAAGCGTGAGGTGCGTGAAGGGCGTGGTGGGACGCCACTGCTGACAGACACGGGTTGAGGGGGGATAGGGATTGGTTGTGCAGATTGTTTAGACGGGTAGGTGCATTTGAAGGGCGGTGAATAGGGATGGTTTGATCATTTGTGGTCTAGCTTAATCAGGAGAACATCAAATGGCGTGGGAATATGTGCGTGGGAGGGAATGACGGGTGCAGAGCTTATGTCTGGTTATTTCGTGAAGCTGAGTAGATCGCACAATAGTATGGAGTTGGAACTTATGGTACAAGATATGCTAGGATACTGTGATTAGCTAGTGATGAACCAACCTAAAGGACTGATTTTCCAATATTCACCAAGAAAATACTCAATATTGAAACTGCCAATCGCACCAATCGCCTTTGCAAAGAACCTCATGTCTCCCTCAAATTCATAAATATCAGGACTTTGATATCTAATGATCTTCTCAACCTCAAACACATCCACAATTTCTCATGCAACTCTATTATGCCACACATGTCTCACCTTACCAATATAAGCTACTTTCAAGTGCTCTCCTCGTGGCCATGACATCACCACATATTCAAATCCACGGTACACATTAGGATTACACACCGAAGATATCGTTATATACGAATATTGCACACGGCAACCCATTCACTATGTAAAGGGGCACAACATGATCCCTGGCGTTGCTAGTAGCTCGATCTCTGTACGTACTATCTAGTTTGTTTCAGAAATGGCGGGGATCTACTGTGACATGAAATGATTTGCAAGATTGGGAAGGGTAGTCTACGGCTAATTGACAAAGTTAAAGATCATGGAGGTGGTGTTGAATGGTGTATTGGGGTGGATGAGATGGGAAAATCGGTTAGAGCGTTGGAGATATGAGATAGGAGTAACGTCATGGCGGGGATCGTGATTGCGGATGCGAATGAGGTATCGGGGGTTTGTGTGGATTGGAGGCCCTTTAGTGAGGATGAAGGAATATTGAAATCGAGATTACGAGGTAGTGGAGATATTCTTGGGGGTTTCGGATGGTAGTGGTATTTGTTGATCATATATTTGGGAATATTGATAGATATATAGTTACTATGGAGCATATGACGCCAAGATGGGCTGAATCTCTGGATATATCGTAGATATTCTGATTGAACTTGCCGGATTGGAAAGGGAATGTATTGTTGTATTGTAGGCGGAGTATCGCTCATAATGAGTGGTCTTGTGTACATCAATCCGTTAAGATCAAGCCTGTGATTTGTATTGGTGAAAGAGCTCGTAAATTTCGGAGATGACAATATAAAACGGTAATATAATGAAAATTTGAATAATGAATTCATGGTTTAGTAATGTTTAAAGGTCATTATTGAATGTCAGAGGCAATAGTTTTCATTATGAGGCCGGATGTTAACTGATGACTTGGTTATATTATAGGCCAACCGGAACATCGGGTCATGGTTTGCTAACAATTCTAATATGTGGTATCTGATATCAGATGTATTGTGCTTACATATTGACTAGACTTTGATATCTGAAAATCTAAGAAGCCAAGGACCGGTGGCTGAAATATAGAAATAGAGTTCTTATTTGGGGATTACTTAATGAACCGGATTTGGGGATGTGAGTGGGGTGTTGGGTTGGCTCGAGATGGTGGGTGACATATCAACTCATAATAAAGAGACATATTTTGAATTGCGTGTATGTCACTTTTAAGTACAATTTCGAGTTGACATTGAACACAGAGATTTGGGCTGAAAATACCGAGTATTTTTAGATGACAAAATATTGAGGAGCATTGAAGGATGCATAAAAGGATGATGTGTTGTCATTTGGAAGCCATGTTGTAATGTTTGATACAACAACGTCATATGTAAACATATGTAGAGATATCAGAAATAATGTTCAGAGCTAAGCTACATTGTCTCTTTCCATGGCACATCAGAAACTAATTCACCGTACAAATGGCACTGTATCTCGAGTTACATCTACTCAACAACTCCCGCAATATCTACAGCTTTCATCACAACCCTCCACCTCTTCAAAATCCCAAAGAAGGACCCGCATGCATGTGCTGTCACCAGGAGGCGAATATTTCTCGGTCAACCAGTCCTCAGCGCTCTAGGCGAGCTGCCCTCGCCATAATGTTCTAGACCATGACATCAATGGACGCGCGACGTGCATGTCTTAGCTGCAGGTTGTTCCTTACAGTGGGTTGCGGGAACTGGAGGTATGGTGCGGGACTGTGATTCCAAACTGGTACAGCATCACGCAAAAGTAAGATGTAGACGGGATGACTACATTATTTATGCAGAGAGTGGCTGTATGGGAGCATTAATTACTTATCTTATGGGGAGATTGGATTTCTGGGACCGATGGCTGCAGGCGAACAGTATGAATGTGCAATTGCATTATAATTGGTGTTAATAGAACGTGGATACCGTTGTGCCAAGCTGAATATCTGCTTCTGGACGGTATGATGTCATACGGAATTGGGATACAGTAGCGAGTGTAATATGAAATACTGGGCAGGATGAAGGGAGAAATGAGGCTGTTGGAGCAAGCACATTTCAGACGCTGAGAATGTATTATCTCAACTGGAAGAATATAATATCATGATAGCCAAATTGACAAACTGGACTTCAATAACGTTGAAAAAGTAGTTTAGGAACTATTTAGATGTGAAACTATGATGTATATTTGTATTAACAAGATCTAATAACATATGTTGTAAGGTCGTGATACCTGACAGCGAATCTCACAAAATTTGACCACTTATAAATTAAGTTCATCTTAAAAGGGAGCTTTATCGTTAAATATGTCTATGGATGAAGCAAGACACTTGATCTGGTCCGAGTCTTGCCTCTAGAGTTGATGGAATGTGCGTAGGATTATAGCTATAAAAGAAATGAGTAGGCCTTGAATCTCTGATGTTTCTATCTTTAGTTCTAGATCAGCACCATGAACTCCTTCCAATATCATGACTTTAATCAGTCTCATTCCTGAGAAATTACGAGATGCCGTCGCCTGTTTGTAATTGTTAGTATGTACTAACGAACAAACATCCACAACTTGGGAATGACCTTGGCAGCGTAGCTACCATCCAAGACCCTGTCGCTTTTTGACAGCTCCTTCCTTCTACAACCTATTATCGCATTAATGCTTGCTCCCTCTGGGGCACACTGATCCACAGAGCCTTGTCCCTACTAAAACCAAACCATCCAATCAAGTACAGAACTTCTACATGCCTGTTTGGTGGCTGTAATCTTTAATCTGCTAGCCTTCCATTTTTTTCTGCGCCCATCTTGCCCACCACAAATGCATTTATCATTTATTTTTCTTTCTGCCAGAAACTGGATGCGTCTGACCCCGCGACCGTCAACTTTCCCCGATATAGTTATCGCGGACTTCACTTGCATTTGCACCTTTTTTTTGTCATCTCTTGAGATTGTCATTGCTGCCGCCAGCAGAATTTGATGAAACTTGCTCCATTTGGGGCTCCCCAACGCCCACTTCTAACATCCTCGCTACCCACAACCGTCGACGTCTTCATCTTGAAATCATCTGTGACAGTCGATTCTGTGCTATAATTGATTTCATAGATCCAATACACCCAATCGCTTGTTTCAACCCGAACACAACTCGGATGCTTCTCTTTGCTTCCAACACAGAGCGATCCGCCACCACCTCATCGCGTACTTCTTCTCACCAGCTCTCTGGCACTACTATCAACTGCCTGTCGCGACTATCCATATTTCGGGTTTTCAGTCGTACAGCTCATTAATCTTACATATTTCTCCAAGTTTGTTTGCCTGCCTGTCTACACTTTCGACCGCACACAATACTTACTGTGACGCTAGATTCTGCATCCCGGCCTCACCGAATTCGTTAACCGGCCCCCGTGCCGTCATCCACCGTCATGGGAAGCATTGTCCTCCCTAACTCCAACTTCCCGGTTGGCGAGGACAGCTGGCGGGCTTTCCTGGACGAGTCCATTCGCAACATCTCTGGTCCTCACAGCATTAGTCATGTCATTTTGCATTTTCAAAAAGCTGTAGCCTCGGAGGCTGGGAGTTTGGCTTTGTGGACCTCTTATTGTGAATTTTTCTACTCTTCCTTTCTTGATACTATCTCTCCTCGCAGTGACCACTCTATTTTTCGTAACTGGTCAGATCATGACATCGACATTGCCAAGGGGATTTTCAATATCCAAGCCTCCCTCAAACTTTGGGAAGAGGGATATCAGCAAGTCAAGTACCGCTTCAATGACAGCGGCAAGCTCTGGCAAAGATGGATTGAGATTGAACTGAATCTTTTTCGGCGCGACCCGACCGAAGATGGCATCTCCAGAATTCGGAAACTATTCCTCGACCGCCTCATGACTCCGCAATTGCATTGGGATGAGACATCTAGCTTGTATTCCGCTTTCCTCAGCGAATTCCAGCGTGATGTTTGGGAGTCTAGCATGGCGCAAATATCCAAGGATGCTGCGTCAGCTAAGGCGCTCGCCAATGAGCGAATTCCGTGGGAGATCAAGCTTGAAAAGGCCCAGCGTCAAGGAAAAGACAGTGAACGTGCGGTCATGCTCCAGTACCTTCAGTGGGAGCTTGAGGAGACTTTGGCTCAGATAAATAAGCGTACTGGAAACTTTGAGATCAACCACGAGATCTGCTGCGGTCTTCTGTGCCGCGCTTTGACTGGTCTCTTTTCTCGCCACGAAGAGGTTTGGGAGGATTACATCGCGCACATGGGTCTTATCAACCATCCGAATACTCTTCCTCTTCTTGTCAATACGTTAGAGCGGGCTACCAACCACTGCCCATGGTCTGGTAACCTGTGGGCGCGTTACATTCTGGCCATGGAAGAATCCGGCGCCTCATTCGATGCTGTCGAGAAGGCAAAGCATACGGCAACTGCCACTACTGCGTCTCTCTTTATGGGACACGATCCTGAGGGTCTCATAATCATGTACGTCGCCTGGTGTGGGTTCTTGAAGCGTCGTGCCGTTGAGAAGGGCGGTGAAACATTGGATCACGCCGACATGGGTTTCAGTGCGGCTATCGAAGACATAAGAGTCCATGGTCAGCGTTGCATTCACATAGGTTATGAGGGTGATCCACAATTTAGGGTTGAGCGCATGTACGTTGAGTATCTCACTGAGGCTAAGCACAGCGTAAAAGAGGCTCGGGAGTTCTGGATCTCGCTTTCCAAGCTCGGAACGTACAAGAGGATGTATGCCTTCTGGTTGCATTATTACAACTGGGAAATGCTCATTTACGCTCATGAAGTGCTGTCTTCAACTGCTGCAGAGGTTGAGAGACCTATGTCGAATCAACCAAACAAACGGAATCCCTGGCGTGCTACTGATGTTTTGCGCCTGGGATTGGATCAAGAGAAACTCGACTTTCCTCGTGAAATGTTGGTGACTTATATTCAACACTGTCACGAGTACCAAAGTGTTGCCAATATTCGCGTCTCGCAGGATATCGTCCGGCGTGCGACCCGTAGACTTGCCCAGACTGACAGTCACGCTGCGTACTCGGCTCAGAGTGCCATGGAACATCACGCCCAAGTCCAAGAGTCCCAGGCTCACGCCCAAGCTGTTCAGGCTCAGCAACAAGCCCGCCAATATCACGTTGAAGCCAACAACCAGGCCCTCCTTCAAGCCCAGACTCAAGTTCAGAACCAGTCTGGTTCTATTGGTCATTCTCGCAGTGCTCCCACGTCATCTCTTGGCCCGCATTCTAGAGGCCCGGCTCCTCAGCCGACTCAGCACCAAAGCTATCCTTCACATCCCTCACGTCCTTTCGACGGACAACAGGGTTCCGAGCCCCGTCATAGTTATGATTCGAGACCTGGTACTGATCTCCGCCAGGGACATGATACCTACCAGTCTCGCCACGGTGGTCCGCCGTACCAGTCACAGTCCTACCATAGTCACGACTCTCATCCCCCACAAAAATATTCTCAGCATGGCCCTCAACAACCGGGCCACTCTTTCCATGAGGGGCCGCGGCCGTCTCCGACTCGTGCTGGGTACCCAAGCCACCAGGAGCAGAGTTTTCGCTCTTCAGGGCCATCTGCTTATTCGTCACAGCAAGGGCATTCCTATGGACCTCGGCAGCCATATGGAGCTCAGGAGTCGCGTTCGCCTAGACACCAATCTCTGTCAGCCCCTCAGTCTCATTCTCAGTCCGGATACGGCCATCAGCCCGGCCACCAGCCTTCGCCGACCAATCGTGGAGTCAGGGGTCATCAGTCATCCGGTCCTGGGTATGGTCCTAATCACTCACCAACCCACCCACCTAGCCATGGTCCGAGTCAGCCTTCCTCCTCCAGTTATGGACCTCAGATCCCTTCTTCTCAAGCGCCTCACAGAACCTCCTCCGATCACTCGTCGGGTGGTTCCTATGAGAATGGGTCTGGCCCTCACCAAGAAGCATCTGGACACCATCGGATACCGTCAATCCAGAGAGTTCCCCCGGCTTCACAACCGTCGCCTACACACTCAAATCCCGGACCTAATTCTCGCGGCCCTGTCTTACCGCCGATTACGTCTTCACAGCCACCCCAATCCGGGCAGAACACTTCATCTTTTCTCGAACGTGGACCGACTTTACCGCCGTTGGCTAGTTCGTCTATAATGTCAATTTCGTCCCAAGTCAATCCGAGTACCCCCACCGACCAGCGGAGATCCGAGTCCCCAAAAGGAAAGCGGAAGAGAGAGCAAGCCGAGGCTGAGGCCCTCGATGGCTCCAAGCGTGTCAGACACGCAGAATTTTTGAATGAGGGTTGCGAGGAATCTCGTGCTTCTCACCAGGCTCACTCTTCCGGCAACTCTGCCTCTACGCGTCCTTCCATTGACCCAGTGATGGGCACTGCTATGTCCGATTCGTACCATGCCGTAGGTCCTTCTCAGTCATCTGAAAATTCATTGAATGCGGCTTTTGCTATTCAATCTTTGGCATCAAATGCTACCCCGACAACTTCAGATTCTACTTCGGCTCCCGTTGATCAACATCCCGGACCATCTACAGGTTCCAACATGCCTCTCGCTGAGTCACTTGTTGAAATCACTACACAAAACCAAGTGGAAATGATGCTTCAGTCTGCCAAGAAAAGCGGAGAACAAACCTTTGTTCGGGATCGTGAACATGGCTCCGTGTTAGTGGAAGGCCTCCTGTTGATGTCACAGTGTCTGCTATCCGGAAGAACTTCCGCGAATTTGGTAACATTGTCGATGTCTATCTTACCAAGGAACAAGATGAAGAGTCAGCCACCTGCATGATTGAGTTCGATAATCCAGAAGATGCTGCTAGCTTCATCTTTATGCGTGACGGCAAGATGTTTATGGGTGAAGAGATGAGATGCCGTTCCGCGTACCGACTCACTATTTATGTCACTAACTTCCCGGCTGAAGCGGATCAAAATTTCATGCGCGAGTTCTTTGGGACTTGCGGTGAGATTCTCAATATCAGATGGCCTAGTCTGAAGTTCAATGTCCGTCGTCGCTTCTGTTACATTACCTTCCGGACGATTGAAGCGGCTACCGCTGCCGTGGCTCTCAACCAAACACTGATTGGGAATCACAAAATCGAAGTGTTGTTCTCTGATCCTGCCAACAAGCGTCGTCGCCAGGGAGCCACCGCTGACGGGCGTGAATGTTTTGTCACCAATGTCGAGGCCTCAGTGACGGAGACTGAGCTGCGGAATATCTTTGAAAAGCACGGTACTGTCGACAGCGTGCGCGTGTTGCCGCCGAAGAACGATCGGCTCACCGGGGCTGCGTTTGTTGTTTACTCCAAGAAGGAGGAAGCAGAAATGGCCGTGGCTGAAATCAAAGATCACGTCCTCAAGTCTCGGATCTTGAGAGTGGCTATCTCAGAGTCGCGGGCATTCAAGCCGACGGCCAAGAGCAGTGCTGATGACAATTTTGCAGGGAAATATGACGAAGACCGGGATGTTGAGATGGGCGATTCCGAGAGGGGTGCATCCTCATCCGCGTCTGGCTCCATGGGAGCGAGGTGTATGGCGTTGATGAATCTCCCTGAGACGGTAAATGATGCTCGTGTTCGGGTCTTGGTGGAGAAGTACGGGACAATTAAACGTCTTGTGTTACTCCCCGCCCAAGGATCGGCCAAAGTTGAGTTTACGGATGTTTCGTCAGTTGGAAAAGCCCAAATGGCTTTGAATGGCGTTGAGTATGAAGGACAGAGACTCCGGACAGGAAATCTCCAGGATCTTCCGACGGGGCGCCGTGACTGCCCTTCCAAAACTGGACGACAAACTGGACACTCAGTTCCACCTAGCAGAATTTCTGCTCCATCTTCCAAGGAGACTGTTTCTGCGACAAAGATGTTTGAGCCGACAAAGCGTTTACCTGTTAAAAAGGTTAGAGTTCGCGGCAACAAGAAGGCTGTGGCTCCTGCGACAGAAGCTTCCGCTGTGACTACCGAGCCTGAGAAGAAGAAGGGCCCAGAGGTCATTGGGACGGGGCCAGGGGGTGCGAAGACGAATGCTGATTTTAAGGTGTTATTCTTGAACAGCAAGAAGTAATTGAAGATCAGGGTTTGCTAGTCTCCTGAGACTTGATATTTACGATCCATCTTTCATATTTTATATTTCCCTCTTACTATTTTCTATTGGTTTTGCTTTTTTTGGGGAGGTGTTGGTGTTGTTTTTGGGATGGGTTTCTCACAGAGTAAGTAGAAGGGATTTGATAGACTATTGCGATTATGTCTTTTGGTTATTGGGTTAGTTTGATATTTATTTAATTGTATTTTGAGTAATAAGCTCGACTAAAATATATCCTCTCATTTGATATCACTTTATTTGATCTTTAATTCTTTTCCTTGTTGCATCACTCAGTCACTCCACTGCTTCATCTCATGATATTGTAAGTCCAATTTGTGTGCGCGCGTATAATTCATTTGATATTGACGTCAGAAATAGATACAGGAGAAGTAAGAAAAGTATCAGGAGACTCAAAGTCCCATACTCCGACTAGAGTCACCCCCGTGCTGGATCATGACTCTGTGCAGAGGCTCTGTTTATGACGTCCAGTCATTAATTGTGTAAGATTGTAGCAAAATGCCACAAAAGCACTTCCAAGCACCCATCACCTAACACGACAGCAGCGTATCAAGTCATCAAAGGATCCGTTACTTAAACATAAGAGATAGTAACCTCACCGTTCGACACGGAAGCTGAGGTCAGGACCTTACCCGACTGCTTGATGTCAATGATGGTCGAGTCATCGGGGCCAACGGTACCGGAGGACCCGGTGGCGGTGGCGTCGGTGAAGACAACGGTGCCGAAGTCGGCAAAGGGGACAAGAGAGCTACCAGACTCGAAGTCCTCGACGATCCACTCAGCGTAGATTTCACTGAGGGCGACAGACTGGGAGGTGAAGGTGTGGGTGACTGTTTGGCCGGTAGACTTGTTTTCGATGACGGCGGTACCAGTCTTCTTGGTCTTGGCGGTGACACTGCGGAATGGGGTGTTAATATTAAAAGGTTGCGAGGGGAACTAAAAAGTGGAGAGGAACCTCACGTGACGGTGATCTCATCGCCGGCGGAAATGCTGATACCGTTGAAGTTGTAGGCGTAGTCGGGGTACCACTCGTACCAAGCGTCAAAGCTGGCTTGGCCACCCTCATAGTAGAAGTCAACACCAGTTTGAAGAATTGACTCAGTACCAGTATCACCGTCAATTCCAACCCAAGCCGACGCCGCATACTCAGTCCGGCTGCTCCCCCCCGACGGCTCATCAGGAGTAGGGACCGTGAAGGTACCGGTCACCGAGGTGAACCCGGTGCCCGAGAGGACAGCGCCAGCCCAGTTGGAGGAATACTCGACGTTGGTGTTGTTGGTGGGACCGTTAGTATCGGCGGGGAGACGAAGGTTAGAGGCACCGCGGCGAGTGGTGTTGTCAAGGGAGCGGACGGCAGCACGGGCGCGGCGGGCTTCGGTGAAGCGAGCAGCGAGGGCTGCTTCACCAACGATGAGGAGGGAGGCAATGGTGGAGAACTTCATGATGGGCAAAGGTTAAGGGACCAGAGAATCAAGTTTTAGGAATTAGCTGAGTGGTTGGATAGTTGGTGATGGTGAGAGAAGGGATATTGTGAGGTTTGATGGGGGGGCATCATGAGGGTTTTATATGAGGTTGATGATGCGATGAGAGGTAATAGAAGACATGGACTAGCTGAAGATATCACGTCAACGCCACAATCCGGATGGAATATCGCAAATTTATTTGAGGTCGTCGATGTTGCGATAGGCTGCATTTCCAATTCCCATCATCAATGTCACGATGAGCGGCGAGGTGTCACGTATGGGAGCCGGGGGTCCATTGCCAGCTGCCGTTTTGGGACGAAGGGCCGAGCAGGGCCCGGGGGGCAGGTAGGCAGATTGCTAGGTGAGAGACAAGTGACTCGGTATTGGTGGATTGGCGATAAGATGGCGGGAGGCGAGAACGGGTCGTTGAGCTAAGCTTTAGCCAAGAGGTTGTGTAGGGAGTGGATAAAGACGTGACGGTCGGTAGTTGGGGGGTAAGAAGCTTGGTATTGTGATGGGAACTAGATGGAATCTTACAATGGTTCTCAAAATCACATGTGTCTTGGCAGAGAACTCCTAGCTTCGATATTAGATCTGATTACCGATCTATCTATGCACATGTCCACCACATCCCACACTCAAATTCAGTCTATCCTCAACATCACGCAAACACCAGTAATGGCGTGAAGGGTCTCAATCACCTGCACCTTAGACTTCAAGCTTAATTGCCCACTCATTCTGGATCTTTGTCAACCTCCCAAAATGCAACCCTGCCACTGAGCAGTTTCCCGCACCCGGTTGTCTATATGACGATAAGTAGGCTATAAAAATCGAGTTGTCCTCATTTGAATACGGGTTGATAGAGAGAGGCATGGACCATCCATTGATACCAATCGCGATGTAACGTCATGATATTCAGAATCTGAGATCCAGAGGGAGTGAAGTTGGCTAATGTGTGCAGGTGCGTTGGGTTTGTTTTCCCGGGAAATCGAAAAGCTTCATTTCTCTTAGCGGGCTTGGCATCAAATAGTTTGTATCACTCGAAAAGACCACGATATAAACCGAAGTCAAGATATTACCCTTTTAACTAACATGTCAAAAGAGTTGTCAGATTAAGGTAAGAAGTACATGTGGATCCCCTTCCACAAATGCTATAAAATACCTGATCTCTGCAGAAAATAGAAGGGACCGACATTCCTCGGTACAAAAAAAGAAAGAACAGCTAGGTAAAACCCCAACTACCTTCTGTCAACATTGTAGGGAACTCAGTCAGCACTAATTGTGTTCAAAACTATTTATTCGTCTAACGGCTATTTGCCTTAACCTACTAATCCAACACAACATAAACAAACGTATCTATCTCCTTGAGACCCTACAAAAGTCTAAAGGGCTCGACATGCGGTGAACCTTGTAATAGGTATTTAACAAATAACCTTGAATAGAAGGTGCCATCATTGCCATCAGCGTGATTGGTGGCGACGAAGACGATCAGAGCATTATGAAGAGAGAGGGGGATGTTTAAGGTTACATTGTAGATAAGCACTTTGGATTGGCTGAAGTCCAGTGCCTGGGTTGTCAAGCATTCTCGTATAATGAGCGGCCAGTGCTATTAGATCAAATAATTCAACTGTCTAAGTGGCCTATCACTAAATAGGTATCATTCGGCGTAAATCGGTATACTGCCTTTAAATCTATAATACACCTTGTCTCTATCCTACTAACCCATCTCTCTCCGAACCTCCGCTCAAACCAACTATCCAACCCTGATAAATCTCCATCCCCCCCCGTCAATACCCCCAAACATCCTGATACCCCACACCTTCCTTTCTTGCCTCAGAGGCCCCCCTCCAACTGACCGACCGGAACCCCACCCGCCTGCCGTTTTCAATCCCATGACAGCCTTTCTCTATCGTCATGTCTCCAAATCCGCTTAAATATTGCGAGATAGTCCTCGTAGCGATGTTGCGGGTTGCTGTTCACATAACGAGGAGTGGGTGCGTTGCGGAAATTTGGGGTCGGCGTGATTTACGGATTGGGAAGGAGGATATGAGGGCGGGTAAAGCGACCAGGAGAATGAAGAAAGGAGGTTAAGTGGGTGATGTATGGAATTGAAAGTAAGTGTTGCCAGAAGATTGGTAGTGAGAATGCTAGGGTCGGGGTTAAACAAGAGTCTTGTGTAGAGGTCTCATACATGATTATCGATATATACCAAGTTTATCTTCCGAGGTCGTCCCGTCTTAGTTCTCTGGCATCTTTTCTGACGACTCTTCGTTGTTTACCAAGTAGAAGGATGACAGCGAGACCCCATTTGATCCACAATGACTTCCAAGCATCACCGATGTAATCGTCGTCAACATCCTTTTTTTCTTGAGTCTTTCCTCCACTTCAATCTCGAATTTATTGACTTTATACACGATCTTCACCCTCCATCACTGTCTTCCTTCCCCATCATCTTAATACCATATCCCACTATGCACCTTGTCACTCTCACTCAGACCTTTCAGGCCCGGATAGATTTCAACAGCTCTCCAATTATCGAATGTCTCCTGTGAGTATTTCGAGTTCCTCCGAACCTCTGTGTGCTGAGCTTTTCTTACCGGGATAACGGCCCCACACTTGACGACAGCCGCCAGCTTCCCCCCGGGAAATACCTGCCAAAGACCCAGGTAAGAGATATTCCACTGAACCTTTCATGGAAAAATATCCTACCATACTCACAGCTTGCAATGGAAGATAAATTTCGAAATCAGCATCCTCAAAAGTCTTCTGAATGCCAACTAAAGAATCACCGAACCAAAATTACCGAGAGTCCTCGAGTTTCTCAGATGTTCAGAGTATTTCGTCATTTTCATGCCCTTAGAGCAGTGGTCTCAAAACGAGGATACCGTTCATTGAGGCCTAGATGCTCAAATAGTAAACGTATAGAGCAAGGGAATATCGTCGCTTGATAGGACGGCGGATGTCGTTTATGTTCCCTGAGTATATCCACGGCATATCTCGCTCTTCCGGATCCTTGCCCCTATAAAGTCAGAAACAATAGGATCTAGCGCCGAAATTGTGAGATGGGCCAAGTAGGTGGCTAACTGGATCGATGACCTAATGCGATCGCGAGATACAGGGATAAACGTATCAGTGACACTGATGACTAGAGAATAGGCGGTGACTAGACTTGCCGAGTGATCAATAGATGATTTTGGAGAGAAGATGAAAGACTCCCAAGTGTCTATACAATGATAAGGTATGACTGCCGATGTGGTACTTTGACATTGCGAGGCAATGCCCTTGGAAATCGACAAGATGTTGATATCATGAGACTTGTTTTTCTCCGAGTTGAAGATCTACAACATTATTCTTGTTTGTAACTTTTGCTCCGTCTCGCCCAATGTCCTTCCGTCTGCAACTTGGACATTATCTCTTGAAATCTCATACCTGCTCTTACTAAACCATCGCCTATCAACGGAAGACGCGTTGGTCTCCAACAACCATGTCTTCCAGAACGCTTGAGTCTTTTCGTTCGTCATGTCAAAGTACGCAACTTCCTCAGTTGCAATCTCTCGGAAGATGGCGGATTTCTGAGTGTATGGGTTTGTCAAAAACATCCCTGGCTGGCGCACTCGGCAAACAAGTGATGGTTTATATGAAGATACGGTACTATTTTCTTCACAATTCGGATGCCCCGGGAATGCATCTTCTCGATCATCTTTCTACCTTCGATGACATGGACATTAGACTGCTTGTAACTCTTGTTGCTGTCTACCAAAATATATCCAAATTCTTCTTGATGATCATGTATCAGATATCTAGAAACTGGGATCCCGTATCTCATGTACTTCTTGATAGGCCCAAATAGCCTCGATCTATCACTCTAGTTGCTCATATTCGTGAAGTCCTGAGTCATACCCATATGGCTCGTAAACCATCGTGAGGTCTGAGCCGGATATCCCGAAAGAACCGCGCACTCTGTCACTATTTCCTCAATCGTTTTGCCACAAAAAAACCAGAGATCAAGCGCCCTATGGCCCTAGCGAAACACCTGGTGAGCAGAGACATTGGGCTGAGCTTCGGCGATGCTATACCAATGCATTCGTGTTTTTGGGCAGAAATTTGAAACGCAGGTGTTCCGAAGTGACGGGCAGATGGTATATGAAGAGAGCGGTGGATTGTCTCGGGGCCATCGATCAAATGAACTGAGTAATCATGATCCTCGTGCAATGCAGGACCGTTCGTGCAGGCATTCGCCTCGACTATGATCTAAGGGAATCTGGTAATCTAGATCATGGGTGCAGTGAAATCAGAAATTTTATGTTATAAAACAATTCGTCACGGGAAACAGGGGCGAATCGAGGGTCAGAGATATAGTAAAAAAGTCCGGGTACGGGAGTGGATGGATAATGGAGGAAAAAGTTAACTGGAACGAATTGTGGGATTTAACTTCAAAAGAGAAGTCAAAGGGTGGTTCATCGGACTCTGGAATTGATTGCAACAAAACGGAGTTGATGGTATGGTCCACAAACTGGAAGCCTAACGGCATGATTTCGTTCTGGACCAACATAGCGGATGTGGATATTAGGGCTGTAGAGAAATTTAAAGGGTAGAGAATTTAATGATTAACATCGAAGAAAGATCTCATTAGGTTTATCTACTTAGCTTGCCATCTTCATGTTAGCATCGATCATGTCGAACAATTAGGCAAACTGTCGAGTTGCGTAGTATTAGAGCGTTCTATTAGCCTAAAGAGGAGGTTGGCTCAATAGCGAACATGATAGAGCCTTGAAATATTAAGGGCTGGGAAGCGAAGTCAATGTTGATCAATGAGAGAGAAAAGAGCATTAAAACGAAAGTTAAATGCAACGGTCAGCCTATTAAACCAACGTATTTTCCATGTGATTTTTAACTATCGTCAGTAGTTGCTTATACAGTTTGTTTCTATTTAATCCGATCAACAGTAGCCATTCCCCACATACGATCATCTCCTGTGGAAAATACGGGGTTCCCGCGTCTGCTCCCCCTATAGTCAAGTCACAAAGCGCCGGATTACCACTACGATGGATGATTACGTTGGAATACCCGGTGTTGTATGTATTTTTGCTGGTCTATTCGAGACAGTAGAACCATGACGTACCGTGCTAATAAAAAAATTGGATATCACAACGTCAAAATCAACAAGAAACAATTTTTGATCATGTCAAACATTACTGGCATATTTTATTATTTACTTTTGCTCCTGTCCGTGAATCATTTACCGGACAGTAGCACCCGTCAGAGACTTGACAGTACAAACACCACCACTCTCAGTCACCAGCTTGCCAACTTCCTTCTTACCCAGAGCCCCAACAATCGCCGCATCAAAAGCGACCTCCAGGTTCTCAGTGGTAGTGAATCCAGGCTGGAACATCTCCCAAATCTTCTTCTTGGGGTTCAGCACACCCTCAGGCTCACCCTTGAAGCCCTCAAAGAACACCCGCTCACCAGCCTTAGCATCCTCAGGAGGAGTAACTAACTCAACGGGACCCTTGTGGTCATCAACCTCACCCTCCTTAAGCCTCGGGGAAGCAGCCAGAACCATAGCGCATGACTTGATACCACGCATCTTCACAGGCTTCAAGTTGCACACAACAACAACCTTGCGACCCTGCATCTCCTCCAGGGGAATCAGCCCGATAAGACCAGAGCAGACAGTCCGGCACAGCTGACCCTCATACTCAACATAGTCATCGCCAGACTTGTCACCAACGGCAATAGTGCTGACGAACAGCGAGTCGGCATCGGGGTGGTTGATGGCCTTCAGAATGTGGCCGACACGCAGATCAATAAGGCTAGGAGACAGAGAGGCAGCGGGAGCAGCAGTCTTCTGGGGCTTAGGATGCTTCTCCTTCTTGGGCTTGGCGGCAGCGGCGCCCTCGGCAAGAGCTTCCTTCTTAGCATCCTTGGGGCGCTCGGGGATCGCTTTGATGGCAGCGGCATCACCGGCGGTAGCGGCAGCCGCCTTCTCCTTCTTGAGACGCTCCTTCTCGGCCTTGGTGTCGACAGGAGGCTTCACGTACAGGACCTCATCGACATTGACGGCAATTTTGTCGCTATCAGCAACAGACAACTCGAAAAGCACAGAGTTCTGAACGAAATCGATAAGGCGGACAACGTGGGGGAAACCCTGCTTACCAGTGCGCTGCTCAGGGGTCCAGGCGGTAACGGTCGAGGAAACGGCTTTGTAGATGGCGACGTCGGCGGCAGACGGCTTGGTGCCGAGGACGGTGGTGCGGGTGGCGAGGTGGTTATTGAGCTCGGCGAGAGCGGTGGGGGTATTGAGGGTGGCGGCCTTGGCGGACCAGGAGGCGATGTCCTTTTCCTCGGCAGCGGTGTACTTCTGGGCGGTGATAGAGGGCATTGTGACAATGCGGCGGATGACAACAGGGTTGGCGATAGGGGTGGGTGGGGGAAAGAAGGATGAGAGGCCGCGGGCTGACGGACGGAGGTAACGGAAGGCTTGAATCTTGAAGAGGGGGGGTCAGGGGATACCTCACTATTTCTCTGTAGAGAGAGAAAAGACTATTTCGAGGAAGAAGTGGAAGAAAGCTAAATTTCGGGAAATCAACTAGAACTGACAAGCTTCACAATGTGTCACTGAATCCTGGTGAGACCTGATTCAAACTCTTTGCTAATATTCTTTAGTGGAGCTTGTGCACTGAACCGATTGCTCTTCCATAGGCGGTCTAATGTGGCAGAACCTGAATAGGAAAGAATGCATGGAAAGCAATATAGTAGGTGCATCACAACCCCTGAAATCCAGTAGAGTCTAAGTATATATCGCGCACGTGACTCCGTAGGCAACTTTAGTAGCTTCCTTATAAGTCGCGGATCTCAATTGAAGGATCAGGGTCAGTTCGCGCGGCGCGGGGCGAAACTAGATATAGAAGAATATCTTTAACTCTGTGCAATGAATGAAAGGCTATTCCTTGATCTCAATCATTTCACATTTAATTGAGACCAACTCAAAATTTTGTACAAAGTCATTAGCTTGTTTTCTCGTATATTTTTAACTTCATCTGTCTTCTAGTGTTACATATCCGCGCTTATTTGCTGCGGTTTATTGTAACACCACAACACAACCTTAACTATCCAATCATGGCGGATATCAACGAGGATGTCCTCTTGGCCGAGGAAGAGAAGGCTCGCAAGCAGAACGAAGCCGATCTAGCCAAAAGGCCAAGAGAAAGCCTCGTCGTGTCGTCACCAAGAAAGAGCGTACCGAAAAGGCTCGTGAATTAGATGCGCTTCTTCAGCAAACCGAAGCTTTCTCTAACATCTTGACGAATAAAACGAAGGCATTAGGTCGTGTAGGAACTGGGTTTGATGGAAAGACGCTAGGTGAGCACAAGCTCAATATGGCCCAACAACCAAAGTGTCTTGTTGGAGGGACCATGAGAGACTACCAACTGGAAGGTCTTACCTGGATGTATGAGATTTGTGAGCAGGGCATGAGTGGCATATTAGCTGACGAGATGGGTTTAGGTAAGACGGTGCAGACGATTTCGTTGATTGCGTTGTTAAGAGAGAAGGATGATTACTTTGGTCCGCATTTAATTATTACGCCGCTGAGTACGCTCAGTAACTGGATGGATGAATTCGAGCGGTGGGCTCCCAGTATCCCGGCTGTCATGTATCACGGGACGCCGCCGGAGAGAGCCGAGGTTTGGAAGGGTGTCATCAAGCATTACAAAGGTGGAAGACCATCGGATAAGTTTCCGGTCATTTGTACCAGTTATGAGGTCATATTGAGAGATCGGGCGATCTTGACTAAGATCAACTGGGAATTTATCATCATTGTAAGTTAACATAGCATAAAGTCATTTTTGTCGAAGTCTAACCCTCCGTAGGACGAAGGTCACCGCATGAAGAACTTTAACTCGAAGCTTTTCCAGGAGCTCAAGACTTTCACCTCTGCAACCCGTCTCTTGATCACCGGAACACCTTTGCAAAACAATCTTAAAGAACTTTGGTCTCTTCTAAACTTCCTCCTCCCCAACATCTTCACCGATTGGGAAGCCTTCGACACTTGGTTCGACTTCAGCGATCTCCAAGATGAGGTAGGCACCGAGCAGTTCATCACCGACTCTGAGAAGCACGAAATCATCAAGAAGATCCACGTAGTGCTCCAACCGCTTCTTTTGCGTCGTGTAAAGGCTGATGTTGCTGCATATCTTCCAAAGAAAAGAGAGTATATTCTTTACGCCCCAATGACTAAGGAACAAACTGATCTTTACAAGACGATCAATGACAAAAGTGTCGACACGCGGGAATATCTTCAAAATAAGGTCCTCGAACGTCTTACGAAGGAAGAAGAACTTGCTGCCCCTCAACGGCCTACCAGATCGTCAAGCCGCATTAAAGTCAAAGCCGAAGAAGAGCCCGAACCCAAACCCAAGATCGCTAGAAAGTCCTCAAAGACCGCCCTAGCCATACGCGAAGCCCCCAAGAAAATGGAATCTGCTAAACTGTCACCTTCATCCGTTCCCAAAAATGCATTCGCCATGCTCATGGGGACCAAAACCACCTGCTTCTCCTCTCGTACTGGCTTTCCTAAACCCGATCCATCCGCTCGCTCTGTGTCTACAAAACGGAAGGCAGCTCCGGTTGAGAAAGTCGTGGAAACTAAGAGTGTTAGGTCGAGCAGGACATCGACGCCAGCAAGTGCGAGATCACAGTCAAGATTGCGGAGAGGGGCTGTGGTGTATAAGGAGAGTGAGATTGACGATGATGCGTTGAGTGATGATGAATTTGAGACTAAGTTGGCGGAGGAGATGCAAGAGAAGGAAATCAAAGAGATAGAGGAAGTTAGAGGAGAGGACTTCGAGTTTGCTAAGACATTAGAGATGGCGAGTAAGTTTTTGATACCCTGTGATGTGTGCTACTGAACATGACTGACATGATATAACAGAGAAAGAAATTGCCAACAAGAAACTGGGAAACCCAATCATGCAACTACGCCTTGTCTGCAACAGCCCCCATAACTTCTACTATCCCTGGAACCACGATCAATCCCCCGACGAAACCGTCGTCACTGTCTCCGGCAAAATGCTTTTCCTTGACCGCCTCCTTCCCGTCCTCTTCAAAGATAACCACAAAGTCCTTATCTTCTCCCAATTCAAAACGCAACTGAATCTCCTTGAAGATTATTGTGCTCTGCGCTCTTGGGAGTTCTGTAGGCTTGATGGTGGCGTCTCGCAGATGGATAGACGGAGGATGATTGCGGATTTTAACACAAGGAAAGAGTTGAGGATTTTCTTGTTGTCGACGAGGGCGGGTGGCCAGGGGATTAATTTGATGGCAGCGGATACGGTGATTTTGTTTGATTCAGATTGGAATCCGCAGCAAGATTTGCAAGCGCAAGATCGTGCGCATCGTATTGGGCAGAAAAATCCCGTAATTGTTTTTCGCCTTGCGACCAAGGGCACTGTCGAAGAAACCCTCCTTAACTCTGCCAATGCCAAAAGGCGCCTAGAGAAACTCGTTATCAAGAAGGGGAATCTAAAGACGTTAACAGCCAGTGTTGCAGGAAATCTGAATGATCAATTAGATAAGGAGGTTTTGAGGGCATTACTGTTGAAAGATGGGAAAGTGTTTGAGGGGTCGGGGGGTGAGGAGGTTTTGACGGATAAGGAAGTGGAGGCGTTGTGCGATCGAAGTGATGAGGCTTATGAGAATGCGGCAAAAGGTGCTGGGAATGCGGCGGCATTTACGGTAGTGGAGACTGGGGTGGATGGCATCAAGCAATTAGGTTAGATTAGAAGATATACTTTCACCGGTTTTCATTATATTAATTACTATGTAAACAATAATTTAGACTTTCTTTTTCTGTTTATTGACTGAAATCAACGTGCAGTAGTCAAATCTGGTAAGATTTGTTGAAAATTGTAAGTGGGAAATCGCGAATGCAAAAGCTGGTGTCACTATCAATTGAATCAGTTGCAGCAGGAACTGACTCGAAAGTCAAAACTTGAACAAGTTGTAATAACAACTCTTAGAAGATGCGAATAACTTTGGTGTAACACATCAATTGAAGACTACCCCTTTCGGGATAGTTGACAATTTCCTGAAACTAAAAAAAAACCAATCACAAGCCAAGGCGTGGTTTTCACCAAACTCTAACGGGATGAGAATATTAGAAGACAATAGAAAGAGAACATTCAAAGCAACTATTAACAGTCACAAGAGAGCAAGCAAGTTTTTTAAAGTGTCCATTGAAAGAGCAAAACTAAAAATCAAAGCTATATAGGCGCGATTTATATACAGGTTGGTGATCCAGAAAAGAATCCACCAGGGGTGCCAATCTATGTGAGGGCGATTTGTACTGACAGACAAAAGATATAGACAAGTTACTCTGTAAGGGGGTTAAATATACAGTAAGAGTGGAAAGAGCAAAACTGAAGATGGAAGAGCAAAACAAAAAGAAATCAAAGGACAGGAAAGGAAATCTTTGGGATGTATAGGACAGAAGCGGCAGCCAGATCTAAGGCTATGTACAGTGATGAGGCTGCCGCCGGGAGTGAAATGACAGGAGAGGAGATGTCATAACAAGAGACCGTGGGAAAGGCAGCGAACTGCTAGAGGGGTGATTGTCGAGTTTGGGGAGCAGACCAAATCAAACATCATCAAGAAAAGCTCTCATAAGCTCATAAGGGAGGAAAGTATCAGACTCTATCATGTCTCTCTCAAAAGGACATGAGTAAGGACCGGAAGCCCGGAGGGGGACTGTAAGAGACAAACTCAAGGAAAGAGCGAAGCCGTTTACAAACCGGAGTCCTCCTGCTTGTAGGAGGCATCGTCGTTATAGGCGTTCCACTCAGTGCAAAGGGGCTCGAGGACGGATTCGAGGTCGAACTGCTCCTTGACAGTGTCCATGGACTCAAGGAACTGGACCGAGAGACCGGAAGCAACGTGCCACGCGATGTGGCAGTGCATGACCCAGGCACCGGGGTTGTTGTTCTCAAAGGCAAGAACGATCCAGCCGTAGGCAGGAAGCATGGTGACATCGCGGCGGGTTGGGTTATCGAAGTTGAGCGAGGCCAAGTCGGTGGTAGTGTTAAAGGTGGTAGCGGAGTCAACAGTGCCGGAAGAACCAAGGATATAGAAGTCGTGACCATGAAGGTGCATGGGGTGGGGGACGGCGAGTTCGTTGTTGATAACCCAGTAAGACCAAGTCTGGTTGGCAGCGACCTCAAGAGCGTTTAAGCGGCTGGGGTAATCGGTGACATTGTCACGGAGATAGGCAAGAGTCGGGTAGCCCCAGGTGATGTTCATAGAAGAGCCAGAGACAGTCCAATAGACGCGGGAATCAACGTTTTTCCAGGTAGCGGTAGTATCGTCGATATCGAGAGAGTCGTTAAGCTCATCGGCGAAGTCCTCAGAAGGAACGGTAACAGAGACATAGGGGACAAATTCAATGATGTCGTCACAACCCTGATCAGAGGGGGCAGAGCCGGTGTCAGTGGGGTAGACCTCCTCGGCACCCTCATAGCGGAAGATGGAAGCTGGGTAGTCGACTTGAGCGGAACCGCAGAGGCCACTGCTGGGCCAGGTGACGTTGAACCAGTAGTTTCCGACATCCTGGTCAGCAGTGATCAGGACATCCATACGCTGACCGATACCGAGGAAGAGCTGGTCGGTGGAGTAGGGCTCAATGGGGACGAGATCAGTGGCAATGATGGTAAAGTTGTGCTGGTTGAGGGTGAGGATAAGCTCGGAGTCAACCGAAGGGTTCAGGAGACGGAGGCGATGGGTCTTGCCCTGAGTGAGGGTGACGACATCGTAAGCACCAGCGGTACCATCAGCAGAGATGGCAGTGCCGTTGAAGATGATGTTGTCGGGAGAAGGACCGACACCGGGAGAGGGGATGATGTACTCGGAGTAGACCTCCTCGGCAGTGGCATAGAGGTAATCAGAGATGGGGTATGGGCCAAGATCAATGTCATAGTTGGCAGTGGCGGGACCGTTGATGATCAGAGGTCCGAAGGCACCGTTACCGTACTGGGTAGAAAAGTGAGAGTGGTACCAGGTGGTACCGTACTGCTCAGCTCTGAACTTGTAAGTGTGGTTGTAGCCGGGAGGAGTAGGGCACTCAGTGATACCGTTGACACCGTCCATGATATTGTTGTTCTTCATCTGGATACCGTGCCAGTGGATGGAGGTACCGTTGGTGGTGAGGTTGTTAATCATGACGACCTCGATCTCATCACCCCAGTCGGCGTACAGAGTAGGACCTGTGAGTGTTAGTATGACTATGAGAAAGCAGGAGATGGTAAGTTAAGAGAAAGTAGGAAACTTACCAGGCCAGGTGCTGTTGACCAGCATGGAGAGAGACTTGGTGGTGCCGTCCAAGTTCAGGCCTTCAACCTCGTTGATGTAGAGGACGTAGGAGCGAGTAACGCCAGTATCGGGAACAGTCTCCATGTAATTTGTGGAGATGTCGAAGCCATCGTCAGTCCAGCAAGTGCGGTTGGAAGCAGTGTTGCAAGAAGTAGCACGCTTGAAGTTGTGGGGCTCAGAAACCAGGTTGGGAGTGGCAACCACGGCAGTGGCGGAGAGGGCAATACCCCCGACAGCAGTAGCGAAACCCTTCATAATTGATAGCAGGAGCAAGATGCTGTAAATATGAAGAGACAGGGCTATCTCTCTCCTTGTCAACTTTTCCCTTTAAGTATATGAGAGAACAAAGAGAGAGAATGAGAGAGAGAGAGAGAGAATGAGAGAGAGAGAGAGAATGAGAGATGAGGTTGATAGATGCTGATGATCTGGTGAGGAGAGAAGAATAAGAACTAATGAAGAAGTGAGATGTCTCGAGTCTTTATAGAAATCTGACGAGCATGAGATCGTGATAGATTTCTGACAGTAAACCATGCAGCCGTCTTTCCACTCCGCTCACGCCAAAGCCACCCCTTGCGTCCCAGATGTCGTCGTCGTCGTCAACCGCAAGTCCAAGCATCGACCCCAAGCCTACACCCAAGGTTCCTTGCTGCGGCCATTCGCTCTCGCCGCCCGCCTCTCTCTTGCCCAGATACTCTCTCATAGTCGGCAAGTCCCCGCTCGCTTAGTCCTGGTCAGCGTAGACCAACGCTGTGCCTGAGTATATGTTTGCTCTCGACTTGGACAGGTCTCTGCGCCCCGGATGCCCTGGTAGTCGACTTACACACTGGATACCACATATGTCATTGACCTGTGCGTGCAGAGCAGGGTTTCGCTTGATCGACCTCTCAGGGTGTCTTTAGGAAGATGTCAGCAGCACCCCCACCGTTGGCTCAAGTGAAGGTGTATTGGTTTTGGATGCATGGCGCCGTCCATGCTATCTGTGTTTGCTCCGGGGCTCGTGCAGGCTTGAGGGGGTGTGGGTATTATGCAGACCGTGGTGGCGGACGCTGGTAGCAAGGACATTGAAAATAAGTTTGCTAACAAAGGACACAGAATAGCCCTTGCGCGACAAGGCCGTCGCCAGCCTAGTGCTGTAGGGCGTGTAAATCGAGATTCGCTGGCTGAAGATGTAGACAATGGGGGTGTAATGGAGTTGCTGAGCGTGAAGGATGACCTACAAGGGGGCGTGTGCTTGGAGCCCTTGGGCCATGTCCTAGGCGAGAGAGACAAAGGAGTGCACTATCATGAGTGTGAGAAAAAGGGAAAACATTGTGTATGTCCACATCTTCACCGTCGAGCGACCAACTTGAAGCAAACATCTTGATGTAAGCAAAGGGAATAATACTTGAGTCCCTAAGCAAAGGGTTTAAAACATATCGTCTAGAATGTCTCTATGAATTCTCGGAAATCTGCGTGACGCTTGCGTCTTTGGGCGGCAGTAGTTGCTGACTTCTGCAGTACTTTGACTATTCTCTATTGTCTAGACGCCTGAGACATCACGTCGACCTATTCTCGTGGTCTACAGCAGGCTATTGAGAGAGAGCATTGTTCCTGGAACTACCAGAGCATCGCTGCTCGCCTCATAGTATTGGGTTCGGCATCCAAATGAGTATCATCACCGTCTTCATCTTCAGCTAGGGTTTTCCCAGTGGTAATGGAACCTTTGAAAGCCCATGTTTAGATACACAGGGAGAAGCTCAGGCCTGTCATTGAAATAGCCTATAGCTGTTTAGCGGTGGTAAGGGCTTGTTTTAGTTTTGTGCTTATAGATCTTTAGAACGCGATCAATGCTGAATTACGTGTAGGCAAGCATCTGAATGCTTATAGTAGGTTATTCTAGTTGTTATTAGTTAGTGTTTCAGAGCTTAATTTTCTGTAGACAGTATCCATTGAAATAAGCACTCGTTCCATGTGTTACTTCCGAAGTATAAATAAAGTGATATTGATGATTTACACACAGTAGGGTTATATGAACGAAATGACCCTAGACATTATCACCGCCTCCGATCGATATTCCGACCATGATGACAAAATACTTTTAATATTTGCAAACTATACAATAAGTAAACTAGTTTTCATTTGCAAAATTTGCCATCTAAAACCAATTACCTGCTGCAGCCTACACACCATTTGTGATCGCTGTTCACTGTTTATCTGCAGTTGGTATTCGGCACCTAAAACCTGCAGACTAAATGCTGGCAGATCGACTCGCCAACCAGTGTATCCGCCCATAATTTAGCAATTACCCAATGCTCTTTACTTAATACTGACTACTTCTACAGTGGCCCTGAGCCTTAGGCACTGACCTGAAATTTCCAGGTGTTTTGTCTGTTACAGATGGGCCCTTTGTGCTATTTGTGCACACTGCACTGGGCCCCGACTCTGGTTCTATCGTGAGAAATGGCTTATTGGGGCTAGATGTAAAGTGTATAGCGAGTTGATGGTTAGTCTATGCCCCTGGCGTTTAGTCGGTTGCGTTTCTCAATTTTCATGAAAATAGTTTTTCGCTTAAATAATCATTTGCTTCCAATATCAGGAACTTCTGAAAGTCAACCTTTCCTCATCATAATTGTGTTTATTGGTATACGTATGTTTAATTTCCCATTGTTGAGATATCATCACTATATTCCTTAGCCTCCGCACTTATACAGAATGTTTCTTCGGTGAGGAGTCTCCTGATTGCGGCTCACCACCATGGATAAACTTTCTAGCAAACTGGCGGACCGGAACTGCCTTCCCGCCAGGAACCACCGACGTCATTGTCGACTAACGGCAAGCCGAGTTAAGGACATCTGGCATTGAATTGCGAATTACTTGGGACTAGAAGCTATGT
The DNA here is from genome assembly GCA_023677585.1 of Meredithiella fracta. Taxonomy (NCBI): domain Eukaryota; kingdom Fungi; phylum Ascomycota; class Sordariomycetes; order Microascales; family Ceratocystidaceae; genus Meredithiella; species Meredithiella fracta. The sequence goes on from JAGXCV010000007.1 coordinate 754,597, forward strand.
CCAGTACTCTAAGCCGAGTCGCAAAGCTATCTCCCGTACCTCCACATAAGCCCACATAAGCCCCGTCAGTAAGATAAGAAACTACAATGTAAAGCAGACCAAGATCACCAAACCCGTTTCCCACACCTCCAAGTATTCATCACCACTACCCGCTACAAAACCGCGCCACGCACAAATCACGAGCACAAACCACCACCATCAGTGAATACCAGTCGCAAAAATGTGGCGTGCACCACATCGATTTCCCAATCTAGCGAGATACCCGCAAGCGAAACATGCAAAAAAAAAAGCACTACCCGCAACTTACTAGTGTACAGATCATTTTACTTATCTTTCGGCAGCGGTCCGTCGACTTGGAGCCGTGGCCAACAAATATTATGAAACTCGTGGACAAATGTAGACGCAGAGATGCGCCAATTCGGAAGGTGATAATGTCAACGGGTCGTCTCCTTGTAGAGCCGCGTCAATCTGTGGGCTGTGATACAGAGGGTTGTCATGGTGTACGAAAGTGGGATAACTGCGGGCCGGGAATCGAGTATCAATCGGCGGGGCAGTTATTTCTGAATTTCTTGATAGGAAAGGATTAGAGAAATAGAGTCACTAAAGAATATTTGATTTCAAGTGTATTTTTGAAACTTGGTCCGACGTCATTTCTAGAGTCATGGTCAAAGTCACCAATTAGAGCGCCAAGTCTTTGATTGTTCGTTGACTGATTTGACGATTGTTGGTAGTCTTTGATTGTGGCTTTGAAATATACATGCTATAATATTCACTAATTATCTAAAGCCAGGGATTACTATTTGTCTCCGTTTGCCAAAACATCAAAATTACCCCATCGTCACTGCCATCTCACCCTCATATTGCTTCCGCAGTATATTTACTCTCTTCCCGCTGTTTGTACATATGTAGTTGTTGTCCATATTTGCTTGGGCCTTAATTTTCTTGTCTATCAGACACACCATAATGACGTTTGCCTCTGTCCAGCGGCTCTGCATTGAGTTTTCCGGCAAGCAGCTGTTGTGGCGTGTAAATGCCAAGATGGTTCTAGTGATGACAGTAGTGAGTATTCATGCGATGAGGTTTGCCCAAAAGGGGGGCAGGCAAAGTGTGGCGTTGCTGGTGATTGCTTGATTGCTAGACAATGTGTCTGACGGTTGCGAGTTACAGGCTGACAAGTGTGAAGCATTTGGTGGGAAGAGGAGTGTCATGATATGGCGATACGGTTTATGATTACGGCAAGAAGGACACGAGGGATGAACGATATTGATGGAGGGAGATTATAGTGCTGATTGTTTGTGTGTCAGATATGTAGGACCTAGTTCCCATCTGCTGACAAACATCACGAGTATGACTAGACTTTAGTTCATATTTAGTGATGCCTTAATCTGATGTCTAAAAACACCCGAGACACCCTGGATATCTCCGATTTATCTTTTGCTTTCAGATTCCATAACACTTAATTTTTACTTCGCCGATTCTTGATATCCCCGCATAAGCTTACACCTACTCTCTTGCGTTTTTCTCCACTACACACTCCCACAGTACTTCTATTCTCGTCACAACACTAGTCACTCTCCAGGCATAACCCACTCTCGATTCACCTTTCCCATGTCCGTTCTTTGATCTTACGGAGATTCCATAGTCTATTTTCTATAGCAAACCCTATGCCACTACCCATGTTGTTCTTTTACTTCGTCTGTTTCCATCCGTCTGTCTTTCCATACAGAAAATCACACATCTCTATGGATCAAACTGCCGAAACCAGGCATCGTCTCACAAAAACTAGCGTTCCGGCAATTCGGGCTGCTGCATATACTATTCGCAGTATGATCGCCAGGCCCGGCCACTGAACAAATACAATCATTGGCTTGCTTGCAGAATCAGCATCTCCCAAGCTACTATTTTCGTCGTGAACATGGCTGGATTCTACAAATGGCGGAAATCCATTTAAGGCCTTGTATCGCGGAAGTCCACACAGAGCCCAAGACCCTATGTTCTAGAAGCCCATCGGGACCTCTGGGTGAAATGGTGACAAATGATTGTGACAAGAGAACATAAGTTCGAGACAAAAGAACCTTGACATTGATTAATTAATCAGTCCCGTGACCTCCGGTTGGCGAGACCTTTCTTTTTCCTCCTATTACTTCCTTTGCATCGTATTGAAGTCAGCTTGTAACTCTCCGTCAGCTCGCCAGACGACCAATGGTCATGATATCGCCCGATAACATACTGTATCCTAGCCCCCTCTGGGCGCTTCTCTACATACACGCCTCTAGATTATTATTCTTTGCTATCATCCCGAAACTTCCTCAAATTACTACTATTCATGAGATCAAATCTCCTGATATCTCCATCGTAACAGAACTCTAAGACGTCACGGGCGTGAACCCGCATATATGTGATCACATCGATATGCGCTATTGGCGCCTAGCTGGCCCAATCCGTACCTGACTTTCGAATTATTGAATCCTAGAGATCACTGTTAGGTAACCGGATATATCATTGGACGGAGCTTTTAATCCCCGCTTCCTTCCATTGCGGGCTCCATCCCGTCGTCCACCATATATCCGAATATGAGGATTTTGGCAGTAGACAAGGACCGATGTTCGACGGAGATGGAGGAAGCAGTTATGTGGAGTAGTTGAGAGGAGTGTTTGGGAGAAGTACTGTAAAGCGAAAGGCGTGGGTGGTAGATTTGGAAAGATATTCTGTGACGCTTTCCGCATTTAAAGATAGGTTGGTGATTAAATTTGACGAGGCGTAGGTCAGCGATAGAGGTTGTTGTCGTGAAATATGTCCAGCGATGACATTCGTAATGAGAACTCTGATCGAATCCCGAGCTAAAGTCGCTTTTAGTGGTCACCAACTTGTCTAGTATAATCTTTATTTAGCTTAGGTTTACATAGACCATCAAATAATAGTGTCCATCCCATCTAGCTCGTATTAATATCTTAGTACCTAGTCTCGAAATTAATTTACTACCTCCTCATCCGAAAGTACGACCAACCATTTCCTTCCAACTCTTCGATCTCTAAGCTTCCCTTTCTTGACAACTTCAAGCAAACATATCCCCTACTCCTCTTTGCCCCGTGGCCATTGCCTTCCATCGTAAGCAAACATCTATCCCACCCTGTCCTTTAATGCCTAAAACTGGCTTCTGCTCTTCACTGAAATAACAAATTTCTTAGACAATGATCAACGCTGATTTTGAAAAATTCTGGGTTTATTGGATTTTTGTTGCAGGAAATGCCACAAATTGCCATTGCGGTGCCGCGGGACTTGAGGGTTTGCCGAGCGTTGGGGAGGGCCGGCGGAGAAGGTATGAGTATCGTAGAGGAGCAGATGCTGATGGAAATAGACTAATCGGGTAAGCGGAGGAATGTAAAAACCGTGTAAGTGATTTAGGGTTGTAGATTAGGGTACGATCATATTGATGAACTACCATATCTCCAACATTGTCAATACACAAGTTTCACGGATGTTCAACCTCGCTAAACTAGTGGCAAGATCCAAGACAAATGCAAAATCAACCATGTGATTTTGATCATCTGCTTCTCCCATCTGTAACATCCCCATGGCCTCCCATCTCCATCAACCCTTCTGCACTTAGGCCCAAAGTATCCCTCAGCACCCAGTCTTTGATCACTTATACCTAATGACCTCCTAGTCAACGAGGATGATACCAAAATTTACATGGATCACATTGAAGCAAACATGGAGACTATATACGGCGGATGGCATGCCGGGTGGTTAGGGCATTGGAGATTGGCGAGGGAATCTCCGGGTAGAGGCGGGTAGGCTGAAGGGATTTGAAGAGAATAGGCAAGACGAGAAGAGTTTTGTATCAGGATATAACGAAGGTAACATATCAAGTTCATGATTTCATGGATTTGGCGAACGAGATGCTATTTCTAGATGTTGTCGTAGACGCCGCAAAGGTGCTTTGTTTTTCTGCATTTTGACGCATAGACGCTAATAGTCGCTTTAGAAGTAATTATCCACGATCCACAGTGACGTCTATTTATTCAAAAGTCAAATCCACAGCGGTTATAGCGTAACCATAAGATCGTCCTATAGTGGATTTCTCATCCAATCTATACACCACTGCAACAAAAATCCCGGAGCCCCGATAGGAACCTTTGATACACGGTATCCACCCAACGTAGCGACGGCCCAGATATGGCATTCTTGGTCATCCGTGGTACCGGGCGTGTCTGAGGGTAATTATTAGGCAGAAACATAGAAGCGGCAGGTATAGAGCCTGGCATCGTGAGAATGGAGAGGGTCGATGGGCACGGGGTTTGCTTTCTGTGTTTGAGAGCGGAGTGCTAGTGTTTGCTAGAATCAGCTGTCAGTGAACTGATGGTGATGGGTGAGAAACCAGTGTGCTATTTTTGGGGAGGGCGGATATGTGGAGGCAATGGTCAGGACTGGTTAGGTAAGGAGTGGTGATATTGAAAGTCTGAGTATGATATGAGAAGGGCATGAAGGTAACTGATGAATATTAGGACTCATGGGCTGTCATAATTATCAAAGGGACCCCGTATGATTGCCTGCAATACAACATATTGACATCGCAAAAACTCCTAAAAACACGGCAAGCAAACAATTAACCCAAGTCAAGTTTTCTCTCCCCAGCGGTGAAGTCATACAGCAAAAAGGACCTCGCTATCACACCCTAATCACAAACACACAAATCTCCATATTCTCCATAATAATCCTCCCCCGCCGATCTTTCATCCGGCCCTAAAACTCCCTAACCCGTTACGCCTCATCCATCCCCGCAGCTGACGACTCCCATCACTGACCCTTCTACAAAATTCCTGATTGTGGAAATTCATGTCATTAGCCAACTCTCCTCTTAGTACACATATGAGCATCAGGAGAATCGGCAAAAAGAAATGAACCAATCACAATATGCCTTGACGGATAAACATTGAAGACCTGATGGTGTGCAGTTGGCACCAACAGCTAGTCAGGAACCCGGGAGACAAAGGGTCAAAGGGAGTCTTTGGTGATGTTGAGATATTTGAGAATGGAGCGTAATTCGTCAGCCATGAGGTCTGAAGCTAGGCTGTAGAACCCAAGGGCGGCAATGAGGGTATCACCGAACATATTTGTGAGAGTCTATCTTGGTATTGGGGGCTTGTGATTCTGTACGGATTCTCGTATCGAGACATGTTTTCAAATCCGATTGCCAATTCGGACCGTTGGTAGCGTTCTTGTGGTCATCGCTAACTTCGTGATATCGACTCTAAATCTGCAAGTCAAATTGTGTCCACATTATTCTGACGCAAGGGGCTTTCTTGGTTTACTGAGCCGCTGGAGCAAGCCATAGTTCTCATCAGGCGGATTTTACCTTTTGAGTATGTATTTTCATGTTTGGTAAAAGGAATGGCTTAGACGAAGGGAGATCAGGTTGGTGCTAGGGAGACTCCATAGTCGTACTTCATGATAGTGGCCGCAAATCTCGTCAAGAAATTTAAATTATCCCACAAAATTCCTCAATTTTCTGTAGTCAAATCACACCTTCACAAATTCATCACAAAAACGTCGTAAGCCTTTCCATCACCCAAAATAGTACTTCATCTGCACAATCCTCCTCAAACCCAATCCGCTGCCCCACCCATAGAAAATTTTCGATCAAAATGCCGGCCGCAAGCCTAGTCTACCGGCTCTCTTACGACACCCATATCCACAGCCCCATATCCCTTCTCGCCATCCTCCTCACCACCAGTGATAGTCGCCGCAACTCACCACCCGTCTGCATATCGTGCCTGGCTGAGCCATCCTGACGGCTCTGTAAATCTCTTGGAGGGTGTGCGGTAAATCACTTCCTGAGATGGTTAGATTTAGACGACAGGGCTGGGCAGCTTGGTGGTGTCTTCAGTTCATGAGGGTATTTGACAATGACTAGGAAGGCCCGTAACAGAACCAGAGGGCTTTAATTAGGATTGGAGATGTAGAGGAAAAATAACCTGAGAAACCAAAGAAGCAAATACGACATGGAATGAAAAGAAGACTAGCAAAAGCGATAATCCCTTGCAGTCAATGATGGGGAAAGCTTGTCCATGCAGGATGCTAGAGGTAAGCTGGGAAGATATTGCCGTCTGATGATTCCTGAATATGCAGTGATTACTGAGGAATGTGTTAGCGAGTCTCACAATGTTTAACCGACTCGGAAACCGAGAGAACTTAATTAGTCGTAGATGTTACAGTATGGTGAGCTAGACAAACTGAGTGGTCTCCCAACTTGGCGCATAACAATGATAATTGCCCATCACAACATTGCGCCATTGTGTTCGTGATTGACTAGTTCCTAAGTAGCTCGTATTGTCGCTCCAAGATATCACTTAGATTGACAAGTCAACATCAACAGTCTCCTTTCTATCCAAACAGTTCTTTCCTTCCACCATCCGTTCCGCTCTAGTCTTTCTGTCCTCCTTATACACACCTACAACCCTAGCTCATAACCCCATACCAGTCTCCCCCAAGATTCCCCATCCATGCACAGATTACGTGGCTCTCTGTAAGTCTCATCCCGTTTAGTAACGACACGCCCGGCTAGGGCTTCCCAATCTCAACTTAATCAGTCGAGTGACAGTCTGAGTTGACGTTTGCTTAATCAGTTAGTCGACATTGGTGCTGGACAACAGACAAACTGACAAGAAAAGTCCTTTTAAAGGACCCTGAAGCAAACTTGCTGGGAGCCCTGAAGCTGTTACCTAGACTCGTTTCAATCATCAGGGCGTTCTGCCCTGCAGAAGGCTATGGGTCAGTAGAGTTAGTGAAGCCTCCGATGGCAACTGTCAATGACACCACTCAACTATACATTAATTTGCCGTCAAAGACACTGCCAACCCTCGAATTTTGAAAACCTTGAATATCTGTGTAAATATCCCTTTCCGTCCCAGAGTCACCTCCACCCTTTCCCTCCAATCACCATCCCTCCGCCAAATCACGCGCCCGCAATAACCCACCGATCCGCAACCGCTTCCAGATCTCTGGAATCAACTTCCTATTCCTGCCTAAGAGCATTTCCTCGCCCTCTACGCTCTACCGTTTCAGAAGCCCAGCATACTAACGCTTGGGAACACTTGCAACTTACTGATCGTTGCACTGATCGCCTTTCATCTTTCTCAGGTTAGGTTTTCCACTGAATTCACTGCTGTGCCCAGTGTGCCACTGACGAACCGCGTAATAGGAGACCTGTTCAATCTTACTGAGCTAAGAGATCACTAACACTCGGTAGAATATTGGCGGCCAGTCCGCGCACACCCGCCTTTACACCCTCTCAAAGCTTCTGGTACGATACGATGTACCCGTTCACCCTCCTGGCTCTACAGTAACACGTAACGTATCTACCAACCGTCTCGTCATTTTTCTTTGGCACCTGGATACCTAGTGGCCTCGGCGATACTACGCCGAGTTGGTGGATTTGAAGTTCTGAAGGGCGTGGTACTCACTGGAGGTTGACTAACCAACTACTGGCCAATGACGATAGTGCGCGTTCACTATGTAGTCGGCGAGCTCACTGCCAGACTTCAGCTTGAGTAGGAAGTAGGGATTTGCCGTCACAAGGATGACTATGTGGGCCTGCAGAGAGAAACTGCCGTATAAGGTTACAAATAGCATTATACGGAGTAGCAGTTGTTTCTTCGCAGCAGGGTATATTCGCAGAGTTTGCTGAGCCTTCATCTGGTAGGATGTTTATGCGTATTTTCATCGCCTTCTATTCCCTCTCTATAGCTTCCTTCTAATCACTGGGCATGCCCTACAGACTCAGGAACCAGCCAATCATCTGCTCAGGAAATATCTCCGACGCAGGTCCCCGATTGTGACTGCTGATGGACTCTATTCAGGATGCATGGGAGACGATTGCAGCAAGTTTAAACGTTACAACAAAGCCACAGAGATGCTGACACGACATAGCGTGCAGTGCATCGGCCCTCCACTACATACGTAACTAGATGACAGCAATACAACTCACGGACAATTGTTAGGCTTCTGGATAGAGTTGTATGGTTGTATTCGCACGCGGAGGAAGGGAGGGATGGTACGTAAGTATGGTATAACGACTCGTGATATAGGTGCGGCCTTGGAGGGTAGTCAAATGGAGTTTTTCATGACTGCTAAAATGGTATCTATATTGAAGTCAATACTATGAGTGGATCAAAAGCGAGCATATACAATGGTTTGTTATACAACAAAAACGTAATTGGGACGTCATAATTGGCACATCGTTGAAATCCTCACCAGGGCCAGTGAGACTTTCTCCTCATCATTTTCCTTTAATCTTTTTGGCACAAAATGGTTGACACACTCAGCCACGACTTCATTGGAAACCAGCCACAAATTATTGGCCAGAATTCGTCACCTTATTTTCGTTAAAATGTCTAAGTTCCTAAGGGCACTTGGTCAGAGCGCTGAGTCAGAGCTGGGGTCGTGTTTCTGCTACGAGTAAAGCGAGAGTCTAGAGATCCTGAGGATTAAAAGAAGAGAGATGGTGTATACTGATTATCTTTAAGTGACATGTAATATTGCGGCACAAGGACGTACAGATTTCAGGTTAATGAAGTGCACAATAGATACGTAGCCAAGAGACATCGTGCAGGAACTCTGCATATGATGCTGGGTACAATCAGACCATGGCATTGACATTGAAATTGCATTGATCAATCTCTAGTACGAAGCTCGTACATCTTTTGTCAGTAGTCAACATCAACACACGTGTGGCAACAATTTTGTGGCTTACTATAACAGTTAGCCTTCATCACACACATGTTTGCTTCCAATTCCAACTCACTAATAACCCTCAAACATTCTCAATATGCTCCCTCCCCAAGTCATGAAGCCTCATCATCCACCAAGCTCACCATGAAACTTCCCAACCCTCTCCATCTCGTCTCTCACCATGACCCATGACCCGCATCTCCCGTGATCTGCCGGTGTGTACTCGTCATCTTCATTTCCCTACACGGTAAAACGCCTCTCTTCCCACTTTTCTCCTCTAGACCCTAAATAATATTGCCCAAAAGAGACATCTTTTATAGGCGGAGGGCAATTGGAAAATTCCCCAAGTACCCATCGATATCCAAGCGAGCACAACCAAGAACAAAGTCCAATAAAAATAAACCAACAAAAAATAACATCAAAGCTCACAATGACCTCCGATGCTCCGTTCCCTCGCTCGAAAATCGTAAGCATCAAGGCAACTTTTCACTATCGTATAATGTTTCCAGATTAGTCAATCCGCCCTCGTTTGTCCCTCCCCTATCCGCCCAATTGCCGTCTTGTTCGTCAAGTCACTAAATTCCAACCCAGTCCACTATTTTGCAACCTTCAGCACCCCGGACCAGCAGGAACGCCCAAACATAAACGGATGCTATTATTGGTGCACTGGCGAGGCATCTTCACCGCCACCAGCCAATGGGCTGCGAGGTAATAGTCTGACATTGCGCTATTATGCGTCGGTCATGTCGAGCCTTCCCGCAATTGGAACGACTCGGCGATTGACGGTACTCTGTGATCTCAGCTCAAGGTATCCGACCTTCTCTTCTCTTGTCTCGGTGACGAGACTTGATAGTGCCTGTCACAGCAAGCTTGTTACCGCATGATGATTACCGTCTAGTCTTTGGACTTTTCTGGTCATTTTGCTTCGTAACGGCGGACAGGGCATAATGATTTTTCATCTGCGGGTCAGAGCTTGTCTAGTGTCTCGTTGATGTGCCCGAGAAGAGGGAGACAATATCAGGTCCAAGCTTGCATCGATCTTCCCGGAACATATTGTTTTGAGGGTTATTTTAGGGTTGTATAGTAGTAGTTTCCTTCAAGTCATGACAGCAACAATGTATGTTTGCGAACGTCAAACTACATTGTCATCTCAATTTTAACGACTTCGGCCGCATTCACAGAACCTACTACCATCTTACCACCATCACATTTCGCCAAATGTATTCCTTTTCGCTCAGCCATAGTTATGCCATGAACTCTACCTTCGTATCCGTTACCCACTCGTTAGACAGGCCAATATTCCCAAATATTTGCTACATTCTTCCTATCTCTTTCTGCACTTACTCGCCGCCACACTCAAGAACCCAAGCCCATCCCAATCCCCCGCCAGTTCTCGTGACGCCTCCATCCATCCTAAATCGTCAATGTTTCCCTTACCCGTCATCTCGCCAGTTTAATATTGCCCTCCCGGACGCGTACGTTAGAAGGCTTGTCTAGAGTATCGGCGGAGAATATGGTGAGTCTTTACACTACAGATCCTTTCTACCACTACTGACCAGCCGACTCTCTGTTGCTTTTCTGTATATACGCCCCACCCTGGCTTGAAATATCAAGACCCTGGTCGACAAGAGATACAGACACACCCAAGAAAAGTAAGCCTGAGCTCCACGATCCCTTGTCTATTGTTCGTTTACTAAATTAACCCCAGATTTGTATATAGAGAAAATATCACGATTTTTGACCTGACTGCTAGTGACACACCCTTAGAGGGCGGTCCTACGGAAGACTTCGCCCAATGGGTGTCGTCATCTATAAGATGAATATATCTATTTTCTTTCTGGGGTTACTTTGAGGTTGGGGTAGTCTGGAGACTACAGAGAGGGAAGCAGTTTGGAGTATCAAGCAACAGTTCTTGAGTTACTACTATTCTTCCTTATCTCCATAAAAGGAATGCCAGCACTTGACCACTCACCTGAATCGCCGTTTCTGTATTCAATGCCTGTATAATCATCATCCTTCCCTCATCCTTCCATCTCTTTGCCGTTGTCTTTCCATCCAGCATTCGAGTTCCAATATCTCGCCCAGTCGCTATGACCTCGCAGCCCAAACTACCCAAAGGGCTATTTTACGTACTCTCCCGACTCCAATCACCATTCCATCCGCCTTCTAGACTCCCCCAAACCTGCCGTTGATGTGACCACCCCCAGACCTTTCCATTTTCAGTGAAGCCAAGCTCTCTACAGGAGTCAAAGGACGCTAGATGGAACGATATACACTCGCCTCCCAAGTAACTTTGGAGCCTTCCCAAAGCTAAGAACCCGAGGATAGTCGCTATTGTTGACTCATATCTGTTGATTCTATTCCCGTTCGCCCGATGTTTCTTAATTACGTACATCACCATATCCTCACACATCAGCTGCTGATATATTAAACCGATATTTTGACACCTTTGTTCCGACGTCACTGCTTTCCCGTCAATTCCCCTCCCTTCTGACCGTCAGCTCATTTCACAAATACCAAACACTCGACAGCCGCCAAACCATACCCCCAATAACCATCGCTAACTACCACCTCACAGACTCTTCCCACCCCGCAGTCGTCATCAGCCCATCTCGCTTACCGCCTACCAAACACTTCTGTAAATATCCCCAAGCTAGACATAACTCTAAGCCCTCATTGCTACTGCTAGCCAATCCATCACCCAAGTTGTCCGCCTACAGACAGACGCTCGCCAACTTATCCACCAAGTCTCTCGGCTGTTGTTTCCTAGAGGCCTCTAGCGTCTGTGGTTACTTGATACCTAGTGGGTTGAAAAACTAGAGGGTCTAGATAGGTAAACGAGCTAGAAGTGTGTGCCTTCCATATTCTGTAGTGTGGGATTATCAAAGTGCCCCACAGGTTTTTTGGATCAAGAGGAAGAGAGTTTGCTTTAGTTCATTTGCATTCGCTCCTAGTGGGTTTGGAGACAGATACGATGTCTAGGCGGCCAGTAGGGGCCGTAGTCATCTGCACAGAAGCCGGGAGACTTGCGGATGGGAAGGGGGTGAAGACACTAGTGAGATGGTTGCTCTCGGTATATGGGGATCAATATTGTACACATCGAGCAAACACAAGTCACCGCCCCCACTTCTGTTATCCCTATTACATTCCAAATATGTATAGGTCGTTCAGAAGCCTGAGAAGCGAGTGCCAAGTTCACGATATTACGAAACCGGCATTGATACGGCAACGAGAGGAGTCTCTGGGTACTGTTATTGACGTAACATCGTGACTTGGGAGCTCTTTTGTGGGTATTAGAAGGTATCTACGGTTCTTGTGTCTAGAACGGAATCTATGTTGCGTGATAAGTGACAGCAGGCTCTAATGGTGAGCCAGATGGAGTATATCCGTGTAGGTGGCTAGAGAAGGAGATATTTTGCTGGGGTTAAAGCATTACTGGTGTTCATTAAGGTGAGTCCTTGTGGTAATGGGCTTGAAGAGTCGGGGATAATCGAGAATGACGAGTTGTATGCCTAGAATCAAGCATATGGTGCAGGCTTCAGGAGACGAGACCCTCAAACATGAACTTACAAGTTAATTGACAGTAACTTCTCCGTATCACTCGGAACATTGACGGCTGCGCGAACGTGATTGTCAGCTGCAAGCATCGAGGATTATTTATGCATTTATTCAACAAATAGCCGCTGACCGCCGATCACCTTCTAGAAAGCCCACGACCCCTTAGATCACAGCCTTCACTTTGTCACCCATCGCTATTTTTAGCATCAGATAACTAACCGACAAACATCTTGGACAACTTGCTACACACATCAGTCTATTTCACAACCTCCCAAACAGCTACTCAAGCCTCCAAACTGTCTTGATAATCTACACCTATACGGCATTATCTACAACCCGTAGGCTAGCCTTCCACCACAGCCCTCAAAAACACCACCAAAGACCCAGTAAACATCACGAATTTTCCCTCTATTATTGTTTGGAAATATCTCAGAATCTTCCGAAACATGGACAATAAAACCTATAGGGCCTTCGACATGTAATCGAAACTACAGATCCGTTTGAGATATCTGTGAAAATCACTTGAGATCTTCGATCGGAATACTGGATACGGATGAAAGAGACGGTATAAGGAGGGCACACGGACTTTGGGGTTCGAGGGTCCTTGGGGGTCTGGAGGGTTTACGTATGCAGAGGCTGGGTGATATATATATTGTGTATGAAAGATATGAGTTCAAGAGGGTAGCATGAGTGGTGATGTTTGCATGTTTGTCGATATTCTGGTGAACAGAAAGGAAGAATCCCACGTGAACCCTTCTGGATCCTCCAATAGTAATTCTTCTCACTCTCTCCATTGCAAACAACTGTATCCTCTTCACCAACTATCCCCAGAGCAAACCACATCCCGTCCCTGGCGATCCCCAACCCACCTCACCATCTACTACTCCCACTAAACTCCCCAGTCATCCGCGTCGATCACCTCCGAATCCAGCAACCATGGGCACCAGCCAACCCTATGCTCTATTTCCGCCCGCCACATCGCATCGCCGGCTGAGGCCCTGCCTTCTCTGCTCAGGCTTCGCTTCATAATCTTTGTTTAATAGTGTTTGGGGGTTTGCCTATTCGAGGTCCTGGGAGCACTTGGAACCGGCGAAAGGTCCCGTGGGGGATATTGAGAGTGGTAAATGGATGTGATATGATTTTAGTTAGCAATATCCGCGGAAGGTTTAGTCGGTGTTGGGCATGTCGTTTTGGTGTATATCATAAGATATTTACAGGTGGATGAATGTCATTAGATTTCAAGGGTGGTCGTTTGTACAGATTGAGGGCGTACAGTTGGTGGTATTAGGAATCGATATCACGAGCTAGGGTTGCCCTACGCTTTGATCGTCAATATTTGGTTGTTTCAACCCTCAGAGTTTTCTGGAGAGAAGAGAGATTATTAGAGTAGGCTTTATCTTGAAGCAGTCTAGTCCATAACTATGAAGCTTTTTAACCATATCAATGGATATATTTTGTCTTTTAGCGCTAGAACACTCCGTAGATACTTAACGACACATAATACTAAACCTTGATGTGCTGGGCTGTTTAGGACGAGACACAAGGCCCTAGTCGTGATCTGCTGTCAAGATGATGGCAAATCTCGAGCATCACTTTCCGCTTTGAATCAACACAATATATCAAACCCTAAAATTAATACTAGCATAAATACTCATATCTCATCACCCTGTGTCCTATCACCACAGCCACTAATGACGCGGTCTGTATCAGATACTCTAATCTAGTAATCCCCGTGTAAATATTCCACGTCGTCAATACGGCGAATACCACCCACTATTTCTCTCTCTAATTCCGTACTCCCTCCGCGTCCCCGTCGCAGCCGCCCGATGTATCCACGGCACATCTCCACCGTCACATCCACTCCGTTCACTCTCCTCCATCTCCTTTAGCCTCCCGGAATCAACACCCCCCCCCTGCCCTCACTCAGGCCAAACCTCATCCACAGAGCCCACGCCATGACCCTTCAGCACCTGTAGGGCCGCGTACACAGTTCTCACAGCGTAGCATCGGGCGACAGATGCCTTGTTTTCATGCTCGATGTCACGGCGCGGAGACTTAACGCAGCCGGGCCTTAAACCTTGGGTGCAATACAGAGCCTGATATTACTCGCGATATTTGATTTGACCGATGATAAAGCATGCAACTGCAGACGAGAAGCACCGTTGGAATTAGTGGGAACAAAGCCAAGATGAGATACGGTGTGGTCGTTGTGCTGATGGGAGGGACTAGTGGCGACACTATCACGGTTAGAGGTGTTAAACTTATTTCCTTCAGGATCGGGGCATCGATCTTGTCATCGTACTTTTGGCAAGCAAAAGGTGGTTGATGCTCGTATATCCTGTAGTAGAACGTCTATGTCTTCTACATGGAAGGAAAAGGTGCTCTGTTGTGATGATTCTGGCTGGCAAGCTGGTGGTAAAAAGCTAATGTATTGTTAGTGAGTATCAAGTATCCTGACTCTTTGCTATCATAGTTCTAGTTTCAGTGATGGAGTTATCTCTTGAATATTTTCACCTCTTATTTTTATAATTCGCTTCTACTGTTTGTTTGACAACTATCTCTCAATGACGCACTCAGCCCTCAGTTGGTATATACTGAAATGAATCATGCGTGAATTTTAAACCCTCTGCCTTCAAATGCCGAAAGTCATCTCCCGCCATCCCCTCGTCTCAGGTCCACCGGCGCTTCCTCCTAGCTGCATACGCAACCCCCTTTCCCGGAAACCTTACTACCCACCCTACATGGTCCACCGTCCCCTCGCATACCGATCATCTCATAAATTATACATATTGGCTATCTCTTTAACTTCACACCCGTCCACCCACCAGCCAGTCCAAGCACCCAGCCTCCAGCTCTCTGGTCGGGTATCCGGGCGTCTTTGCCGAGTATTCCTATCGGGCAAGATGAGCCGTGAGGTCCCCGAGAGTACTAGTCGTGGCAATGGGAAGCGTGGTCATAGACAGGCAGGCTACGTAACGTCGTGAGCTCCCAGTGTGGTGATCATGGCGCCTCATGGACTATCTAGGTACCGAGGTGTCGTGGCTTGGTGGTGGGGGCGGACAAGTAAGCAGAGGGGTAATCTCCCGAGATCCTCGCCACATGGAAAATGTCTGTCCGTTCTGGTACCTAGCATGGAAGTATACAAAGAAGCAAACAATACAATCCTATAGACAAAGGTCCCTCCATAGAACCATCAAACTTGCCACAGCCATTATGATAATGGCTCGCTAGGTAGTGAATGCTCGTGAGGGTTGTATCCTAGAGGGTTTCCCGTAGTCATTGGCGATATCAGTTTAATGAGGGTAATGACAATTGCGTGTTATGCGGGTATCATCAAGAGGTGTATTTATCGTATTGTGATCAAGGGTGGGTGTAATCAAAGGTGACGAAAACATAAGTGATTGATTGTGACCACGAACACCGGCAGGCAAACAAGTTCATCTCACATTGGACCGTTGCAAAGCCACTGATGAATATTGGAGTAGCCATGACGGTGCACGATGAATAAACTCGATAAGGGACTCGCAAACTCATAGTATGCTTATGTATGTTTTCCTCCGATTATTTACTTTTAATTTGTTAGCGTTGATATCTCTTTTCTTCAATTCCCAACTGTCCCGATGCATTATGTCACCGCCTTCCTAACCTCCCTCCTTGCGTTTTCACTACAACTTCCATGATTGGGTTCTGACAGAATCTTGACATCTCTTCTCCAGATTTCCTCCAATCTTTAATATATTTGACATACTGAAAGAAGCTTCCACAGCGGTCACTAGTCATTCTCCGCCGCATGTCGTTGTCGATAAGGATTTACAGTTGCACGTTGGATTCCGGACAATGCAGATTCTTGTCTGATGAAAACGGAAGGTAAGAGCAGGATCTTCATTCACCCAGTGTTGGGATTGTCCTTGGTGGCAGCATCCGGTCATGTGATTTTTTTATTGGAAAGGGTTATTATTGACTTAAATAGGGTATACTGCCTCATCATCTGCCAAGCTGCGGTAAAGCCCTGTGGTCATGTGCTTGTGATCCGTACTATTAGCACTGATTCAATCGCCACAACAACCGCTTTTCGTGACCTTGACTCTATGACTATGTTCGCCTATGCAGCTTGTGAGTTTGAGTACGATCTGATGTAGATCCTGCCGATTGATCTTTCCAATTCTAGATTAATCGCTTCTCACGAACCAAGCACTTCACCATACATTACTGATCACTGCATCTCACCATATTCTCGATGCACCTAGCACTACTCTGTCGGTGAGTGCACATTCCCGCAAAGACTATGGCCATCTCAACTGCACACATATTGCCCAATGCTCACACTCAGCGTTCCATTTCTCCTGTCAAACAACAGAAATCTGCACAATTCGCCTCCCCTATCGGTTCCAGATCAATCCAACCCAATCACTCCATGAAATCTCTACCCTCTTGCATCCTCCCTAGATCATCATCTGCCCATCGTCCGAAGGTTGGCTGGCCATCCATATGCATTTTTGTTTGCTTACCAATCACTGCATCCCCAATACCAACTACTCCCCAGCATTCCGCCCGCCAGTCTGTTGCCTCCTTACTTGCTCTCTTAGATTACCCTGATCCCCGTTGAACGCCCAACTACATATCAACGTGCTGTTATAATTGGCAAATCACCTCAGCGGAACTTTACAAAGCGTCTTGCATATGCCCCAGTATCAAATTTATTTTTTTGCCACACCGTTACTTCCCGTGCAGATTCGGACTCGCCCATTTTCACTGACGGCCGGCGTGGCGTATGCGGGGCGAACTGCCCTTTGGTAGTTTGTCTGCAGAGTGCCCTTTCAGATACATAAGCGAGGAGCGGGGTCTCTAGATCCCCGCCGAGATGCTGGGATTTGCCGTTGGATCGCGTAAAGTTGACGAGTTCTCCTTTAATAGAGTAGGAAACGTCGGCGTTTATAAAGATATCAGCTGATTATTTGAAGAGTCAGTGATAGAGAGGGTTTGGGGTCGAGGTGATAATGGAGTGGATAAAGCGATAAAGTGATAGTTTGTGGTGCGAGTGGCAGTCTGACCAAAGGAAAGTGCCGGTTTCGAAACAAGACATTGTCGAAGCTCAGTCTTGAAGATTTTTTGATGATGGAACTTGTTACTCTACACGCATAAGAAGATGTGAAACCGTCCATATCGCTAGCATTGAAGAGATTGACGGCTTCTCTCGTCTTTGAGACAATCTTCTGACCCCCGACTTTCTGCTGTGGAACCTTCCGTCTTCTTGAATGTCCTATCATGATAACGACCATCGCAACATTTTACATCTGTGACCAATCACAGACTCTCTATCTCCCTCTGCCGTTCGCCCTATTGTTTCTCGTGTTTGATGTGTGTCACTCACTAAGAGTGCCATAATGTGTTCAACATTTTAATGACAGTACGGAACAAATGAGCCATGATCCAGTCACTTGTTTGTCTCGAATCATTCTGCAGGTGTCAGTTGGCTCTAGAAAACGACAACACAATATCTATCCCTTATACAACCTCGTAGGAGCTTCATTTTCGGAAAGACATGTATTACAATGATTTCGTGGCATCTATTATGTATTTTGGTATGTGGCAAGGACTATAGTGCATTGTTTTATGTCTATTTCAAGAACATGTGATGATCAGTTTGGTGAAATGTTATTAGCTACTCCACGAAATACTCTCTTTCGTAGTCCATTATGCAATCCTGCGGGACTGCCCGTCGCACAAAAGTGGGACCGGTTATGACTGCGGCTCCTCTCGTCCGCCAAAGGCCACCCCTTCTTCTATTTATGGATGCCGGTGTTTCACCATGGAGACAGATAATCAGTGTTTGCTCCCCCAAATTCAGTATTAGCTACTGCGGAGACATCCGTAACAGACAGACTCACATAGGGTTACGCTTTGTTCAGTTAACCCTATTGGTTGACTTGAATTATTTTAATGAGGCGCTTATTAAACAAAGTTGCAGGTAATATTTTGGCTGAGAAACAAGTGTTGCAAATATGTTTGCTTCGCTAATTAAAATCGTTCGCTTACACTATCATCAGATCATAAAATTGTGCAACTTGCTACAGCAATTGATGAACATTAAATAAATTACCGAACCAATATACTAAACCTCCGGAAAATTCTACATTGTCAACAACTCAGAGCAAATACCAGAATAATCTTTCATTATTACTCCGAAGAACCGTAAATAAACCCATGTGCCTAATGCGATGCCCTCACCACAATGGCCAGTCCTGCCATAAAGGCCACAAGGACGCAATGTCGCGTTTCAAAAGCTTAGCCTCCGCCTAATCTGTCAAGCCACTACCCACTTACAAGCGAGCCAGTAAACACCGAGCTCACGATACTCCATTTAACTATCAATAAGAGGAAGCGAAGCCCGCAGGAATCTCATAGGATGACAGCGCTACCACACGTGCAGCGGTGGAGTGACGATGATTAGCCGGAATGGGGGACCTTTGCGGGTAGTGGAGCCACTGGGCGTCACGATGATTTGTGCGGGAGAAGGAAAGAGGGGGAAAACGGAAGTGGGGAGGTCAGAGTGGTTTCGAGGTTGAGATCGGTCGGTCGGTATCGTAATCTTTGTTTGGGAGAATCGCGGCTTTCGAAACGAGAAACCAGCAGTGTTCAGGGACCATTGAGTGGGTCGGAATTGCAGAAGCAGTGATCAAGGCACAAATTGCCGGAAATAGATGTGGTTATGGTAGCGAGATACATGGGGCCAAAGTATAATTTATGTATAAACTATATAGTAGTGATACTTTTCAAAGTGGTAGTCTAACCTGTACTTCACTATCAGTAACCTGCGTGCTCTTTCAGAGGCTCTGGCGTTGCAACATACTGACTGTTATAGGTGGAATTAACTGGGTATAGATGCTATTTGTGGACAACCACAGTAATGCTTTCCTTGATGACAATTGTTTGGGAGCGTTTCTGGTTCGTTTCTGTGATCTACACGCCGCCTTCAGTACTATATACGACCGCAGGTAGAGACAACATCTGGCTTAATTTGGGCAGGAGCTTGAGGTGTAGGGAGCGAATATATGTATCTGGTCTGTAAGCTCTTTTGTGAAAAGAAGTTTTATTAGCAAACTTGAAATTTCTTCCTTTTGCTCTGATCGAATATTCCATCACTAAATCATTAACTTCTATCGCCAACAGTGACTTCTCCTCTGTTGCCCCATCCTACCGAGCTACCTCGTCGAGAAGCATCATCATATCGTCTTTTCTCGCCATCAATATCCAATTTCGCATCTGTCTCAGCCACATATTGATTCCTCAACAATCATTAAAATCATCATCTTTCTGACCGCCATTTTTGCACATCAGCAGCCTTCATTTACACATCGCTATCTATTAGATCCTACCTCTGCTTATTTGATTAAGCTCCAGCATTCGGGCGTCTGCCCCGCACTACACTACTGCACATCAGACCTACACACTGAATTATCCCGGCGGCATTTTCCTTGTTGGTTGTTTCGAATTGTGCGCATCGTTCTAAAATGCTCCTGACGATCGACGTCCTATTTCGCAGCTAATTCATTGTTGGTGTGCTGTTGCTAAGTCATATATGATTTTTGCAGTGCATCACACTCCTCCTGTACGGGTCTTGGACTAGCTTAATGCCCATAACAATCGTTTCTTTGCTAGCCAAAGAATAATAAGCTTCATAGAAAGTCAGATACCCCATCGTATCCTTCGTGTCCCCTTGATCGACATTATCGTCCCTGTCTCGTCTAGTAAAGAATTCTCTGTCTCTGGCACACACATCCGAAGCTTTCCACCCCGGACAATTTCTGGAATTACCACGCTCCTGAAATTCTCTAGTGCAATCTCAAGCTATCCCGCTGGCATTCCTTGACTCCACGAGTCGTTGAGTTACATCTCCATCTGTTCAGGCCTAGGCTAAGCCTCTTTGCAACCCCCACTTTGCGGCTACGCTTATTAATATTGCTACTATTATCTCGAGATTAGCACGCTTTGAGACCGGGTTGGGATCCTTAGTTATTAGACTGAGTGGCTCATTGGAACAGTACTACTGACTTGGAACTCAAGTTGGGTACTTTATTCTCAAGAAACCTCGTGTTGATCTTGGCTCACTTCCGGCTTTGAAAAGATTCGAATTGCGCATCCTGTTTGTACATAATCTTTTCTCTTTTACTCTCTTTATTTCCAAAGCTTGTCAGTCAATTCTGGATATTATCGCAACTCTACCTTTTATTTGCTTTGAGACTGCATCGATACTTTATATTGACTTCACTTATCAAAACACTTGCATTTTAACATTCACATATCCACAATGGCGCTCAAGACTATTCTAGTCACAGGGTAAGTTACTATCTAATACATTTTAATCACGACCCCTTCCCTGACGGCGCCTGAACAGCCGACAATGATTCCGAGCTTGCGATTTCTCGCAGCATTTCTCAGACGGATGCTTTGCACACTCGCATATGTAGAGGCTGGACCCTTCGCTTTTGTAAGTGGCGCTATAACGCACAATGGTATAGTGTTGGAACATGTAGTGGTCGGTAGTAATGCAGTCTAAGAGCTGTCAAGCTTTAAGCGATGAGCCACAGCTCGAAGCTAGGAAGCTGAGTGTTTGCTACCTCAACCATGGCCCGCCACATACTATACTTGATTGTGAACAATGGGGCTACTAGTGGTGGCCCCATAAAATGCACACGCAAGCGCAGTGTCAGCGGCCATCTCGGTGTCTGAGGGTGCACCGAAGCGAAATAGCCACAAATGGCCTGAGTAGCGAATGTTTGTTAGTGATGGAGTTAATTCATAGCCAAGACTGCTACTGCTCTATTTTGGTGTTTGTTTGGACGGTAAAAGCGCTCATTCCAGAATTAGAGTTGCCTTGTTACTTCATCCCGATTGGTATCTGTCACGATAGCCGCGTTTCGCAAATGCAGCCTCTTTGCCCTTGAGTCGTTGTCAGCCGAGAATGCGCTCTTTGGCTTGCTCGGGATCGGATTTTTACATTTACAATCCGAAGATTATTCGCTTGTGTTAGTTGAGTATTAACAATATGGAAATAGTGGAACTGGGTACATTGGTTCATTCACTACCCTTATTCTTCTTCAGAATGGCTATGATGTCGTCATCATCGACAATCTGTACAACTCTTCTGTTGTTGCCCTGGATCGCATTGAGCTAATCTGTGGTCGTCGGCCGGCTTTCTACCAGGTCGACATCACCAACGAGAAGGCCATCGATGAGGTTCTGGACAGACATCCTGAAATTGACAGTGTGATCCACTTCGCGGCCCTCAAGGTAAGCCCAACCCTAGATCCTCATTCGACCAAATTAACTAATTGACATCACAATAGGCCGTCGGCGAGTCTGCTGAGATCCCTCTCGAGTACTACCGTGTCAATGTCGGCGGTACCATCACTTTACTGACCTCTATGGTCAAGCACAACATTGGCAACATTGTCTTTTCTTCCTCGGCTACTGTCTACGGTGATGCTACTCGCTTCCCCAACATGATCCCCATCCCAGAGAACTGCCCCATCGGGCCCACCAACACCTACGGCCGCACCAAGTCCATTGTTGAAAGTGTTATCTCCGACCTTATCGACGCCCAGCGTAATGGTGCCACCAAGCAGGGCGGCGAAGCCTCCCGCTGGAATGCCGCTCTCCTCCGCTACTTCAACCCCGTCGGAGCCCATCCCACTGGTATCATGGGCGAGGACCCCCAGGGTGTCCCCTACAATCTTCTCCCCTTCTCGGCAAAGTCGCCACTGGTGATCGCGACAAGCTTCTGGTCTTCGGCGAGGACTACGACTCGCGCGATGGCACGGCGATCCGCGATTACATCCATGTCCTCGATCTTGCCCGTGGCCATCTCGAAGCTCTCAAGTTCCTTTCCGAAAAGAAACCTGGCGTCAAAGCCTGGAACTTGGGTTCTGGCCGCGGTAGCACCGTCTATGACATCATCAATGCTTTCAGCAAGGTCGTCGGCCGCGACCTGCCGTACCAGGTTGTCGACAGACGGCCTGGCGATGTCCTCGATCTGACAGCGAACCCTGCGTTGGCTAATAAAGAGCTTAACTGGAAGACAGAGTTGACAATGGAGCAGGCATGTGAGGATTTGTGGAGATGGGTGAGCAACAACCCCAAGGGTTATCGTCAAGATGCACCGGCGGAGCTGTTGGCAAGGGCGAAGAAGTAATGAAGTGATTTTTATTTGTACTTATGAATTTGGATTATTTGGGATTTTTTTTGAATAACAGGAGGAGGATTTAAGACTTCCTGAGCCGTTTATTCTATCGCTGTTGGCAATTTTTTGTTCTTTGGTTTGGATGCCGGTTGGTGGGATGGATCTGGGTCAGGATTTATTTTTTCTTTGAATTTTAGTATTTATGATATTTAATTTGCTAGCTATGATGTCTTCTAGTTGATAATAATTTTTTAAATTTATTTGATTAAATTTATTGAGCGAAGGCGTTGAGATGATACTGCCGAGTTATAAGATGTGACGATAGTGGAGCAAGGTGACGTTATGCTACTGAAACATGGCTGTATAGAAAGAAACAAACCAAACATCTTAACAAACCCACAAACATATTGATATCAACCCTTCATCTGTAATATTAACAGATCTAATCAATTTTAAAACCAACTTCCCAATAGTCTTCCGGCTTTCAATATCCCGATGCGCCTGCTCAGCGTCCTTCAAATCGTAAACCTTGTAAATTTTCACCTTCAAACTTCCATTCAGAACCTTGGAAAACAACTCGCTTGAGTACTTCTCCAATTCCTCCCGAGTCACTGTATAGCCTGAGACATTCGGCCGGAGCAACCGGACATTCTTCGGAGTCAACTTGAACAGGGTCAACGGAGGCACAGCGCCGGACTAGAGATATTATCGTTAGTATTTCAATATCCAAACATCAGAAATCGAGGCTCAGCTCGCTATGAAGCAAGCGACTTGATACCTCGCCAAACAAACAAATACTTACCGCGTTCCCAAAGGAAATCAACGTCCCCTTCCGCGCAATAACTTCCAAATCCCCTTCAAACGTGTCCTTGCCCACCCCATCAAATACAACATCAACACCCGCACCTCCTGTAGCCTTCTTAACTTCCTCCACCCACACTGCCTGTGAATTAATAATAGCATCCGGGCCATAAGTCTCGACTACCGCCTTCTTCTCCTCACTGCCGACCGTCGCGATAACCTTGGCTCCGACACTCTTTAACAATTGCACTAACAGCCCCCCGACACCGCCAGCCGCTGCATGGACAAGAGTCCACTGCCCCGCCTTAACCTGCCCCGCCTCCACAACAAAAGTCCATGCCGTTAACCCCTGAAGCAACACTGCCGCTGCCACCTCATCGCTAATCCCCTCCGGAATCACAACAAGCTGCCCCGCCGGCACCACCGTATATTGCGCGTATGCCCCCCCATGCAGATAGGCAACATGAGCACCAATCGGGATCGACACCCCGGAGGAAATGGCGGCGACGACCCCAGCGGCTTCGCGGCCGGGGGTGTGCGGGAGGGTGGTGGGGTAGAGACCAGTGCGGAAATAGGTGTCGATGAAGTTGATTCCGGCGTGGGTGTTGCGAATGAGGGCGGATTTGGGAGGAAGGGGGGGGAGGGGGGCATCGGGAATGTAGGTGAGAACGGAGGGGTCGCCGGTTTGGGTAATAGTGATGGTGGATTGGGTGGTGGGAAGGGACATAGCGGATTATGTGGAGGTGAGTTGAATTCTGAGGGATTAGCGTTGAGAGATGGAGAATATACTTTGGTGATGGGTATGAGGGTATTGTTGGATGGTGTCTGGTGGAAGATGGAAAGTTGTAATGGGAAGAACATAAATTAAAATATATATCTAGGGTTATCATGGGGTTACTTGCCGATGTGGGCCGAGATGATGGGATGTAACTCTTTGATACCCGCACGGTTTGTGCTTGTTAATGACTAACCATTTTTGGCCATGAATCGTCTCATCTAGTAGTAAAAAGTGGACATTTCAGATAACTCGCTAACATGTTTGGTTGCACAGGTAGATAGACGATATACAAACATGAGGTGATGTTGTTAGTGTATAAGGGGAAGACGAGCGGGTAGTCGAGCACAGTAGTGTTCGGTATCGTCATGATGAACATTTTCAAGGTGGGAGCTGAACGGAGACATGTAGATCGTACGAGGGATAACTTCGGTTAGCTACGATGTCTAAGAAGATAGAGAGTATACACCCACGGAACTTAACTCTGAATCCATTCCGTTGTCAACAACACACCTGTTTGACCACTTCTATGGGCCCAAAACATGCTTAAGTTCCATACGCTCTCGGTTCTCCTTCATCATCACAGACACCCCCGAATTACCACATTCTCCTTTCACCTGGAATCCATCAGACGAACAGGCGTATTCCCACCTCATCACCCATCTTTTGGAATCGTCCGATCTCCTCTAAGACTTCTCGCTGCAAAACATTCCAGATTATCCCGATAGTCTGGCGTACACCTGTTTGTCAAAATGCCGCTTGCACTCATTTGAGCAAGTTTAAGAACATTTGACAGGGGGTGTGTTATCACCAAGTACACGGTGAGGGTAGAGTAACGATAGAGGGTGTAAAAGATAATATTTGACACTTGAATGCTGATTACCGAGTCATTTATTATGATTAGGAGCAGATGATTTGACAATTCTAGAACTCTGGAGACGAAAGAATAGAAGTAGAGATACCTGGAGGCGGCCGGACAGTTGCCTGCCGGAGGTGGGTATTGAGGTTTGTTGGGGTGGTTGTATAACCGTTGTAGTTTTCGCAGGCTGACAAGTGATAGAGGATCCTACGTCTTTTGCAGCTTGGAAGTATTCTTGATGAAAACAGACTATGATGTCTAATATGATAGCGACTCCGCCGTGGCAATTTGGATGTGATCTTGACCGCATTAACCCCTGACCCTATATCTGGTAGGGTTGGGCTGATATAGAATTGTTTACTATCTCAAATTTACAGTGCATATCTACTTAATACATACAGATCAGATACATCTATTCATCATCATAATGCATAGTACGCGGAGAAAATATATACCAATTATACAAGGACAGTGCGAAAACTATATATAAACACATACTATTACTAATAAAATTGCCAACACAAGTACAGTGTGAGACAGTGTCTGCAATATTCGGTGCCAACACTAGGGTCAGGACTTCCGCTGGCTGAAAGAAACCACCATTGGCCAACGACAATAATTGATTACGACGCATCTGCATGAGATCCTGGTTGTGTTCCGTTAACTATGCATTGGTCGGATGCATGTCGTCGACAAGTGCAGATATCGGGATGGGAGTTTGGCCATGATTGGCGGGAGACGCGGTTGTCAGTGATCTGGGATTAATCCTGATGCCTGGGGATATGATGAGGTTGGTTGGGGCAATATAGGAGGGGATGATGTGATCGGGGTTGATGAGATAGTGGCGAGGAGGTTGAACGAGTTGGGGCAGAAGGTGATTGGTACGAACCCGTATACGAGCTGCGTAGACGCCATGAGATAGTCATGTTAATGGTTAACTTTAGAGGGTCTTATATGCTATACTTCACCTATATGGATGAAACAACCTGGAGCGATCCAAGAGTCCGTAGGAACTCTCCAGACCTCGCAACCCCGTCCATATTTTCACGCGGTTGGCCCGGGAGGAATGGGCAATTATTTTGAGGTTGTTCGATGGTGGCGTTTGTGCAACGCAGGCTTTTTTCTTACGGCGGACAGAGGGGAAGCGAAGCGAGTGGGTGTGAATGGGCACGTTATGGTAGGCGCCATGGGGGCGGTCGGGATCATTGGAGGGGCCGATTGGATGGCAAGAAAGTGACAGGTGATGGCAAGAGGGAACGTGGGAGGTTAATCTTGAAGGAAGGTGCGGATTTGAGCGGACGAGAATGGTAGTTGCGGGGTTGGGGTGAGGAAGTGGTGGGTTAGTGGGCAGAGACGAGGCAGTGCGGTGCGCTGGGTGGTGGAGTGCGACTGTCTCGGTGCGGTTGTCTGACATGGGAGGTTGTGGGCGCCTGGTTGTTTGGGATATGGTATGAACTTGAAGTACAGAAGCCCTGGTAGTATTTCCTGTAAATATCCTTTTTTTCTTCGTAGATCTTGTTCGTGAATCAACTATGTTTCCTTTTTTCTATATTTGTTTCAACCCTGATTTTATCTACTATCATTTACATCATAGTCTCCCTTGTACCGCCAAAACAGCAGTCCCTACCGTTGCCCCCGCCGCATCAAAGAACCACAGTCGTCAAGAACGGAAATCACCTATCAACCACGACTTCTCAAAGCAGGACGCTATCATCATACTGCTTTTCTTTGAAAAGTTGCAGAAATAGGAGATTCTTCTTCCTTCCTGGATTTGTGGATCGACAGAAACGTGGGAATAGGAGTGTTGTGGTTCTGAAGAGAAACAGGAAAGTAGGAGGAGAGTATATGAAATAGAGTTAGGCATTTGCGGCAATTGGATATCAGGGCAGGAAGGCGCATTCTTGGGGGTTGTTCTTGTTTTCTTTTGAAATTCCTTGTCATTTTTGGAATTTGATTGGGAGTCTTAATAATTATTTTTTATCGTGTTTTTTTAAGTATCTATCTCTTCAGCTGTCGACATTGGCGAGATTTACGGTTCTGCTTAGTTCGAGGGATCATCTTACACCAGGAATTTCCCAGCATCTGCACACAAACGACACTCCGACCTATGACACCAAGTACAACGAATTTCACAACATCAAGAAAGATGTCACGAACATCAGCTTCAGCAGTCCACCCTCGACTTCTTGAGTACCAGACAAATTACCAACTCGCCCCGCCGGTCCTGGTTCCCCCAATTCGATCACCACCTGCGATAACTGGCCCCGCCTCAACAGCCACCATTTTCGCTACCGATGCTCTCCTCCGGAAATATTCAGGGCCACCATCGGCTAATCGAAATCAATCGACTTTGAAGAGAGCGTTTACGAGTCGTAAGAAGCTGGCAAATCTTCCGAATCTTCATGCGGCCCTCGATGGCTTAGTCACCGAAGGAGGCGACCCCGCTATTGCCTTTGTGATTATTGAAAGAATAAGATCCCAAGGTGGATCAATGAACGAGATAACCTCATCAAAACAACCAATTAGACGAAGAAGCGAAGGTCTCCTTTCTTCAATAATTGAACCTGAAACTGAAGCCCGGAGGTCCGGCATCCTCGAAAAGGCTGTCGAAAAAGACAAGGAAGGAATCGTCAAAGTCCTTCTTGAAGGTGCCGATGGGGAGAGTCTAGATGGTGCATTGACAATTGCTGTCCGAGCAAGAAAAGCTAGAATAGTGGAACTTCTTGTGGGCTACGGAGCTGATATCTTCCGGAGGGCAACGGGATGTGAAGTGTTTTTAGACTTGGTTGGTTCGGGGAGCATCTGGGGATTCTAGAAATGGTTTTATCGACAGCGGCATCATTTCCGGCTTCTTCGATTCCTGCACAGACAATTTCGACTCTGTTAACGGCTTTGATAATGGCAGTGTTCAATCGCTCGCTATCGATGGTTATGATTCTTACACAAACTCCGGTACCAACTTCAGATGCCTTAAATTCGGCATTACAAACACACAGACCAGATATTGTCTTGTCATTACTTCTGGCGCGAAGTCCACCATCAGTTGAAGCTTTGGAGTCAGGCTTGGACGTACTCCTTACTATGAATGATATCGATTCTGTGACGCTTTTGACATTGACGGAATTTCTGCTTTGTTCTGGTGCTCATGGAGATGCAGTTGCCCGTGCGTTACTTCATGCCTCAAGGAACGGAGCTTTCGAAATGGTTCGGCTTCTGATCAGCTACGGAGCATCTTTGCAATACCAAGATGCCACCACTGTCAGCGAAGCTGTTGGTCGAGGTGACGATACTCTATTGGAACTTCTTATCGGCTCTGGAGCTGGTGTAATATCACCAGCTGTTGCCAGTGCGTGTATTTCGCAGATACCGGAAAACTGTGATGCTGTCTCCCGAGCCCACATCTTAGCATTGCTTCTCAGAAAAGGCGCTGCCGGAACTCCCTTGGATGAGGCTCTACTAGCCGCTGTCCGCCGCGGTGATGAACGAACCGTTACAATCCTACTATCATCAACATTCCCCGATATCCCATTGACTAACTCCGGATCCCTGTATCTTGTACAGTGTCACTAGCTGGGACAACATTAAGCCCTGCACAACCGGAGATGCAAATTCCACCGCGAAAAATCTTCGATCTCACGCAACTGCGTCTGTTGACTTTGAAAATGGAGCAGCGATTTCTGCGGCGGTTGAAGCAGGTGATTTACACTTATTAGACTTGCTGTTGCATGCGGGGCCGACGACGGAGACTTTAAGGTCTACGTTCCACGGGACAAGAAGATTGACTGGCATTGAAAGGAGAGAGGGAGTCCAGTCTTTCTTGATCATGGGAGTCCCCAGGGATGTCATAGCTGCAGAGTTTCAGAGAGAGATTGAGCAGACTGTTGGGCGTCGTGATGATACAATCGTCGAGATGCTGCTCAGGACTGGCATGGGCTCTGGAGGGATCGAGGAAGCTAAGGCGGTGGAAACTGCAATCTCAAGACGCGATCGAGGACTACTCAGTATTATTCTCAAGTTTGTCGGGGCGATGGAGGCCGCGAAGGGCTTGGAGGCCGCATTGACTGTTGATGATCGGGATATGAGAAGGGAGTTGGTTGGACTGTTGTTGGAAAGAGGAGCTGAGGTCGGGGAGGAGAATGTTGTGATGGGGGTCAGGAAAGTGTTGGCCGAGGACAATGTTGATGTAAAGTTATTGCGGATGTTCTTAACGACCGGAAGGGCTGATATGAATGCGGCTGGCGGCGCTCTTGTTCTTGAGGGTGAGTCTCGATATGCCTTAATCTGTCTTAATGCTTACTAACTTTGAAACAGCTGCTTGTCACTCGGATACTTTGCTCCTTCCGTTGATTCTTAAGAACTCGGCTCTTACCATGGCAACACGCCTTATGGTGATAATGCACTTACTTCGACAACCATCCACTAAGGGAACGAATCCTCATGTTATCTCTTTGATTCGACATCCACCTGGACTGGCAGCCGATGCCTGTTCTTCTCTTTTAGCCATAGCTGTCGAGTCTTACTTAATAACCCCGATACCGCAACGTTCCACATCTATCGTAACGGCCCTCCTTGCCGGGGGAGCTTCTCTCAATGCTCCAGGTTCCCTTGCACTAGCACGTGCCGTTAGAAGCGCGCATATGCAACTCACCGAACTCCTCCTCGCCGGCAACCCTGCCGGGTCTGATGAGCCGTCTTCCGAAACCTTGGCTATTGCATTCCGACAGGCTGTCAATATTGAGGACCCCATGGATCGGTTTTCGTTTGCCGAGAGATTAACCAAAGCCGGCGTGCTCCCTGCTGAAGTGAATACCGCTCTGATCTATTGCATCCAGAGGTTCCCGGATGACTTAGGGTTACTTCGTTTGCTTTGTGGGGCTGCAGACTTGTCGTCGGGAGAAGCGATGGAGAAGGGAGTGGAAATGGGGAAGATAGATATCGTAAGGTTATTGTGTGGGTATTCTATATCAGAGATGGGGAGAGATTTGGCTTTTAGGAAGGCAATGGGGTTGGAGGATAGAGAAGTGAAAAAGGAGATCTGTCAAATATTGATAAAGGCAGGAATTTCCAAAGCTATTGTCGAGGATACTCTTCCTGGCGTTGTTGCGGGGGGTGATTTAGAAATGGTGGAGTTGTTGATGGGGAAGGGAGGAAATCTAAGAGGCTTGGGTGGTGGCGCAATTGTTGAAGCGGCAAGAGACGGAAATGTAGAGATGCTCAAGTTGTTACTGTCAGGTGCCGAGTCTGAATATTTAATGAGCGGGTCAGAATCAACGCCTAACATTCCTCATCGGGATCCTCAGTCCTTGACTGCAGCCTTCCACGCAGCTACATCAATCTCCTCATTACCTCTTCGCATTGAGATTCTTGGACTTTTGTTAGGTGAGGACCTTATACCGTCAGAGCCTCTAAGCGCCGAACTACTTTCTGCCGTACGGTATCATACACCAGGTCTCCCTCTTCTCGAGCTCCTGTTATCACACGGCGCAGATCCATCTCATGATTCTGGTGCCGCTATTGCGGCTGCTTTAAAGTCTGTCGATAAACCAGCCCTAGAGCTTCTTCTCGGCCGGAAAACTACTGGTCCCAAACACATTCACCCGACACCTGAAGCATTGTCGTCAGTTCTCAAAGCGACATGGCGATTATCTAGGGATGTCAGAACGGAATTATCCGGCTGGCTATTCGACGCTGGGATGCCGACTGGGAAAGACGTCAACGTTGCGTTACAGAAGGTGTCGGTTGTTGATTTATCGGGAGGCGATAAGGTAGACTGGAAGATGGTGAAGTTATTGCTGAGTAAAGGGGCGGATGTCAAATGGCGGAGGTTCGGGGCGATTGTCAAGGCAGCGGGGCTCCATGTCCAGAGTTGACAAAGAGATATCTCGAATTTGTGGGTGATATTTCCAAAGAAGATGTCACTGGCATTTTGGAAACAGCATTTGTTCAGGAAGGGGTTCAGAAATGGTTAAGTTTGGAGGGGTGGAAGTGCTGCGAAATGTTGCTGCAAAGAGGTGCATGTGGGACCGGATTGGGTGAGGTCTTGTCTCTTGTTGTGCAGAATGCGACAAGCAGTAGCCATGAGGTTGTCATAAAATTTTGTGATAGCCTGGTGAAGGTTGGGGCCTCGGTTGATCTAAACTCTGGAAGAAGTATTGTCATATGTGTCTCGCGAGCCGACTCAGAAATCCTTAGTTTCCTGGTTCGAGCAAATCCCGAGTCCTCAACTCTGGTAGCAGCACTAAGCGCACTTTTGCGGACACCCATGGATGAAGACTCAGCTACGAGAATTCTGAAGTTGCTTCTAGCTTGTCCTAGAGTTAAATCTGTCATCGCGGAATCTTTGCCCGGCTTCCGCATGCATATCCTTGCGCATTTACTCCACAGTTACCCTCGAGCCTCCGAGATGGTGAACAGTCTATTGACCGCTGGCGTCTATCCCGATCCTCTTGTCTCTATTGAAATTGACGGGAAATCACAGGAGAATGCTACTCTTTTGATGTGGGCTCTTGCTCAACCAGAGAAACGGGTCTCTTCGTCAGTTATTGAACTTTTAGTTCATGGCGGCGCTGACGTCAACTTTAGAACGACAAAGAGTCAAGTTACACCATTGATGCTGGCGGTTCGGAGTTTCAGGAAAGATATTGTAGAGTTTTTGCTTTTAGCAGGGGCTGATGTCAATGCTGTAGATATTGACGGAACGACGCCATTGTTGATTGCGTCTGGAATTCCGGGTCCGGCATCTGCGGAAATTGTCGAGTTATTGACGGTTATGAAACCAGATCCAAATGATGGCAGTTTGCATCTTGCTACCAGTATGCTGAACTTGGAAGTCATGAAACTTCTTTTGGATACTGGACATGAGCCAGATTTCCCGGGGACGTACTGTGATGGGCGGAGTGCTTTGGGTGAACTTTGCTGGAGAGGATGTCCAGGGGTTTCATCAGATGTGGAGGTTTCAGCTTCAAGATTAAAGCAAATGGAGAAAGCTGCTAGTATGTTACTTGAGAAAGGTGCTGATTCAAGCCTCAAGGTGTTCTCAGTACTTCCAGTAGCAAGCACCGTTTCTCTGCCGACAGCTTCTTGGAATCCATCAACTACACCGGCCCCCGGAGCCTCTATCTTCCATCTCGCTCTTCACTCCTCGACCCCGATATCATCACTGACCGCGCTCATCAAAGCCGGCCTTTGGAAGTCTCTCAACGCTGAGTGGACTCTCTATATCTTCAACAACCTTCACTATTCTCTCACCATGTACACTACCCACCTCCGCCCCCATGATTCGTCGACTTCTTCCCTCCTTACTCTCCTTCGCAACTCCCGAGCCACTGATATCTTCTACTCCCTAACTGGCCCCCAGCCCCCCGGTGCTACCGGCTTTCCCCCCGACCTCGCCAACTACGAATGCACCCGCATCGCCCGCGAACAACTCCGCGCCTGGGAAATAATCCTCCACGCAGACCGTCTGCGCCGCGCCTCTGAAGCTGCCGAAGCCGAAAACAAACTCTGGCAAGAACGCGTAGCTAGAGAATACAGACATTCAGAGATTACACAGAAGCAAGCGATAGCGGTCGTCTCAGCGCAGAGAGCGGCAGAGTTACAGTATATGGCGGCAGTGGAAGAGCAAAAGAGGAAGTCGCAAATTGCAGAGCAAAGGCACTTTGAGATGGTTGAGAAGTTAACAGCGTCAAGGCTTGCTAGGGAGGGGACTGCTGAGGTTGGAAGGCAGAAATCATTGCTGGCGTTCGAAGAGAAGGTTGCGAGGTTGAGGGTAGAGGGACAGAAAGAGTATAGTAGGGTGGTTTTTGATAGACAGAAATTGATGGAAAGGTATGAAAGGGAGAGCGCGGAGAGGGAGGGGGAGAGAGTTAAGGGGCAAAGGGCATTAATTAGGGAGCAGAGGGCGTTAGCAGAGGAGTTGGGGGGGAATGGAAGGCGGAGGCAAATTGGGTATGTGGAAGATTTGTGAGGGAGTGGATTTAAGTTGTTTTAATCTATATACCAAGTATTGTTTCTTTTGTTCAAGCATCTAATTCTCGACAAATTACAAGTCCGTAACTCTTCTGTTCCGTGACCGTTTTGTCACATTCCTTCCATCATTCACACCAGGTAAATTTGGGGCCCTTTCGACTAAACCAGAAGCTTCCAATCGGCAAGAAACTGGTCCATTGCTTGTGAGGGATAACAGTCGCCAGAATTGTACTAAAGTATAAGTGATCTTTCGTACATAGTTTGCTAGGTAGTATATTAAAATAAAACATGATAACCGAGAACTATAACGTTGAGCGCCGGATGTGGAATCGTGACTTGAACTGACGTTCGTTCTGGTTTTTCTTTTATATACTCACACCATATTCAGTCAGATCGCGACCATCGAGTTTGAATCCTGCGCAGGTTAACCTATATGCACTCTTACAATTGCTATTTCTCTGGTATCCGGTTGATATTTGATGATTCTCATTGTCTAATTGTGCTTCGATCACTTTGTTGACCCCATGCATTGATGTTTTATCAATTTTGTCTAGTCAGTCGACTTCGCAGTCACTGCCATTTCCAAAAGAGTTCATAGACACCACATTTTTATAATGATGATTGGTAGTCACAAAATTTGTACTATGGCGTCATGTCAGGATTGGCTCTTTCCATTTTCGTGGTGAATAATGTTAATGTCACGTGGAGTGCTTGCCGTGTTACTGGTATTGAATTAGCTCCACTCTATACGACAGCAAAAGTAAACAAAAAAGACATCAAGATATTGTTGTGAAATTATCATTTTAAAATCTCTATTTATCAAACTAATCCATCTATACCGATTCATCGCGTCGTTATTTCGACATTTCTAGTATTGATCCCAATGCTTATTGCCGTGTCTCCTCGCCATCTCAGACATGGTAAGGGCACCAACCTTCTTCAAAATCTCGACAATCTGATGATGTCCTCCCTCAATAGCTAAATCCAGTGGAGTCACCCTCTTGTCCGACACTTGATTGACTCTCGCCTGCGCATCAAGAAGCATGATGACTACACCTAAATGTCCGTTTCCTGCCGCCCAGTGGAGTGGTGACCATCCCCACTTGGTGGTGAGCGATGGGTTGGCGCCAGCTAGAATTAGACGATGAACATTTTGTACTTTACCATCGCATGAATTCTGGTAGAGATCCGGGGTGCGTCCGGTGGGTTTGCGATTGTACAGTGAGTCGGGGCGCTTTGAGAGGAGGAGAGAGACTATGTAACTATTAGTGGGAGTTCACGTTTTATGTTGATAGGCAACTTACAGCGAGTTTTGTATGGGGAGCAGGCGGCACGAAGCCAGCAGGAATATCCCTCAGAATCCTCGACGTTCAAACTAGCCCCGACGGACTGGAGATACTCAGCACAATCGACAGCAATCAATGAGATTGCCCTATGCAATAGAGTATCCCCATTCTTTAAAGTCATGCTCGCCATCTTTTTAACTTTGCCCTTGAACAAGATTTTCAAGCATTCCACAGAATCCAGTGCAAACACAAACGGCAGGATGAACTCGTAATGTTCCTTAGATACCATAGATAGCCATTTCGGGTTGATTCTCCTCACCTCAGGGTCATCAGACATCACATGGTTCATGATGGGGTACTTATCCAATAACTTGAACACACGGGACTTCGCAACGTCACTTCCGGGAGGTATTTCCTGTTTGATGACGGGGGCAAGTCCATCTAGGATATCGAAAACTTCCTCGTCGGTGGCACGGCGAGCTTTAACGTCTTCTAGCATGATAATGATGGGACCAAGGCCCCCAGCGATTTTGTTGATCTTTAGTGAGAGATCTTGAGGGTCATTCTGGGACAGATCGTAGAGCTGGTAGCTAGCTGGGTCGGCTGAAAGGGCCTTGAAGGGATGGTCGTGCTCCGCAGTGACCAGAATGTTTGGCGAATGCCCAGTCCGGTAAGGCTTGAGCAACGCCAAGAGTTCCCGACTCTGATCAACAGGCAAATTGTCAAGGTGGTCCAACACAATGAAGAGGGTTGGTACCTGAGCCAACAGCTCATCATACACTTGACGCAGCATAGCCCGTTGAGGATTTTCGTGGCCATTCTGCAGAGCAGTCTGGAGAGACAAAAGACCAGGAGTGGAAGCTACCGGAAAGTTTGTGACAAATTGCCGGATTAAAAAACGGAAAATAGGGTAGGCGGATGAGTTATGAGTGAGATAGGCGAAGATGACTGGCTGCTTTTGAGAGCGAAGATGCTCAACAGTCTGATGGCTGGCAGCCCGAATTTTGGACGCTATTGAATGTCAGTATCGCATTTATGAGAAATCGGAGGCTACATAGAAATTGGGGAATATCAAACCTTTTCCGCACACTTGGAGATTGTTCCCTCGATCGGAAACCCATTTTCTGTAGAATTCTCTTTCCGAAGCCCAAAGTTCGCTATCATCGACTTCGAGAAGTTCTGTAATCTCTTGCTGCTCTTGACTCTCATCAATCGGTGAAATCCAA
Organism: Meredithiella fracta; assembly: GCA_023677585.1. Lineage (NCBI taxonomy): Eukaryota > Fungi > Ascomycota > Sordariomycetes > Microascales > Ceratocystidaceae > Meredithiella > Meredithiella fracta. Next base: position 789,983 of record JAGXCV010000007.1, read on the forward strand.
TCCAAAAGAACCATTCTCTCCAACTCTTGATCTTCAGTGATATCCTGGATATCCTCCACTTCATATTCCAAACTGTCCATGCCATTGACAGGTGCACCGAAAGGCCGATCCATATCCATGTCCATACCGGATATGACCTCAGCCGCTCGTCCGATTAACGTCTCAGCCATCGGGACCCCAGCATATATGTACTCCCGCACCTCCCAGAATTTCCATGCCTCCGCGTCCCCCACTCTTTTCGCAACGACTTCAACTTCCTCTCTCCATCCGTTGATCACTTTCGTGTCAAGTTCACCCTTGAGTAGCCCACCCCATTCACCTCCAACGCCTCTAGTAGGCCCTAACAAGATGAATAGCCCCTGCACTAATAATACCGTCGCGGCATACAGTCGTTCTGCGTCTTCCGGGGCCGACGAGGACGGCCGAGTAATAAGACTGCGGAGGCGCGAATGAAGGGTTTTGAAAGAGACAGTCGCGGCAAGGAGACGGAGGTGGAGAGATAAGGGAGAATAGGTGCCGAGGGAACTTGGTGATTGCCAGGTGGTGAGGACGTTCAGGGCTGGCGGGGCGATTGCGAGGAGTGTAGCAGTGAGGTGAAGAGTGGAGAATAAGGGGGCGATGAGTATTGATGGGATAGAGACATTTTTGACGACTATTGAAAGAAGCGGTAATTATGGAAATTTCAAGATGAGCCAGACCTCAAAGATTTGTAGGAAACTACTTTAGATATATTGGGCATCGTACACTTGATGATGATCGCCCATTGGGCCTCCAGCGTAGCCCAGCCATCGCACAGGGGTTTTGTACCCGCCTCACATTCGCGATTTGCAACAGCAACCAATAGAATTCTACTGCCTGACGATTTCATTGACGGGGAGTTTTACACAGGACAGTTCACTGTGAATTCGGATGGAGATCGGATCGTTTTTCCAGGAGATGTCTAGTGTGATGATGTCATATTTGCAATATGGTTCTGTGTTGAAGTAGCAGTTAGGATGCCATTATTGCCGCTCGTACCTGACAAGAATTAGAGAGATTTTACTTAGGACTAGGCTCCAATTATGCATTTTATTGACCGACTAGCTAAATAGCATGTATTACTTCATGTGTAAAGTCTATGTCCTTAGACGGTATCTTATAAGCTAAGCTACCTTAATATGTTGGTTTACGTAGTGTTTTAGCGGAATGTTATATTTTATAAATAATTAATAATCTTTCTACTGGTCCAGACTTAAATTGGTTGAAATTTAGTAAACTCGGTTTACGAATGTTTATGAATATGAAGGGTTATAACCTTAATATCATACTTTTTGTAATATTAGAGCTGCAAGGTCTAATATGAACTATTCTAATGCGTGCATGCACGAATGATTATTCCACAGTTCTAGGAGGCCATCAGGTCACACCCTTTAGCAACGGGTATGTGATATCTGAGCTGATCTAGTCTCTAATAATTGGCACATCTCGTTAACTGAAGCATTCCGCGCATCCACACTTGTCTCTCATACCTAATCGTTAGTCGAGCAGTCCCGTCATTCTACTATCAGATAACGGTCAACACAACGACCACTTTCCAAGCTCGGCAACACTTGATATCGATTCTAAAGCGATTTGTCATGTCCTAGCTGAAGCCACATCGGTATATACACAAACATAAAAATGGGATCCGCTTTGACATGACCTAGCCCAGTGAGCAGCCGAGTGGACCGCGGGATATAGCTGAATCGGGCTGACCTGATGACCCTATCTAGACCTACCGACGGGGCCTAGCAGCTATTCTCTGCGGTTGAATTGATCGTGATGTATTAAATTTTAGGAAGGGATCTTTGCATCTTGTTAGATATAGCGATATGGGCTGGGAGATTGTTCTTAGAGAATTTAGGATGATGGAACTTAGGAAAGCTTATGTATTCTGTTCTGGAAACTAGAAATCTTTCTGTGACTGAGATAGAATGGAGTTCCCTATTTAACAATCTCTAGTTCTAAACTTTTTCAACATGGTAACTACGATGGCCATCAATATCTTTCGGTTCTTAGGACAGCACATCGATGTCTAACTTTGTACTGAAACCTCTCTGGGTAACTGTGGTTCTTTACCACTACAACGTATAGTATAAACTTAAAACATATACTTCAACCAAGATTCTTTTATTGGAATTTAGAGGTCGTAGATCAATCCGAAGCAAGCCCGATGACGTTATCTTAAATGTCCTAAGTTTAAGTCTCGGTGATCAAATATGGAACTAAGTTAACTCAACGCAATATAATACCAACCTACAGGCATCACAAAAACATATAAATTGCAGAAGATAATTGATTATATGAATTCTATCGAAATTATCCAATAACAACCGATATCACTAACGTCATATGCCGGAGTCCATCGTCATATTCATCTGAAGGTAGTCAATAAAGCTATGTCTGAACGGCCAATTGATGATGTCCATCAACTGTATTTATAGTGATTAAAACCAGTTGGTCATGTCTCTCTCACTAGTATAAATATAGCAACAGCATCCCACATTCCCTCCTGCACGTTTTTCTCTGGGTCTCACCTGTTGCTAGGATATCTTTTCGAGCAACTTTTCTTTTATATCATTTTTGTATCAGTTCTTAACCTAGATATCCTATTCTAGTATCAATGATTAATTAGTCAACTATAGATAATAAGTTTATCTACGCTTAGTTAGCCGATCTTCTTCGCTACTATCAATGAGAAAATGAGGCCAATGTTCGATCTCAAAGACTTCCGGTTCAGGATCATACTTTAGCCCGACGTATCGGGGTGTTTAATCAGCAACAGTAAACATAATTTCCATCTTGCAATACAATTGTTATTATGCAAAGTAAACACGCTACCTATCTACATTCGATCACCACTCACATGACGAGTGAAGTAGATGATGAAAGCCAATTGTTTGGAAATCTATGTTAACATGATGATAAATTATACAACGATGTCCTTTCACCAAAGGTAGGCCTCAATCCCATCGTTATGAACATATGAACTTTCACTCATGTGAAATAGCTAGACCTCCGGTTTCTCTTCAGATCACTTTGGGTTCAGGAACTCCCACATCACCTGTCCCAAACATTAGAACACATCTGACTCACCAGAGCGAAGATACAAGATGGATATTATGATTAATGTCACTGCAACAACTTAGATCTGCAAATGTGACAAAGTAAACGTATTAAACCGATTGATATAATATGGCCCAATCCATATAATCTTGTCTATCATGGTTCTGACTGATTCTGACCTCTGACTGCGCTGTATACAATATCCATGGAAATCTAGATGGGTGGAATAAGAACCGGGTGAACTTACTTTCACAAAATGAACTTTTTAAACGACACTTGCAACATAACTGAACTACTCATATAAATTACATATCACCTTGCGACGTGGTCTTGATCTACGTGATAGGCCGGAGCTCCACATCCGCCATGCATGACCTATTCTCTGCCGGTGTCATGAAGCGAAACGATCTCCGCTTCTACAACTCCACACTAAGATCAATATCCCAATTTTGGTTTCAAGTCCAAATTACCGATAGATCAGGAGTATACTACGCATAGAAGCCATGCCCCAAAGAGCCACCGGCACTACCACCAGCTACCACTTGGCCTTGGGCGAATCCGCTTTACACGAATTTCGTGGTGATTGGATCACTATCTCCACACCCCTCCAATATACTTAAAACCGAAAATACATCGATCTCCTACATATTTTTGATGTAGGCGACTGAGCTGCATCAGCTTTATAACAAATGTTTTTCCTGTTTTGAAAAAAGGAAAAAGAGGCGTGATAATCATTGCTTATAGCTTTCTAACTCCGTTACGGGCAGGTCGTACGAATTCAATCATTGGATACAAGGTGTTCCACAATTGTATATGCTCTGCTTTGCGTTAGTTTTCTTGGTTTGGGGTGGCTGTGATATCTCACCCCTAAGAGTTGTCGAACCATACAGTGTGCAACAAGATAAATTATCAATAAAGACAAACCTGAACAAGTATAAACTGAACAAACTATTCTGACGGAAACACGACTAACAGGTTTAGTGTTTAGAAGGGGATTGGTTATCTGGAAATATTCTCTAACGGGGTACTGGAGATTTGTCTGACATCTAACGGACAGTTGTGTATTTTGAATAATCTATCACATTCTACTTAGAAATCTTGCTGTAGGGATGGTGTGATAGCATTTATCAAGAACACAAATGTTTTTATGACAAGGATCATGATAGTAGAAGAGCCAATCACAAACTAGTATATCTGTAAACTTCTATCATGGATACCAGCTGTGTTTCTGTAGTAGTTAAAGGATAATTATGGCCACAAATAAATTCTCATGTGCGCGACTGAAACCAAAATGCAGTCATTCACATGATAAGCATCATACACTGGCGCTGAAAAGCAATTTCACATGAAGGCATCCTTTTTTTTTTTTTTCGTGTAAGCAATAATCCAACTATAGTATGATCCATTGGGGTTTAGAACATGTTCACCTATCAAAGTGGTGTTTGGATTCAAAGCCTAGAATGCGATACAATCTATCACAATGACTTCTATGAATGAGGTGTCATTCTTTAAGAGATTAGAATAGGGTGTACTTTATATTTTAGCAAATATAGAACAGAATGTATACACAGACATCAAACATGTAGCAATGCTATGAGATGTTATTTTTCAAATGGACTGAATCAAATTAGTCATGATCCATGTCAAATATACAAATTTGTATTCAGGCAAAATTTAGACAACCCCTTATTCATACCTTGAGTCCCAACAAAAAAATGGAGATTTGAATTTCTTTGTGCCTCTTTTCACAATTTGTGCTGAGACAGCACTAACTTGATGTGAAATCTTCTTTGTAACTCTAAATGAACTGACTACAGGCTACTGCAACTCTTTGACTCTAGTTCCATGTCTAGTTAATGTGATTTATAGTCTGTGTCATTGTGTAACTTCGGGGTATTTTAATCATGATTGTAGATCTATGTTTCGTGTTTGGAATCGAAACTCGCGTGATAATAGGTGTGGGTTCCCGAGGGGCCATTTAACTTTGGACCCTACACGAATCGCAACATGTCAGCGGGAAGGATCAACAAAAGTGGATGATGGGCAATGAAGTCAACTCTTCATCCACCGGGGTTATCCTAGTTTTCGAATGATCAGGGACTATAACGAGAACCAAATAGATTAAATACCATGTTTTCATTGACCCCTAAAACTGAGCCTCGGGACACTCGTGTTTACCATGATTCACAATATATAATGGCTGGAAGATCTCCGCCCCTATCTAACCCGATTTTGTCTATATTCTGGGACTAGCGAACAATTAGTGTTGATTCTGGCCGAGCCGTATTTTGATATATTGCTTCATGTGCGGTCTAACCACGAGATTACACTTAGGAAATAGTGATTCCTGCAAGGGAGTCGATCGCAATTGTTCACAGGTAATAAGCGAGAGACCAACACATATTTAGAGAGCGGACTTTCTCCAATAAACGTGACTGGATCTTCCGGAAATTTTTGGCTTGGATTTTGTGCTGTACTTTTAATATATATGTGCTGCAATCAATATATTTCGTTGTTTTCTCCAATTGAGTATCATTATTTTCTTTGGGTCTCTCCATAAGATAGGCAATCACAATCGCCATGGCATCACAAAGTCAATCGCACCTCCCAAGACCACTTCAATCTCGGCGACAAACTGTGCCTGTCTTCTCAACCAGTCATGTATCTGCGCCACATGCTGCGCTGCCTTCCCCACCATTATATCCAACAATTTCAGAAGATCAGCTACGGGCTTACACGCAGTATCACTCCGATGGGTCGCCGAAATGGTCCCCAACTTACTCACTAGCTGTTCCCAGCAAGCATGGCGACGGCAACCTGCATAAGGATGTCCGGTTTTCCCAATCGGTTCATCTGAGTCATTCAAACGAACTCTCCAGTGGCAAATCGGTTCAGCCGATAAATATTCTAGGAGATGAAATTATGGAACAGGCCCTGTTGGATGCAGATGTTATGAAGAGATGGATAGATTTCGCGAGGTCCCGAGGGTGTGATCAAAACCTTAGATACATCATGATGGTATGTTGTTACTATTGTTTCCATTGAGATCAGACCAACTGTAAGAATGTCAAATCCATTCATGCATATCTCAAATCTGATGAGGATCTCAAGGCATAGCATGACTTTTTTTCTATACATAGAAACAGTTTTCTGGGGAATTTTGCTGCCGAACCGAGTCTTGATTATTGGTGCAAAGATTAACTTATATGTAACACTAGGTCCGAGAGCACGAACGGGCTGTAGAACGCTTACAAAAGTCCATGAGTTCAGTGGCATCCCAATTTACCGCATTTACTGCTCCAACCCCTCCCTCACTCCCATCTGCATTATTGCGTTCAACAACGTCTGAAGTTCGACACCACGTGGTTTCTTCTCTTCCCCTTATCAGCAATACATTTTCCGACTCCTACATTTATCTGCTCCAAAACGTCATTCCCGATATTTTCTATGCATTCCTCCGCAATCAGATATCTTTGATTCTATGCGCCCACCTTTCGGTAACAGTTCCCGGCGAAGTATGCCCATATTCTTCTCTTGCTGAATCATTTATATTGTGTGATGGGCGCATTCTGGGATATCCCATCACACATGTTAGTGACGGCTATCTCAAGTTGAGTGGATTCTCACGACGTGAAATTATCACAGGGAACAAGCGACGATTATCTGGGCCACAAACGTCGGGCCAGGTTCTAGAACGACTGCACCATTCTCTCAAACGGGGAGAAAGCTCAACTGAAATCGTACTGAATTATAAGTGCAATGATGAGTCGACCGCATTTTTCTGTCTTATATTTCTTGTTCCTATCACAGATTCGATAACCGGCGATATTCGCTATTATCTGGGGGCCAAGTTGATCTTTCCGAAGGATTGCCAACTTCAGGTGAAGATGTTATGAACATCCTCAAAGTTGGATTGGTCCCGGAGACCAATGTTCCCTGCTATGTTCCTCCGCGCAAAGGGAGCGTGGATGTAATTTATCCGCCGATTTCAGCTCAGCCTACCAAACGTAAGAAGCTTTCCTCAATAAGGAGAAGTATATCGTTTGTTCCAAGCGGTTACCATGGGTTTTCAGCTAAAGATGGATTTATGGAAAGTTATAATCATTTGTTGACGTCTCCTGAGTCTATCAGACGCATAAGCCCCTCTCAAGATGTCAACTGTGTCTCCTCTCCATTGGCCCGCTTTGCTCTCCTCAGCGTTGTCAATACAGCATCCGAACAGCTATCTATTGAGAAACGAAAAAAGTAGCCAAGTCATCATCATGGGAACTATCAATGGTATTTGTTTCTGAGACAGCTAATTTGCAACTGGGTGTCGATGAGAATTTCAATGTCTCAGGAATTGAATTTCGCGAGTATCTAAGCCATACTGCATATTCCGGCTCGATAAACAAAGACATACGGTCTGCCATAATATCGAGAGTTGTGGAATGCGGAAGTTCGATGATTGTTGATTTGTTACCATCATCGATGTGCAAAAAGCTGATAATCCGAGTAAGAGCAGGCTGCTTGCACACTTTGTACCAATAAAGAATATTGCTATGGAAGTTGGGTTTATTGTGCTAATCATAACACCAGTCATTCTGGACACTAGTGGAGGCATGAGATAGACTGAAATGTATAACCATTAGTCTACCTTCGGGGTTTCTTACCAAAATAGTTAAAGAGATTTCAGTGACCTAATGATTCATTTGACAATTGTCAACAAGGGGGAGGAGGGGGCAAGTAACTGGATTTTGGTGACGACTCTAGTGGTCATGGGAACGAGGGAACTGGGAAAAAGATAAACCGCCTTTATATATACATTCAATCCGATCAAAAATAAGGGCTCTGCCGGGGATCGAACCCGGGGCCTCTTGCAATTTTGAGACATCCCAAAGCAAGAATCATACCTCTAGACCACAGGGCCATCATAATTATCATCAAGTCAGGGCTTCTGTAATAGTTTCACACTATAAAGGATACACTAGTAAAAACTTGGTGTCGATATACATCTTATTGGGGGTGTTTTTTTCAATTCAGCGCACTCTTGAAGGCAAGCCTCATTCACAAAGTCTGCAATATGTACACGCAGATGCAACTAATAAGTACCAGTCACTAATGTCATAATCAATTATCTAACTATGTATAAATACCACTGGTGGTGCTCAATCAGGATGAGGTTTTCTCAATTCTTGCAAAGCTAATCACTTACAATTAATCGCAATGGAATAATATTCACGATGAATTAGTGAGTTTTTACTGACTTTATATGATTTTGAGTGATGGGTGCTGTACATTACGTTAAAGGGGAGGGGAGGGGTGCATTTAATAATAAACAGTATTGTAGAAAATATAGGGCGAAACACAAGTGTTGCGCTGGATAGGTGTATTTATTATGAATATAAGGTCGTCGTGCCCCATAGCCATCAACCATCGCACAATTTTCACTTTTCTAAGGTTTCACGAACCTACCTGCGTCTTAACGTATCATTCGGAACCTCTAGTATTTACACACTTTTACCTTTTTCCCACCGTTAATTACCGTTTTTTTATCTCCAAGACTTCACAATGGACGAGAAACAAGAACATTCCTCACTTGCGCCTACATCGGAGAGTATAGAGCACGCCTTAGACCAGGTTCATAGTATGTACTGCATTGAGATCCAATTCTCTAAGTTGCTGTTGTTAAATCTGAAAAAGTAGCGTTAACTGATACTCATAATAGCGGACCCTAAAGAGCTTTCTCACCAGGACAAAGAGAGAAGGGATTTTGAACGGAGTCTCAAAGTCAATATGCCCACTTTACTGGGGATATCGGGGTCAGAACACGTATTACCATGGAATAAATTAAAGCAACCAGTGATGACTTCTACAGCAGAACTGCGTCGCCAGGTGTTAAAATTATCACCTAGACTTCTGGAAGGATGGTCCCAACGCGAACTGGATATCAGTATACAGAACCCCAATGCCATGGAGCTCAATCACATCCAGAGCTGGGATAGGCTGATAAGTAGCGTCTGGTTAGCAGTGGTCATATTAGAAAAAATCTGGTTGATTTTTCAGCTGGACTTTCGAGCCTAGAAGACAGATGCCAAAGTACTGTAGCCTTAGAACCAGTATCTGATATTATTAAGGGCCCCAGGGAAACGGCTAAACGGGCTTCTAATCTGATACAGAACATTGTTAGGTCGCTGGATAATTTCGAGGACTCGCCGATGTTGGAGCGAATGGGCAGTGCAATCAACAGGATCAACTTCAGTGGGTTTAACCAAATATCGAAAAGACTTGAAGAGATAAGAAAGGAAACTCATACATTGGCTATATCTAATGGTGACAGCAATACCTTGATTAGTATCAATGGGGCTTTACTTGTGGCAAAGGCATGCATCAAAGTCTGTGATGAGCTCTTGCCCAAGTTGATATGGATCGAGGAGCAATTCAAACAAATGCCGAGAGCACTATTAATCTTGGCGATTGCGGCTATATTCTCAACTGTGGAGCATCCACCCGAGACAGCACCACAGAGACCACAAACAGGTCGAAGGACACTGGCTGCTCCGGTTGGATGCGGGTTGGATCCGAATGACAAGGATCTTTTAGCTAGAGGATATAACTCTGAAGAGATCAAATCGGCATTGGATGTGTTTCTTATTTCACAGGTCTTTGGAAGAAGAGCCATTGCTCATGATCATATGTGGGTTTATATCAGTCGGATGTTTGACTATCAGTCCTACGCCTTGGTCATCCTGTCAAAATCCTTCAACGACGAGCTAAGTCATTACAATGATTGGGTACCTGGGACCGAGCTCCCTATCAACAACTTTGAGGCGATTCTTCATTTGCTATTTGGCCGACAAGACACCAAAATGGTTGACATCGGGAAATCTAATGAAAAACTCCCTGATGTACAAGGTAATATCAGCAGCTGAAAGACATCATCTCCAGCCACTAACACCTTCATAGGCTTGAAAAAGATATCCGCCATTAATCTGGATATCTTGTATTTCTTTCTTCGTCGGTCAAGGTCTAGACTCTCTACAGGTAGTGACATGGCTTTGGAATTAGCCAGGGCATCTGGATCTTCCCGATCCCTGAGACGAGACGATTCTGATGACGAGAATAATGATGAAGGAAGCTCGTCAGGGCCTCGACCTCATGGGACCTCAACGCTAAAAGAAGATTATACAATTACAACACCTAGAAACATGACTGGAGCGTTAGGCATAGAAAGGTTGACTAGTGCCATGGCCGGGAAGCGGAAACGTGAGGTTCAATCGAATCCAAGTCCCAGAAAGCAGCGTGTGACAGACGACATCGAAGTTCAGGTTTCTCCGAAGAAACAAAATAGTGTTACCCTTGACACAGACGTAGGAATAACCCTTCCTTTGGGCTATTCTCAAGCCGACCCGACTGTCTATTCGTCATCTGATGCTCTCAGAATCTTGGTCTTGGAGATTGCTAAGTTGTTTTGGCCGGAGCTTTACGAAAGGTCTGTCAGGCAAAATGGCTTATACACCAGGCTCAAATCTATCATCTTTGACTACGACATTTTAAGTCGACTGGATTATGCGTCGATGTTTGGATTGAGTAATGTTGTCCGTCTCCTTTTAGATGAGAAAGACGAAACAGGTCGACCAATATCTTACACTCGAATGGATATTGAACGAGCTTTGTATATTGCTTTGATTGGTCCTGCTGTCCTGTGTCTCAAAACTATACCGGTACGTATGGCGGAAATGGTCGAGCCCGGGAGTCTTCTCGCGGGCGTAGACCTGTGGGGACCGTCAGGCTTTTGATAGAGGCAAGAAGAGGTGTATTTAGAGAAAAATCGGCGAACCTTTCACTCGGTTACCCCGCCGTTCACCACTGGGATCCGTATTAGGATGGATCAGGCGTGCTTTATATTTTGCTTGAGAAACAATGTGCCGGACCTTCTGGTGGAGCTATCCCAGGAGGATCTATCAGATCATAAAGAGTGGCGTATCTGGCTCGATACATCCGCAGACTTTGCAAATGTCTTCACGAAGGAGTTTGTGAACGAAACAACCAGGCTTAGGTACATGAAGAACCAACAGGAAGCCTTTGTCAAGGGAAGTAACGGAGAAACTCCGACAAAATCTGATCAACGTCCGAAACGTTGGCATACACTTGAATCAAGAGATATAATCCGCGACTTCTGTATCTTTTCTACTAGAAGTGATGTCCCAGCTTTCTTAAACAATAGGACTATTTGTGGTAATCTTGGTATTGCATGGCTGTTTGTGAAAGAGTTCAAGTTGAGTACCAAACAGATTGGCTGGGCTAAACAAAAGAAATCATCTCTAGCCTGGAGAGCTCTACTAAGTACTGGGAAGGGATTCAGAGAGTGTTGCGTTTTACCCACCCCATTGATTGCGAGCCGATCGACAGGTATGAGGCAGAAGCTCTTTTCCTCTACCTAACATCTGATCCTCGGTGGAATGCTTCGGAAACTGTAGATGGGCGGCCATTGCTTCACTTTGCTGTTGACTTTGAGTGGGCTAACGATCTCGTGATCAAAAAATCTTGGACGATCTGCTACAGCAAAATTTGGATCCCATGAACCTTACTTTTGAGACTTCTACCTCGGAAAATCAAACTGTGATGAGCATTGCACCCTTTGCTCTGCTGTCTGTCAGGTCCGTAGATATCTTCAACCTTGTTCGGTCTTATACCAAATCAATTTTGCGGCAAGACGAAAACGGCCATAACATCCTTCACAAGTTGGCTATCGACTATCAGATTAAGATATATAATTACCTGGAAAGCGATCCCCAGTTGCCAGAGCTGCTCATGGCCACGGATAATAAAGGCAACACTCCTCTTGATCTTAGCTTCAAGCGTCTTGACAAACTCAAGAATGAAATCAAGCCGCGCGATTTGACTATGAAGCCAGGGCCCGATGCTGTCATTCGTATTCTTAACATGATTGATCGAGCGTTTGAAATTCAAGAACTTGCGTCGAAACTCGATCTCGACAAGGTCATCCAGAAGGCCCGGCCGGTCAGCCATTACATCGTCGAGTGGGGTTTCTTCAAGGTTTACAAGCTGATGATCGGGATCGCCCGGAATCTTGCGCCTCCTTCAGTTTTAGGTGGATTCTCTCAGAAAAATGATCTTAGGGATAATCTCTTGAGACTGATCCCCATGACTCAAAATCACGATGATCGTGGCAACCTTCGCCAGTATGCTCTTCACAACTACCCGTTCAGTCGTCAACCTGTGCACTTCATCCCTGATTTCTCCAACACTATCAAGTGCGATGGTGTCATAATCCAGACGGTCCTCGACAAAATCAATCCTGGCCTCGAAACCGAACTGTTAAATCCAATCTTCAAGTCCATCACAAGTCCCCAAGACCGGTGCCGTGATCGCAACCAACCAACTTGCCTCGATACTGTGTGGAGAAACATCCACCTGGCAAACAGTTATGATCCTTCTTCCGCCTCCATTGCTAACCACTCTCCATTGTCAAAACATACTGCCTCTTTCCATCAGCCTCTCAATAACACCGGTACTGCTACATTCCTTGGCCCTCTGACCGAACTTGTCGTTAACGCCATGTCCCACTACGACGAGAACGGGATTTTCCATGATCAGATCCCCAAGAGTCAGAAACGAATGCGGATCATGTGGAGCAAGGCCAGAATCTGGGGTAACTTTCTTAATACCATGATCTTTGCCCAAGAGCGTAATGCTCTTTTCGGGTTCGAACGTCTTATCAAGGAATATGTCGAGGTTCTAGTGAACGAAGGATACTTGGAAGCCTATGAATCCTGCCCCGACTTCATCCTCACCGGTGAGCCTTATTCCGTAAAAATTCACTTCCTGGCCGACGCAGTGCTCTCGGACCCGATCTTAAAATTGTCTCAACTATCACCAACGCCGTTGGCGAAATGCCTGCTTCCATCTCTGTGATAGTAATTGCAACCCTTCGCAACTCCAAGAACAACGGCCTCATCACCAGTACCAGCCAAATGCTCCACAGCCTTGGTTTCGCCGTCCGTAACTCCATCGAAGACCTTATCGATGCCCTGCTCGCTTCGGGCGTCTCGCCTACTATGGTCCCTCCAGGAAAACGCTTCCTGCCCGCCCTATTCTCCGCCGTCCTTCCCCGCACACAGAGTGACGCAACCCTGGCAACATTCACTAAGCTTCTCAATTATTGTGACAAGGTCGGCCTTAACCACATTCAGTTAGGTAATTCCATCCTCCAGTTTTTTATGAATCAACGGTCCTAGAGCGCGATGCTAAACTCAAGGCCTTCATTGAAGCGGGCGGTGATCCGAACTCCTGGCCTGACAAGAGTTATGCTCCCCCTCTAGTTACTTTAACCGTTAATCGACAAACTGATGCAGCCGAGCTGCTGCTGAGAAAGGAGCGGACCCGACCATGGTTCACCCCGAACACTTGACCTTTGTTCATGCGGCCTCGCGCGTCGGCGCCACGAATCTTCTTTCCGCAGTACATTCTCTGCTCTGGGAGGGCATTGACTCCGTTGAGCAGGTTACGTCAAATTACAAAGACCTCAGAAAGATGCATAAGCGTGGGCCTAAGGGCGACTGGATGGTCGATTTCACCTGGAATAGTACGTGTCACTCTAACTTTTCGGTCAAGCAACCTGGTGGTGCGCTGGCTACCGAGTTCGTCATGAACTGCACGTCTATGCATTTGTCTGCGTTTAACGGACATAACCTCGTTGTTGAATTCTTTATTCTCCACACGGATATGGATCGAGAGGCTCGCACAGAGGCTGAGTCCTATTATACACCAGCTCACATGGCTGCTAAGGGCGGCTCCCGCTCCTGCCTTCTGGTTCTTCATCGCGAAAAGGCTGATATGAATGCCCTCGATGCATTGGGCAGAACTCCCCTCCACATCCTCTCTGAAAATGGGTTCTTGAACCCGACTCAATTCTTGGTTTCTCAGCGTGAAATCAAGCTGAATGTCAGAGACAAGTCGGGAGCAACTCCTTTAGCCAACGCCATTCGGCTGAAACATCTAGAGCTCGCCAAGACCATTATTCATGCTGCTATGCATCGAACTGTGCCTCTTGGTAGTTTGCTTCCCGGGGATGATCCAACTGAGCGTGCTGACGTTGTCGGGGCGGCATTGACGTACTTTATTGAGAAGAACTATTATGAGCAGGTTCAATTCATTCGTAATGGCTCTGGGGAAGGATTTCCAGGAGAGACTTGGATGTGTGGCTGTTCATGGATTGTCAAAGCCGTTCGATATGTAAGTTTTTTTTCTGTTAATGGCGCAATATGCCCGTTACATAATACGCTATCGTTGTGTCACAAAGAAATTGCCTAGTTGCATGACATGTGCTAATATAATTTGTCTTACTGTAGGGGTCCTGGGAAGTCATCAAGGTTCTGTTGAACTCGAAGTGTAGTGGATACAGGGGGTTCTGTAGCAAGCATTATCAAGCTGGAGACTACGATCTTCTCACTGAAATTGTCTCTAGTACTGCTAATCAGTTCATTGTCTTCGATGTCCTGTCTTCTTACGCCGCTGGCGGTCTGAAGTGGGATCAAGATCTTCCTTTCACTCCTATTCATGCCGTTGCCAGTACCGATCATCTTGCCACCCTTGATGACCTTGTCAGCGAACTCAAAAGGATTCCAGTCGTGATATCAACACCTCCATGATTAATTCTATGACCACTGGCGATTTCTATCCCGAAAATATGGATGAGGAATTTGTCACTGAGGTTGACCTCGGCTTCACGCCCTACCCTCGCGTCAAAGAAGCCGTCAACAAGTCTTTTGTTGATATGAATTTGGGCCAATGGCATCCTGGTAACTGGTACAAGGACCCCACCATGCCTCTTCATATTGCTGCCGCCAAGGGCAAGCATCTCATGGTTGAAGCGCTCATTCGCTATGGTGCGGATGCTGACATCATGGATGCTTCTGGGTATCGACCTTTGGCTCGTGCTATCATGAGCATGAATGATCGCACCTATTTGCAAGTCATAAGTGGACCTGTTGCGGTGTCTCTAGACTCTAGGGATCCAAAGGGAGGACTCCTCTGATGCTAGCTGCTGAATTTGGGAACTTTGGGGCTTTTAGTTACCTAGTCAACCACGGTGCGGACTTGAGAGTTATCACTTATCAGGGTGAGAATATTGGGCATTTTGTGGCGAGAGGGAAAATGGCGTGGTCAATGGTTCCGTTGTTGAGTCAAAGAGGATTTGCTTCGATGTTCTTCGAAGCTTCTTTCGATAGTGTGACACCAGTAAGTATCCAACTCAACTTCTAATAACCGGTAACTCCTACTAATATGACTATATAGCTTATGCTTTTGCTATCTCGGGAAGACTTCTTCCAACAGCTTGACGGTGGATTGATATTGAATGACCCGGAAACTCTGAAGCACATCTTTATCAACTACAGAGTTCTCAATTCCATAATGTCTCTCGCCAACGCCCACGCGTTCTTCGACTTTGTATTCAAACAGATATCTATCCCGTCCACTGACATTGACATGGACTCTGGTAACGCAGGGTCTTCTTCAAATGGCTCACAAGGTGAAATTGGAAAATTGCTAACCGAGCCATTCCGCATGCAACCGCGGATGTCACCTTTTCTTCTGGCTGTTCTCTTGCAAAAGGTCCAAATAATTCAGTTATTCAGGGCTCATGGTGCTGACATTGATATGAAGATCGATGGGAAGACGCCTTTAAGGCATGCCTTGGATTCAGGGTTGCTGTACTCGATGAAAACGTTGATAGAATTGGGTGCTGAGCGTGATGAAACTGCGATTACGATCAGTACAATGAAGTGGCCTGAGATTCGGCAATGGTATAACAACAGAAGGTGATATTTGATAGTCAAAAATATTTTTGTAGTAAAATTTTTCGGATTGTTTTTGATATACGGCATATCATTATTTTCGTTTGTATTTATCTCATCTAGTACATATTTCTTTTTGTTTTCTAAATGTTATGGCTTTGGGTAGGTTGATCATGCGGTGTCTCGGTGTTTGGTACTATTTTAATTTTTAATTCTGTTTATTTTATCATCCATGTTCCTTAGTGTCTTCCATACTTTTTAATTATAGCTTTGGTGTCCGGACAATCATTCCTTTATTCTCAAGGTCACAAGACTTGGCGTTGTTTTTCTAAGCTGAGTACGGGTTCGAAGATCTTTGAGACTATGCGTCTAAAGTTGTGCTTCATCCATGGCCCAATCTCTACAAGCCAAGTTTTATTCAATGATACCTTTTATAAATCTATATTTGTACCACCTTGTTCGGTAACCCACGTTGAGCACTTCCTCAACCCAGTTAGGTAGAGGACGGAAACCTCAGCGCTGCATTTCTGAGATCCCTTTGATTCTTCCGATCTAATATACTAGACAGAATTCCGTTTCTGATGGAAGCATTTGCAGAGCTAAACTGCTGTCAATTCCTAATGGACATACTAGATACAATCGTCCACCCAATCCCTTGGTTCTTTAGGAATTTGAGGCTCAGAATATCACGAGTTGAAAAAGCAGTTACAAGTGCGGCTACTAGTTATGCTGTTCAAAGTAGCCTATACCAGATCTTTTCACAGCATTCTGCAGTAAAAATCCCAACGTATTGTCTCAGCTTTCCCAGATCCGTCTTCAGTGCTGTCCATGAGTACAAACGGGTGATATCTACTACGAATACAGTCCAGAACTAGGGTGGCGGGAAATATTTTTATCTTCTTCAATCTGTCCCCGTACCTAGGTCTAGGTCCAACGTTGTCTTGTTTGTACAACTGTGACTACGGTTATAGCCATTATTTTCAGGAGCCTACCTCCCATAATTTGATATGCGATATTTATTCATCGTTATTGAGTTTGATTGGTGAGGTGGGAGCTTGTCTTATTCATGAATGTATACAGTCTAGAGAGGATTTAGCTACCTTTATATCCGTCTCTAATATTTCATATACAATTTAATCTCCATTCTGATGCAGTTTTGATTTCCTCTTTCATTATGCGGGCGATAGTACATTAAAGGGGGCATCCTATGATTCAACACAACATCGCAATGGTACTCAACATATAACTACATACCAACATGATCTGCATTTTCTCTCACCTACCATTCACATTGGGATTTGGAGACGCCCAGAAACGCCCAAAATCCGGCCACCTACATGTAGTGGCTGCATGCAGCTCACCAATGAGGAAGTCTCACGCTGTGGTGAACTGAATACTTTTGCCCCAACGTCACATTCATCTCGTTCATGATATCGAGAATTATAGTTATTGGAAGATACCCATATCTAAACCAATGTATCACGGTTTCTCCACGTCAGACATCCTCGCTGCAACTTCCTCGAAACTCAGTTATACATACATCCAGTGAAACCACCTTTTACCTGCCCAACACAATGAAAAGACCTGCTCCGTATCCCTAATGTGCCCGACGCGGAAGAGTGAGACAGACCACTAGAGTAATCATCGAAGTACTTTGAGACGAACCATAATCCCACTCTGTATTTCAGTCTATCTTACACTCTCTCCTTCCCTTATTTCTGTCATTTCTCAATACTTCCAACTTCAAAACCAGTCACAATAAGCAGACCCGTTTGTCACTCCAAATTCTGTACTTGAGCGATCATCTGCCCCGAAGCCCTGGACTTCGAGGCAATGTCCATCGGCCTTGACCAACCCTGCCGCTTCAACAAAGCCAACACCGATCCCATCCTAATCAAATCCAAGTCGCCCTCTACACTGCCCTTATCAAACAAGCCATCCTTATCAGGACCGCCGGTGGCCTCCGCAGCATCGACAATCCTATTATTCTCGATGATTTCGTCATTAGTACCCCACAAAACAGGAAGCCTATAATTACATGCTCCAAGCAGCCTAACGTTACTCGGGGCGAGGGACACTTAGATGGCCGAAACCCTGATTACTAGGATACGATGTATCTGACCCCTGATGTAATGATAGCTCCCACGCATACGATTGCCACAAAACGGGATGAGACTATGCGTCGCTATATGGATGCTATTCTTGCCGGGCAGGACGCGGCAATGTTTACGCGTGAAGAGAATGAAGAGGAGGAGGGGGGAGAGTTCTAACAAGGAAGTTGAAGAAAAGAAGCCGACAGTCTTTGCCCCACCTGATCATGCCATCAACAACAAGATTACTTGCCCTTGCCCCGGCAATGATATCTGCTCTGCTTGTATTATAGAGTCATTTTGTCATGGCATCCACTACTTTCAACTTCAAAGTCTGGTATGGCCTTGTGCTATCTGCTAATATCCCTATTAGATCATTCAAGTTCTGCAACCATTTGGCAAGCCAGGGTTACCTCTCAGTCGACACCGAGAGCCCTGGGATTATTGAAGCCGGTCTGAATGTCTTCTCAATCCGGTGAATCAAAAATCTTTCCGAGAGAAGCGACAGCTTCGGCTAGAGCCCCATCGTATCAATGGCTGCAGTTGCCTATTTCTACAACTTGGATCCTCCCCAGACCATGCAGCAATCTATCAGCATGGGTTCTCCCCGTCGTTACGGCGTTGATATCAGAACCTTCCCCTTCCGAAGTCCAAGACACGAGGTTGACCAGCTCATCGAGTATATCACAGGTTCCTACATCAGCCGTGAGGAAGCCCTTAGTATTCGTAGTCCCGCACCAGCGGGAACAGGGCCATAGTCTAGGAGGCGATGAAGCAACTCCCACCCCTAAGCATCACTTGGCTGCATCAGTGGCTGTGAGAGCATCATGGTCTCGATGAAGTGTAGTTTAACATGCTGACTGAGCTCAACACAATCGTTGAGATGAAGCTGAAAGCCACCAGTCCTTGGCTGCTCGTCCTTGAAGGTTTCCGGACTAAAGCTGAGTTTCAGTACGTTTACGATCAGATCCAGTCACTTGCTCCAGTAATCCGGATGTGGGTAGTCTGCATTTTTGACAATGGAGATCGCTGCGCATGCGAAGTTTAGACCCAAGGCCATCTTCGCGCCGGCTTTGGTAGTCCGTAATTCACTTGACTTTGTCCTACCCAAGTACACAAGAATTTTGCAGTCTGAAATCCCAGATACGTATAAGGATCAGCCTTGGGATTACTACATTCTTTTTGAGAGGCCCGGGGTATGAGCGGCTGGGGGTGGAGGATAAAAGATAACCTTGGTTGTCGCATCGATTTTGAGAATGGCAGATCGTTGAAGAAACGCAGGGCATGAATTTCCATAATTTAGTTTCTAGATATCCCGTTTAATAGCAAGTTATGAATTGAATTCATTGTTGATGTATTTAAGTGATAATGTCGTTTATGTCACACAAAAAAATACTCGAGTATAAGTGAGTGGAGTCCAATATGTGGAATTCCCTCCAACCTTTTGAATTATAATAGTCATCAACATTACGTCATTACCTAAAACAGAGCAAGATCCTGAATTGGGAAGATGCAAACAACTGTATCATTTTTAGGGTCTTTCATTTTAGATCGTTAGTTTTTAGGGTTTTTCGAGAAGTTTTGTTCTGCATATATGCTAGTGTTAAACGTTGGAAACTTTGAAGCATGAATAAAAGGACTAAATCCTCTCGTTCAACGTGTAGATGAGCGGTATCAAGTATAATAATTAAAGAAACACCGGGTATTCCCACGTAATCACCCACCGTAGTACTAATCCGGCGCTCTGTGGTTTGATTATAGGGAGCAGATGAGACCCCGTATTTTCCACAGGCTATGGTCGTATGTAGAAAACGGAAGTCTTTGAGGAATTTATATCGGCAGTAGTTTTCCGTGTAAGTCACCCAATCACCGAAGCATCATCACTAATTTCAATTCACAATCAACGGATTCTGTTTCCAAGAAAAATAATTCATTCTTTTGAAATACTGATATCAAAACATCAAATCATAAACATAAGTCATAACCCAACTCAAACCTAAACACCAAAACATTCTACTAAAAGTTAAAAAGCAGATAACATATAATCTCCTACTTACTCATCCAACCCATCCAAACCAAACTCATCCTTGGCCATATCCATTTGGATATCCTCTCCCCACAACAACCCATCGTTATCTCCATCCTCCACCACCGACATGACCGCCGCAAGCCCATCCTGCGCCACAGACTGCCCCTTGCTCCCGGGGACCTCCGAAGGGAACTGGAACCAGTGATCCACATCAAACTCCCCAGTCGACACACCCGACCACTCAAAATCTTGCGCAATACTCGGCAAGTTCGAAGGGTCTAATTCCATGGCTTCCGTATCCCACAGACCTAGGCTGATTTCGTTTTTCTTCGAATCGTCAAGACGGGATTCCGCTTCGCACTCCGAGTGCGGAGGAGACGTGGCAATCATGGTCTCGTCGGGCATGATTGGGGCGGAAGCAAGGGACAAAGTAACTGGCATAGCGGTCTCCTGAGTCGGTGGGATCAACGGAGTGCCAGCTGACCCGGCAAGCGACCCAAGATTAAGAGACGAGGTATCCAAACCGAGATTTGACTGTGTGCCGAAAAGACTCCGGGCAACATTAGTCGGCATCGGCGTAGCCTCTGGCGGTGGTGTGTGGAAATTAAACAAGTTCGGTGGCGGCATCTGTTGTTGTTGTTGTTGTTGTTGTTGTTGCTGTACCGAAGTAGCCAGAACCCTCTGCTTCTCCGCAGCCTGACCCTGAGTATAAACACCCTGTGCCGTTAAATCGATATTAGCCTTCCGCAAAAACGCATCCAGGAACCCAGTAGCGTACTCGGCCGCCGCATAGCAAGTGCCCAGCGTATGCATGACATCCATGCACTGCTTGAAGCTGCGGACAGCCCGGTCACGAACTTGAGGGTTGACATGGCGCATCTCCAGCATATGGATGATCATCGCCGGGAGCACGATGGTGACACCGGTGGTTGGGAGGTAACGGTCAAGCTCAAGTTCATGGAGATCAGTAGCCATGCGCGTGATTTGCATGGCGGCGTCTCTTACCCGGACTCTAGCCATTTCCTGCGCTTGGTGGATCTTTGTCTCTAGATGCGCCGGGGCCGGTTGAAGACCCAAGAATTGCGGACGGTGAAGCGCTGACTGCGTAGTGTAATAAATCATATGGAGCAGAGATCTATGCACGGCAATCGTTGCTTTGCCATCCTCGACGTCAAACGGGGTCAAGGGTCTGTTTGAACACGACTCCGGCAACTCAGCTCTCCAGCGGGTCAGACTGCTATCGACTTCGTTGACCTCATCGACATTATCGATGGTCTTATTCGGGAAGAGCATTGACGCGCTGTCCATAGGGTCGTCCCCTTGGTATGCACTGAGTATTGAATTTTGAGCATGTGGCTAACGAGCATACAGAGCTTGGCCTTGGCAATGGTCATTTCGGCAAGGTCCTTTTGCAGACGAACGTCACGGAGGAGACGACATTCACGAGGAACGATTGTGTTATCTTCGGGGATGGGCCGGATGTCAAAGTCGCTTTCTTCGAGCATGCCAACGTGGAAGTCGCCGGCCTTGATGCGCGTGGGGCGCCGCATCCCAAGGGCAATCTCCTGGTCACGCATGAAGCAAGACCACCAAATGCGCCTGTAAAGACCAAGTTTGCGCGCAGGGACGTTCATGAGCGATGAGATCCGGTGCAGGCCAATGGAGTGAGCAAGGCTGGTAGCGATTCCCATCCAGTGCCAAGTGTCTTTCTGGTCATCTGGCGACTCGTACCAAAAGGTCATCAAGAGAAGACCCTGGACAAGAATGAGCCGGTCACCTTCGTAGTCAAGATCGTAAAGGGTTCTCGCTTTGAGGTAGAAAGCCTTGCGGGCGATTTTACGCGTGGCGTACCCGCATTCACGTAGGTAATCAAGGTCGATAAAGGCCGAAGCCGCAAACATTACACAGTGGTACAAGAACAGACTGACCTGCCCCCTGGGGTCATTCCGTGCATTTACGCAATTCAGAAAGCCATAGAGGTCCAGCAGCGGCATGAAGGGATGGACGTACTCGGCATAAACTTGGATTAACGCCGACTGCATTTTCAGACTCGGAAGGGTCAGAGACCCCTTGGCGTGTAGAAACGTCACTTCATCAGGGCCAATTTTTGTCGGTAGCGGCCGGACAAAGGCCGGGAGGATGTGCGCAGGCTGAATGGAATTGAAAGGAGTATTATTGCCATCCTTGGATTGCTGGCGGATCATGTTCGACCAAATATGGCGAGCAGCATGCATGTGATCGTTATTTGGGACAGCTTGTTGGTCTAAAAACGGCAAATATGGTTAGCGTAATTCACTCTGATGTCATTTGTCACTTCTAGCTTCGGCACTAATGGAGGCTCAAGGATGATCTCAATTGCCCAATATAGAAATCCACCCGTCACAGGAACATCAATTGAGTCCGCTGCAACTTCGCAGGTCAAAAGTAGTTTTGATAACATGGAATTTATCGAGTCAAAGCCGCAGTATTTCCGATCTCAAGACACCTGAACTCAGCAGAAAAAAACGGAATATAGGCCTCGAAGGATTTTAAAATCTGAGGGAGTCGAGAACACTACCCGCGCAAGTAACCCACGCCAATCCATTGCCCTTCCAATATTAGAAAGGAAGCGGAAAAAATTCAAACTTACACATGACATCAGATAGCGTATTGCTAATCGAGGAGTTATTCATTGCCTCACTCAGTCTTCTCGGATCTGCCTTAACCCCTCAATTGGCGTCATCGGAATCCCGTTTGCCCCCGCCAAATTCCCCGACGCAAGATTCGGCAACAAATTCTGCTGAATCGGCGCAGGCGGCGGCTGCGGCATCAGCTCTTGGAATGTCGACATGGAATTCCCATCCCTCGTCCGCGGCTCGACGGGCGAGACTCTGCGCGCCGCAGGTACCGCAGGTTGCGGCTGGCTAATGGATAGATTTTTCCTACATGATGGGGAAAGGTCGGTGCGGTTAGTATTGCTTTATTTGGCTAAATTAGGAAAAACAGGCGGTTGAACGGAAATAGCAGGGGGAAACGCTCCATCAAAAGACGGTGTGACGATGGACGATCATTTCAACGTCAAGTCATAATCTTGGTGATTGAATAACTGACGTTGAATTTGGAATGTGGAGACAAGCCTTGAAAGTGGGTTCAAACTCAAAAGACTCTCGAGTCCGGTCCGCACCTTCCAGATAAGTCCACTTCCACATGAAAACTGCAGACTTGTAGCAATAACGCCACGTTATGTACTGTTGCGCCACATGTAACGCCACATTAATACAACAGCCAGATAGGAATATTTGCGGATAATTCCAACTGCACCTCGTCTGCATTTCTGTCTGCCGAATATCCCTTTCGAATCAGCTCGAACCAAGCTGTCTCAAGACCATCCCGTCAGGATTTTCCAGCCAGACAGATCATTTTCCCTTGTTCCCACCTGATAATCTGCTGTCCTTTTTCCCATCTCAATGGCAATAGATTCAAGCACTAGCCTCGCTCGCTGCCTTGTTTATTTTCCGAAAGGAACCCGTGCTGCTGCCGTCGCAGTGACTGTCTAAAAAACGTGTATAAGGCCAGACAAGACCTCGATATAAGTGAAATGAGACCAAAGGCTAAGGCGCTGCAAACCCACGGCAAATCCCAACGGGCAGCCAGCACCTAGATGGCAGAATCGAGAGTGAAATGCACCATGGCCGCGCGCAACAATTATGACTGATTTGATCTGCCGAAAAAGGATACCAAAAGGAAGGAGAAACGATAGAGGAAACGAGGCAATGTCTGAAAGTGCGTATCGATATACGGAAGTTTTAAAACAAAAGTGCATGAGGATAAACGGGACTGAGGTAATAAACTTACTTGCGACGGCGACTTTCTTGCACATAGCACTTAATGCCGTCCCAGCGGCAGTTGCCACAGGGTGCACCTTCAACAACATCACACCGGACCTTCCGCGCTCTGCACGAAGCACAAGCACGCGCGGCACGGCGCTTTGTAATTTTAACTACGCCGTTACCACCCGATGTACTCTTCGTTGTCGACCCGTTTACCGACCCTGAGCTAGAGGCCCCGGACGCGGCCGGGGGTGACCCGGCAGCGGAGGCTCCAGAGTGTGTGAGGGCAGACGGGGTGGAAGCATTGTGCATGGCGGGTGTAGAGATTGTCGCAGGCGTGCTAGCGGATTCGGAGTGTGTGGGGGCGGGGGCAATGTTGACAGGGGCGGGAGAGAAGGGGCGGTTGTTGTTTTAGGGTGGACGGAAATTGCAGTGGAGGAAGTTTCACTAATGGAGTGGACGGGGAAAGGAGCAGAATCTGAACCCGAAGATGATGTAGCGGAGGACATATTGAAGATATGTTTTAGCTCTAACGGTTCGGAAGAGTCTTGTTCTGTTTCTTGCATTGAATGTGGTTGTCCGTAGATGTGATATCGAATATTGGTAGGTTCGAAAAGGTGGATCAAGAGCCGGTCGTGTGTGTGAGGCTCTTCAGGGACCAGAAGCATAGATCAAAAAAAGAAGTCTTAAAGTTCTTTTTGATGGATTTTGGAGTATAGAAATTTGGAGTGGAGATTGGTCTAAGTGGAATAAAAGTTGACGGTAAAGATACAGTAGCAGAAGCAAAACCAAGTAAAATAACGGTATTCACTGAACAAGAAACAGCAAGTATAGAAGAAGAGAGGTCAAGCGATGTAAAGCTTTGTCAAGTCTGAAGTAGTTGAGAGTGTACGGGGTTATTGATCTGACGATATGTGGTCAAGCGACTAGTAGTTATAAGTGAAAAGGATGAAACAACCAACTAATAGCAACAAAGCCAAAGTCAAGGCCAAGCACAGCCAAGAGCAAAAGAGAAAAGATGGAGATGATGGAAACAGTAGCTGTTTACCCAACCAAGTATCACGGTTCGCGTCCAAATATTATTAGAGTATCAACCAAGATAATCACTAAATCAGATCTCAAAAGGTTCAATTATCAGGAGTCAAAAGAAGTAGAAATGATCCTTTAATCAGCAAAAGCGGCGGCTCATGGTCTTTTAAGTAAACGTCGTGACGAGAGACCAAAGTCATTCCAAAGAGGTAAATTCAATAATACATCAATGAGAAAAGAATAAAATTGTTTGTTTACCTTTCGTATTTTATCGACGTCAGTTAATAATCCCCGTTATTTGGACAAAAGAGGCAAGTTCTCAAACATCCATAATTCTTCTTTATTATTTTTCAATTCTCAATATACGTAAACAGGGATTGGACGGCTTTGGGGTTCGGGTTGTAGGAGCCCGCAGTTCGTTTTAGGAAATATGAAGGAATGACTCGAGGGGTGATGGTGGACCTTTCTTATTTTTTCTTTCTCAATTGTCACCAAAAATACTTATGGATAAATGGCTAAAGAGATGTATTTTTCTGAATGGGAAAGAAATCAACGTGATTGGTGGAGGGTCCAGTGACATATGATGACATAAGAATCAGCAAGAATTTTCCAAGGTGGATGAGTGTGTGTGTCACGGGTATCAACAACGACGGATGTCCATGAATTTAGTGGGTGATAGGACGGCTCAGGACATCTTGTTGGGAAATCGCGGGATGGCGAGTGGTGAGGGTGGGCAGCAAAATGCTATTAGAATAATCACAGGGAATAAGATGAATTTGTCAGTGGGGTTATTTGAGCTAGTCTTAGGAAATGGGCCAAAGGGGGCATGTCCGGGGATTGTACGGAAGAGTGGGGACGGGAGGCTGAGGGGATGGGAGGTGTGGTGGGTTTTGTGGGGAATCTGGTTTGCGGATTTGCAGACAGACCGGGAAGCTTTTGAATATACGATGAGTATGAAATTTGGTAGTAGTGTAAAGGTGAAGAATTATAGATTTCAATGGTAATTTAGCTAGTAATTATAGTAAATATTTTAACATCGAGGATTACGATACCATTGATTTATGTATCCAGTTCTAGGTAATTATCATACACGGTGGCATATGGCTTTTCCCGAGCCTCAAGTAGCTTGATCGGTGTAAATCCCAATCCCAACTGTATACATAAATGAGTGTATTTTTGTCGTAGCTCCTACATCTCGATCCTCATTACAGACATCACCTGCATCAACGAGCTTCTTATTTTAGACATTGAATGTTCTAGTAAAGAAATGCCAAGCCTTACTGAATAGAGTAGTTACAACGGCGCGAGCATTACTAGCCAGCAGCCAAGTGACGGATTCACGATGTCCTTTTTGTCTACACGTTACGAAGACAAACACAGTTAACAAGCTATGGGTCTCAGGCATACCTTTTGAGTACAACAGTGTTTATTGTTACTGTGTTGGCTGAATAATCAAAATGAGATGATACATATTCGGGTATGCAGTCGATGGCTCAAATATGGCCTAGGCTTTATGGATCACAGGGCTACACATAAAATTTGTGTAATTATTTTCGGGTCTCTGAAAAAGTATCAGAGCACTGAGCTCCTGCTAGGTACACACTATGCTCCCTTCTTGGATATTAAATCATTGAAATGCGGTAGGTGAGTAGTTGATGTTATTTTTGACTAGTCAGCAAACTGAAAGACAGACAATTACCATGTCTTTACGATAATTTCCTTCACCTACAATACTTTCTACTATCGTTCAACGTCGATAGAAATAAGCCACTTACTTTTCCACATCTAATACTTAATAAAACTTAAGAAAAAATATACATTGAGGCTCAACATGAATCTTTTCTGCTTCATCTCTCTTTTCTTGCTCTTGTCTTTTCTCATCGTGACGCTTCTCATGTTGTCTTTCTTACAAACAAGGAATAGTCTGTTCTGGTTTTTAGAGGGTATGGCAAACCATAACTGTGGTACTTGCCACGGAATTGTAAATTCGTAGAAGTGATCAGAGTCACCTGCCCGTTTGGGAACGAGTATTCTCCTCAAATGCCTTCCAGAATGATATAACGCATCAACCCCACGCATTGTCTGTCAAAATATATGGATAAATTTAAAATTTCTTTTGTGTTTTATATGATATCTAGTTTCTATGACCGTCCCTGAATTTTCCTCGCCATTGAGATTGTTGACGTTTCTCAGCTTTCAAGTCTTTGGGGTCTCGTTATTGTTTCTAAAATTTACCTCACTTGAGTGAGTGGTTGATGGTAGTCCTGTAGCTTCCCACATATTCAATTATAACTACTCCCAGTGAGACTTGCCATTCCTCTAGTTTGGGGCTGGCCATTCGTGATGCATGAGCTGTAGCTACACCAACCTTAGCAGGCCACTCATGGGATCAACCACTTGGGAGACACAGAACGTCAATGCACTGACTCGGGCATTCAGATCAACTTCACCTGCCCCATGTCAGAATGGGGATGGTTACGACGAGAAAGGCAAACGATTGATTGTATTGTGACACTTGAATGGAACCTCTGCGGCACGGGTGGCCGACAAGCCATGTAGAGTGCCCGTGTCCAGTGCTAAGTATTGGGTGGGTGGGTCTATTGCGAGTCTCGTGGCTCTCGAGGAATGGGTCTTGTTTCATTTTGATGGTGAGGGCTAGAGAGAAGGTGGATTAGGAAGTTCAATCTTGGACAAACAAAGACGGGATTTCCTCATGGATGTATTCGCTTGGCGGTGACACGGCTTCGGTTTGATTTTGTGGGGTTGTTTTAGTCTAATAGTTTTTGAAGAGCAGATCGCGAGCGAGATCCGGAGTTGTCTTGACATCTTTTGACGTGTAGTTTTCTCCGCCACGCAGTTTCTGCTGCGTGAAAGCATCGGCAGTAACGGTTTCTTTACCAGATCACTGCAACCATTATCTTGTCTGACTTGCATTCTCATCATAGCTACTAAAACACCTTTCACACCTACCACACACTAAATGCTCCACCCACTTTTTTCACATCCTCTCTGCACAACATCACGACGTATACATTCCGAGACAACCCCATCACCACTAAAGATTCTCTCCAGGTTCAAGGATTGCCCCTCAACAACCACTCAGGTCTTATGATTAGCAAAAAGCACCATCCCAAGCGCCCACGGCTCCCAGAAAATCCCACAACACACTAGTAGCGATGAGGAGACAAAAAGAAAAAAAACTTTGCCCTTTGTCCAATTTTTAACTGGCTCGCCAATCATAAAGGCTTAGCAATTGCTGACGCAGTGAAAACGAAAACTTAGTGACTTGAAAAGAAAACACAAGAGGTGAAGCCCCAGATTGCTTAGGACTAAGGGCTGAGAAAAGATGGAGTCGAGGAATTGTGATGGTGCGGAAATAAGAACTTTATGAACAAGACGATAATGGCGGATATTCTAAATAGGGGGTCACTTATTTATTAGTTAGTGTTTAATATTGTTTTAAGATCGACTCGTATGCGTGATGCATAATTTTCTTTCTGCGGTTATATGCGTTTTCTACCTTCAAGTCCGGAGCCTCGGCGTTGTCCCGGAGGTCTCAACCCGGCACCACCGTTACCATTGGTTATATTTCTAGCACATGATCCCAATATTCTATAAATTTAAAATTCTGTGAAACAGTCCCAAATTCACTCTCATGCTCCCAGTACAACTCTGTCGCTGTCATGAATCCGCCAGAAAGCAAGGAATTCCAGGCAAGCAGCCGCCAACCCATTTTGTGGATACTATGTTCGTATAGCGAGTACAGATGGGCTGCCGACTATGAGTATGTTGCATCCGGAGGTCATGCTGAAGGATGAAAGGGCCACAGGGCGTACTGGCCGGTTGATGCGGGCTTCCAGAAGGTGGGACTGGAGGGGGGCGGGGGCTGGTCGGGATTGCTGAGGTTTTTCTTATTTCGGTTGGGGATAGAGGGTGATGAGATTATGAGATTGATGTGATGAGTTTTAGTGTGAAGGTTGAGATATGGAGATATCTAGGTTTTGGGTTGGCCCGTTGGGTGTGAATCTCGTCATTTTCATATCAGTATCAACTTATATTTAACATGTGCTTTACTTTTTACCTCCCATTCTCAAATGCTTCTTTTAAGCATCATCACGATCCCGGAATCCCGGCTTTGCCTCATCCCCTTATACACTAGAATCCCTCCTCCTGTCCCCACTAAATCCTCCCTTTGCCGGACGCTATCTTTTGGATACATTGACCAACCATCGTGAAGCAACGGGAATTAACAATCTGTCCCACTCTTTCTACTTCAAAGAGAAATCCCATTAAATCGATAAATCTCTGCTGAATTTTCCTGGTTGTCATTAGTGCGCAGTACGCAGGGGTCACTGGCGAGCAGGTGTAGGAAGCACAAGCTGGTCGTGTTCAATGGGGTAAACAATTCATTCTTGTTTGAAATTTAAGTGAGTGGGGTAAGTTGAGGATCGTGATAATAAGTGTCAGGAGAGTTTTGGTCGATGTTAAGGAGCGTGATTTGTATGCCACTCTGAGGGCACCTTCAATGACGAAATCAGTTCATGATACCTAAGTTCTCGACCACATGCAGATCAATACAAAAGATACCCTTTGGGCTCGTCGACTCCGAAATACCTTGAGATCTCTCCCCGACAGGTCTTGGCTGCAGCGATATCTGCAAACGCCTCCTCCGTGGTAACCCCTCCACCACTCAAGTCTGACATCATATTTTACAACCCTACTTCTTCAGTTTCTCCCTGGCCTATTTACACTAAAATAGTACTATAGGGTCGTGAAACCCTCAATATTTACATCGCCTTATTTGGGCTATTAATCTCCCATCTTCTCGATCAGATAAAACTCAGCCGCTCGCTTGCTATCCACAAATCTAATAGATGGCTTCGCGTCAGCCCATCGGCGGTATATAATCTGCAAACTCGTCCTTGTCCATGATACCTTAGACGCCATTAATCTGCAGTCCAACAGCCCAACTGGTGTCGTGATGGGCCTAATGGAAGAGGTTATGAGGGTGTCTCCCTCGCTTTGCATGCAGAAAGTTGTGCCGTCCCCACTTGGCAACTAATGAGATCCCCACTGGTGGTGTAACGGTTTGGGAATTAGCAAATGATAATTACTCTTTATCTTATAGTAGTAAATGAATGTGTTTGAATTTGCAGTCTAGACTGAAAAGAAGAAAGGTGCAGCACGGCCACAGATATCAGGAACTTTACCAAAGATCTAAGCCTCAACTAGTCAATTCTTCAACGACCCCTTCTTAGAGTCCCTTGGAAAGAGTCCACGATGCTTCACCTGCATTGAGGATACGTTTGAATGTAAGCGGCAGGGTCTAGAGGTGGGACAAGAGACGAGAAACAGGGGCATGCCATCGTGACGAGGTCATAAGACCGTCCAAAATTTCCCCAGGTCCCGGGAAACGAACCCACTCATGCCCTGAAGCAGTCCTGCCAATCCCCCCTTCTACAACACAAACCCTCTATTGCCGTCATAGTCGTCTGCAGTTATTAGTAATTATAACGGAAAATTATTGAGAAAACAACCACCCACTGTCATTCATCTCTCGGATCCCTCTGCCCTGAAACCTGGCAGTGTAATTCAGGCGGCTGGATGCCCTAAGAAGACAGACTTTAAGCACCAATAGAGGACGCTAGAGCGAGTCAGAAGACTGCTTTTAGGTCTAGGACATTACCCAATGAGGAAGGTTTTATGAATGATGGGGTCTGGGGAGTGTAAGTGCGTCTGCAGCTTGTCAATTGTCCAATGTCACGATGGAGCTTTTTGCCAGACAACTGACGGACGGAAAAGCTGCTAGGAAGGCTATCTCCGTGTAGACTCCGGTTGACAGTTTCTTTAAAAGACACAACTGAGGGAAACACGACTCTACAAGACAGACATCTAAGAGTGCGGAAATAGAGACTTGAGAGCAATAGCTAGTAGCCTTTCAAGAGTTATAGCAGCTTTGTAAACCCAATACTCATTAGAATCAAAGGCACGTGAACACGAGGCTCGATCGCTTCCCCCATAGTCCGCGTCCATACTCTACCCTGGAGTGACAATGGTCCCAAACGTCATGCATATATACGATCGTCAGAAATCCTTTCCTAATCTCCCTTGCTCAGTCATCAGGCCGCCTCCTCCACGATCCCTCACAAGTCACCACTCCACCAACCAACCAGCTTGAAATTACAAACATCCACTAGGCTCCATCCCACCCGCCGCTTCAAAAAAGCTAATCATGGCCGCTTCCCCATGCGGTCCCGCAGCCTTGGCGTCTATTGAGGCCCAGTACTGATTTATATGAACCGGGGAATTTTACGTGATATTGCCCTGCAGGAGAAGACTGAAAATATGGTCCTGTTGCTGGTCCTCTTTGCCAAAAACTCTCGGAGCTATTACCGCTTTGGCTATCAAAAGGATGCTCGCGTGGCTACGGGTCCCCGGATTCTTCTCGCCTTTGACACATTCGCGAAAATCCGGGGAAAGTGCCCAAGCGGGCGACATCAGTTGCGTGTGATTGGCCTGAGAGAGGGCAGACAATCAGAGGGTGGTGATGTCCTGGGCGCTCCATCTACGAGATGGCCTGCAATGCGACATTGTTTGGGTCACCTGGTGAACGGGAAAATGACGGTTTGGGAGGTAAGATGGTGGTGGTGGTCTTGGTGCAGTATGTGGGCTGCATGGTAATTAACTGTCCGAGAAGATATCGGGATATCACGGTATGTGGCAGGAGCGTAGGTCACCGAGATGGCTCATTTTTGTTTGGTGCTTACTATGGGCCTTCTGCTAATTTAGGAACGTTACGGTGTGTCTTGAGACAATTGTCATCTGTCGGGCGTCAGGAGAATTACGCTAATTCATGATGGATGGAGACTGATGGCGAAGTTCATACTTAATCTGACTAGCGGTGGATGGATCAAGTGACATTGAGAAAGCTCGAAAATGCGGGGTGGCATGATGATTATTGGAAGCCCCTGATTGTGACTTTCGAAATCTGGGGAAGCAAAATCCGGGAAATTGCTTTGAGGACAAAGGAACGAAGGGTGCGGTGGTGACAAAAATTGGATTTTGGGTCTAGGTATATTTTTGTTCTCACATTTGACCTAAAACGAGCCTCTGATCTGGTGATCTCGTGATACTATGTCCTAGTTGGCTTTAATTTGGTTCTTTTTGAGCCTCACGTGAAGTCCTATTGAATTATAAAATATCCCCAGATTCTACAAGTAAACTCCCTTTAATGAATGCTACACACGTCATTAGCCGTGCATCACACAGGTCTCAGGTCGTAATTATTTACATCGTATTCTGAACCTCACTTCATGTTGTCCTCATTCACCTTAAATTCACCAATGACGCTATCTCACCTTTCCCAAGTCTCCCCAAATGCGGGGAAGTTCCTCATATCCGAGAAAACAACAACCTACCACATCCGCCTCTCAGAAACCCACAAGCAAACGAGGGAATAAAACCAACCAACCAGTCATCCCCATAACGTCTCCCTATGCCACTCGTGCGCCCCAAATAGCCTTTGATCTGTTTTGTCACAAAGTTTGCACGGTGACGGCTCGCGGGCTGATCACATGTGGGGCTCTGTCGGGCACCTGTCGGGATGTACGGAAGGAAAGGCTTCTTTTTTTTCACAGTGGCTGTCTAACAGCCATCAGTACAATAAACTCCCCATTTGTAAATGATAGTTTCGCGGTGTGTGTGGTGGCGCGTAGCAATACCTGTGATATTTTCACGATCTATGCGCTGCTGCGAGAAACATATCGTGAGTAGGACAGCGATCTCCTCACATAATCTCCCTTCTCCTGCTAAGTCAGCGGTTGATCTTTTAAACATTTCCGTATTATGTCCATGGATACAGTGCCACGCAGCCCCGGTTCCGACTACCCCCGAGTGCTCTAGTGGGCAAACCACCATACATGGATCACCCATGTTCCATTACCTCTACTGCGGCTGAAGGGTTATGATGTATGTGTTACTGTACTATTCATGCGTCAAAAACCGCTTGTCCGTATTTAACCCGCCCTATATAAGACACTAGCGGCCATGTGACCATCTCTAGTATCCCCAAATGAACTAGCCTGATGTTGTAAATGCACCCTAACCCTGGTAGAATGCGGAAGGCCTTCTCCAACTTCGGGCGGACCCTCTTTGAACTTCGATATAGGGACATCGTAAATCCGAAAGGTCGCACTCGGATTAAGACTAATACGGCGCTTGTGATTGCTCTGTTTCTGAGAGATAAAAGGAAGGGAAGCAGTGGTTGCAATTGAGCCGCCTTTGTGGCATGTCACAAAGGCGAATGACACCTCAAAACACGGCTGGGACTAGGCATTGAGCAGGTCATGGGGTGGGTTAAGTAGCCGTTTCTTGAACTTTGGGATATATCGGTTAGTTTGAAATCACGGTTCCCTTTTGTGATTTTCTCTTTCTAGTATGGTTTTCTCAGAATCCCGCCAATCGGTAGACCTTCCAGATCGAGCTCTAATTCAGATGGAGGCTGTTGTCTCGATGGAATAATCGTCATCCAGAATTCGAGGGAGACCAATCCTAATCTCTTTTGAATACCCCGCATGATTACTTTACTTATAATCTTATTTTCACGATTGTTGATAGGACAAGTAGAGTAGACAAGAATTCCTCAATATCGGGATGTAATATAAAGTTGGGGAAGTGAGGAGAATGACATGTGAAAATCCAGGGTAACGGGGGCCATGGGATGAGGATGGTGTCCGTATATATGATAGTGCCACCATTTCATGAGATGTTATTAGCTACGGTGACATAATACATAGCTAGCGGTACCGAAAAGAGGAGATTGAGACGTAATACTGGGTGACCTGGAATTGGCTATCTGGTGATGGAGTTTCGGGCCGACTTGCCTGTGCGGTAGATGACAATGTGATGCTGAACATGAGCATGAAGATCTCAAGTGTCAACTGAGAGAATAAGTCTCAAATGACAGCGGGGCATCAATAGAGATGCCGAGGGTCGTTCAGATAGATTCGTCATGGCGTTTGCCAACATGTGATGATTATAACTCAACACGGTAGGTGGAAGCGACATCAATGGAACCTGGCCCAGAATGTTAAGAGGAGCCTCAACGATGAAGTTCACCAGCGTAGTCTGAACGGGTAAATAGGTATTAAAAATCCAATTTTATAGCCTTTGTCTGAAAGCTCTTTGGTTCAGTGAGGCAATTCAAATTCTGAAATTGTGGCCTTCGTGTAACACGACGCCCAGTACCAGGCAAATAGCGAAGCTAGACGGACATGACTCTCCATGGCACTAGTAGTCATATAGCCGAACTACCCGAGATGCCACAGACCTCTGTTCATTATTTCGACTTTTTACATAAAAACAAAGATTACGCATATATGGCCCTTTTAGTGGATGTCGTGCTATTGCCAAATACGATACCTAGAGTATAGTTTCATAGTGGATGTATGTCAAAGTACAAATTGCTATCCTCGAGTAATGCCTGGCTATTTCGCAGCTGAGTTCCACTATTAACATCAACAATAGACTCAGGCCCAGCAGACAATGTCTCCTATCACAAACATTCATTCATAGTCGCTTTACTACCACCAGGTGTTCACATACGACCATCTCCTGTGAAAAATACGGAGTCTCATCTGCTCCCCCATAATCAAGCTACCGAGCACCAGATTGGTACTACGGTGGGTGACTACGTGGGAATATCTGGTGTTATATTTTATCCCTTTTGAATATGTAATCACATATTCACCAAGTTTATATTTTTCCACCAGTGGATGTGTTTTAAATGTAGAGCACTTCGTGTCATTAAGATTGCGAAAAACAACCTAAAGCTAATATTTTAACCCTACCATTATACTCTAGTATATTTTAAGGTGATATTGGATTAGTATTGCGTCGATTTGAATCGAGCTTTGAGACTTGAGGAACATAAACCGTGTTTACTAAACCTGGAAGCTTGAAGTCCTGATTATTACACTCAGCAAATCTCCGATATTCCTAGACCCCATAACTCCGTATCTCTCTCTTTCAAAGATCTTTCCTTTTCCTAGCTAAAGTGCCTGAATCATATAAAACCTCCCTACCTGCCACCACCTGCCCTCCCTCTCCACCGCCTATGACGCCATAATCCGTTCGTCCACCCTCCGTGTTTACTTTGCGCCTCTTCTAAACCTCCTGGGATATCCGTTGCTATTTTGATGTGTCCGCTAGACGTTTGGCTATGACAGAAGAAAATAGTGGAATACGACGCGTTGGAAGAGAGTAGATGAGTTGGGGCAGTTCGCTTGAGAGAGGCGATGGGGTTTGGGCGGGTTGTGGTCTTTGCTGATATTGTAGAGCTTTTCCTCCCGGGAATTGGCAGTATTAGTGAGTTTATGAGCACTGTGTATAACGGTGAAAATACATCTATTTTTCACTATAAACACACTGTACATATATGCCAGAGCCTTGCTGGGGATCCCGACTTGAGCTAGACAATCACAACTGGGAACCTCGAATACATCCAATTTGCAGTATTTGCCAATGTTCACAATGTAATGAATCTGCACAACCTACTCCCATGATTTGACCTCAAAATCTTGGTCGAAAATATGCATTAAACCTGAGTGACCCAAACTCACGATACATTATGCAAATACCCATCACTACCAAATACTCCCGCACAAACTCCCCCGACCCTAATGATATCATACCTGGCTCCTTTGTCATGATCGTCAAGGCTGACCTGAAGAACGATTTCGCGTAAAGTCCTAGGATCAAACAACCGCCATTGTCACCCGCACTGACAAATTCACTCATCCACTCTCTGACCACATAGACTCACAATGTTATGATCTCAGCACCCTCACCTTGTCTCCCCGACCTCAATGACTCTCCCCTGTCCGCGATCCAAACAGTGACTCTAGCGGGTTGTCCTTAGTAAAGACTTTCTTCTTCACTTCTCTTCCCTTTTGGTCCCACCGTTTCCTTTCGATAACCAACACATTGGTACGGGTATCCCCCTTTGTCTTTGTTTTATTCATCGTCCGTCGAACGTGAATCGCGAGTTTCCTTTGCCTCTCACGATACCTCAGCGCTATCTCCAGCTGCCACGGGCGACGACGGGAAAATCTCAGTCAAAAATCAGACTTCTACCGCGTTTCTGAAACTACTGCAGAACTCCAAGACATTGAATGTTATCCACTTTATCGTGACAATAAACACTTGTTATTGCTTTGTTTTCTCTTCTTGCTTGTTCTTTTTTGCGTCTTGCATATATGCTACTTTAGCTGCATCTTACAGCTGTCCACTCCTTATACCACACTACTATTACGACATCGCCAGCCTCTTTCTTCTTCACCGTGTTTTCTTTTAATTATCCACTTTACCTCATCAGTCATTATTTGAACCTACTATCGTTACTACTTATATAATTGTTATTGTATTCTTAATTTGTAATTTATCGCCAACGGCATTCTGTTATTCGTCACACATACACAAACACCAACCTTTTTTCAACCACCCACAAACGGCCTTCATCCGACTCGTTATTTACCAAATACCCGAACGTGCATCTGCAAAGTTTGCCAGAGGCGACAAAGGGATCACTGTGAATCGAAGCGTTCAGCAAAGGGATAGAGCATCGTGAACATTCCAGCACCTTGTTATCGTACCGCAAGAACAACGACATTCCATTCTATATGATATAAAGAATTATACGAATTTGTGTAGTCCTTCTATCAACCTCCAGTTTTATGCAGAAAAGAACTGCCGGGCTTCCCACGACTTCTTGAACTGAAGTCAGCCCGATGAGGTAATCACTTGCGTCAACCAATAGAAAAATTAGAAAGTTCAAACAATAGGAAGGAGCCTACGGCATCTCCTATAATTGTACTTGGCGACAATTATCGTGATCTTTTGCTTCACTCTTTTCTTTTTTTCTTCTAAAGTTACGAGTCCTTTGGTTTCTGGAAAACGGAATCATCCTTTCTTTCCACTTGCTTGCTGCCGGCGTGGTTAGTGTATTTTGACCAACACACCTCTGGATATCCGCCGTCATGCAATGGACTTTTGGGGAGTCGTTGATACTTTGATTCGCTTTATATTACCTTTGCATGATTACGTTTATACAGATAGTGTCTCACTGTAACGAACAGTCAAGTATCTTCTAGTGAATACGCGCACCGCCTGTTTCAAACCGGTGCTGCAGTCTTGTCTCTAGTTCGATATCGATATCGTTGCGATCTTGTTCTTATCCAAGACGAGGGTTTTGTGTTTGTTTGTTTTATATTATAGATTGTTTCTTCGAAGAAGTTCTAAGTGTTTCAGACCACCAATGCTTATGCTGTTCAGCGGGATATCTCTTGTCACTGTGCCTTGGCCTTTTCTTATATTGATGACAACTCTCAGTTTTGTTTCCGTCTCTTGGCTTTTGCGTTTCCTGTTTCCTGCTTCATCAACAGGAACCTACAAACTTCGAGTTGTGTTCCCTTGTTTTTTTTTATTGAATAGTGGTGCCAGCTCGATATCACCCCTCACTCAGACACCAGACAATATCACCTTCCTCATCTCCGCATTCACACTACTTCTTACTTTCCTTTATTTATCACAAGCTATCCCCTAGATAGTACCTAAACATCACCATGGAACGCCATCGTGGTATGTTGACCCCCGTGCAACAGCTCAAGCCTGTCCGCCGCCAATTCTCCGCCGTATCGCCCACCCGCCGAAGTATGGGGAACACTAGCGATGATCTCCTTTTCCACCTAACGCCAACATGTGCCGTCGACTCTTTACTTAACCCCACGGGTGCCCTCAAGGCTTGCCTTACGCACGCCACACGCCCAGAACTAGAGTTTGCTATGGAAGCGGCCGTTGCGTCGGGGAGAATACAGGATTGGATGGATGAATTGATGGAGTGGCCGTGGACTAATATCCCGGGACCTCGCGGGTTTACTATGCCGATTTCCAGTATCAAGGTGCTGGAGCAGTGTGAGACTATTGAGGATGTTATTGCGCGGAAGGGCTGCTTTGTAGGGTATCTGCCGGCGGAAGATATTGTTCAGTACGAGAAGAGAATAGAGGAAATCTTGTCAGAGTTGGATGACTTGCAATTGGACGAGATAAAGTCTCGTGTCCTGCTTGAATACATTAAACCTGAGATGAGACCAGGCACTCCATTTGAAAGTACCACTCTCTCTTTGTCTTCTCGGTTCCATCGGCTATCAGATATCGCGGCTGTTCTGGCTGCGATCGTCCTTCAGGCTTTGCCATCACTATCAAGCTTGACTCGTAGCTTGACTATTTGGTCTCTCAGATTAGCAGTTCTCCGTCGTATACCGGCATTCTTCTTGACGTTGAATGATGCTGAAACTGCACTGAGAACAGCCTGGAGTGCCATCGGAATGTCATCTCATTATCTTCCTCTCGAAACCCCTAAGACGCCCATCGACATTCTCTACAAGCTCTCCGGCGCTGAGTTCTTCATGATGAAGATCACGATCGCCAACCAAATAGCCATCCTTGGGAGGCATCTCGACTTCATCCTTGACCAACTTGAGGGCTTGGATGACACCATCCCCGACAAGTGGATCGACCGCGTCGAAGTTGTCGAAAAGGATTACTCCGAATGGGTCTCGGCCTGCGAGCACAAAATGCGTCAAGCAGATTACGATAAAATTGCCCAAGAACACGCCCACGAGCGTATCCTTTGTGCCCCTGCACCCATCAGCCCATCCGCCAGTCCTCCCGTCCCCGAACTCCGTATTACTGACACTGCCCAGAGGTCCCGCGTCAACTGTCTTTCGACCATCTTCGACATTAGCATGCTCGATGCTCCCGAGACTGAACGCGGCCTCACTTCCGAACCATTTTATCTCACCGGAGAGTCCTCTCTCGATATGGCCCATGAAGCTGCATCGTCCGATGATGAATCGCTTCCCCTATTGAGAATTCACTGATTGTCCAGCGCACAAGTACCACCTCCAACCTCACCAAGACCACCGGCGGCATCACTGAGAGTCCCCTCCACTTCAATTCCAGCATCACCCTGGAGTCATCCCCTGCCCTTCCCTCTCTCAAGCCCAGCCGCCTTGATATGGACGACTCTTTCGACCTCGAAAATTCCCCCATTGCCCCTCCTCGTGGCGCCACCCGGGCCCTCCGTGCTAAGTCCGCGCCCACCCGCGACGGCATCCCGTCATCAAGCGCCATGGGCACTAGCATGGATACCATCCGTAATGAACCCCATTTCCTGTACAACCTCGACATCACCAGCCAAGTACGCGCGCCCATCGTGAAACCCCACAACTCCTCCGATGACCAATTCCAGCTGCAGATCTCCGAAATTCTGGAACACATACCTGCGCGCATCACACTGTCTGCGGAGCCCAAGAAACAAATCGACCTGAACCCTCCCGATCTCAATCTCCCCAAACTACGCCAAAAGCTCTCGCGCGAACGTAACTTGCGCTCCATGTCGTCACTCTCCTCCCGTTCGCAAACCCCCTCCTTCCACCTTGCTCCCGCTGAACGCCCTCGCACTCGCTCCCGGGCTTCCGGCAACCAGGAAATAAAAGTCTACCACTTATCCCGCTCTACCGGCGAAGCCCCCATCAAACTCTTCATCCGCCTCGTC
This sequence comes from Meredithiella fracta, assembly GCA_023677585.1. Lineage (NCBI taxonomy): Eukaryota > Fungi > Ascomycota > Sordariomycetes > Microascales > Ceratocystidaceae > Meredithiella > Meredithiella fracta. The sequence continues at coordinate 829,438 of JAGXCV010000007.1, forward strand.
GGCGAAAATGGCGAACGCGTTATGGTTCGTGTCGGTGGTGGCTGGGCAGACCTCGGCGAATATCTCAAAGAATACTCTACGCACCACGGCCGCCGCTCCAATGCGCAAATTGAAGTCCACGGGCTCAATGGGCGGACGGTCACGCCATCGATGCCGTCGTCGCCGCCATCGAGGCCACATTCAGCTATGGAGTATTCGCCGATTACCCCGATTCACATCAGGAAATCTCGGAAAGGCTCCGTCGCGTCAGAATATCCGGCGCCCCCAAGGCTACCGCCCGCTTACATGGCACCAACATTTGCCTCCGAGAACGCCGCCTACCGTTCGCGTATCAGGGATCGCGATATCACATCTGCTACCGGGTATTCATCTGGTGATTCTATGCGCTCGCGTTCCTCATCACAAGGCGAATCCTCCAACGACGGCAACGACAACGACAACGAACCCGACCACCCTACATCCCCCACCCGTCCGTCCTCGGCCTCGCGGGCCCAAAATCCCGCCAAGTCGAAATGACCGAAGAGAGCCGCCAATGGGTTAAGCAAGTTACTGAGCACGTTCGCATAGCCTCCGGGGAAATCCGCGCCGCAGAAGCTGAATCATTGGGCTCCGTTGTTGATATCCGGGACAGAGTTGTCTCAGGGAGCTCCGTGACGTCAAAGTCGGGAGAGAGCAGCGCTATTGATTCGCGGTTTGGCGAGATTGGGAAGGTTGGGGGGACGAAGAGGTTATTCCGCCGGAGTTAGAGAATGGGCGTGTTTAAGTTTTGAGTTCAGGGGTGGGGAGGGAGCATATAGAGTGTATAGATAGGGTGGTGGTGTGGTGGTCTTGATACCCGTTTTTTTGTTTTGTTTTCTTTTTGTCTACTTGTTTCCTTGAGTCTTTTTCTATTTGTTATTTTCTCTTTTCTTTTTGTTGCTTCTCATTTCTTAGCGTCTTGACGCCTGATGATTATCTCATTTGTGTTTTTGGTGTTGGGCTGGCGGTTGAGTTGGATGTATGTATGGACAAGTATCTATCTGGGAGTTTGATTTCAGTAGTCATCTAGACGGATAAACATTTACATGTCATAGTCAATCTATTGTTGATGTGTGCCGAGTAAAAAAACAATGTTCATATATTGTACCCGTGACTACGTCTTTAGTATAGATATGTTCCATCTTTACCTACCACTGAGCTCGCTCGACAAAAAAATTAAAAATAAGAAAAGGACTCCTCCGGACAGGCTTGAACTGTCAACCTCCTGATTGCTGATACTCCAGAAGAATAGTTGTAACAGTCAGACGCGCTAGCCAATTGCGCCACAGAGGACCTGCTATTGAAGATCCAGGGTCAAATTTTTGCTAAGAGGATTTCGCTACACTCAAAGTTAGGGATCTCATCGGAGATTATCCTCCGTGACCAACAGCTAAAGCCGTTATTACATATTTATAATACATCAAGAAATCACATGCCAATTGTCAAAATTATAGTAGAAAATCTTCTATTCGGGACACTTGGTCCATTGAAACAATAAATATCCATAACTGCATAATACGTGCAATAATACCAGCAAAAATCAAGCCAGAAATAAGTAAACAAACAGATCCCCGCGATCTAAAAGATGGCCTTCTAAAAGAAACTCTAAAAACACGTGGCCATCTCCAAAATCAAACAGAACACAGGGAGGTGGTATCATAGTGTGTTGTTGTGTTGTATTGTTATGTTGTCTTCCCTTTGCCAGGACAAAGAACGCTCCCAAAAGACACAAGACTCAGAAGCCTCGGTCCCAAGATCACACAACCCTGGTATCCTCGGAATGTAGGATTGTGACTCGTACCCCATTCCCGGGTACAATCTCATGTCAGAAGCCGAGGTCCACCGCCTACATTGCCCTCACCAGTCTGCTCAGTCTCCAAAGAGATTCACAGCCGGGACTCACCAAAGCTGGTGGGGTTATACACCTTGCTCTTGATATAAGCAGTCAGGGCGACATCACCCCACTCCTCCCACTCGGCCCATTGCTCCTCAGGAAGCTCCGAAACACCATCGCGACGAGCAGCCTTCATGACTTCGCGGGCCACAATGATGGAAACTTCACGCACACGCTCGATGCTAGGATAGATAAGACCCTTGTGGATCTCGTCGGCATTCAGAGACTCCGATAGAGAAGCAGCAGAAATGTAGATCATGTCATCCGTGACCTTGGAGGCCTTGGCCAGAATAGCACCGAGACCGATGCCAGGGAAAACGTAGACGTTGTTACCCTGGTTGGGGTGGTAGGTGATGACATTGTCATTGGCGGTCTTGACTGAGAACGAAGAGAAGGGAGAGCCGGAGGCAAATATGACAGTACCGTCGGTCCAGTTGACAGCCTGCTCGAAAGTGCACTCGGCCTTGGTCAGAGGGTTGGAGAGAGGAAATAGAATGGGGCGACGGCCCAGACCGCCAGCATCGACGGAAGCCTTGAGGGCACGAATAACAGATTCAGTGAAGACACCGAAAGTGGCAGTCAAACCAACCAGAGCGGAAGGCTTGACGTACTCAATGACCTCCTCAAGGGTGCGGAATTGACTACCCTCATTGTCGTCACGAGCAAAGTAGGTCTTGTGAGAGGCAAGCTTATCGCCACGGTCACGGGTAACGAGACCCTTGGTGTCAACCAGCCAGAACTTCTTGCGGGCTTCCTCCTCAGTCAGACCACGGCGAGTGTAGTACTCGACAAGCTGCTTAGCAACACCAACACCAGCAGAACCGGCACCCATAAAGACAAGGCGCTGCTCCTCAAGAGGGACGCCAGATAGGTTTACGGCACCAATGTAGCCACCAAGAACGACGGCACCAGTACCCTGGATATCATCGTTGAAGCACTTGTAAGTATTACGGTAACGGTCGAGGTAGTTGAAGGCCTTCTCAGACTCAAAGTCCTCGAACTGAACGACCATCTCAGGGTAGACATCATGGACAGCTTCCATGAACTCATCCATGAACTCCTGCTGGACCTCAACAGAGGGGCGCTTGGCACGAAGACCCAAATAGAAAGGATCCTTCAGGTTGGTTTCATTGTTGGTACCACAATCGAGAACAATGGGGAGGGTCTTAGAGGGGTGGATACCGGCAGCGGCAGTGTACAGAGACAGCTTACCAATCTATAACGATGCATGTTAGAATACGAAGAATTATCGGATGAAATGTCGCCAAGAATCGTCTAACTTACAGAGATACCGACACCGTTAACACCCAAATCACCGAGACCCAAAATACGGGAGCCATCAGTGACGACGCAGATCTCAGGCTTGGGGTAGGGCCAGTTCTTAAGAATAGTGCGGATGCTCTTACGCTGCTTGATGTTGATGTACAACGCCTCGGGACGGGTATAAAGAGTGGAGTATTGCAAGCAGACATCACCGATCGTGGGTGTATAGACGAGGGGCATAAGCTCACAGACGTTGTCCATGAGGAGGCGGTAGAAGAGATCAACATTCTGATCCTTCACAGAAGACAAGTACAGGTACTTGTCAATGGGAGTCTGACGGGTCTGAATCATCTTCATGGCCCGAGCAGCCTGCGTGGCAAGGCTCTCCATGGTGTGGGGAATGAGACCAGTCAAGTTTTTGTTAATTCTCTCCTCAGGAGTAAAAGAAAGACCTTGGCCGAGAATTAGTTTGAGGTCTAGGACGGCAGAGGTGCCCTCAACGGGCGACGATGATGATGACATTGTGGGGGGAGGGGTGTCAATAGTAGCCGACGACGAGATGGCAGCGGCAGTAGAAGGGGGAGGAGTACGACGGATAGCAGAAGTAGCGACGGAACGGATGAAGGGTGACAAAGAATAAGAAATCTTGCGAATGAATCCAAGATGGCGAGACATGATGACAATGAAAGAGCTCGGGGTAAGCTAGTCTTTATAAAGAAAGTGGAGTTTAGGGTGGCAGGAGACCGAGGTAGAGTGTAGTAAATTTCTAGGGTGGTCTATACGACAATAGTCGAAGGTACAACAACAAAGCAAGTACAGGTGTGGAGGAAGCGGCTCAAAGTCCGGGACTACCGAAGTGGAAGGCTGTTCCGGGGGGGCGTGTGCAAATGACAACTGACAATGAATAGAGGCAAGATACACTCTGTGGTAGAATAATGCGACGTTGTTCTAAATGCAGAAGCAATTGAAGCAAAACAAGAAAAATGGGGACTACAAGCGCAGGGAGCTTGGCGATTACAAGATATTGCCAAGGCGGTTGGAAGTGAAAAATGGAAAAAAGCAAACGGACGCAACTTATGGCAAAGAAAACTTCAGAGCCCAAGTCCGCAACACCTGCGATATTTATGCCCGCACCTTCAGTTTCAAACAAGGCAAACAACAAACCACAAGCCGATCACTAGTGGCCAGATCCACGAATCATCTTGAAATGGAGGTGTGAAGCGGCGTTGGGCCTAGCTAGCCCTGCGCAGAGGAATATGCAGTGACTCCGTCAATGGCTGAAGGATTCGTAGAGGGTAATGGGAAGCGCACTTGGTCAGATCTCACGCGACAGTAGTAGTCCAGAAAGACGATACCAGCGAATGAGAACGGCGATGGATGGGCAAAACGTGTGGAGATGCCATTGGGTTGTTCATCTGCTCAGATCGTGATCGCATTGTAAAGCTGAATGGACGGAGCCTCATCGCTGCTTCCAGCTATGATGTGAAGCCCATTGACCCCATACAATCACCAGCAAGTATAGGAAGGTACGGAAGAGACCGGCTTGCAAGTCCAGGGCCTCGCCACTTGGTTTGGAGGCGTGCGCATAGTGAGTACCAATTTGGAGTAAGAATCCCACTAAGAAAAAACAGACAGGGCTAGGGAAAAACGGGTGTAGGACGAACTAGGGTGCGATGGTGAATCTGTGGAACCCAGGATGGGGGCGTGTAAAATCTGCATGTCGCCATTTTGTGAATCCACTATCCAGCAACCGAAAGCTTACGCTGTTACTGCCAGCTTCTCATCGACTCGTGGGAAAATGGAACGGAGCAAAAAAATGGGCCCTGGACAGACAGAGAGCTGTGACAAGGGAGAACAGCCCATTACTCGGTGCAACTGATCCGAGATCACGACACCTCAACACACTGGTTAAGAGGGTGGTGCATTGGCTCATCATGCAATATGAAGCAGGGAGGGAGGAACGGTGAGTCACCATCATACATGATCAATCAGTAGACATAAAAGCAATTGGACTTACCCTTATTCCAGAGGGGCTCACGAATGATCTGGTAACCAAACGCCTGCGACTCCGGGACGTACTTGGTGGCATTGGTCTGGGTGATCTCGCCGAAGGCATTCTGTTTGTACCCTCTGAACTGATCAAGCGAGGTCATCTTCATGGCCTGCTCAATGGCGGAAACGTTGATGGAAGACATTGATTCCAAGTCAATGGTCATCCGATGGTTGGAGATAGAAGTGCGCTTCGGAGCAGAAACGGCGGAAATAGGATGCGAAGTAGAGTGTCTAGGCGGAGCCGAGATAGAGATAGAGGGCGAGTGAGACCGAGGAGTAGAAATTTCAGAGCTAGAGGTGCTGAAAGAGTTGGAAGCCATTGGATTGACTATTGAATCCGAGAAGGAGAGAGAATGGAGAGGGGAGGCTAAGCTTTAAAGCTTTAGCTTGGGGCTGGAAAAGGGCAAATTGAAAACTACCAGGGGCTCGCCGCACAGCGGAAAGCAGAGCCGATAAACAAAAGGCGCAGACGCAACAAAGGGTCCAATCAAGTAGTAGCCAACAACTTGAAATCGATGACGAGAAAAGGCTCGTACGCACTTGAAGGACTTTGGGGGAGTGGCGGTGGCGGGAGCTAGCGTGGAAGCTGTAGGCGCTGTCAAGAGATGGAAGGTTGAGTGCTGAGAGGTGATGGCCTGAGTGTAGAACAGACAATTGAAACAATAAATCAAGTATTTGAATTATTGTCGAAAATATTATAATTATTGATGATGGCAGCACAGTTGTGTGGATATGGTGATGGATCAAACAATCAGATATTGATGTGGGTTAATGATGAGATGAGAATGAAAGATCTGCTAATGTGTGCGAGAACGTGATGATCAAGAAAATGGAAAGAAAGAAACATTATGTCCCGGACCATCACACCCTTTAAAACCCTGTGGACTCCCTCTCATTCAGTTACAATCACTTTCTCACAAGATGAGGCCATTGAACTATGACTACGCCAGATGTCTTCTTACCCGCTCCTCACCATCATCCCCCGCCGTGGAGATGACGACCGTTTGATATAGATATCACACGACCACTTTGATATCCACTCTGCGTATGAGAAAGCTCCTAATTCACCCAGTTTCGTTTCGCTTCCAGAAACGCCCGATAGGCCTGGCCTCGTGCTTTTCGCGGATCGTCTGAAGAGTCTCTATAAGCTATATCAATCAAGCCGCCCGTCTGCTCACAGACTACCTTGGACGGGCCTAGGCTCAGTCGCTCAGTCGGCATCCCGACAAGTACCTGTCAGAGAACGTCTAGAAACAAACCCTCCAAGCTCTAGGCTCTCCGTGTTCGTGTTTTACAATGGACGTCTACGATCTCCACTTATTACAAATTGCCAGTTTGGCGTACTCTGGTTGGTGGAATTGCTAGCTTTGGAGATTCGACAGCTATAGGCACCTTACATTCTATCACTGAGACTTCAGCGCCGACTATAGCAGCGATAACCCGAATTGCTACTAACTAATTAACTGCTAATAGGGACTACGGATGCTACCCCGGGCGTCAGGAGACATGGACCACCGGTAAGGGGCGGACACAAGACGACATCCACTGCAACCGTAGCGGCCATCGGGACATAAACCAACGGTGACTACCGGGCCCCTCCCTGCGTATTTTTGTCGTCTAGTGATTGTAAAGCCGATTTATTTTCGCGAAGGGACCAGGATGCGTAGGCTGTCTGTTTGGCCATTGGCAAGTTGCGGACCACCCCCAGTCGGCCGTTTTAGTCTACAGGAGGTCAATATCTAGTATGGGCTGATTAATTAATTGATCATGGGATTTGCGGGTGAAGGCAAGCGGTAAGTATTATAGACATAGCTGTGGAAATATTGGTGATATGCCGATAGTGCAACTGTATAAATGTCTTGATTCCGGCCGTTGTGAAATATATCTTCACTATAACAAGCAAGCAAAGCCTTCATCTTCAAATCTCCACTAAGTACACAGTATCGCCATCATTTTGACTCAATCAACGGTTTTTCTATGTGCCATCTGGTCCTTCAACTTCATGATGCATCTCCCTCGATGATCCACCTCTTTGCCATATCTCCAGTCTAGAAATCGCCTTCGTGACTAATATCAATGGGTGTGTCTTTTAGAAACTCCCCAATCTACGGACCTCTTAATTCAGTTTCAAACAGGAAACATGAGGTAAAATCCTCAGGCGTCGGGCCTCGTCTCTGTTCTGGCTCTTTTTCTTGAAACCTCACCTATAATCAGTCTGAGGGGTGATTTTTACGATATTCAGCAGTTGAGGGAGCTTGTGTGAATTTTCAGGTAATTTATTTAATATTGGGCAATGTTGAACCAGACGATTAAGAATGAGAATTCAAAAAATAATTATATTTTCAATAAGTGATGCATCATGGGGAGTAATCATGCATGTTTAATTTGTAGTGATATGATGCAGTAATTTATAAGGGTTAGGATACAATATAAGACAACACAGGTGATACTGCTCCGATTATCACTGTTAATCTTTGGAAATGAGATTCAAATGAGTCTTAGAGTCAATTCATTCCGTTTACATTAGCTCAGATCGACGAAACTAGAGCCGCAATAATCCAATAAAACCGAGCATCCAGATATATAGTCGTCAGGTCATCTCTAAGCCTCAATTTTAGCAAAAAGGCAATTCTAAGCACTCGTTTGTGCTATAGCATACCACCAAACATCACGCAACTGAAAAAAAATGAGGTTAAATTAATTTTAGATAATATCAATCTGCTTCTCAATACTAAGGAAAGATATCACGTTATTCCTGCATCTCACATCAATACCCCTACTGGCATATCACGACCCTCTACTTGATTTCTTCACCGGTCCACCTGAGTTCCGCCAACCAAAATCAATTTGTACTCTTGGGAAAGGTGCTCGTATTGTGCTTCTACGAGAAATTAGCTGCAACGGTGTACTGGTTTCCCTTCAAGCACTGTTCGACTAAATGAGCTATAGTAGTCGTCCTACAATACTAGTTAACGTAACACATTGTTTGTGTGTAAGTTACTGTTATGGAATTGGCGAAGCTTGGCTTGTAGCATCTGCCAGAATTGCGATGATGGTTTGCTGGATTTGTAATTTGGCTATTGGATGAGGCTCGTGGTCCCAGTGGTTCTTTCCACCTCAGGCATACACAAAGGGTCAGCACAGGTAATTAATTACCTGATTCGAAATGACCGTTGAAGCGGGTGAAAAGTTTAGTCTCCATTTAATTACAGGACAGAAAATTCTGTTGTGAGATCACAATGAGTGATGGCGGGGAATCAATAATCATCGTGATTATAATTTTCCGGATTCAAGCAGCCCCTCTTAGTTGCCATTGACTGGAAGGTACCCTCGGAGACAGAAATACAAGTAAGTTAGCAAAGTCCATTTAGACACACGACATATCCTGATCCTAGTGGGGCTGTCCGACAGGCATTATTATATTAAAGCCCGGGGACGGATGGATATTGACGAGTGGATTCAAATTGTGGGTGTCGACAAGACGGGCGGCTGGAGATCAAAAGTACGAGGACGTCCGAAAATGCTTATTTCGTATCTTGTAATGGGGGAAATAATCCAGGAGCGATACATATTGATGGAAGAGTTCTTGTGGTACAGATTGTGTTAGTGGCTGTTTATGGTGGATAGAAGGCCGACCTTTACTTTTTGCTAACGTATGACACATCCCTCTCATCGGCCCCATCAAAGGAACAACGTTGCTCAGAGCCCTCATATGAGCACCCATACGGTAAAGGAGCATTAAAACAACGGACACTAGGATGGAGATCCTCTGGGGTATATTAATTGCTAGTGATAGAGCCTGAGGCGTAGGCTGGAATGCCACAATCAGCATCGACACGAAACGGGGGGTACATCGGGTGAGACAGGGTGGAGGAGAGTTTTGTACAGATGTGCATGACCAAGTGAGTATACTGGCGCGGGCTGCTAGGTTGGAGATGAGAGGGATCAAAGCATAATGTATGAGGCGCAGAAGCTGAGGTGTTGTGGGCAAGGAAAGTCAGGGGATGTGGCGATGATCGCGAGAGAAGGCTGGGGGGAGAAAACGAGAGCGAGAGTTTCAGAGGGGCGAAGGTGGGCAGCAGAGGCTATGTGCCTTCTTTTGGGAGGGTGATAGTGATATATGCAAAATGCGGATTTTGCACTGTAGACGATCCCTTTGGTTCTAGGGCATTCACTGGTAAGATAAGACGGATACAAGAGGGGCAAGATCAGATACAACCACATACTCACCCGCCTCTTGTAAAACTTGGGCTAACCCCTCTAGTTTCACGAAACTTCAATGCGGCGCTTGCCCTCCGACTCTTCCCGAAGAATAACAAGGATTATGATTACTAGGTGATCCACACACACCCTCTTATCCATTGGTCAAGTTACTTTGGCAGTCGGCAGCCCACTCACAGACTAAACACAATTGCAGAGCCAAGTTTTGATATTAAAATCCTCAGAAAGTTTAGGACAATCGGTGAGCACCAGTAGTGGAGGCGACCGGCAGGTGCTTGGATCCTGTGATGGATCATGGCAAATCATGCAAATAGCTGGTAGATTGCGCCAGCGGCATGTTCGTATTTGAAAAGGACGATGTCATCCAAAGATACTAGAATTGAGATCAATACGCTTAGAAGATCAAGAGACAATGGGTAATCCATAGCGCCAGTGATTTTCCGGAGTCAACTATGCATTGAAAGTTTTCTCTCTGAGCTTGGTTAGCGGTCTAGTGGAAACTCCTACAGCTCGGTTCGTCCTGACGTTTGAACGACTTCTAATCTGACAGATAATAAAAACGGACGTCCTGAGATTGATATCGGGCTTGATCTGACAACCGCATGTCCAAATGCAACCAACACAACTCCAAGATCCTGTGGTCCGGCCTCCGGTTCCCCGCTCTGAGCCCCGAATACCTTCGTCCGACGCATAATTTAGCGAAATCTGTAAGCCAAGACCACCCGTCGCCCGCGTGTCTCATAAGCCGTTGCAAACCTCTTGTCCGGAAGCTTCTGGTGACCCTATTTGAGTACAGATGCCATGTGAACAGCGCCCTGACATTGCCCTGCATTCACAACGCCGTCGTTCATCACCTTTTGGCCAGCCAATAATCCATCTATCCGACAGTCTCTCCAATATGTGAATATTATTCATGATCCATTTTGAGCTGCACAGACAAACCCCCGGACACATTCCTTCGGGTTTTCGCGGAGACAAGGGGTGTCTTTGTTCATCTCTTAGTGCTCGTTCTCTCTCTACGATCCATCTTTCCCTTAGACCATACCCAACCCACCATCGTGTAAGTGAGTGGGCCCCACCCCCTTCTTTATTCTCTAGTCCCGGAGCTCACCGCCGAGACCCGCCGAGCCACGACTCTGCGCGCACTTTAGATTTTTCTAAAATAGGCTAGATTCTGACAGTACCTGCGCAAACCCATAAGTGCCGATGCGTTGCGTTATACTTTTGGGGAGTGGCGCATTAGGAATTCGCGAGGCCATAGACAGGTGGGTTAGCGGACTGCATAGAGGGATCTCATGGGATGGATCGGTGGGGGTTTAGAGGTCACAAGGGAGTTGAAGAAGGTGATTTATGGTATTTTGGGCATGGTGTGTGTAGTCAATTTGTCTATTTGGGTAGAAAATATCGCAGTATTGGCAGAGTTATTACAAAGGGGATATTCGATGTGGTAGAGGGTATATGGGGATTTCCGGAGTGCGTTTGAGGCCGGGTTGGTTGCGGGACGGGACGGATGGAGGCAGGGTTTGTTCGGGGGCGTTGGCCAAATTTATGGGAAATTGAAAGTACCAAGGGCGCTAGGACTTGACAAATTTGGAGACACGGGGTTTATCTAGGGTTTTGCAAAGGATTCACCAATTAGACTTGCTGATTTGATCTTGTTCAGATAAGAATTTCTTTGACTACAGACATCATAAAAACGCCACCGGAAATCACACGATTAAAAATCCGTTATATCATCGACAAATTAACCATAGGCAACCATATATCTTCTGGAATCCATACTCATTCGTGCATTACCACCACAAACCTCCCATCACATCCTTCCCCACCGTCAAACCTACCGTACCATGACAACCTAACCACACTATCATCTCCTCCAAGAAGTCACCCCTAACCACACACGAGAACCTCCAAGAAAGTTTCCCATCCTTCTCTGTATACAATATCGTTGTTGACATCACACCATTACGGTTCCGGAATCAGAAAGCCGAAGCGCGCCTGTGCGGCGGCTCAACATTCTGTTATTAGTAGGAATGGGGATTTTCACGAAGGGTACAGCGTTTATGTATCGGCAATTATGGGGGTGTGATGCGGTGGTATGTAATTGCGGATTGAATATCCATTTGGGGAAATGTGAGAATGAGACAGTTGGGGTGCCAATGATCAGATTAAGGGGGAATATTTCTTATATTCTATTAATGCAACTACTTGTGGTATTGTGTCTATGTAAATCAACCGCAGAGCAACAACTCAAGACCCTTACTCCCTCACTCCCTCATCGCAATCACTCGGCGTCTCTCCGGATCCATCTCCCTCCACTCCTTTTGCGAATAATGAAAACACCTCCCAACCAAAGTCAACACAACCCACACATCCCCCATAATCCCCATATGCACTAACTCTACCCCCAAAACATTTCCCACAACCTGCCACCCTACATCCTGCCATATTGCCGTCAACCCCACTGAGTCAACTATTGCCGCCGCCTGCAACCTGGGGTGGGCCCGCAGATACGCCCGGACAAGCCAGCGGACCGACCATAATTCGACAGCGGCTAGCGCTATATGAGATAGGAAATTACTGATTATTTCTGCGGCAAGGGTCTGGGGTTCGAGGGAGAGGAGGGTGGTGAGGTACATGGGCTGGGGAAGCCGGGAGTCCGATCGGTTAGGGCGGAGCTCGGCGGACCAGGCGCTGGGGCCAGAGGGTGCGTCGGATTGATCGTGGTTTTCAACGTCGAAGCTGATAAGGGGGCCCGTAGGGATTGTGTCATCGGGAGCTGAGGAGGTCGTCGAGGGGGCGTAGGTAGGGACAGAGTTATTCACTTCGGAGGTTTCGAATTCGGGGTCGACAGGCGGAGGCGGGATTTCAGAAACGGGAGGGCTCGTTGATGTAGGAGTATTCGTAGGACGGGAGTCAAGAGGCAGGGGAAGAGATATGGGCTCGATGGGATCGGGAGGGTTACTGGGGTGAAGGGCAGCAGGGGGACTAGGTGATGTGCGCGCGGAGGTTGCACTCGGGGAAATGAGCGGGAGAGACCCGAAAGGCATGTCACGGTTCTCGGGAACGGGGAGAACCTCCATGAGGCATTCGTTGAGCCAGCTGTGAAAGTAACCCTCGACATGGACCCAGATGCCGTACATGGCTACAGGACCAAGAGTTAGCGCGGCTTGGAGGGCCCATTTGCCGATGGTACTGTTAGTGAAGGATGAGGGGAACGAGGGGAGACGTGTGATAGGAGAGATGGATGTCCACGGAATGAAGAAGAGGGGATGGGGAAGGTAGTAAGGAGCGATGACGCCGACGCGCTGGAAGAGGATCCAGATGTGAGAGTGGAGGCTGATCCAGGACCACATGGCATACACCCACGGGAAGAGCCACCGGCGCTGGATAGGAGTGAGTCTCCGAGGCAACAACATGGCTGTCCACTTGTATCTCAGTACCTTCAACGCAATCATCGACGGAAGCCCCGCACAAAACAATTTCAACAGCCGGTTCCTACCCTCTAGGCGCCCCCCCGTCAACAAGATATCCCTAAACGACCCATCGTCAAAGTCCTTCCATACCATAATTCGATTCCTCACCCCATTAACACACCATAAGCCCGTCTCTAAAACCGCTGCGCCTACTGAATGCATCCGATACCCAATAGTCGATTCGTACATAACATACAAACTGTGCGCATCTGGCTCACTCGGGGGTGGCGGGACCCCACCTTCGGGCTCGGCGACACCAATTACGTGCATGACTTCATTATGCGAGCGGATTATTTGTCGATTGAAGCTGCGGGAATCAGGGTTGATGGGACGGCCGCGGAGGTCATAGGATTGGTGGCGGAGGTTGGAGGGGATAGGGCCGGTGCCGAAGAGGACCGTGTCGTAGGGGGATCGACCCTAGGGGTGTTAATGAGGTGATAACTCAGAGAGAAGGAGGGGGTGCTTACGAGACCGAAGGCAGTCAGGGGTTCAAAGAAGCCCATGATCGTGGCGTTGAGTGAGTTATGCGGTCATTGGAATGACGGTTGGTGAGATATAGTGATTGGGCTGGGATAGTAAGGCGCGTAGTGGTTGTATTAATCCAGGCACAGTGTAGAATGAAAGTGTCAAGAAAAAGAGCAAATACAAAATCTAACCTTGTGAAATTAACAATCTATAAATCAGTTTTAATTAAGAAAAAATAGCCTATCACAAATTCATTAAACCCATTCACTTGTCATCGCACAAATACCCATTACCATCATCACGTTCAGGCGCTAGCTATCTCAACCCCAGAACCCCCAACACCCCTGCAATAGCCCACCTTCTAACAGATAAGATAAGACTGACATCTTTATCGATAATGATTTTCAACCAGGAAGTTGCGAAAAATTATGAACTTACTAAAACGAGACAAGCCCTAGCAACAGTATCGCGACGCCGCCGTTGAAGCCCGCATCTGCATATATTGAATTAACCCATTGACGGCATTGCTTTGCATATTTGTTAGAAGTTTTTTCTTGTTTAATCATTTGATGATAACCTTATTCTGACGACACATATACGACCTATTTACTTCGATATATCACCATAATCATGGCGACGAAGCAGGCGTTGAAGACGAGTTTCGATGTCGACAAAGTCATTCAGCCTATTTTTGATGGTGGTGCTGTGGTAATTGATGACTCGGGGAGGGTGTTGGCGACGATGCTGGGAGAGGATGTTATTTTGACGGATCTTGTGACGGGGCAGAACTTGGGGCGCATTGAGGGGGTAGGTTTTGTTAGGTGATGGTGAAGACGTCATATGGATGGCTAACATTGCATTTTGTTATCAGGATATGGAGCCTATTTCGACCATCACTAGTAAGTCTACTTCTCTCCGCCACTTCAGTGATCACTTAGGGCTTTGTACTAACTATGTGTCTTTGTAGTCACCCCCAACGGCAAATACCTTATCGTCTGCTCCAAGTCGCTCTCCATGCACATCTACTCCCTCACCTCCGTCACCGAAACCTCCACCAAGGTCACCGCCGTTCGCCTTCGCACCGTCAAACCTCACACCACCCCCATCAACACCCTTTCCATCGATAAGACCTCGACACTTCTGGCTACTGGCGGCACCGATGGGTCCATCAAGGTTTGGGATATCGCCAAAGGCTTCGTCACGCATACATTTCATGGACCGACGGGGCTTGTTACGTCGTTGCGATTCTTTGATGTACTTGGGCGCTTGGCTGGAGACAAGAAGGGAAAAAGGATGAAGAGGAAGATAATGATGGGAAGATCGTCAGATTCAGACTGGCTTCGGGGAGTCAGGAGGGAAAGGTGAAAATTTGGGATTTGCACAAGAGAGGTGTTGCCATCACATTGGATGCACATGTTTCCGACATCACTGCGATCGACTACTGCTCAGAGCAGCAAGCACTCGTTACTATTTCCCGTGATAAGACAATCATTTGGTGGGACGCCCGGTCATGGAAACAACACAAGATCGTCCCCACTATGGAGGTTCTCGAGGCCGGTGGTTTCACAGATAACGGCAGAATCACCTGGGCGGCCGGCGCCAAGGGTAACATGAGATACTTCAACACAGACTCGGGCGCTGAGTTGACTTCGGAGCAGTCAGAGGGTCTGGAGATGAAGGCGGTCGTTGGTGGCTTCTCTAGAGCGTCGTTGCCGTTCATCATTCTAACTCTGGCCGACCACACTCTCTGCCTTTTCAAAACTCCCGAGATTTCTGATGCAGATGCTTTCTCAGAGGACCCCGAGCCGTTTCGCAGGATATCAGGTACCCATGATGATATCATCGACCTCGCCTACCTTCTTCCCGACCGCTCGCTCCTTGCCCTCGCTACTAATTCCGAAGACATCCGCATCGTCTCCGTCACCGAGCCCAAGGCCCTCCCTACTTCCATCACCACTACCACTGAGCCCTACTTCGGCCAAGACGTCGCCGTCCTCCACGGCCATGAAGACATCATTCTCACCCTCGACGTCGACTGGTCTGGCCACTGGGTTGCCACCGGTGCCAAGGATAACACCGCGCGTTTGTGGCGTGTTGATGCTGCTTCCAGCACATTTGAATGCTACGCCGTATTCTCTGGGCATGCGGAGTCCATTGGCGCCGTTGCGCTGCCTAAGGCTGTGCCGCAAGCGACATCCGCGCCATTCAAAGACCCGTTGAATAACCCGCCGGCATTCCTGATTACTGGGTCGCAGGATCAGACTATCAAGCGTTGGGACATCCCACGGACGAAGCCGGAGGATGGGAAGCCGATTCGTGCGGTGTATACGCGGAAGGCCCACGATAAGGATATCAATGCGTTGGATATTCACCACTCGGGTCAGCTGTTCGCCTCGGCTTCGCAGGATAAGCAGGTGAAGATTTGGTCGGTGGAGGACGGTGAGGTGCAGGGGATTTTGAAGGGGCATAAGCGTGGTGTATGGTCTGTGCGGTTTGCGCCAGCGGGGATGCCAAGTATTCTGGGGGAGACGGGCTCGGTGGCTGGGAAGGGCGTTGTGCTGACTGGGTCTGGTGACAAGACGGTAAAGCTTTGGAACTTGGCGGATTACTTTTGTATGCGGACTATGGAGGGCCATTCGCACAGCATTCTCAAGGTTGCATGGTTAAATATCCCGACCGGCGAGGCGGCGCAGAAGAAGATTCTTGTGGGGTCTGCTGGTGGTGATGGCCTTGTGAAGATTTGGGATGCGAATACTGGTGAGACTGAATGTACCCTTGATAATCATGAGGACCGTGTTTGGGCGCTTGCCGTGCACCCTGAAACCAACACGCTTGTTTCCGGCTCCGGTGACTCGACAGTTTCGTTCTGGAAAGATACCACTATCATTATGCAGGCGGCTGCTGAGAAGAAGAGAGCAGTACTTATTGAGCAGGAGCAGGAATTGCAAAATCACATTAATGCCGGGAGCTACCGAGAGGCGATTACGCTGGCTTTGCAGCTGAACCACCCGGGGCGCCTGTTGAACTTGTTTACCAAGGTTACTCGGACGGCGACGCCTGATGAGGGCAGTTTGACGGGCTTGGTTGCAGTTGATGAGGTCCTCGCAACGTTGAGTGATGATCAGTTGTTCATGTTGTTGCAGAGACTACGTGATTGGAACACGAACGGGCGGACAGCCCCTGTTGCCCAGAAGATCCTGTGTGCCGTTATGCGCAGTTACTCCGCCGATAAGTTGGCGAACTTGTCAGTTCGGGGTGCCAGGGGCCAGAAGAGTTTGAGGGAAGTCCTGGCGGGGTTGAAGGCGTACTCGGAGAGGCATTACAAGAGAATGGAGGAGTTGGTGGATGAGAGTTATTTGGTGGAGTATATGTTGGCGGAGATGAATGCATTGATGCCGGTGGGGATGGAGATGGAGGTAGAGGAGGAGGATGGGGATGTTGTTATGATGTAATTGGGTTTGAGCTATATAGGGTGTGCTTTTGTTTGTTGTACATTTGGAGTTTAGGATTTGCAAAAAATACATTGGATTTACGTTTCGAATGAGCTTCTTTGTCCATGTCAATAATATCATCATGTCAAGTCGGTGTAAGTCAAGTAGACAAGCCCTTACCGAACCCTAGTTAAATATACCCCTGTCCATTACCACAAGGCTACATGCAAGGCTACGAAATTTTCCTAACCACCAGCCATTGCAACCTACACAACCACCACGCATCACCACCCCATTGTCTCCCCAACCCCCCTCACCACCACCCCGCGCATGAACCGACTAATCACCTCCACCCTCTCCCTCACAATGTCCACAAAAACTCCTGGGAAACGCGCCGCCGACGATCTTGACGTCGACGACCCCACTGACATCATGTCACCCGCGTCGAAACGCAGCCGGGTCGACTCGCATGAATTTCACCCGTCGGCGCCCGTGTCGTCAGATCCACCAGGTACTGATGACGACAATGAAGATGATGAAGAAGAAGCAGAGGAGAACGAACGGAGGTTGGGGAGGAGAAGGCCGAAGGGGCCGGTGGAGGGATATGGAGATTTGTATTTGGATACGGTGGATAGGAATGTGTTGGATTTTGACTTTGAGAAGTTGTGTTCGGTGACATTGTCAAATATCAATGTTTATGCTTGTCTTGTTTGCGGCAAATATTTTCAAGGCCGCGGGCCGAAAAGCCACGCGTATTTCCACGGGATTGATGAGAGTCACCATGTTTTCATCAACATGCGCACCGAGAAAGTCTACGTGTTGCCCGATGACTACGAGGTGACGTCGTCATCACTAGACGATATCAAATTTGTGTCGAATCCAAAGTACTCACGGGACGAGGTTGCGGCACTCGATAAGACGCCGACGGTCTCATGGACGTACGGGGGGCAACGGAAGTATATTCCGGGATTCATCGGTCTCAACAACGTCAAGAACAACGATTACATAAACGTTGCAGTCCAGGCTCTCGCTCACGTTCCGCCATTGCGCAACTTCTTTCTGCTCCAAGATGTCTCTAAACGCTCAGAGTTAGTCCAACGATATTCGCTGCTTGTCCGCAAGATCTGGAACCCGAGAGCATTCAAAGCGCACGTGTCGCCACATGAACTTCTCCAGGAAGTCGCCGGCAAAAGCAACCGGCGGTTCTCGGCGACGACGCCGGGAGACCCCGCCGAGTTCATGGCGTGGCTCTTGAATACGTTGCATCTGGGACTCGGAGGTTCCAGGGCACGGCCGGGCTCGTCGATTGTGCAGAAGGTGTTCCAAGGGCGCATGCGTGTGGAGAGCCAGGCAATCACAACGAGAGCGGACATTGGTGATCGCTTGAGGTTCGAGGAGGCAGGGGAGGTCAAGGTGGACATTGTGCGGTACTTAATGTTAACGTTAGAATTACCGGCGGCCCCGTTATTCCAGGATGATCAGGAGAAGAACATTATTCCGCAAGTTCCGCTCTTGTCAATTTTGGGCAAGTATAATGGATTGACGGCACAGGAGCAATTAGAGCACCGGAAAAGATACCGGCTGATGCACCCAATGCCGCCCTTCCTTATGCTCCACATCAAACGCTTTTCGCAAAACAACTTCGTCACCGAACGGAATCCGACAATTGTCACATTCGACGAAGCCGATCTCGATGTCTCTCCGTTCGTCGAGCCCGAGGCTGGACAACCCTCGGGCCCAATATTGTACGATTTAGTGGCGAATATCGTACATGAGGCGGTGGCGAGTGGGCCCGGGGGTGATGAGGTGAAGACGTGGAAGGTGCAGGTGAGGGATCGGGCGAGGGGTGAGTGGATGGTTTGTCAAGATTTGTTTGTGGATGAAGTACAGAGCGAGTTGTTATTTTCGGGAGAGAGTTATTTGCAGATTTGGGAGAGGAGGAAGAAGTAGTTGGGATAGGTGGGGCCGGAATGGAGTAGAGGAGTCGGAAAATATACCAAGGTAATATATATTACGTACAGAATAAATAATAATTGATATTTTTGTTGAAATGATTGTTTAAATACCGAGTTTGACTGACGGAATGGTAGTATTGAAGAATTACAAATATTAACTTCTTGAAGGTTCTGAAACTCGTTTCACGGAGCTCAAAGGTGCCGACTCGGCACATGTTAACACTGTTTCATCCCAAGATCCAGGCACCATCTCATGAGCAAAGATTCTCACTAACTTACTCACAAATAACTCAATATTTTTCAACCTTATTCTTTATTACATCATTTCAAATGTCAAACTCGTGAATATCTAGAGAACCAAACAACAAAATTACACAATAACCTAGATTTCAACCGTTAACGCCCCAAAGTAAACAATCCCGTAAAATAAAACACCTACATCACAACCAATGACCAAAGAACCTCCCGGAATAGAGTAATGAGTGTATATTCATGAGTGACTATCTACTGACCCCATAGGCCACATCAATTCAGTCACTATGACCTCATTTCCCAATATCCGTTCATTGTATTCATTCATCAATTCAATCATCCCCTTAGTTCACCAAAACAAAAGTGGGACCAGAGACAACGCTTGTCTCGTTAACAACACCAGAGATCGGTGCCGTATTCACAAGAGAGACATACGTGATCCCGGCGACATTCTGCGGAACAACACAGCTGGTGGAAGCCGCGTCGAAGGTGGAAAACTCGGAGCCACCGGGCGTAATACCACCGGAAGTAAAAGCACAGTGCGTAACACCCGTAGTCGACCCAGCCTTCAACACAATCTTACTCCCAATTGTCGCCGGGGTCCCCGCCGCCGGCTCCGTAACTGACAAACTAGCAAACGGCGTAATTGCCAAGTTACTCCCACTAGGGCACGACGCGATGAACGGCGCTGCCAGAGTGAAGACCATGCGGGGGGTCAGCGGGGCATCGAACGGTTGCGGAACGGCGACGAGCCCGGCGGCGGTACGGATGAAGGTTTGGTGACGAGCCTCGGTGGTCAGGATGGAGCCGGCAGCGGTGAGGATGGATGAGGAGGAGACGAGGGAGGCGGCGCCAAGGTATGCGGAGACACCGACGTTTTCGAGGACGGCAGCGGTCACGACCATGGATTTAGCATCGGTGAAGCCAAAAGTGTAATTGCAAGGTTGCTAGGGATTTGGTATTAGTTGTGATGTCCAGAAAAGTTGAAGGTAGAGCGGAAAGAAGAAGACTTACGACGGGGGCAATGTTATTTTGTGCGAGGGCACCTTGGAGGAAGGAGGCGTGGGAGAACTCGGAGGTAGGAAGGGAAAGGAGGTCGGTGACTTGTTTGTCATTAAGGCCGAGGGCGGTGAAGTCGGTCTTGGCGAACTTTTGGAAACCTTGCTGGTAGAAGGTTCCCTCGAGCCATTCTAGAGTCAGAGCGCTAAAGCTAATGTTAGTTGATGAGTTCTCGTAGAAGTTTAGTTCACAATATAGAGAAGGAAGTCTTACAACTGCAAGATATCATTGTCATTAAGACCGGCCGCCGCTGCAGCGGCATTCTGGCGCTTTCCAAGCTTCAAGAGGCCCATTTGGTTATCATTGAGCTTCGGGGCAGCGGGCATGGCGGCGGTGATGGTTGCCAGGGCAGAGAAGATAACGGAAGCTTTCATTTTGAATAAATTAAATTAAGACAACAGAGTAGACGAATATGAAAGAATGTAAGTGTCGTGGTGGTGAACGTCGCCAGGACTAAAAATAGTAAATAATAGGGTTAAATAGAAGAGAATAAAAGTAATAAAAATTAAGCACCAGTGCTTGGAGAATGGAATGATTATTCACGACACGATCCGGGGATAAAGAAGAAAAAGAAAAGAAAGATCTCCATATCTATATCTTCACCAGCAGAACCCTCAATATCTATATACTTCTCTCCCGCTCCTCATCCTGTATTCCACCCCAACTCAAAACCTAAACCTAAACCCCTCTCGGATCCCCTCCGATCCACTACAAAACATCCGTCCAAGCAAAACGAACACATACATTGTTGATACCGGGCTGGTTCATGCCATCTAGTCCCTATAGGTATATAGTACTGAGTGCATGGGGGCTTCCAAGCCTGAGACGGATGAGTGGCCGTGCTGAGCGGTTGGCGGGGATCCGAGCGAGAGGAATAACGTTGGGGGCGGATGGGGGGGGTTCCGGGAAGGGGTTGTGAGAGGTTAGGGGTTTGGTCAGGAACGAAGAATGAAAGTTATATTCACGAGAAATGAACGGTTCCGATGAGAGTTTATTGTAATGTTAGCGGAGGAGTAATTAGTAGTCAATATTCATGATGTTAATTGTGGGGTTACCTTATTTGACACTTTCCTCCCAATACCACCACACACGACGTCCTTTCCCTCCACGAAAAACGAGTCACCACACGTTGTGTACTTTTCCTCAACACACCAACTTCACTCACTCATCTTCCTACTGAACCCTTCTCTTCTTACAGACACTTGACATTTCTCATGTGGCTCAAAGAACCGGCCGGACTCGCTACTGTCTCAAGGTGTCAGGGGCACAGCCCAGTTGCGGTGCAAAGGGGTTGCAGCTGGGAATTAGCGATGGAGAACTTCGTGATGTTTTGTTTATTAGTAACGGTTGTTATGAAGTATTGTATATAGCGAAAGTGAAGTTTACTGTAGAGCAATATAAGGATAAAGAGATCCCAGTTAATAGAAATGACTATATACACATGCCAGATACAGTTTACAGCCTAGGTAGCCATGTCAATTTGAAAGTCACTTCTCTTTACTCATATTCAATCTCATCTCGTGTTTGCATCATAGCGCATGGTCATCTCCCCCATCCCCGTCTCACTCCCCACCCACCCTGCCAACCCAACTTTGTTCTCATTAAAGTTAATCCTCCATCAAACACCCTCATGCCTTCCGAACTGCAAAAATCCAAAAGGATTTTATGCAACTAACAATTATACCATCAATATTGAACATGCACCAAATAACCAACCAATCCAATATTTCGGTTCGCTTTAACATTTGACTTCCCATTAACACCCATTGTCATAATCTCCTTCATACTCACAAGTAAATAAACCCATCTCTTCCTCTGCAAATTACTACTCTACCTCCCCTTCTAGAATCCAAAACATTCATGACACCCACCCATGTCTCCCCTTCCAATACCACCGTTCTCTGAAACCATAGCTGACAACTCAATTTCATTCACCAAGCAAAGCCATGAATTGAATTTTCAGAAGGAATATGAGGAGGGTTCGTGGGGATCATTGGTAAGAGGAATTAGATTCTCCGCAGGGTTTTTGACTTGAAATGGTTGAAAATGTTGGTGAGATTGTGATTAATCGGTGGAGATTCGGCTATGTAAAATGATATCGATAGGGTTATATAATTACTACATCAATCTTCATCTCACAATACTTTCATATCTTGACATTCATATCACACTAAGAACTCAACTAATTTATAAGAACAATTTATTTAACCAGTTGCTAAAACAAAAACCATCCTCCAACTTTCAGGGACCAGCCAATTTCCATGACTGGTCGCTCTTGTAATCCTCGCCATGATGTGTATACTTTCCAGTTGTCCCCCGTAGCATAAAAGACGAGCATCGGCGCGCTTGAATAAATCTGCCCTAAACGAATGTTGCTGTCGACCAAGTACAGTAAATAGAATGAGCCAAAAAACAAAAACAAAAACAAAAATGACATAATAAATATTCATACACTTCCATCACTCTCATGATCCTCAACGACTTGTCTCTTACAGAGCATAGGGGTTAAGCGAGCGAATGGTCAGGCAGGGAGGACTCTTGCTCAGATCAGTCTTGAGAATGATAGGCACACGGCTCATCTCAACAATGTCCTGAATAGCCTCACCCTCGTCCTCTCTGAGCTTGAACGAGCTACTCCACTTGTTCTTGAGAGTCTGGCGCGCTTCAGTCGATTGCACCCGAGAGTCTGATCGGCTGCGCTGCATGTCTTTCGACTTGTCCCTGGGCGACCCGGGCGCACTCTGCGTGGGACGGTCAACGGCCAAAGAGACACCGGCCATAGACTCGGTGACGTCCGAAGCATTGTCGTCCTCGTCGTCAAAAAGAGCGTTGACATCGTCAGTCGAAACCGTATTGGTGTTGGTATGCTGGCGATTAGCCTCCTCAGCATCTCTGCGAACACGGTCAGCCTCCTCGGCGCGACGAGCCGCAACCACACCTCGGTTGCTGTTGACTCGGGGACGCTCATCATCAGGGACGTAGGCAGACGAAGGAACACCACGCTCCCAGTAAAGCTCAAGGACACGGGACTCCTTACGGAACTCGGCCTTCTTAAGTGGCAGCTGATCACAGTGAACGCGCTTCTCGAAGCCCCACTCAGGAATGAGGACATCAAAGGCGGATTCATACACAGCGACAACAACACCCTCGACGACCATGTCGCCGTCAATCTGCTGGCGGACACGATCCATGTCACGGCAGGCCTCGATGTGGACGCTCTGCTCCTGGGCATTCTGCGCAGACTCCTCCTTGACGTTTAAGCTGTCAGCCAGACGAGTAAGGGAATCGGCATCCTCACGGAACTCCTCGCCAGACAGAAGGCTCTGGAGTTGACGGTGAACGATAATATCGGCGTAGCGGTGGGTCGGGCGAGTGAAATGAGTGTACGTCTCTAGGTTGAGAGCATAGTGAGGCCACAAGTCCTTGGTAGTCTTAACGGGAAGGAAGTACTTAGCACGCTTCATGGTCTTGTAGAGAAGGGTCTCCATCGCCTTGCGAACGTTATCGTCGCCGACCTTAAACAGACTGTTCTGGAGTCTGCCGCTGCTGGTGGCGTCAATGTCATAGCCAAGCAGAGTCATGCGGTCGACGAACGTCTGAAGACGGCGAGGGTCTGGAGTCATGTGACGACGAAGGAAGGCAGTTTCGGGAAAGGCCTTGAGGAGGCGCTGGCCAACGTACGAATTGACAGCGTGGGTGAGCTCCTCGATAGTCTCGTTGGCAGTCGACGTTTCGAAGATGTTGGTGCGGACCGGCATATTCTCATCATCAAGCTGAGACAGAAGACGAAGAGGAGCAATGGGTTCGTCGCCGCCGCTAAGACGCTTCTCACGAAAGCGCTCGCAGCAAAAGTGAAGCGAGCGAATGTCAGCTGAAGGGACAATACCCTCATCAGCCTGGCCGTTCAGAATGGCATCAATGCCACCAAGAGTGATGGTGGCAATGCTCTTGACGATGGCCTTGCCGACCCAAGTCTTGGCCTCCTGGATCACACCAGTGCTCTTGTCGGCAGTAAAGACAACTGAGAAGGTGAGGCGCTCTTGGTCAGGACGGAGAGCGCAAACGTTGGCCCAAATGGGATGGGGGAGCATGGGACAGGCGCGGTTGAGCAGATGGACAGCAGTACCACGCTTGCGAGCCTCACGGTCAACGAGTGAGCCGGCCGCGACGAAGTGGGTCACATCGGGAACGTGGACACCAATCTCAACCAAGTCCTTGCCGTCCTCCTGGAAGTTCTTGACGTGGACACCGTACCCGAGCTCCATGGTGCCCTGGTAGTCAATAGTGAAGACCTTCTCCTCGCGGAAGTCGCGGGGACCCTGAACCTGGGTTTCGGGCTCCTTCTCAATGGACCAATCCTGGACCTGGACGCTGCGAATGACAGCGTCTGAGAAAGAGTCGCTAGCAAAGTTGTTGTCACGGAGGAGAGCCTCAGTCTCAACCTTGACCTCGCCAACGGTGCCGAGCATCTCAACAAGAGTACCGAAGGGGTGGAGAGAGGTGATAGGCCAGCGCTTGATAGACGCAACGAAGATTCTGTCCGCGTAGGAAGCGTGGTTCTCGACAAAGTCGCGAGGAGCCTGCTCAGTAGGAATGGCGATCAGGGGAACACGCTTGTCGGTAGGCTTGAACCAGACAATCTTGGGCTTCTCGGTTTGGGCAGGGCGCGAGTTGTTGCCACCGTCGCGAGCAGCACGCTCAGCATCCTGTCTGTCCTTGGTGGCCTGGGAGCTGGGACGTAGGAGACCTAGAGTACCCGAGAACATCTGACCGCTGACACGATCAACAACGGCGACGATGTGACCAGCGTACAGAGGCTTCTGCTCATCATTGATCTCCTCCTCCTCGACAAGAAGAAGAGACTGGCCTTCAACCTCGACATCGTCGTTGCGCTTCTGGGTGGGGCGCTCACGGAGAGAACCACGACGGCGGACACCACCCTCGGTTAGGCCCTCACCACCAACAACGGAGTTGGAGCGAGACTCATTGTGGTCCTTGCGCTTTTTCTTCTCCTCCTTCTCGCGCTTTTGAGACCAAACTTCATCAACGTCGAGAAGTTCGACAGCAACGAGATCACCCTCCAGAGCACGGTTACGATCCTTGGAACCGCATATGAATATATCGGCATCTAGGACACCATCAGCAGTAGTGACGTAGGCATCAGAACGGTTCTTCTTATTGACACGAAGAATACCCTGGACAAGCTGACCATTAGCAGTCAACTCAGGAAGAGAAGCCTGCGGCAGGTAGGGAGTGAAGAGAGTCTTGCGCTGACCGCCTTGGTTGGAACCCTGACCCTGCTGCTGACCCTGCTGAACCATGAGAGGAGCATGCTGAGAGGCAGTGAGACCATTGATCTGACTCAGCTGGCCAGCCTGCTGCATGGCCTGGAACTGACCAATCTGCATAGGGGTCATGTTGTGCTGCATCATCATCATGGGATTGGCAATGTGGCCCATCTGGGCCATGGGAAGGTTCATGGGTTGGCCGTACGAAACAGACTGGCTCATAGAACCACGGGAGCGATGACCAGGCTGGAAGCCACCCTGCTGTTGGCCGTTCTGAGGATTGGCAGCGGGAGGAGCGGATTCCTGGACATTATTGGGGCCGCTTCCCTGGCGCCAGTTTCCTTCGAAGTTGCGCGAGGGAGTGCGACCGTGACCGCGACCGGCCTGACCACCGCCACGACCGCCGACGGCAACGGACTGACTACGTCCGTGACCACCACGACCGCCACGCCCAGAGTGGGAAGTAGCTTCGGATGAAGCGTTGCTAGCATTGTCCTCACCGGGGGCAGGAGCGGCAGGGAACTGGAAGCCAGCTGGGTTGTTCCCACTGCGCTTGCGCTCGGCATCAGCAGCAGCCTGGCGAGCCTCGGTCAGAGCAAGAGAGTGTCTGCGCTGATGACCACCACGGCCACCGCGACCGGAATGGCCACCCTGGTGGCCGTTGTCAGAAGCACCGGCAGAGGGAGGACCGTTGGCCATGTGAGCGCCAGATGGAGCACGGCGGTGCTGGCCGGGCTGCTGCTGGCCGGGGACCATCCCCTGGGGAGAGGGATGGGGAACTGGAATTGGGGCTGAACACCCATACCAGGCATACCCATAGCAAGCTGGTTCATCTGGCCCATCTGGCCCATTTGACCCATCTGGGCCATCTGAGCACCAAGCTGGGGGTTCAGAGCCATGCCAGCCATCTGAGGGTTGAGCATGGCAAACTGGTGGCTCTGGAGCTGATTGGCCTGCTGCTGAAGAATCTCCAGCTGTTGTTCGATAGACGCGGCATCCACTGTAGAGAAGAAAAGGCACATTGTTAGTCGGATGGAAGTTACACAGGGTCAATCTGATCCGTTGTGCCCTGCATTCAGGACCCGATCCCGATGCCGAGAGGCTGGGTGGGGATGAAGGGATCACAGTGTACTGCAGACGCAAATATTGAATATCAGGACTTACTGCTCGGGTTGTTAGTCAACATGGAAACGAGGGGCGTGATTTCAGACGGACTACGTCTATGAGCAATGTGCAGACGGCGGCCGTTGCCCTGACCGTTACCATTGGGCTGCAAGTTGTTCTGTTGGGTGGTCATCTTAAAGATGATATGGATTGTTTTTATATTTATATATATATATACATATATATATATATATATATATATATATATATATATAAAAAGAAAAGAAAGACCAGTGGGAGCTGCTGATCTAAGAACTTAAATGCAAAGTATAGAAAGATAAGGTATGAACTCTAGATTACGGAAACGACGAAGCGTATGTAATAAGAAGTATAATGGAAATGATGACGTTTATAAAATAATTGGTGGAAATCAAGCGTGAAAACGAGGGCAAGATATATACCTATCGTAAGCCAAGCTGTAATCGAACCGATGTTTCAATGCAGTGTCAATCGAGCTGTTGGAGGCTATAACGACAGACAAAGCAGGCGGGTTGCCCTTGCAACAATCGTGTAGACAAGACGGACGGTAATTCAATTGTTAGCACCTCCGCTGGTGTAGCGATGTTGCCGAGTGTATTATTGTGATGTTGCGATCTAGGTAGTTGGTAGTAGGTAGTGTAGAATAGAAAGATGAAAATTGTGGATAGAGAGTTCCCTGAACTGATGGTGAAAGACCGGCCGCACAAAAAGGCAATAGTGTTTGTACTATTCGTTCGAGCCAGCGACAACAGAACCGTCAAGGTGAATCTGTATAATGATCAAATGAATGATGGTATGCTTGGGGAAGAGTAGCGAGGAAAAGATAGGACAATGAAAGTCTGGTGTTCCGAACGGTTTGTTCCAAACGTGGGGAAGAGTACTCAAGAAAAGAAGATTAAGAAAAAGAGGGGATCTCTTGATGGGGAAAATGGGCCGGGACAGCTACTGTTTTAAGTAGTCTCGGTATCGAGCTAGTCAAGCAAGGAAACTGGGTACGAAGCACAGGCTCAGGGTGGGAAAGAACAGCGAGCATCAACTGCCTGGTTCTTAGTGCTTTTGCTGCTCTTGCGCCGACGACCAGGACGACTACGGCTGGCGAGGCGGCAGGGGGGGGCAGATAAAGAGGCAACACCACCGTCATTGCTAAGAGCGGTGCGACAGGAGCTTGCAACAGTGCGATAGGTTGAGAAGAAGGATCGACTACTAAACTTGCACGCACTGCGGCAGGTGTTCGACCTAGCCAGAGGTGAGATTAGTGAATGATCTAGTCTGATACCGGCCGTCTAGGTGCAGAGGAGCTTCAAAGGCCGATGTCGAGCTCGAAGCTTCATTAGACTATTGCTTTTCGAGACTAGTTAGAGGGCTGAGATGCGATGAGGCAAACCACAGTTAGGACTTTTGCTCCAAACATATATTCAAGAACCTGTGTTAGTGTGTGAATCCATTGCACAATGTTCCGAATGCGGTTTTCTCACGATAATTTCCAAAATTCATCACGCATCCCAACTCATGCCTCCCCATCATACCCCAATCGTCAGATACTATCTCCTTCCACTCTTAAGGCCAAGTTACATGATTCCCACCGTCACCTCGTCCCTCTCCATCTGCCAAACCACCCGACAGGCAACCCTGGAAAACCCAGGCAAGCAGGGGTGCCCTCATGAACCCAGTCAATCACACACTATGCTCTGCCGTTTTGTTGCAAAACAGGAATAGCACACGCAACTCAGTGCCTGGGCCAGACTTATGATTATATGGCGCTTTTTTTTACTCTTTTCTCCCATGGTTGGCAGGCTATCAGTGTGCGGCGTGGGTTCTTGCCGGGTTTCGTACAGAGTTGTTTCCTTGTTTGGAGTTTTTAGGACTGCCAGATATTCCGGTTTGTAGAGATTTGGAAATGACGGACGGTGGCGGAGTGTGTTATTCAACTTAAACGGCAAGATTTGTTTGGTGATTGGCCGATGGTTTCTGGGCGAACTAGTCTGTAATAATTCATATGCAGTCTCTCTACTTTTCCATTCAAAGCATATCACGGAATTTTGTGATGATGGAATTAGGTGACTATTACGGGACAGGAGTAACCGACTTTGAGCCAAAACATATATTTCTAGTCCATTTTATCAAGATCTCTAGATTTTCGGTCGTATCTAGATTACATTTCCTGGGGTTAACGTAGTTCCGAGTATAGCAACTATGGAACAGCTCCATCTCATAATTCCTTCCCGAGTTAGCGTCTTCAAAAAGGCGAAATCGAAACAGCATCTCGGCACATCGCCAATGGCTTTCAAAGCTGGCTATTCGTGGCGTGAGATATTGCCATCGCTTTTTGCATTGATAGTCGAATTATAAATTGTGATATTCTACGATATTCCCGGTGTCTCCTTACAGAGCAGCTCTTAAATCTTTCTATAAGCCAAAGTAGTGTCTTCAATTCACAATTACGTCAGTCGCCTCAGAATTTCCTACACTCCTCCCCGGCAAGCTCACGATTAGTCTCAATCCTCCATTCAATCTTAGACTTGGCCTTAGTAAACTCAGAAACTAATACATAGGGCTCACACATACAAGAATAAAAATAAAAATATCCTGATATCAAGACTACACACTTTACCGCCACGCGTACACTTTCTACCCATCTCATTCATTATCCCCGGCCCATTCTAAATGCGCAACCGCCCAAGTTACAGCGCGAGTTCTGAGCGCACCACAGCGACGTCAGGGTCTAGGCTGACGTGCAGTAGGCGAGCGGGGGCAGCGAGGCAATAGATGGCGGTGGTCTGAGGTTCTGACGGAGATGGATGTGATGGGTTGGACTTTTGGAAATGATTCCATGAAACAATGTGATGTTAACAGAGATTTGTTCATTATAGATTCGAGGTTTGAGAGGTACCTTGGGAATAGCGAAATCTGGAGTTGAATTCAGCCAGGAGGTAGTTTATCTGGTTGGAGATTTGATGTAGTTAGGATAGTGTCTAGGCACTGTATACTGGTTCCTGAAACTGGGGTTTATATGAAAAATATTGGTGTTTCGGTTATAATTGTGTTGGTAATATTTAGTTAGCACTGTGTGTGCTCGGATCATCGATATCCTGGTCAGTTTTGAACCCCATTAGTCCCAAACAACAATAGAGTCAGCCTAATACCAGGACCTTGAATTTCAAAACTGAGTCTTTGTATATTATGAGTCCCCGATTCATGCAGAGTCCTAATTTCCATCTCTTCACATCAGAAAACCAACTATAAATCTCATGATCCACATCCATCTCTTCAACTATATCCCTTGCCTCTTCTAGTTCCTACCACACGGTAGATCGCATCAAATTATGACGAAACCAGCGGGGGAGGGCATACTAGCCATAGCTTTACAATTACCTACGACAGGCCAGCCCCGTCTGAACACTGAAGCGAGTAACATAGCCCAAGCAAGGCTCCCAGGAATTGTTTCGACCGCTGTAGATTTTAAGCCCCCGTATCTTTGGTTGAGCTGATACACGCAGGTGGGCGAGGTTGGGGAAATATGAAGATATTAGGTAAATGTGTTGATTTATGAAGTTAATTAGTTGATTTCTTGTAGAATTTGCGTATTAGTTATAAAGAGGATTAATTGTTGCGATGTTTATTTTATAGGGTTATAAAATCCTCTATGTTGCATTTGGTAGGGTCTAGCAAAAGTTATATTTTCGGGAGCAAGGATCACATAACGGAACAAGCACGAGCCTCGACATCAAACACGAAACAAACATTAACATGTTTGAAAAGGTTTCGAGTTCAAGAACACGAGATGACCGGAAAGAAATGAAGGGTCCGTTTTCTCCAATACAAAGAAACAGCATACAATATGAGAAAAATACTGTAATTATAACTGTGTTGATATAACTGTATAAAGGCAGAAACACGCCCATTGCCGTGTTGTTAGCAGGTATTTCTCCGGACGGCATGTCATTCTTTATGTTGTGGTTGTGTAGATATTGGTTTGCGGGATTCATGTCGTATATATGTACATATGTATAGCCCAGGAATCGACGAGAAGGGAGATCCGGGCTGAGGTGTTTTAGGAGGGGGAGGCCGGGTGCATGACCAGGAGGTTCTACATGGTATGGCATGGAGACGATTTAGTGGCAGCGTGGTTGAGGTTCAAGGGTTCGAGTATAAGTGGGAGGTGATGCGTGGTTAAGGGTGATATTGGAACATGTAGTGTACTTTTGACAAGGACTTGATGATGGCAGATGTATTTTGTTGTATTGAAGTCAGTTATAGAATTAATATGTTTATTTTTTGTCGTCTCTATGTCTTATTTTATCACTAAAGATCAGCATTCATGCATCGACATCACACTTATCACATAGCATCTGGAATACTAGATTGAACACCAATTAGATCATTTCATCGAGCTTGTCTTTCTCTTATGTTTTCTGTAGCATTCAATATCTCCAATATTAATATCGTCTTTGTTCACAGACCCGCCATAAGCTCCTGACCTATCTCGTTTCGCGAACTCAACGTAACATAGATTCGTCGACCCATTCTCAGCGCTTCACTGTCTAGTGAGGGATCTATTTTTATAGACATAGTGATTTGATCTTATTTGGTTTAAGGCTTATCACAAGGAAAAGTCTATCGTAATTGACTGTCAAGATATCAAGATAAATATACTGGAGCCTATATGTCTACAAACCGTCTTAAAGCCACATGCACCAAACAATAATCCACCCCTACGCCATGCAAGATTATCTCGATAGAACCACCACTAATATTCCAGTCCCAGCTGCACGTCGAGTTCGTCACCCTTTCGCCCCGCGATCCTATCGCCAACACAACCCCCAACGTACACGCATGAGTCTCACAGAGTCGCGGGGGCATACGTCAGACACTTGCTTTGGTCTGGTGCGTCGGAAGGGGACAGACGGAGTGATCTGTGACATGTTTGAGATTAACGGGTTGTTAGCGATTTCGCTGATCTTGGAGTGGATTTCCGTTTTGAACGGCGATGATGAGTGGTTAAATTAATGAGGTTGTTTGATAATTGGGAGATTGGGGAGGGTGGTGGGCAGGTAAATAATCCTCTGGTGATGGAATGCAGTTGATGGATTTGAGAATATGAATGTCCTCGGGGTTTAAATGAGTCGATATCCAGAGAATATATATCCATCTTGCAAAGGGTAGACATTGTAATTAAAATAAGTTGTGATTTAGAAGAGGAAATACAACCCTAGTTAGATGACAACATACAAACCCTAAATGACACACTTTTATTAAAAGGCTGAAAAAAGTCTCATAGCCTTGCATAAACTGCGAAAAATACAGTGACGCGCCAGGGAGCTTCAGAAGCTCACAGTTGATTGCCTATAGCATAACCCAACCACAACAATTTAGTGGCTTCATGCATAACATGAACTCACACATCCAACAATAATAAAGCAAAAATAAGAAAAAAAAACAAGAATCAACCATCGTCAACATCAAAAAATATACGCCGCTTATAATTTTATTCTTGCTCTATTCCCGAATTGTATTTTATTCTTGGATATCACAATAAATTAGATCAATTCACGCGATCTTAATACCCAAAGTGCCCATCCGTCCTCCATTTCGCCTCATTTTGTATTTGCTTCTCCAATCGCATAGAAACTACGAATTACTCGCCGCTTCTTCGTTTCGACTAATCTCGTAATTTTTACCGCTTGTTTCCCTCGATCACCTCCGGGAATTTACGGCCTCTTTTTGCAGCTCTAGCATTACTTGATTCAACTCTTTGCTGCTACTCGGTCCTCGTGCTATTGAGGACCTGCCCCGTTCTTGTTCCTGCTGCGAGTCTTACTGTGCCACGAGACGTTCACGACGTCGTAATTTCCCATTCAGTAATTGAATAAGAACGCGAAGTTGATTGTTGTTTACTAAAATCGCCCAATCTACACCACGCTTTCCAGTCGACTGACCCGCTGACATGTCTCGTCATCGGTCTTCACTTTCGACTAGTAACTTTCTTACCAGTCCCAACCGCGAACGCTCCACCATGCACAACAGTGGCCTCATCTCCGAGCTCTTCGAATCCCGCAACACTGAGCTCTCCCACCGTGATGCCCTCCAACAAGCAAAGGCCGAACACGACCGGGTTCGCGAGCGGGCCCTCCAGGTTTTCAACATGCACTCTCTCGAAATGGAAAGAGAGCGCATCGCCAAGGAGCAAAGGGAGCTGGAAGAGAGAAGAGCAAAAGAAGCCGCTTTGCTTGTTGAGAAACAAAAGTTGGAGGCTTTGAAGGCTACCAAGGTCCCTAGTCCGCCGCCGTTGTCCAAGGTTGAGCCGGTAAAGGTGGCACCCAAGTTTGAGGTGAAGGCTCCGGAGCAAGAAAAGAAGGATCCCGCTCCTGCACCCGCACCCGCCAAGACCATTACGCCTGCCACTACCAAACTGACGACGTCGCCTAGCTGTCGCAGAAGTGAAGAAGGAATCGGCATTTGGCGTTAAGGCCCCCAGTGTCACTTTGAACTCTGCGCCGGGCTTTGGTAAGCCTGCGTTCGGCGCTCCTGCTGCCCCCGCTGTTGGCGGTGGGATTTTGGTAAGCCGGCATCCCCGCCGGCTAGCACTGGAGGTGGTATTTTTGGCGGCCCAAAGATTGCTGCTCCTGCTGCTAAGCCGGAGGCACCCGCTGTCCCGACGCAGAACCATGTGGTTGAGGGTGACCCGGCGTACTTTCCGTACAACATCCGGTACCTCGAGATCCACCGAAACTTGAAGGCGCTGAGGAAGGCGGTCGAGAGTGCGGCGGCGCAACCTGGGTCACCATTGAAGGGCAAGGTTGGCGATATGCGCCGTGAAATTCGGAAGTCTATGGGTCAATTGACTGAGGGACTTGGAGCCAACAAGATTCAGGTAAGCAATAGATCATCCGTTAATCTATGAATGTATAAAAACTAACTACTTCTAAAGCTCTCTAAGATCCGGACAGTCCTGAAGGCTTCCCTTGACGGAACCTTCACCAGCCCGATGGTCGACGTGAAGGATTATGTTACTGTTGTCCCGCAGAACGTCACTGATGCTGTCGTTCACCGAGGCGAGCAAATGCCCTCATTGTTCCTCTACCTACTGAACATCTTCTGCAAATCTATTATCAACCAGTTCATCAACGAATGTGGAGCCAACCCTAAGGCTGCCGACCCCATCGGTGTTATATTCTCTCAAATATTCTCCGACAAGGACTACCATTGGCGCGGCCGCACCCTCGCTGATATTCTCTTTGCCAAGCTCCGCGTCGTCTGTCCCGTCCTCTTCGGCATCCGTGGAAACGAACGCGTTCTCGCTGGCCGTGCTGCCATGGGATGGAAGAAAGATGGCCCCGAGTTCCTATCCGAGCAAGCCCACTGGGATCGCATGGCGGGTCTAGGTGCTGGATTCGGCGCGATCACTCTGCGTGATTTCAGTAAGACAATGCGGACGACACCGGCGCCACCGACAATGTATTGGACAGCATTGGCGGCGTTAGTGAATACGCCGGTGGCGCAGGTGTCAGGAACACAGTTGGTGGTTCTCAAGGCTATTATTGATGGGCACACGACGCGGTTTATCAGCTTCTATGGTAATGCTGCAATTGCCATCTTAAAGGTAGCTTTGGTGGACTTGCCGCAGAAGATTGCGAAGAGTCCAGGGCAGGAGGCGTTGGCGGTCATTGCTGATAAGCTTCTGAAGGATGAGGGTTGCGCATTGCTTAGATGAGTGATGTCTTGTCACTTCAAGGTTGGTATGTCCTTTTCTTTGTCTGTTTTGATGTTTTGGGAGTTCGTTTTGGGTTTAATTTGGGATGAGGTTACGGCGTTTATTGGACTGCTTTTCTTATGCGATCGTGGGTTTCTTCTGATATCGGTTGATTGGGGAAGATATAGTAGGCATGTTGGGTGAGATCAATGGGGGATGTTGTACATTTACTTTGACGTTTGGAGAGGATAGTCGATTTGTGATAATAGAGACCGTTAATAGACGGTAAATTTGCTTCGTTTACATTTCGTTTAAATTTTAGTTAGCCATATGAATACGTACATATATGGTCTTGGTAATGTTCAGAATTATATGACAAATATAAAATCATGAACTACAATATAGCCATTGTAAATTCTCTAGTAACCGTGATACCTTTAACGCCAAGCTTCAAAGAAAGGAAGACCCAATAAACAACCAATTCTCCTTACAAGATTAACAACAAAACCAACAATATAATCAACACCATAATCAACACCCCGATACAACAACTACTTAACGAATCCTCATTCCGCTTAATCACATACTGCATTTTCTGCATCCCCACCTGTAACCGCCCACTCACTCTCTCAACAACAGTATCAGTCTCATCCAACATTTCCCTCTGCTCTTCCAGTTCCCTCCCCATATCATCCGCCTGTCTACGGAGATTCCCGATTGTCTGGAACACATCATCTAATTGCTCATCCTGCACCCTCATGATCTCCTGCTGCTGCAACTCCTCAAACTCTGTAGCATAATCATCATCGCGGCTTCCCGAGTTGCCGTCAATATCAAACGCACTTGGACTCGGCAACCCCGCGCCCGTTCCCGCCCTCCCTGACTCCGCATTCCGTCGCATCGCCACTAGTTCCGCTTCGACATCTTGAACTAATTTCTTCCGCCGTGTGACCTCCGCTGGAGATAACCCAAAGGACGCCGGGAAAGACTCAACAGCGGAGACGGCGTCAGAGAGGTCGGTAGTGTCTTCGGTTAGGGTGGCGAGGGCAGATTGGAGGTCGTTGTGAGCCGAGGTTGCTTCGGGGGAGCTTGGGGATTGACTGAGGGCAAGGATACGTTGGTAGGATGTGAAGAGAGTCCGGGTTGTCGATAATTGGGCGAGGACGTCTCTGGAGGGTTGTTAGTTGTTGGTGGGGGAAGAAGCTTGAGTGGCGGGGTGGGACGTACTGTTGAACTTGGAGGAAAGGGTCATCATCAGTGTTGTGGAACATTTTAAAGGATTAGGGGGATTCGGTAAAAAGAAATTGAGAGGTTCTGATGGAAATTGGGGTGGTGATGGACGATGGCGCATTAAAGGTTATGTTGGCGCAATGCGCTGGACGTTAATTGACGACGTCAATCAATAGGATGATTCTCGGTGAGCTACGTGGTGACCGATAACCCTAAAACATAGGGTATTAAATCGGAATGCAACTGGCGAGTCATGAGTAATCTGTGGGTAGTGAGGTATTTCAATAGGATGGTGATGAGGATACGAACGTCATAGAGGTTGGATCACGTTGGGTTAGAGATGAGATGAGGGAAATGTGTCCGCGGGGATATAGGAAACGGCTATTGGGTGTTTTTGGGCATGATTATTGATTATTAGAATGCATCTTAGTGCATGAAATTCTTGATGTCTTAGAGCTAGAGACGTTGATATAGCTAGTTCTTATCGATAAATAATGATGATATTTCTTGTGGCAAGAACCTGAGTGGCAAATTGAGTAAAGGCAGAATATTGGCTATGCTGACCTAAGCAGCCTGTCCATATATCTCTAGACAACTGTCAAGTCAAGTGATCTCTAATTCCGACTTTCATGGCATGTTGAGCCGGCCAAAACACTGTAACCTCATCTGCAAACTCTTCCCCAGTATCAAACCCACTTTGTTTCTAACTTCATCCTCAGAACTGCAAAGCCTCATCTTAACTTCCAGACAAATCCATAAAAACCCCAATCCATAATCTTCTGTAGTCCACCCTGATCCTGCCATCATCCAATTGCATACCTACTTGCCCCAAAACCCCATCCTATACGTACTACCGCACCAAACTAGCACCCGCTTGCCCGTCACCCCATTCCTCAGACCCCAGACACCTTCCAGTTGGCCGTTCGCTACTACTACAACCGCTTACTAGTGTGATAGTGCGTGGAGCCCTAGTGGTTGCTTGACGGAGTAGTCGCCGATTTTTTTCTTTTCGTTTTCCTTTTGAATCCTTCCAAGTAGTAGTTTTTACGACTCTCATTTTATCGTGTCTCCTTTTGCTGCACATTACTGACGAAGTAAGAAGAACCTTTATGTCCCACTAAGAATTTTTGACCACCAACTACGAAGAAACAGAAAATTCAGCACTTGCTATTGGAAGTTTGTTCCATATTATCTATTCTAGAAGAAAAAGAAAATATTATCGATTCTATGATCGTTGTCATCTTTTTGTCTTTTGTTTGACACTAATTCCTTGACGTTGGTCAGATTCTTAAGATTTTCTGTACTGCATTTATCAATTCGTCGTTGATCATTTGTTGATGACTCTTCGGTTACTTTGTCTTATCATTTTCAGCCAGTAATTTTATTCTGTGCGGATCTTGTAGCCAGAACCGATTCTTTACTGCCGTCATCTACCGAATTATATTATTAAGCTTCTTTTGATTCTAGAACAGGAGAACCTCTACTTTCGTGATTAACCATCACTTTGTTTCGCTATTACATCTTGCAACCTCATTGCCATCTCTTGTCACGATCTTCACCTACTATTACTACTATTACTTATTGTCAAATTTGTTACCTCGCTCATGCCCACACTCGTCATCATACATATTCACTACTGTCATCCAACGCTGTCCGTTGCCTTGTGATGCAGGGCCCTCTCGTCGCTTCGTGATTTATCCTCCTTGTCACCAGGTGCCATAACGTCTTCCGTGTGTAGCCAATATTTTTTCTCTCTAATTACTTGGTTGCCGATTCCAATTGTCACCACAATCACCACCTACTGCCATCAACACGCTACCATCTACGCATGCCACTTACTGCATCTAGATCTCATATCTACCTTATTGGCATCTTGATTTCGCACCTCGATTGTTTCTACCTACATTCACACGCTTCCACGCTACGCACCAATTGATTTCTTCAACGCTGTTGCTAGTAATCGACTCCCTCCTAAAATTATTGCCATTGCTTGAACTTTGATATCGACCCCGTTTCCTGATCGTGTCTTCTCATTAGCTCGACAGCCCCACACTATCACGAATACCTCTACATATATCCCCGATACTCGTATTGATATCTCAAACTTCTCCGAACCTTCCGACTGAATAGTATCTACTGCATACACT
Organism: Meredithiella fracta; assembly: GCA_023677585.1. NCBI lineage: Eukaryota > Fungi > Ascomycota > Sordariomycetes > Microascales > Ceratocystidaceae > Meredithiella > Meredithiella fracta. The sequence continues at coordinate 867,022 of JAGXCV010000007.1, forward strand.
TAGTCTTGCATTTGTATATTACGATTTCCTAGTTTCATATCTATTGTTTTCAGCATCTTCGATTTCGCTTCGCTTTCGTCCGTTCTGATACCCCGCAGTCTCCGACTCATCCGCCTCCCATCAGCCTTTTCATATACCCGGGCCCTCATTCTCGATTCCGTCATTGATCGCATTGCCTTTGTTGTTTTCTAAGCCGTTCCTTGTTTTCGAGAGTTTTTCGTTGCTGTATCAATTCCGATAGTTCGGTTAATCTCCAGTGAATATGGAAAATATATGGAACCGGCGCTCCAAGTACGTTGTTCTCTAATAGTTAAAGGAATATATTATACAGTCTGAACTCTGGTTTATTGGGTATCCAATGATTCAATGTTGGATCCAGATAACCTCCCAATTGGACTTTTGCTGTGTCTTGACTTCCCTTCTCATATCCTTACTTTTTAGTATGTGAACATGAAACTAACATGCAGTCTTATTCTTATTTAACAGCAAGCTATCCCTGACCACGAATAATACGGGCCCGACGTCTTCTACATCAACACATGCAACATTCCAAAAACGCTCTGCTACCGATGGCTCGACCTCAGCCAAAGCGAGTCCATTCGCCATGCCAACGGCTAGCACGCTAGCCTCACCAACGTCGGTGGCATCCAATGCCTTTGCCCTTGGCTCCGGCGCATTCGCCTCATTCGGCGGGACTAGCAAGACCAAACCGGCCGGCAACCCATTCGACGCGGTACCTGGAGCCCTGGTTAAGTCTGTGGATGTAGCCGGGAAGGGCAAGGAATCGGCAGTCAGAGTCCCGGGAAAGCGGGGCACACCGACGACTGATGCAGGGGCTATGGTGGGGCCTCCAGCGGTAGGGAAACCGGCTCATGTGTTGAAAAATAAGTGGGTGTTTTGGTTTAGACCGCCGACGGTGAAGAATCAAGGGTTCGTGGAGTATGAAAAGACTCTGCACCCGATGGCGCATTGCTCAACTATAGAAGAGTTTTGGACGGTGTACGCTCATCTGAAGAGAGTATCGACGCTGCCGCAAGTGTCGGAGTACCACTTTTTCAAGTCGGGGATCCGGCCGGTGTGGGAGGATGAGGTCAATAAGAAGGGGGGCAAATGGGTGGTGAGGTTGAAGAAGGGGGTGGCTGATCGGTACTGGGAGGAGTTGCTATTTGCTCTGATTGGAGAACAGTTCGGGGATGCTGGGGAGGAGGTGTGTGGCGCAGTTGTATCGGTTCGGACGGGTGAGGATATCATCAGCATCTGGACGAGGACCGACGGCGGCCGTGTTCTGAAGATCAGGTAAGCAGTGTAGGGTGTACGTGGGATACCAGTGAACAAAGAGCTAATGGTGACTTGACTATAGGGAAACCATGAAGCACATTCTCAACTTCCCGTCCAACACGCGGGTCGAATTCAAGTCGCACGACTCGTCGATTCAGCAACGCAACATCATGGACGAGCAGCGCCGGGAGAAACACCAAGGACAGCATCACCATAGCGGGACCAACGTGGGCCACGGGCACAAGGGGCATCCCGCGGGGGCGGCGGGGGCGATAGGGAGTGGCCGGATACATCACGCGGATAGCCAAAAGTCATAGAGGGCGTCACGGGGCTCTGGGTAGATGGGGGGTGATGGGGTTGTATTATCATTATTATCATTATTATTTTGTCTTTTGTTTTATTCATTCTTTTTTCTTCTTTCTGGGTTTGGAATAGGTGGATGGATAGGTCGGTTAGCATTTGGGTGGATTGGAATTGCGAGCAGGAGCCATTTACTAGTAGAAGTGATGTTGTAGAAGAAGTGAGAAGAAAGAGAAGAGCAAAGATGCGTTTTGCATGATATCCATAAGACAACAAGAAACATGAATTAGGAAATCAATAAGCTAATGTGATGGAACATTCCATTGGATGTATTATACCTCCTAGAAAGAGATATATATAACCTGGTAGTTGTGTTATGTGCCTTGCGTATATGCTTATGTCATCAATTTGTCTAGTAACTAATACACCAAACGACCACTCGTTTCATCGGCGATAAACCATCTGATTATCAGAGGAGACGTTATGGCATGAGGATAGGTGTTATTTCCAGAGGAGGGTGAATTGCAGATGGGAATCGTTTATGCGGTAACGTGGGAGGGCGGAGGCCGGAACGAAGGAGGGAAGAGGGAGGTGAGGTGGGTTAGGTTATGCTTGTTAGGTGTTTGACGTGGTGGTTTGATAGGTTGTTTAGTAGTGGCTCTATTGATGGTATTAATGCTATACTTAATAGTATCAGGATATAATCATATTGTAATGGATCTATGAGGATTGGCGACAAAGGGTTATAAGGGTATTTTTCAGTCGTCCGACCGGGAGGGCATTGTTTGCTGTATGATAATCCGGCGCTTGACATATTAGGCCAAGAAGCCGCTCGGCTTAGTCGTTGTCAATTTGAACCGATGAGCTAGTCAGTGGTTCGGTCATCGCGATGATCACACATGCTGACAGTGGTTCAGGTGGTTTGAAGGGTCCTGGGAAGCTCAGGAGGAGAGAGGATGGTATAGTGAATGGGGAAGGAAAAGAGAGACTGGCGGTTGGACGCAAACTTTTGTTTTGGTGATGGGCGCGGGGGGATACGTGGTGAAGGGGACTTAGGTGTATTGGGTAGATTGGATGCCTTGGGATTGAAGGAATGAAATTGTGAATATGAGTTGGAGAGTATGTGGCTAAGAAGAAAACAAAAGAATAAAAGCGAAAAAAACCAATGTTCAAAAATACTTGCAATATCCCGTCACCCGTATCTCCCTCCGAAATCCACCACAATCAAGCCGTCACAAATTCTTCTCAAACACGGGGAGCTCGCAAAATACCTGACCCTCACCCCATAATTACACGGGAGACAAGGCGATCGCTGCGACAAGCGCGGTCTCGGAGCGCCGATGGACTGGCCAATGGGGAGGGACTACGGGGTGGCGAGGGATGGAAAATGGGATATTGAGGTTTATGGAGTGAAACAGGTGGGTGTTTCAGAGGATGGATATGGGGGTTAGGGTTGGATATTGGAATTGGTAGGAGTGGGTGAGGTGTGCATGCGGATTGGCTGGTTAAGGTTGCTAGCTGATAGATAGGATGGTAATAGTCTTTGGTTTGTGATATTGAGATCATTAGGGAATGGAGGATGAGTGTAATTGCGGCATTTCATCATTGGGGGCGCGGGAAGAGGGATAATGGCTTAGGTGATGAGGATGCCAGGGGCAATGGAGATCAACAGGAGGGAGGTGTGGATATGTGGAAGGCTAAGTAGGTGAGATGCTGAGGTAGAATGTATGTGTGCATATATGGGCGTCAACAGATAGGAAGCTTGGCGTGATTAACGAGGGCGATGGTTATTCTAGAATTTTTGGAGGTGAGATTGGGTGTCTTGGGAGTGCGTGGTTACGTATATCAAAGATTCTTGAATTTGAATCAATGTGTGTTTATTTTTTTTTTTGTTTTCACAATAGACTTGTCTTTGTTTCCAACACGAATCCCACTAAAACACCATTTCTCTCTCCAGAAAGTTTAACCGCGATGAACTATATTTGATACACACATTAATTAAAAATATTATAAAATATATGTCAGGTACCATCACTGTGTACCCGGTTGTCAGTACAACCCCTTGCTGTAACGTCAACGCTGAGCACAAAGAATAACAGTCTTTTATTAATTTTTCTTTAATTATAATGGCCTGCACTTGATTGCAAATCCCGGGGCTTGAGAACCGTTGACGCGTCCATGTTGGCAGATAGGCGGCTGTATGCAACCACACCATGTCACCCGTAGCCAAAGAGTCAAGAAAGCGGACCATGCTCGGGGCTGATTAAATAACTGTCTCTCTGTCTTGGTTTCTATAGAACCTCAATATTTTCGCTTGTTGATGAAATTTCTCTGTGTTTGTTTGCTTAGCTAGATGTTATCAGAGGGTCCCAAACCTAGCGGATGTCTCGGGACTCTGTTTGGAGGCTATGAATAGAATGGGAAACTAAAGGGTTGAGCAGGTTCTGCTCTTGACAGGTCAAGGGATTAGTCGTGTTTGGATTGGCAAACATTGAAGAGTGAAATTGGCGGATGGGTTAGAGGATTAGTGATGTTCACGAAGTGATTGAGATATCAAGGGCCTGGGGGAGTTGGTTGGTGATGAGGATCCTTTTGATGTGCAGATGGTGAGTGAGTGTCAGGAAGTTGGGATGGGAGTACGTAATATGAACAAAGGGGAGAGAGTGCGTGATAATGAAGAGATATTCGACAATATTACTGTGTTTTTGACAAAGAAATTAACATGGAGTACAAAGAAATACATAGTATTATTCGTGACAATAACATAGACATAACATCACTAATATTAACATCAATACTCACCATCTCGGCAGGAATCCCTCGTTTATCCCCCATACAACCTACCCAATCTATTCTAAGAACCACTTCCTCTAAACTTAAAAACGAATGCACAAAAACACAACCAAAACAACAAAACAAAAAAAAAAAAAGCAACCCTACATCCTTTCCTCGCCTCCATTCCTCCTCCATCTCCCCACTCCCCAATACGCGAAACGGAAAACTAGCACTTAGTCTGACACGATGACGACGCTCTTGTCTCCCTCTTTGACCAAACGGCGCCTTCAATGATTGTTTGCTATTGAGAGGCAAGACGGATGGAGTCGAAGGAGGTAATATTTAACCCTTGTATGTATAAGTGATAACCCTAGTTATTTGCGTGAGATATTTGACGATTGTGGCGATGAATGGTGTACGTAGATGGTGTTTCATGTTAGAAGATTAAATAGGGATGTATTGGGAAACAATTGGATGGGATATTAGTGGAATTTAAGGAATGAACAAACGAACCAAAGTAATTAGTTACCATTTTGTTTACTTTCCGTCACAAACAAACCCACAAACAAACTAGTTGACCTTGATATAGCCACATGGGATACATCCACCAACAAGAGACATTTGCCGTGACAACTTATTCATGCATATACACCAAAAGCCAGTGAGACGATTGCTGACGCCATTGTGGGAGCGATCGACAGAGGCTGGTTTATGGACGATGAAGCATGGCCTGAGCTTGCAATGGTGGTGATACTTGGACGCGGCGAGAGACATGTGAAGGTTTGGGGAAGGGGCAGTGATAGGAAAGTGGGTGACTGTGGCAGCTTTGGAAAATGGAAAGAACGGAATATGGTGTGCTTGCATGTTATGAGATGGAGATATTGGTGGTTGGTGCTTATTTTTGTGTAACTGCTTATCGTGATCGGCCAGACTTGACACCATGATTCATTTCAGAAGTTATCAATCTACCAAATATCAACTACATTCACAAATAAACAAACTCACCAAACCCCTCCGCTCCAACCAAATCCACCAAACTGCCTGCCCTTTCCCCCCATCACATACTGCCGTCCCAAAACCTCCCGCTATCCATCAATCCACAACTCCCCCGCCTCGTCGATCACCTCCTGCTCAGATCTCTCAACCCTCACCCCCTTCACCACGCACCCCATAGGCCACGTAACTGCCCTCTGCACCCCCGTCGATCCTTAACACTGTTCCTAATCTGGGAACAACCTCGAACCTGACCGTTTTAGGTAATTGCGACGACATAACGACTAGGAAACCCACCACCTGCCAAACTAGTTGCAAAGAGCATGTGCGGGAGAATGTCGTTAACTGAGAGGGAAGTTGCGTTATGGTGGAGGGGTGTTTGGGATGGGGTATCAGTCGAACGGATTCAATGGTAGGTACGTGGGCAAAGACAGGAAGGAGGTGCACATACTGCAGAACCACAGCGTAACTGCCGTTTGTCCAATATCACGATTTCGATATATATAGCGACTTGATCCCCTCGATTCAACATGACTTTCTTTCCTTCTCATCCAGTATCGAGCTAGCCTCATTCCTCATCAACACTTCCCTTTTCATAAAACCCCCGTTGTCCTTTTTGTCTTCTTTTGCACCTTGACGGTTCTTTCAGATTTATCCTGTTCCCTCGTTGTTCTTGCTTGCAAAACAACCTCTTCCGCATTTCTTCTGTACATTTGTTTGCTCCAGCAGAAACTGTATTTTATATCTTTTTCACAACTCTCCCTAACCCCTATTTTTCTTCTCTTCCAAACAACCTTCCCACACATTCAAAATGGTCTCCTCGTCTATTCTCTCCATCGCCACCCTGGCCCTCGCCGCTTCCGTCCACGGCCAGGACACCACCACCCCCCCCTCCGGCTTCCCCACTGATATCCCCTCCGGTGCTGCCTTCCCCACCGGCACTTCCTTCGGTACCGGCCGTGCTCACGGCACCGGTCGCGCTCACGGCACTGGCCGTCCCCACGGTACTGGCGTCTTCGGTGCTTTCGGTGCTTTCGGCACTGGCCGTGCTCATGGCACTGGCCGAGCCCACGGCACTGGTCGCCCCCAGGGCACTGGTGTTCCCTCGGGTACCGGTGTTGCTAAGCGCGCTGATACCACTGCGGTCCCTACTGGTTTTCCTACCGACTTCCCCTCTGGCGTTGCTGCTCCTTCCGGTGCCATTCCTTCGGGTATTCCCCCTCCTCCTCCTTTCGGCGGCTTCCCCGGAACCGGCATTCCATCCGGTTTCCCTACCGGTACTGATATCCCCTCCGGCTTCCCCACTGATATCCCCACCGGAACCGCTGTCGAGAAACGCGCTGACGAGACTTCTACTGGCCTAACTGTCACCTTCACTCCTCCCACTGGTGGTTTCCCCACCGGCACTGGCGCCCCAGGTGCCTTTGGCACCGGTGTTCCTCCCTCAGGTGGCTTCGCTCGCCCCTCGGGTGATTTCCTCGGCCCCCGGCCCGACGCCTTCGGTGCCTTTGGAACCGGTTTCCCTAGCAGTGGTTTCGCTCGTCCCTCAGGCGCTGCTGGCCCCTCTGGTGGCTTCCCTGACTTCGGGCCCGATGGGTTCGCCGGCGGTTTCCCTACTGGCGGTTTCCCTACTGGTGGCTTCCCCGGTGGCGCTCAGCCTACTGGTGCTCCCTCCACCACCCTTCAGAAAGTGAGACGCCAGAACAAGCCTACTGGTAACCGCCCCTCGGGAACTCCCCGCTCCAACACTCGCACCGGAACTCCCTCGGGCACCCCTCCTCCCCCTCCTACCGGTACCCCCTCTGGTACCCCCTCGGGCACTATCCCCACCGACCACCCTATCGTCTCTCCCTTCCTTAATGGCCGCGCCGAGTACTCGACTCCCACGGGTACCCCCACTGGGATCCCCAGCGATGCTCCCTCCAGCAGCTTCTTCCACCCCGGTGCTCGTCCCTTCGGCTCCGGTGTCCCCCCGCCGCCTCCTTCGGGCACTCCCACTGGTACTCCCCCCTCGGGTTTCCCTACTGAGATCCCAACTGAGACTGCCTCTGCTTAAGTAGTAATATTGGATGGTTATTGAGCTGTTATTGTCTTCTCTGGAGATGACGATAGTTGGTCGATATTTACAGAAATGGATTTTATATTGGAAAATATTTGGGCCTAAACTTGAGATTGATTGTTTGATTTTGCTTGATTTTTGTTTTTGTTTTTTTGTAAATAGATCAGTTTGTGCAAATGGATTTAGTTTAGGACAATTGATGAGTTTTCATTGAAATGTGTTTCTTTTATTACGTGAATTTTGTGACTTATTACGATTTTTGATATCCATGTAAATGGATCTTGAGAAGAGTGATTTTAATTTAGATATTAGACGTTGTTAGATATAGTCTCGACTTTTACACACTCACATACATTACGTCACATAACTAAAATGTCCACAACTGCCTCTGTTCATACTAATACCTAAGTAGCGTCCTCAGCAATCTCGTCTTTGTCCTCCCCTCAATTGGCCTCGCCTGTAGATACCGGTTCGCCGCCGCCCATTTCTCTCGTACATTCTCCGGCACACTATCTATCATCGACAGACTCTGCGTAATCACCCCTACCAACTTGTAAACCATTGTGATGTCCTCCTCAATGTGCGTGGCAAAGGGAATCCACTGTTTCGTGACGCCCTGGATGTGTTTCCTGCGTTCTGAGATTGACGCCTTGGCAGTAGTGTCATCTAAGAACGTCTTCATGGCGATTCCCATGCCAACGTTGGGCTGGTGCAAGAAGGGCAGATCATGGCTGATGGCGAGGAGGTCGTCTCTCTGGCGTACAGCCTGGTTCTTGAGAAATAGCGCCAGAACCAGAGCCTCTACTAGGCTGCGGTTGGCTGACCGGACCTCGGCCGCCAGAGTGCTGAAGCCAAGTAAGTTCTTGTTCAACGGACCTGTGTAGCCATTAATCTGATGACGTAGGTTTAGAAGAGAAGCACACCGACAAATCAACAAGACACTGTCCTTGTCCTCCTCAGAGCCGTTGATTGGGTGGCCTTGGAGGTTCTCGTACTTCATCAGCGTGTTGAGGTAGCCGTAGCGGATAAGCTCAAACGCCATAAACACAGCCTCAAACAGCCCCAGCGAATGCGGCACGTCAGCACCGAGCTCTGTGACAAGCTGGTAGTATGCCATAACAATCGCAGTTCCCCATGAATCCAAATTGAGCTTGTCATCCAGGTACCCGCGCATGTTGAGGAACCGCAGAATCACTAGTGACCGGATAGTGTTAGCGTCAGAAAGAGGCGTCAGATCATTGCTCGTCATCTTTGGCGTTAGGAGAGCGGTTTTAGTAAAGTTGGGGTCCAAACAAGAAAGTAATTCAAACGCTAGCGGTGCATTGCAGCCCAGGGCACTCGGGATTTTTCTTGGATTTTGTCCACAAGGATAAACTTCTCCCGCGTCTCCGGAGGGCCGACCTTGAACTTGTGCACAAACTCTGGGTCGAACCATGCTCGTACCTCAAACTCGGTTCTGAATCCACGATGCAAGCGCTCCAGAACAGTCGACATAACCTTTTCGCGGAGTGGCAGCAGATCAGTCCGTAGCAGCTTCTTGTAATCATCTTGAACGATACCCGTGGAATTAGGCATGCTCATCATGGTACAGTACGGGATCCAGTCTACCGCGCGCGCACTAATCAGTCCCTTGTTGACGTAGTGAAAAACCTCGGCCGGCAATTGAAGACCAAGATACTCCCGGTTATCCTCAGTTAAGTCGTCGCTGTTGGCAACCATAATTTGACCAGACTCATCAATATACACAAAGTGGTACACCGCCATCCGCGCCTTTTGGTATTTAGAATACCAGTTGGCGTCGAACTGCCTGAGGGCTTCTGCGTATGAGTTGCACGCAGCTTCGACACTTTTATTGACTTGTCGCAAAATGCCGACAGCGTCCTGGATACTGACGAGCGGGTGCATCCCCCGCGCCAGGGCGTCCTTTGTCTTGAGCCTGAGCATGGGAGATTGAGTGAGGAACGAGGTGCCGGACAGCAGGAGAGCATCGACCAATAGCGCATCACTGATTCCTAGGCGCTGAGTGATGAGGGACTTGGAGATGACGGTGGCTTTGCAGGCGGTAAAATCGATGGAGCTGATGTAAGATTCCTGAATGGGGTACAGGAGCAGTTCTTGTGAACCCATAATGGCTGCGCATTGGTCTGATTCAGTCATGTCAAAGTGGGCAAGCTATATCCGGGTCAGTACTTCGAACTCCCTGTACGATGTACCATTCAACTAACCTGTGCTGAAGCATTGTAGGGAGCAACCAAGAAATGAAGCTCTCTTTTCTAAGATTCGCCATAAGCAGCGGGTAAAGATCCTTAACGTTGAAGGCTTTTTACCATATAAATGTTAGCCAGGTGCATCCGCAGCCAAACTGAGCTCGCTCAGTAAGACTCAATCTTCCTATACAACGGCAACTTACCACTGGTAGCACCGAAAGCACTGACAGCATCTTGCGCTCTTTGTGATGAGTATAATTCCCAAGCATCCTTCAATCGATCATGCTGTCTACGACCATATTCGATTTCGGCGTCAATCTGACCAGTAAGCGGCTGGCCGTCAAAAATGAAGAAAGGGATGATGTTAGCGGTTTTCCAAAGCTCCAGCGCTTCATCAATATGGTCGGCGATTCCAGTAAGACCACCAAGAGCCGGTAGCAGTGGCTCATGGGCGGGCGGGTGGTCCAGGAGGCATTTTAGGTAGTACGAGGCGTCAATGGCAACCGACATGCCAGAGAGCTCTGAAAGTTCGTAGGTGCTATCAAGAGAGGTAGCGGTATTAGAGAATCGGTCGGCTTATACAGGCGGTGGTATGAGCAGAAAGGGAGGACGAAAAGCTTACGATGCGAGAGCCGCGATCCAACCATCCTGATTGTTAACTGTGACAAAGCAAACATAGTCAGCGAGTGATTCAAGACAAAGAGATTGTGGAATGACTGGGCGCCAGAGTCCAAGGGATATGATGGGATGAAGTCGGATGCGCTCGATAACTAGGTGCTGAGTAGCCCCACTAAAGCCGGAGGTAGACTCATTTGGCGGGTAACTCACAAGGCATAATGACGTGTGGTATGCAACAACGGCGTGGGTATCAAAAAAAAAAAATGCAAGGCCGCGGATAATGAATTAAAACAAAACCGGAAATAAAAAGGCGGAGCGGGAGAAAGACGGATCAATCAAAAACAAGGAAAACGGTAATGAATGCTGGCGAGGACTTGATCGTCAGAGATGGAGGGTCCAGTGAATCAATTGCAGCCAGTAGTAGTGTGGTAGTGGGGCAGTCAACGATGGATTTGAAGAGCGTTCAAGTGTCAGAGGATGGAGAATAGTGTCTGGGGTCCAGTGGGTTGGCGAAGAGAGAGTGGATGGAATTGGTGAATGGCTGGATCGTCGATCAATAAGAGGCGAGGAAGAAGAGAAAGACTTCTTTGCCGTGATGCAGAATTCCGAGACAAAAAACCTCCGTCAAGCGAATAAATTTTCGTCAAACTGGGAAAGAGTTACAAGGCTGAGCGATTTTCGTGGAGTAGTCGCAGTTTGCTCAGAACAAGGCTATAATAGGACGGGACAAAAGTGGTGGATACAGAGGAGAAATGATGGGAAAGTTGTCGTTTTTTGAGTAGATTCATACGGGATTATAGACAAAGGCGTGGAAAAGACTGCAGATGTGGTGATGCTATGCGGGTGACGTGATTTGTTAGACAATGGTATGTCACAGCGTGAGGTGAGCGATAACTCTTGTTTGGTAGCTAACCCGAAAGAGCTCAAGAGTGTTGTCGAGCGTTGATTGGTCAATGGCAGTCATGGACTGTTTCTGGGACAAACTTCAGGGATGAGATGGGCACTATTGTAGAGAACTACAATAACAAGACTGTGGATGTGGCTGATTGTGTAACGCCACGAGTGGTGTGGCGCCGATTAACAGATAGAGGCCAGTATCATGAAAATGAATATGTTTTTGTATATGCATAGATAAAGTTATCATTAACTTTATGACTAGAAGCTGAGTAAACTAGTATAAAGTGAGCCTTGTTATAATGATACACATCCAACAAGCCGTCATATCCGTTAGACCTACCAGACTATGAGGTCAAACCGATGAGCAATAGTTTGAGAAATTGATGAGAAAACATCACGACATGAACTATATCAAGTATCATCGAGTGTTATACATCATTATCACTCACACATACCCCTTCATGAATGTCTCGGATTCTCACATCAATGGATGTGTTATCATGCCCTAAATTGAACCCTAGCCCAACCCACCATTAAGTAGTCACAATAACCTTTGGCAGATAAAATATCTCATAATATAGAAGAAAAGAACTCACGATGTAAAAATTTTATTCATCTCAATCAAAATTTCAATATAGTACCAGTATACATACCAGACATTATATCAAGAACCACCACCATGACAACTAGCATCCCCATCATCCACCTCTCTGCCCCCGGCATCCCGGAATCTGAAATTGCTTCCTCACTCCTCTCCGCCGCTGAAACTCTCGGCTTCATATACATTGCCGGCGAGGAAATTGACGCCAGAAAAGTCTCCACTATGTTTAATCATGCCTCCGACTTCTTCCTCAAAACCGATGACGAGACCAAGGCAAAGTATAAGATCGGGACGGACAATCGGGGGTGGAGTGGTGTATTGACGGAAAGACTGGATCCAAAGATGCAGAAGATTGGCGATACGAAGGAGTAAGTGCATGGGGATGAAGAAAATGAGATTAGCGACTGATAGTTATATTATAGGGCTTTCAACTTTGGCGAATGGAGTGGAGAGAACGGCGAATACCCCAAAGCCATCCCGCCTATCCTTGAGCAAAATGAACAAGAGTTTAAAGAATTCTTCGACTCCTGCAAAACTCTTTGCAACAAGATCCTCCGGCTTCTAGCCATCAGCCTTGACGTCCGTATCTCCCATCAATCAATCTAGAAATACACCCCACTAACCACCCTCTAGATCCCCCTTCCTTCTTCACCACTGCTCACGATCAATCCAAAGGCACCTCCGGTACAACCCTACGCTTCCTCCACTATCCACCCCCTTCCAAAAATCCCCACCCCAACTCCAATATCCGGGCCGGCGCCCACTCTGATTACGGCAGTCTCACCGTAAGTTCCTTCCATCCCCTATATTTACCCCCTCCTGCTAAAAATTTAATATTTCCAGCTCCTTTTCCGCCTCCCCACCCAGCCCGGTCTCCAAATCCTCAACCCGGACAACACTTGGTCCCCCGTCCCCGTACACCCCCCCTCAACCTCGAAAGATTCCCCACCGCCTATCCTCATGAATATCGGTGATCTGCTAAGTTATTGGACCTCTGGTGTCCTCCAATCCACCGTACACCGTGTTGTAACACCAAAAGTTTCCGAGATCCCCGACGGGGAAGTCCCTGGACAGCACCGGTACTCCATGGCGTTCTTTTGCCACCCAGTTGGCGGAACATTGCTGGAGAATGTTCCGAGTAAGAGAATTCATGAGATGAAGAGGAAGAGCCAGAGAGAAGGGAACGAATTTGATGAGAAGAAAGTGTTGACGGCGGGCGGCCATTTAGAAATGAGATTACGAAGAACATACGAGAGTGTATACGGAAAGGAGTAGGATACGTATAATATTTACTTATTTGAACCAAAAGGTTATATTTAAAATCTATTTGTTAAATACAGCCAACTCATCAAGGCCCTCCCTTCCCTCTGTCCCTAGATACCTAACCCCAAACTCCAAACACCATCCAAATGCAAAAACCCAACAAGGAAATTCCCAAGAAAATATCATGAAAAGCTATCGACAGCGGCTCTACTCCCTACAAGCATCCCCCAAACTAATCGGCACCGGCCCCTCCAACGCCACGACATAGCCCAACCCGCCATCTCCTTCCTCCTGCAACTTCTCCCGGACCTTCGTGATAAGCTTCAACGTGCCCTGCCGGATAGAATCCGGAGAGAGGATTTCGGAAAACGGAATGTTGAAAATGTATTGCTTGGTCATGCCCGGGGCTTCTGGAAATTGGTCCTGGTGTTGGTCACGTGAATTTCTAGAGATAAGTAATTAGCAAATAGCGTCCCTTCGACATTCCACCCCCTCCCCACGATAAAAGGAAAGATGCCAACATACAACTTTGTCACCTCAACTCAACTCCCCATATTCATAAACATTATTCCTCATATCAAAACACCCGGACCAGCCGGAACCCTCTTCCTCCCTCCCCGGACATCCTTCCTTTCCCTTCTAATCGTCATATCCCGATGATACCTACAAATCATTCACCCCAACCTGTACCTGGACTTCCGCGTCCCCCTCCCAGTTACTCCAATCCGCATCATCCAAATCATCAAACGACAACGGCGTCCACGAGAACCTCTTTGCCTTTCCATGGCCATGTCCTGCCCGCAATAACCTACCCTCTGCATCACGTGACCGTCTCCGGACGCCCTCGGCCACTGGCGACGCATCCGCCGACGTCGTCGCACATCCCGCATCTTTCCTCTCCGTGGGTCTCTCCGTGGGTCTCTCAGTGGCACTTGTTTTGTTTCCACCAGCTCCGAGTCCATTCCGTTGTCTCGCGTCTTCATGCACTCTGGAATCATTGTGGGGGACAGCAGATGCGGCGAGACCACCCGTGGCGTCATCATTTCCACCTCCATCTCCTCCCCTTTCGGGACCCTCAACACTCGGATAATTGGAATATCCCCCTGTAATCCCCCCCGCGACAGCCGGCGACCTTGCCGCAACGGCAGGGGGTGGTATCGATATCGGCCCGCCACTCCCACTGAGTGTACTATACACATACGACCCATTAGGCCGCCGCCCAGTAACAGGCTCGTCGCCGACGGTAATCTGCCGAATGTCATCGTAAAAGGTCCGGAAGCCGAGCTTAAGGTCCTCCATGAGCTGGGACATGCTGGTATTGGCAGGGGCATATGCAACTCGCGGTTGCCAGGTTGCCCGTTTGCTGAGGGAGACCTCCGACGTAATAGGAGCGGACACGGAAGCGAAAGAGGGAACTGGACCGGAGTGACCGGACGCGAGGACCGTGGAAGCCGGTCCCAGACTATGGCGGCTGTGCGAACCGCCATTTGCGCTGTTGCCAGAAACACCGACTTGAGAATTGCCGTTCCCATGATAAAGCGACCGGGACTTTGCGATGCCACCCCCGTTCCACCCGTTCCCTGACCGGCAACCCGAGTTCCTTTCGCTACGAAAATCCCCTCTAATCGGTCCGTCGAGCAAACTGTAATCGGGGTCTGGTCTCGTCGGCGACAACAAACTAAGGGTTCTAGCATGGCCCCCTCGAAAGACCTTCCGGCGACCCTCTTTGGGTGACCTCTGCAGATTCATAAGCAGTTTTCTCCGGTCAAGTTCAAGGCTAAGGCGGTTGGCGGCATCGTTGTCGTCGGGGCCAGTTCCGGGGTTATGGGGGAGAATGCGTAAGGGCGGACGTCACGTTTCTTGAAGGCTTCATGGGTGGTCCATTGGCGTTTGAGGGACTGGAGGTCAATTTCGGCGCGGCAGAGTTCTTCTTTAAGTTCAAGGACGCGCCGTTCTTGCGCTGCTATTGCAATAATGAATTCATTCGTGTCAGATGGAGATGATAGAGATCCAGATGTCGGGCCGGACCCGGAAAGCCCTTCGGTTAAGGATGATATGTGTGGAGTCGGTGGTAAGGAGCCAGACAAAAGGCCCCCGGATGCCGCCGGAGGCCGTGAGGGATCCGAGGTGGGGAGGGCGATGGGTAGAGTTAACGACAGCCGGTTATTACGCGAGGCAGACGACGCCGAACGCGATGCGCGGTTGTGCACAAAGTCGTTACCGGGGGTCGGGGGCATCATATCGTCCTCGTCACTAGGGAGTGACGAAGTCATGCTTCCCGAGATACTGGCGCTACGGTGGAGATCGGGGTGACAGTCGAGATCGAGTGAAGATCGATTGGTGGGCTCAAGGGAGTAGACATTGGACGAGGCCATGGCGACCGCAGAGGGGGTGGTGCTAGGTGCCGGGGGCTGCCGGTGCTGGGTCAGATAGCTGGTGTAGTGGGTGTTGTTATTAGCGAGCTGGGGGTAGCGGCTGGAGGGCTCTAGAACTGAGTAACGGCGGCGGAAGTGGGTGGTTGACGAGGCGGAGATTGAGGATCGTGAGGTGGGAGATGAAGTGTTTGAGGTGGTAATTGCTGCTGCACTAACGGTGGCCATAACAGGAAGTAGTGACGACGACGATGACGCGAGGCAATAGCGGGTGCTGGTGGTTGGCAATGTAAACAATTGTGATAGAGTTAACGAAGTGGCAACGGCTTGCTGGGACTTGCGAATTATGAAGTAGTTTCGATGGTGGCGAGACGGAGACGCTGGCGATGGAACCGTGGTTGAACCCGAGATCACAAGAGGAGAGAGTCGATTACGATTATGAGATGTACTCAACACTCCAGATTCGGACTCTGCCGCCTGGAAAAACAGCAAACTCAGACTCTGACTCGAAAGATTCCGATGCGAATGAGGTCTGACCCGCCAAACAACAGCAGAGGGATAAAGCGAATGAAGCTGATGCCTCTGAGGCAAGTTGTCGGCGTGATATGAAAACGAAGAGCTGCCACTAATTATAGAGTGACCTGCCGAAGATAAATGAAAACGCGAATAGAGAAACGAGGGACTAGAAGCCGAAAGCGAGGATAGCGAAAATGAAGATCTTTTGGGTGGAGCCACAGATTGTCTTGCAGCTGATGTAGGACAAAAAGAAAAAGAGAAGTCGTCTTCTTGCTAGTTGTCGTCACACTCTTCGTCGTAGCAGTCGTGGAAGTCGTCGGGGAACAAGCAGACATAAGGGGGCTGGTCGTACTAGCAATAAAAGTATTACTGTCACTTACACTAAGCGTGCTGATCCTGGGAGCTTCCAGTGGCTGTGGTGGCGGCTGGGCCATTGCGCTAAAGCTTCGATTGAAGGGCATTTTTTGTTATAGTGGGTTTTATTGTTTACTTTGGGTGCTGAAGTGAATGAATATTTTTGGCCAGTATTGTGACAGGGCCCAAGCTGTGACAGCGCAAGGAGGCCGTATCAAGCTGAGGAGAGTCGATTTCGGGGAGTCGTTCAGCCCAGGATGAAGTGATATTCAAGGATGCAGTGGTAGAGGTGGCCAAAGATAAGGCTGTATATCAAAGAAGCTAAGTATCGTGACAAACCAGATACAACTTAGTACCTTCTTCTACACAACTCCTCCCTTTTCACTATGATATCATCAGTTCGAGTTCATTTCTAACCTCTCCCAACCACTCAAAATCACCTCATCTCATAACTGCCCAACCCCACGAAACTTGAAGGCTGTGTTCTTTTCGATATCCCAGCCAGTAACCGAGAAAACAACAGGGGATCCCTCACCAAGTTATCTGTAGTATTTGCGCCTCATCTTCGTCTTGCTCGGCCTGGAAAATGGGAGTTGAAAAGACAATGAGAAGCTCGACAAACTCAGTTTATGAAAAGTTCCGGTTCTCCCTCCGTTTCCCCGGTCCTTCAATCTAGATCTTCTCTTCAACCTACCTCAAATCAAAGGATCACTATCGTTGATCACTAAGCCCAGGGCAAACGTCTTCTCTTCTCGCACAAGCTGCCAATTAGTCGTTCTTGGCTGCCGATTGGTTTGTTACTGTGGTTACCAGGGTGTATTGTTAATGCGGTGGGTTCTAGATGGGCTTCTAGAGGTTTTCGCCGTTGTGATTCCGCTTGGGAAATAGAGGTTATGCGGAAAAGGGATCAGATAAAATTGAATGATGCGCTGTAGAAGGGAAGAAAAAGAAAGTTATAAAAATCCCCCCAAAAAAATCAGCATCAAGGTCGAAGTAAAAATCAAAGATCTCTCCAACTAAACAAGGAAATCAAATCCTCATTTTATTTGTTCTTTGAAGTAAACAATTCCATCTCCGTCATCACTTCATACTTCCCTTTCCCCACAAAATGGCCACTATATATAAACGCTCAACAACAGCAGCCCCGGCCTTCAAATAGTCGGTGAGATCTTCATCGCAAATGCTTCTTGAAATGCAGGAAAGATCATGCAATGAACGGCTGCTTAGGCGCTGGCCGGGGGGTCCGGATTATGGCGATTGTTCGTGAGGGGACCGTGCGAGATCGAAGGGAGTCGGAAGTCCGGGTTGTGGTTAGGGTTTTCCTTCATGAAAGAAATCGAATAGGAAGAAGCCGACGATTCAGATGGACTATTCGTGGTTCTTATGTTTGATTTTCTGGTTCGGATTATTTCAAATAATCCTCGAGCCGAACGAGATTCCTAAATGAAAATGTAAATATCAGATGGAAGGCATTCTCATCATGGTACCGAGAAACGGATACCGTTTTCCACGTGAAAGTTCCCACCAAAGGGAAACAATATCAATCTGAACAATCACTCCTGTTCCTGCATATCGTCAACACGACCCCATCCATACCTCTTCTGACTCCATTCAAACTCTAATATACTTCATTTCCTTTGATCCTCAAAATCGCTGAAACAAATTTTGCGTTGCTATAGATATCCGTATCTAAGTCTTATAAAATTCACTGTCTGATAAATTAGTGGTGGTTAGTGCAAACTAGGTGCTACTAATTCTAGTTGGTGTGGTTTAACAGGGGAATTGAGCTTGTAAATTTGAGTAATTTACGTGAAACAATGTAGTGCGAGGGAAACATGAGTTGTTGAGATGACATGTCAAGGAATTTATGTGGCGGTTGGAGTGACTGAGGTCATTGGAAGGGATGTAACTTTACCATATATATATATATATATATATATAGGGTTAGAAGAGACATCAACTTGGTGTTAATTTTTCCAAATCACACTAGGCAAACTGTAATTAACACTCACTTCACAAGATAGGGTTCTTGCTAGAAAAGTACACTCCTCCTTTGGTTTAAGTGTCCAGGCACTAACTTCATCTAACCACTATCAGTAAAATTCAATCTAGACTCACCTTTGGCTCACCTATGCAGCTAATCTCCATCTTTAGTCCCCCAATATTCCTCTCTATTTTAGCACAATATACGCCCTCTCTTTGAAACCCTTAAAGTTTACTGCCAAATCAAAGTTCCTCAAAAGATCTTCAATGATGCAGTATTCTAATGGTTTACTACTCACGAATCCAACATCATTTGCAACTATAGGGCCCGTATTATCGACTTTTTGTCACAGAAAAGGACGGATAGGGTGTGTGGGTTTAAGGAAACTGAAGTGTTCAATGCGTTCAATCAGGCGCATTTAATTGGGAAGAGTTGGGATGATGAATTGGGAGATGGATGATGGTCGAGGGACGAGTTGACATGAGTAATTGTATGGAGAGTGAATTGGTGCGAGCGGTATATCTGACGGAATATTAGAAGGTCACGTGATTAGGATGAATACTAACTAATGACATAGCGAAACCTCCAAGAAAAGATGCCTTAGTTAGTGATGTCGATTTAACATTGACACACATAGCGGCAAGAAATCACTTTAGTTTGGATTCGATCCATGAGGACCTCCTACTATGTTTTCAGCTAGGACCGAAACCACGGTATCGAGCGGATTCGTTGAGGGCGATATACACTAAGTTGTCACCCGTAGCGACGAAATAGTTTACTCGGTTACTCACCAATAACTTAAACCTACCCATTGTCCCCTTCTTTGTATCAACCCTCGGCCCTTGGTTCGCCAAATTCCTCATAAGAGTATACGAGGACATCCCGTTTGCAAGAACCTGATTTAAGGTATTCATAAAAATAATACCGATGGCCGCACGTAGTGACCGATGTATCTGCGCAGTCGACTGGTACTGATGGTCAGAAAGAAGATGGAGGGGAACGGGTGGTTGATGGGAAGGGGCGTTGAGCACTGTCGGAAGTTGATGGGGGAGGGGGAGAAATGTTAGTGTGGAAAAGAATATGGATGGGGAGTATTGTTAGATTCATGTTGATAATGGAAATAAAAAGGGACAGATAAGGATATTCTCGAAAAGTGGGAAGAAGAGTATGAGTGACAGGAAGAAACTCTACAGGTACAGTACTTACTAGTATTTTTTTGAACGGTGAGTAGTGCGGAAACTAACCGACACTCTAGTGCCATATATCGGAACCTCAACTTCTACGGCGAGAACCCCATAGTAAAAGCGGCATCTTTGAAGGTGAACTTGTCTACTGCATTAAGAAAAAAAAAGATACTCCCTTTCCACAAAATCCGCAACATCGCCCGCCGAGGTTTCTTCATCGGCACCGATGCTGACAAACCGCCTCCTCTCTCCGAGCAACTTATGTCTACTTTGAGATACTCGCCCTTAACAACGAATTGATGTTTTCAATAGCGGACTCCAAACGCTTTGTAAAACTTGAAGAAGTCGTCAAATGTTATCCGGGGATCTCCCAGATTGTTGAGTGGCGCGCCATCAATTTTCAGAATCCGTTGGCAATGTTAGAGTTTAGGGCGTATTTCGAGGCGAGTAAAAACGCAAATGAAGAGGATTTTGTTTTAAATCCGGATGGCCCGTTGTTAGAGATGACCGAAAAGGACATACGATATGGACCAGAGTATATCAAGTTGAAACTTAGGTACGAAACGGGAAGGGCGAAGTTGGCGACTTTATTGTGATTGGGGCGAGATATGATGCGGAGGCGACAGGGGATGTCAGGGTTGAATGTACACACTTTTACATGGAATATCTAGTATCCAAAGCTGAGAAGGAACGAAGAAAACCTAAACTGCGAGTTGTTTTTTGCTTTGAGCTGACGGAACTATTCCTAAGGAAAGTCACACCACAGACATTTTTATGGACTTGTTACCCACTTATTGACAAATGTGACATTGACATTCCCAAAGGCATCGACAAAAAGAAACTAGAGGTGCTTTTCGACGAGCCGTTGGTCTTTGATGTAGCGGCATATGGCTTTAGAAGGGGGTCCAATATGGAATTTTGGACGCCGAGGTTCCTGGAGGTGGCGAGGATTCATAAGGATAGGGGGTGGCGGGAGTATTTGACGGTGGATGACTTGGAGGAGTTAGCGTTGAAGGGGGGCATGAGGGCAGATGGGTCTTTTTTGAAGAATGATGACATTGTTGAAGATGATATTGAGGAAATTGTACTTCCATCGACGAAAGAGCAGGATGAGATTCTGGAGACTCAGGAGATGAATGACGGGAGTATTGATATTACGGAGTGGGTTGTTGGGAGGACAAAGAGGCCGCTGGAATTAGGGAGGGCGGAGACTATGGGAGAGATGGTTAATAAGAAAATTGAGCTTCATATTGAGAAGAGTAAAGACGACGCCGCTTACCTCGAAGCGGAAGAGACGCCAGGTGGATGACCAAGTTGGTCTTGAACTGGCGAAGAGACCTACCGATTAAATTAATGAATCTTCGGCATATTCCTTATTAACTTCCGCCTGCCAACTATCGTCAATAACATTCCACATCTCTTCCTGTCTCCAAACCATGCCCTACCTCACCGATCTCTTCATCATCCACAATTACCCAGTCCTCTCGACGAGTTTCTATCGACTAAAGGGGAAAAGCCTCTTGTCATGGAAAGCCACTGACGGACAGAAATGAAATCGTGGGTACAGGGGGTCGAGAAGGCAATGGGGAGGAAGAGGATAGCGGGGGTCATTGGGGTGGTTTATTGGAGGTTTGTGGAGAGGGTGACGAGAGGGGAGAGAGGGAAAAAGGAAAAACAGGTGGATGAGGGGAGGTTTTTGGTGGGAGTTGTGAGGGCAGAGAAGGGGTAGGTAGATGGAAAGGGGTAAAGTGGACTGGAGTGGGGCGATTGTGTGTAACATGAATGGAAGAACCCAAGACTCGATAGAATATGGTGGGGTTAGAACTTTACTGGGCGGGCAATAACCTGTTTGTGAAACGTTAGTCTAAAGAATAAAAGTGAGTAAGATTATAGGGAAGGAACTCACCGGGTGGTACCTACCCGGTTAGAGAGGATAGCCAGGCTAATGTAACATAAGCTATATGATACATCACTCAAGGGAACATGCCGAGGAAAGGACCTAACTAACTGTAAACCTGGTTGCACAACGTTAGTCGAGAGAAACAAATGCAATGGGTCATGATAGGAAAGGAATGTATCAGGGTAGTAACCTGGCGAGGTAGAGTAATCAGGATTGTGTAACATGAATCGAATGATATACGACTCGAGAAAAGATTGTGGGAAAAGAATCCGCCTGGGTAGAAACTTTATGAGGTGAGAGGTTGGTTGGTGTAACGTTAGCCGAGGGACACAAAACTCGATAGCGAACAGTGAAGAAGGAACTTACTCAGATCATGACCCTATCTATCGATAGACGGACTCTAATAGTAGTTAGTAATGAGTACACAATTGAAGACTTAGTATTGATCAATCATCATCGGGATGTAGTACCTAAATATAATGTAATAACTCTTGCACAATACAAATAACGAAAGAAAAACAAGTTTTTAATTCCGCCCCCTCATAACCCCAAAGGTCCTGAAAACTAGAGCTGGAAGCAATCCCAGGCTGATCATCGGAGCAAAGCAGGAAAACCCACCCCACCCCTCTCAGCAAGACAAACCAGCGACAAGTGCCAACCGAATCATTCGGATCCTCCCCGCCCCGTACCATAATTCCCTTTTGGGACCCAACAACACAGCACGGAGTGAAACCCAGAGAACTGCGAAATGATGACTAGTGCTACCATCACGCAGCTGGCCTATGGCCTATCCGGAGATGGTCTTCTATCAGCAGGATCTTGTCTGAGGCGATGACGTAGATGCAAGATCCTAACGGGTTTCTTGGGTCGTTGTCAAGGTATGGATGAGATTGTGTTGGTGTCGTCGTTGTTGGGTGTCAGTTCGGTGTTGGTGTTGGTGTCGTCAAATGTCGTCGGTAATTGGTATCGTCAGTGTTGACCTGCTATGTCCCTTTACATACGTCTCCTCCCAGTGCCATCACCTACCTTTTCACTTCCTAATTATCAGCAGGTTGTCGAAGTTGAATGGTCGGATACGGCGCGGAACGGAAACTATAACGACGTTAGACACACTTACCGCTCACTCTCCCCAAGACACGGGGCCCCTAGGGTTGGTTGGGTACTGGAGAGAGAGATAGAAGCAGCAGGTTGACCGTTACCGGAAACCCAAACTACTGTTTCCCAGCCCATATCCTCATAACCTTAGAAATTCCGCGCCTGAAGGGAGAAGGGAGGAAAATATCAGGGTTGGAAGATGAGGGATGAGGGATATTTATACTTTGTTGGAAGACGATAGTCAGAAGGACGTGTGGCTAAACTCTATTAAGTGTATGGGTAAAGGTAGCCATCTGATTGAACGATAACGATCGATTATGGCTAAAATTCGATATCTAGTAAATTCTACGAAGTTCTAGCAAATATGAAAATTTCCATTTTGGACCAAAAACACAACGAAAGCGGTGACTCGCCATATTGCGAAGCCTCACCGCGGGGAACTATTGCATCGGATAATTGGAAACCCGAAAATGACTCAACCATAACAATCCACGTTAGTTGATTATACGGGAGGGCTGGGAGTGATGGGGTCGACAATTCTAGTAGTAGCAAGTGGTAAGACTAACTCACTATGGAGTAGCAAAGAAGAAGATTGCATCGAGATACGCCGGCCGCCATTAATTGGAGCCGTGTGAAAGAGGCCTTTGCGAAAGAAGCGACAATACTCGCTGAACGGCATGAGGTCTAGCTGATAGATGGTAGCTAGTAAGTCTGATTACGAAAAGACGGGATAGTATAGCTGACAATAGGACGCTGGGTTATTATATTGAAGGTTGGCATTGTGATGGGAAAGATCATAAGGCAAGGAATTGTGTTGTCACTATTGATATTTACGACTATTGACTAGATTTTTGAGACTATATGCTACAACACGGTAGATTCTATGACTTGTCACTTTAAATTGCGATAAATATCGCTTGTGTTGGTACTGATGGGTAATAGTAGGCTAAAATCAAAATGCATTGGCGATGGTTATTTTATGATCACTTGCCGTAAACAGACAAAATAAATAGTCCAATCTGATAGTGGCATAGTAATTCGGGGCTCATCACGATGGTGCCTTTGACTGAAGCCATGTGAGGCCAGTGAATTTCTACTGGCCAGAAATAGGCTCAATAGGTGACTAAGTCTATAAGAATCGAATTAACTAGGTAGAACTTGATATATTTCGCCTATAAGGGCTATCCCAAAAGAATATTTCTAAATCAATGGGAAAATAAAGTTGAGTTGAATCTTGATGCCGGTGTGACATATGTATCAAAATAGCAAAACATGAAATCACGGTTCTGGCCAATAAGAAGACAACACCACTAACATGGCACTCAAATAAAAATTAGAAATAAATTTATCATTGTTGACCCGCTTACATGGGAACACTTCCTCATGATAGGCACCAGATGTAGCACTTCAACTAATTAAAATGGGAGTTGCAGAGTTACGTGACTGCCCCATTTTATGGTTGCTCAAAATGTAACGTGCCACATGTAAACAATGAGGCCTATTGTTATCGGACGTACTAGCCGGCACTATCAGCTGGTGGCGAACTCGGGAAGACTCGGAAAGAGGAATCCCGAAAGGTTGGGAAGTTCATGGTAGGCACTAATTGGTTGAGGAAAATCTGATAACAATTAACTGTCATCTGTTGATAAATTAGAGATAGGAGCATGTGGTTTTGACAGAGCCGCAAAGATATCGGTAGAAGTTTAGGGGGTGGGCTGCGAATTGGGGTTTGTTGGGATATGTAGTTCAAATTGTAGAGTTGCTCATGGTAATTCGACGCAGAGGAAATTATGGATGAGAAATAGGCATCTCAGTCGGTAACTATAAGGCTAAATTATAGTAATTCAATGTGTTGACTCTCTTCCATATGAGTTATGCTTGAGTAATTACAAATATACTTTTGTGAAAATGTAAGTTGACTTCTACAACAATCTGTTCTTTCAGCTTAGAATAGTATTTGTTTACATTTCGACCAATTTGCTGATTTTTATCAGTAATTTGAAAGCTGATTTCATTCATTTTGAAATGCTTAAGAATTGAAGGTCAAATTGTGCTGTGTCATAGGGATAAAAGGGGATCTCTTGTACTACGTTGAAGCGATGCCCCAAGTTGGTTCATTCCCAACAAAAAGCAACTTAGTGATAGTTGACGACAAAATAATTACAGGATGACTCAAGAGAGAGACTTTGACATAGTGCATATCTTTTTTGGTAATAATACCATTCCAAATTGAAAAAATTACTCAATCGGGAAATCAACACTAGAATTATTACATAAATGTAACTCTTGTCAACTAACATAACATCAAGTGAATAAAACGGAGGTCTGACTGGCAGGCCGAGCTGTAGTATTGAAATAAAATGTAGTTATACTAATCAGTAACAACCGTAGATCAAAGATCGCTAGTCGATTGAGAATTATACCATCAAATTCAACCAAAACAATCGACATGTTGCTCATTTGAAGGTCCACTTACACAAAATACACTAAATGTGTAACGCGACTAGTCAAAGAAGTTCGCATGGTGATCGCACTCTTAGGGGAGTTCTCTGTATAAACTATTTTATTTTATTGAAAAGTGGCAATAATCCTTTTATTTTATTGAGTGTTAGGGATAAAATAACTTATTTTCTTAAGTTTTCAACGTTTATCCCTGTCGCCTCAAACACAATTGGGAACATTTGATAGTTAGCGGGAATACTTCATTTAGAGTGGAGAATGGGTTATATTCCAGACATCTCCTGGAGTACACCATCGTGTAGTACAGAAATGGGAAAATCCCGAGTCATGTGACTGGATACATATTAGAACGTACCAATGCTTCTAGTCGCTCGCCTGCACCATGTAAATAATGACTCGATTTCATATTGGTCGAATTTTATCAACGCTCGTGACTAGTGACTTTTCGGTTCAAAAGATTTACCGCGTAGTCGAATCGGCCCATTTCATCGGCTTAGACTATCGGAGTAACGGAATTTTGTATTTATTCAAAGCACAAAGCCGCTAAGCCCTTCACGTGGCTAGCGAAGTCAAATAGCCCAATCATGGCTTACCGATGAGCGATCTTTCGATATTGGCAGCAAAAGAATCCGGTTCTCCTCAGTTCTAAGTGTTTCTATGAAGCCATTTTCGGAACTGCGATTGCCTATAAATACCTATTTACCATCCACACCCCTCTTTTCACTTATGAATCTTTTTCTTTTCTCCAAGACCTGCAGGTCCCTTGATACTCAGTCGGGAGGATGGTATAGCAGTCGCCGATCTGACATCTGGGGTAGCGTAACCAGGCTGTAACACTTTTTAACATTCAACCATAAGCATTGTCGATCCCGGATTTCCCTGACAATTTTCGTGTCTTGGTTGATTATTGAGATCAGGGAAACAGCGGGGATCAATATAATCTACTCCTATGACAGAATTTTAGTTCAGTTCCAAACCAAAAATAGCTATACAGCCATTCCCAGATATGATAGGTGGCGAAAATATACAGGTTAGTAGTGTAGGTACTCTGCTAAGTTACATGGTAATTTCAATTATTTCAACTTTCAATCAAGTGCTGTAATCAACCATAAGCTGAACAGTAACAGACTTAATGCTTCAAAATTGGAGATCACATAGGATGAAGTCAAACTCATCTAATACTATGACTTTGTGAATCCATTTGATATCACATATCTTTAGCTATCCTTTTGGTGGCATCATCTTCATATTCTCAGCACTCCAAGTAGATTTACTGATTCCAGCGCATCTTTACTTTCACATGTAGGATTTCTTGGCTTGTATGCTGATCTTATGCTTAGTGCAGAATTCCCACCGACCCAAGCAAAATATTGCCATGCTGTAATAGTGTTGGGCAAGAGAATTTAGGCTATAGGAAAGCAACTTTGGAAAAATCATGATCAGGCGAAAAGCTGTTATAGCAATCTAATGAATAAATCAACAGAATACACAAGCATTTATAGACTTTTAGGATGAACTATTTATCTCCTCCTATTCTCTATTATCACTGCCACACCACTACTCAATAATACTCCAAAATTGCTAAGGGCCTAATCATTTCAAAAAACTTCTAACTAATTAACATCATGATAGACTGGATCAACAATTAGACCACAAAAGGTAAAGGTTTGACAGGTTTACCTTTATTATATGAATGTTTAGCAACTCCAGAATTTATGCACTCAATGAAAGCACCAAAATTGATGACACTTATCAATATCTAATGCCCATGGAGCCAATAATATAAACAAAATCAACAATAGATAGCACTAGAATCAACCCTAACATCATGTTTTTAGTGATATTTCACAACTTCCCTACCTGGATAATATATTGTATTAGTACACAAACTATCTCATATTATCTATATTTCTATCTAATTAAGTACTGTTAGAATTGGGATGTATTGATGATATTGCTCCACAGATGGAGTACCTGCGGTACTTAGTTCGCGGACATCTGGCTACGACACCATAACTTAGACTTGAAAACCTGATCATCAGTTACTGTCGTTTACTTCACCCATTGTTGTATTCAATTCATTTTGGAGACCCGCTCATAAGTATAATGTATACTCTAACCATAGTTTTGTTGTATCATATGTTAGCAAAACAAAACCCTTGAACTAGTAAGACTACACACTTTGGGGTTGGTGATGAGAATAGCCAGAGTAACCTCTTTACATACTTTGATTGATTATACAATTTTCATAGAAGTGTTAAAATATCTATATGGAATAGAAATCTGACGACTTACTGTTAATCAAAAACGTTGAAGTGATTGAATACAATTGTCTATGGATTTTAGCATAAACTCATCGATAGACTCGGTTGTCACTGAGCCTCAGGGCCTGACTTGAGCGATGGAGATAAATAGCCACTAAATACATATGACCTACTAGAATCGTAAGACTCTACATCTATATAGTGCCACGATACTGTCACAGACTGTGATTGCGATCAGTCTTCTTGAATGTGTATACGTACATATAATTTCCATCACTTTGACGGTATCTCGCAACATCATCATGTATTCTCACTAATTTCCTTACAAGACTTTTGTGGGTAAGCGTATTTAGCCAACTGTATCAATGCTGTATTTTTTTAAAAAAACAGCGCCTTATTTCGTTGAAGTCTGTAAGGTGATGATAAAATTAGAGAGCCTGCCAAGTTTCGCGAGATATTGGCTATAGACCTAGCTATCAGTAAACTATGAGTTAATAAGTCCTGTATGTTGTATCTTTTCTCTCCGCCATAAGCTCCAAGAATGCTTCATTGGTTGCAAGTTCTCTGGTGAGGGGTTCAGGTTGATATAAGAAACTTTTCCATCACCATTGTTGGTGATACCATAATATGCTGACTAGCCTATTATCAAGGTTGAGGTCAAGGGTAAGGCCAACTAGTTCACCCCTAAGGAGATATCCTCCATGGTATTTCTGAGAGGACGGACAAATAACCATCATATAGACAACTTAAACCTAGGAGTAATGAGTCTATGGTTATAATGTTGATGAGTGATGTAGACTTCATTAATTCTTGTGGGTATTGTATATCTCGATGAGTGTTGTGGGCTTCGTGAATTTTGATGTTTCATTAATATTCATATATGACAAATAATTAAAGAAATGACCCAGCTGCTTCTACTCTACAAAGGTGGTTGCGATAAAAAGTTTTTGTGGCCACGCTTTAAGTCAGAATACTAATTAGCCCGTCATTACCACTTCTGGTATCACTGATGTAAATACTAAATTCAAGCGTTCCGCAGTCCCAACCACTGCTCAAGTATGGCAACATACTTTACAATTTAGTTAAGCTACTTACAAAAATCTCAGATGACAATAATGAAGTTACTGTGCGCCATAATCAGGAACTCAGGTCATCATTCTGATGCTTCTATACAGTTAGTGAAAAGGGATCACATACCAAATTCGAAGTGAAAGAAGAGGCCGGCATCTTGTCACTCCACCTTGGATACAAGGCTGTATTCATGACTGTACAGGTGGAAATTTTCAAGCACTTGCGGGTTCGACAGACAGTAGTACATAACACGATGTTACATCCAAGGCCTGGTTCCTAAATCCCTAGATGTCTGAAAGGCCCTCAACATAACGAAAGAGTAGATAGGGTACTAAAAGGAATGTTAATAGAGATAATATATATATGAACCTATGATCCTGGCTTCAAGCCACTATACTATTGATGTTTTCTCACAATCAGCGATGTTCTATTGCTTTTATCTATAATTGGCAGCCAAAGTCCCAAAATAGTTGGCAAGTATATTTAGATAGAATTGAAGACATGGGAAGGTCAGGGTATCTGGTTTATGTTATGATGACACAATCATCACGAAATATCTTACAGCAGTCAGTAACATGAATTTAATAAGATTAGCATATATCTTGGAGGATCGATGCACTACCGCCCCCACCTTGACCACCCCAGTTTTACGAACTCCGTCTCAAGAAGAAATTCCAGGCATAGCCGGGTTCTATAGTGAGCCATGGCGCGTAAAAGCTATTGGATGACAAAGGCGGTCGCCCGCCCAAAAGTTTCCAACGGTAGTGCAACGTAGACCGCAGTCTAGGTGAAGTATCTATGAAGGTATGGGCGTAGAAGTGTTAGCGTAATTGTATTGACGTGAGGTTCTGAGCATGAGGGACTTACTTGGGTGTATAAGCGTGAAGTGCTAATACAAATGCTACCACACTTTCTGTTCCCCACTTTTTCTGTAGGTACACTCATTAACTTGTGGGAATGCTCTGATTGTATCAGGTTCAACGGTAAGGCTTAGCGATAGCGTGGGTCTGGATTGGACCATTCCAGAAAACCCCGACGTTGGCGAATAGTCGATACTCTAAGATATTTTAGAAAGGAATGGTGAAACACTGTTTATGGTAATAAATACATTACCGGAAAGAAATATAAATAAGAAACAAACACAGAAGGCATCCGATGGAATCAAAAGAAAAGCCAGGAGGTAGAATGTTGACATACATCTTCATCATATCTTGTTTTATAGGCGTTTCTTGACATTACAACTTCCTATCAACTCATCTGTAGGTACAAAATCTGGGGTAATCTAACTATATTCGCGTCACTTTGTTACACACTTCTGCTATCTTTTGTGGGTTTTCTGCGATCTTCCCCGCACTATACGAGCCGTTTCCGAATTTTGCCCCTTAGGGCTATCTTGTTCCCTGTTAGAGTAACTGACGCTGCCCAATCGGATTATAATCCAAGCTTTAATTGCCTAATTTAGCTAGACTTCATAACCAAGAAAATAGGATTAAACCTTAAAAATTCCGTTACACAAATAAAGCATGCAACAACATTACAACAACGCAATATCGAAGAATATCAAGTCCAGATTGAGATGATTTTTTCTGTTAAGTTTTGACAAAGCTGTAAGATATAGTAATGATTGCAACCATGAGTTTTGGATAAATGGTATTAACCCTATAATTAACTATAGTGAGGCGGAGAGGATCGACCCACTGGGTTAGTTCCTGTGTACTAAGCATGGGTATCTTGAGGTTATTTTTATTCTATGGTGGAAATATGGCTCCTTGAGTATGTGCTTTGAATATCTCATTAGATAGGTTATAGAAATGACAAATAACTTGTTCATTCTCTTTTCGATTCTATATCAAAAATTTTGATGCTATTGAATGACAAGATATACCTCAAAGGTGAAGCCTCTGGCCGCTCCTGGCCGCCTCTGACAGTGCTTGAGCTCACACTTACGGCATTGCTGTTTTCATTGGTCACATTCATCTGTTTCCCTAACCAATCGGAAGTCATGCTCCTCATGCTGAGCCGAACTCATAGTTGAAATTAGACATTTGAAGTCACGTAAATGATTATAGGCCAGATTATTGCCATCGACCCATGCGACCTTCTCTAACTATCGTTATCGAGGACCTTCTGATAATTCCAGATAAAAGTCAACCTTTTTGTCACGCTGGCGGTCACAAGACAGCTACGGGGAAAACACGAGGTGATACAAGGTCAATGTAGGGCATTGTTTAAATAAAGCGAGAGCCACAGATATACCGCGCACAAAATTAATAATTCATGAGGCCGCTCGACCGGGTGAAAAAATTTAATATCGGCTGATTGATGCAGCATAGTCACTAAATTTGCTATCTTGGGTGGAAGATAGTTCACAGTGTAGTGAAGTTGCAGATGGAAGTATCACGACTAGAGTTCCAGTAGTCTAACAATGCTACATCATTCCACAGCGTTCAAATTGCCATCGTGGTATTGTTCACTCTTTTAGAGAAACGGAAGGTCTATGGTTCAATTAATAATAGAGGATCGACTAGCTTATTTTATTGTGCAAATTGGGAATTCCTATTCCATCAATTAAGGATATACCAATACCCATTCTATGTTCCTGCTCGTTGGATTGTGGTTGTTTCCAATTTTGGTCCAAGTGGGTCTGTTATTCATGTGGAAGCCACATGGTAGAGTTGCGGAGTCCGTGCACCAAATCTACCGTTAAGCGAGAACGTAGATCACGATATGAGGAAGTATTTACTTGAACGCCATGAACCACGTAGAAAAGTCTGCACTGAAGAAGGTATAAAGAGGGAGTTTATTTGATAATAAAATACGATCAAATCAAATCAAATCAAAATAACAAGAACAATAATAGATCCAGAAAGATATACTATTATGAGTTTATGTTAGTATAGCCATCTAGAACGAATAATGTATTATTTATCACCTACTTTTAGACTATGATCTTCTTGATTTCAAATAGGCGCTTGACAGCGCGAATAAAGTGGCAACAACAAGCGGGGATCCATTGGCGGTAGTTATCCAGCAAGTTGCGACAAGAGAAAACGGGTTCGTGTTCAATGGTGGCGACACTGCAGGCGGAGGCATGTCTTCAAAAAGGGCGGACGGTGCCAATATCAGGGCTGTTAGGGAGTGCAGACGTTGAGTTTCAGTGGTAAAGATCTGGAGAGTCAAAGGTTAATAGGTGACAGACTAAAGAGTCATTGGGAACTCACCTCCCATTTTCCGCTGCTATAGATGGCGATGTATTTCACGTTGTCGATCTCCTGAAAAACAGTCAGCAAAATTCCATAGGCAATGAAGATGGCAATTTTCAAACACTCACAAAACCCATTTCTTAGAGTAGTGATCAAATGATTCCTCACTTTCGAGTCTGGCCGGAATATCTTGACATTTATTTCAGCACATGACGGAAAGAATGGGGTGACAAACAGTATTGATGCTTTTCACAGTCTTCGTGATGACTTGCATGCAATGATAGAAAATCTAAGAAGCAGTGAGGAACGGGTAGGAAACTAGACGAGGGGTTTGGGCGCGCGTAATATTGGACGACAGGGTGACAGGTATGTTGGAATGGTTTTATCAAGTCGAGGCAGTCAAGATTGGATAGAATTGAGAGATGTCGGGATATAGATACTGTAATATGAAGGGTTGAAAATTGAAAATCGAAGTTTGTTCGGACAGTGAAGCTTGGGGAAAATGAAGAAAGTAGAAGAGGCAAGATGAAGGTAGACGAGGAGGGGCACAACTATCTACCAAAATTGGTCACATAATTTAAGCAAGGGAACCTAGAAGTGTACATGTCCTGAAATGGCAAAATCCTACTGAAAAGTTTATCATGGCTTGGTTGTGAGCAGATTTGTGAGTTAACTACTGTTTGTTTCGGTGGGTAAGTGGAAAAATCAGACTGCTACATTTTTAGTCGCTAAAACCAGCTTTGGAACCATCGTGAGTTTATTTATCTATTTTTTTGAGTATTTTTGTAGATATTTAGATTGGCGGGTTTGAGACCTAGCTCACAAACATTAGTGTTGGAACTTTGGGATATTTTGGCTGGCAAAGAAATAATATAAAATGTCTTCTGACTTAAAGTGAAATTTAATCGATTTGAGTCGTGACTATATATTTTTAGTTTATTATCATGTGCATGGATGTGATTTGATTGTGGTGTTGAGGGCTCATTTACTGGATATTAAGCTCGAGGGTGGATACTGCAGAGTAGAAACATAAACGAATACAAACCACTAGCACATGATTAGGAGGGAAAACTGAATAAAAAAATTAGCTTTAGCGTTACAAAATTAAACTACTGTATATAGATCTTTACTATCATAAAATCTCTATCATCAACGTTACTATCCCCTAAGATTAGATAATTCTCACAGTATGCCAAATTTTGACTCTACAGTCACTACAGAAACAAGGTGCACTAGTCTCAACTTGCCTTATGATAAATAGCAAATCTCTATAGTCTTCTTGACCGAAGTGGCTAACTTAACACCCAACCCCGAAGATACCCCAAAACACCTTACTACTGTGTCCTATAAACGTCTGTCCATGCAAGAATTCCGTGATGTTCTCAAACTTCCTATTTTGACCATCCTTTTAGATAACTCTTCACCGAACCGTTGATTATTTACATGCTTCATCGAGAATCTATGTTGAGTGGATACCTGCCCATGCCGGCTGGCTAGATGCCACAGTGGGCTTGTCCTACCCCGGATAAGGGAGTTATCCCCCACACACATACAATGCCGAAGCCGAAAATTGATAGTGGTGTGGGAATCCTCCTAATTTGGATATAAATAGAGCAGTCTTCCAGCTTTCGAGGTTCATCTTCCGTTTCCATCCCAGGATTTAATCTTTAAGGTCTCGACTTTTAGGTAAGATGCAGCGTGAAAAATCATGTAGATGGATATCCAGTAACTATGATACCTGGGATATATAATAGAAGTTATCAGTATCATTCAGGTAAGTCATTATCATGTCAATTTATCCTAATCTTTTCTCATCATCATTTGATCTTTCACTAACCTTTCACACACTGTCAGTATAGAGTCAGCTTAAGTCGGTCATTCTGCCGTCCACTCACATGTATATTAATACTACGTTAGCTTTTGTGGCCATAGACCTGAATGAACGCCTGAGATTCTCTCCCTCAAACCGTTTAACCGGCCTGACTAAACTCCCTGAGATTCTCGCTTAAAGGACGTTGAGTCCGGCGGCCAATCCTGCCCTGCAGCCGTTGAACCTGGTGGACTTTAATAGTTGAAATTCCCTTCTTTAGGATGTTGAATCCGATGGGAGAGTGGCTAGGGTTTACTGGAAGCAGGACTGTCTCTAGCTAACCCTGGGGGCTCTGGAGGGATACTATACTCCAACAACCCTGGTAAGTTTAATTACAAACTTGGAACACTACGTTAATTAGTTAACAGTGGGTACCGTATGTTGGGTATGGCGAAACTTCTCTCGCTGTAACTGTGGCTAGGTTCCAGCACCTTATCTCACTACAAGGGGCCTTAGGGCTCCTATAGTGATGCCGGTGGGGAGTAACATACAGATTTACCTTTTTCTTTTGCCACATTATTGAATAAGTTCCTTCTGCAATTTGCTGATTGGATTTTATTTCCTAACTTGACTTCTTATAGATATTAGGTATCATCCAGATAAACTTGTATAACCTGTTATCGATTTGGAATCTCAATTTTATCGAATCTTAGACTACTAACGTTTCATAGATTTCCGCAATTTGATATCGTCATCACATACTTCAACGTGCTTATTCTTTCCTCAAGTACACCTCCCGGTCCGAGATCAAGAATGGCAGATAATCTATGTCCCTTATTGTTAACACTTTTCCGTTCTCATTTCATTTCGTATCCATTGAACTCTCAACATTCCGTGTCCATCAACATAGAACCCCACCATCTTGCCGAAAATCACATCTACCGTGTAAGTTTTCTTCTCCAGCTGTTATTTAGCTCTTAAGTAAGTGAGCCAATGTCAAGATCGCCACCTTCTTAGAGACAATGGATACTTATAAGTTCAGCCTTGAAATGTTTCCACTTGGACTCATATGATAGGTTGTCCTAACAGGTTCCGGATTCAAGTTGGTCTGATTGTGCTACTTTGTTGGACCATTTAACGCTTTTCTGCCCCTATTTAGTTGATCTATCCGAGTCGAGATTTTTGCTAGCTTGCTACTTCAAAAACTGGCTCGGTAGCTATTCTTCATAGTATGGATCTCTTATATCTGGGCAAGGTATCTCGACTATTTCTAGAGACAAATAAGTCTGGGCAAACATGGAGATTCAATCGTTGACAGAGTTTCTTTAGGGTGTGAATTTTATCTTGTAAACGCAAGTCACATATGCCTCGGTTATTGCCTTAAAGTTAGGTCTGTTTTAGTTGGGCCATAATGATCTCGGGATCTCTTGTCTGAATAACGACTTTTTGGCTGGGGAACCATCTAGTGGGAAAGTACGATACGTAGGAAACATCCTCTGCCGGTCGTATTCACACTTTTGCTTCGGGTAAAGGCCTCATTTTGACAAATCTCAAATTACTTGGGACATTTAAAGGGAAAATTCGTTCAACTTGAATTCACGAGCAACTGGCTGCCTAATAACTAGGTCAACTGGCTACTTAGTAACTGGGTGCATATTTTGGGATTTCTGATGCCCTCTCAGAGACATTTACGGTAGTCCTATCTCGGGGTGGATCTAGCTTGGGAAAACCCCGAGCATGCGGATATCCGAGCAGTTGGCTTGACTGACTGAGGGTTTATTTTCTATGTTGGCTCTTCATGTTGGTTGACATGGGGGTTCTTATATATGGCTCTCGCTCATTGTTCGTGGGGTCTTGTGGCCATTCAAGGTGCAACCAATATAAGATAGGCAGACTCCAACGGCTTGAATGCCTATGCAATTAGCTAGTCTAACTATCGGATTTCCACAGAGGGTTTCGTTCATATCAGTATTGAGCACTTGAGTATTATTATTGCGTATCAAGATATTGGCTGTTGCGAGGTACTAGCAAACCTTATTGGAGGTAGTCTTATTTTCTACGGGGTTTTAATCAATGTCACTTATAGAAGCCTTCGGATCATCTTGGGGCGGACTATATCAAATTAGTAGGGTCAGTCCCAAACTTTTGATCTGAGCAGTTGACATGTCCAGCTGGGGATTATTTTTGCACTTGTAATTCATTATACAGGCTCTAGCCTACGGGAAGGCACATTTTCAAATTAGGAGATTTCGTATTACATTTTGGTTCTCAAATTCCAAGATCAGATCATATTGGTTTTGCTTAAAGGACAATGCCAAAAGAGTCAACTATAGAGCTCAACTTCTGAATAGTGTCTGGATTGTTTATAGTTTCAGTGAAAATTAACTGTGACTTCAAAGTCTTTTGTGATTGTATTAGGATCATTTATTACGTATCACTATACACTAATATCTGATTCTTTCTTCCGGACGCGGGTAACATGTATCTGTATCTTGAAACTTTCCGTATTTTAGGCTTTCGTCTAGGTTATTCCATCCTAATATTAGCAGGCAGTCATTTCGAATACTATGACTTTCGCCAGCTCATCATCTCTCTAGCTTTAAATCATGCCATACTTCAGGCATCTCCACCATCCTGATGTAAAAGTTCAGTCTTAAAGCTAACATCTATATTTTTCTGTCGCGATAATTTTACAGTTACACGGCATATCAAGTATACTTCATTATGTACTTGGCCAATCTCTTTTTTTCACTTCGATAATCTTCTAAGTCACCAATTCGCCATTTTTACTTACTGGTGACCCACATCTAGCCAAGTACTTACTCAAAGCAGCTCACATGATTAATGTCATTTGTAATACCGCACTCCCGTCAATCAGATTTTTGAACAGTTGGTGTGGAATCGGGCCAATTTCGCCACATTAGAACTCGTTGTGATTAAACATAGACATCGGCAAGGTCTAACCTAGCAATCATTTATATTATACTAGAATCTTTCACTCTAATTATTACTAGACAACAACAGGAGGCCTAATTTGGGTTCTACGTATGTTCATGCCGTTACCGATTAGGAAATTATCAGATATTTCAGTTGCTTTGATAGATGGCTAGAAGCCGGTTAGTTATTAATTAACTTCAGTGAATTGTAGCTTTGGTCAGATGGAACGGTGCTCTTGGCAGTTTCATTTTTGGGTCAAGGAGAGTGGGGTGGGAGATTGAGTTGGGAATAAAAGTCTTTCTGAGCTAGTCCCGGCACGACATGAAGTGGGGCCATGCATTAATATCATTTTCGTTGAGGTGAAATTTGGTATATAAATTGGTGGTGTCCTCTGAACTTGGAATAAATTGATTGATGTTGATAGAGTGAACATGCACTAATCTACAATCAAGTTCCAAGTGTAAAAGCCGGTCGTTCATCGGGGTTTTTGCGTGCTCGAACTAAAAATTGACAGCTTGTGCACATTTAATATTTATTCAAGACTTTAAAACTTGGAAACGAACTATGGAATGTTGAAACAGTCCACAGAACTGGATTAGTAGGTATACTGCTGATGAGTTCTAACATAACATCACGTAGTCAAGTATGGAAATAGTTCAGGTAATCCATTTATGGTTAGGCAATGGTATTCTAGCTCAATGTAAATCAATACATCCGACTATACTCATGTTAAGATCAACATCGGTACTCGTACTGAAGTTCCAGTTTCGATAGACTATTAGAGTTGATAACCGGAATGCGTCGCCAAACAATGGTCGCTATGTAGTTATACAATAATTCAAGGATGAACTGATTCGTTCCGCAAAAAGTAGAGAAACGACAAGCTTCCTTTCAGAGCCAGGATTATCAATAGCTAAGTGTCATACGTTGGACGTCTTCTGAGATTCGACTAGGTTAGGCCACGATAGACTCAATTACGTCATGGTGCACCTGCAAAAATAAATCTTACAAAAGTATAACAATTTTTCAACTACTTTGAGCATCGATCCTATTGTACCTCATTATACTTGAGTTATAGCTCATGCAAAAGTTTCGACTTGGAAAAAGAAGAGCGATAACAGTATTTGAATCTATGCGCGTCTAAAACTATGGGATTTATAGTCTTATTAATTAATCATTCTAACACGTTACCTTATTTGATAGAAGAGAGGCCAGAGTCACGATGGATGAGGTCTTGAATGAGAATTCGTAGTATTTGTGATACGTTGAAATCTTCACAATAACACCCAAGGCATGGTCGAAGCTTATACACATCTATAACGAAAAGGAAATGTCTTATTTACGGTTTCATGTCATGCATATAGTTAAGGTGCATTAAAAGTGACTATACATGTAGATCTGTCACTACAAGACATGTATCAAATAAATACACACAATAGATAACATGTAATCACAAGCGATGCTTTACATTCATAAATTACTCAACTTTCATGCACATGTATTTTGTCACCGGTGTTGATGATCATGTATATACATTCACTTTATCACACATGCAAAAAGAATTGTTAAAAAGCGACGTCCCCAGTCCGAAGACTGCTGGTACTCACCCTAGAATTCTCCTTCACTTGGTAAGAATGATATAGAAGTAGTAGGAGGGCGGAGAGATATCAAAAAGCAGTAGGTGGACATAAAGAAGAAAGAAAAAGAGAGATGAAAAGACTGGGGAGGAGACAAGTATTTAAACCTTCTTTAGGACTGTAGATAGTACGAAATGGCTAAACAACCTGGGTTTAGAAGATGTAGAGTGTGAGGTAATTGGGGGGTTTGGTAAATTCTCGTGGGTTCGATAATGCTCCGTCGGTCCCATTACTTGATTGAGGAGGGAGAAACCTATACGGGTGAGGAGAAGTTACCGTTTGTTATGCTTATTCAAGTCGGAAAATAGCAATACGAACTAACGTGATCGAACATGATTGGCCGAACATACACGTTACGGCGTGTTTCCTCCGGGTCGGATTTGGCTTAAATGACAACTAATGAAATAAAATACATTGATATAACTACAAAGCTTATGTTTTGCAATATATTTTGTACGCCCTATTAGAGGTTTTATGAAATCACATAGCTCTTTCGTCTGTTCGAGTTTACTTTCAGGTGATCCTCTGATGTTGGAAATGGCTCTGCTCTGAAAAAGATAACAGCGATGACTACCAGGAAGGAATACTTACTACTCTTTTACCATTTATGTCTTCTTATTTTCAGGTCAATTATCGGTAAAAACTAGAAAAACTATACCAACCATTCTGCCTTTCAGTTTCTCAAACGTGGAATACTTCAACACGTGACCATATTGATGTGACAATAGAGAGGTCTGGGTCAGTCAGTAGCCCGATTTAATGAAACGAAACCAGATGTATCTATGGTGATGGTAATAGTTATTTAACGTGTGGAAGTAGCATATTATACATTTCTTACCGTCAAGCTACCATTCTTCGCTCTTTTTTGAATTTGAACTACTTCAACCAAAATAGTGTGATGGAAGTGATCATATTTTAAACTTCAGCTACCAAAGTTGCCGAATATTCATAGATTTGCTGGTCAAATTTGCGTAAGACGTTGGTAATCCGCATGCAGAAACGGTATCAAAAAGATCTTAGGATGACCTTTCGGTAGGCCTCCGATGAATCAATTAACACTGCTGCCGAATACAATTCCAATTGAATTTGCCGTTGATGTATAGAGCGGTCGGGAAACGTCTAAAATCCAGGCCAATCATGATATCGTTTTGTGTGGCCTCAATGGGTAGCCTTGGCAAAGCGAAATACGAATCGCTATGTCAAAATGCCAATTCTCAACACTAAAAGGTTTTGATGGTGCTGACCGTAGGTCTTGAAACAAAGGATACTATTGATAACACATGGAATTCTATGTTGGAATAAGCGAGCGGCCTGAATAGTTTGTCCCCATAATGGCCAGACTAAAAATCTCTTCGAAGCCTCCAGTCAAAGTTTCGTCATCGGGGTAAAGTATGTAGTTCGCTTGTAGTCTGAAATCCCTTTTGATACCGAAGCGAATCTAGAATATGAAAACCAATGTTAAATTCTTAGCTGTTGATGGTCAAATGAGAGATATTGTCAGTGGATTAAAGTAGTGTTCACAAGTCACGTCGAGATTATCTGGCTTTTGAACTGGTAGAAGTTATTTCTTTATGTCGTGTTGTGTTGTGTAACTCATTTTGGAAGTTACATGTGATTGTATCTTATACGAGATATTGCCTCGTGATATCATTCATCTCAGACTATCGGGTTACAACCGAGGCGTAATTTAACTTAACTAAGCGATATACATTGCTTTTATTAAAGTCTAGTCTCAATAGCATTATCCATTAAAGTTGGCAATGGTGATTTCATTCGATCACGTGCACCTAGCTGTAATTACCTAGTGCCTTCTGCTTCAAATCGATATTTATTCTCAAAAGTGAGCCCAGTCTATCACATCAATACTTTCACTGATAATCATATCTTTTGATTTCAACTTCTCTTCTAATTAGGTTATGTTTGTGACGCTATTATATCGGAGTTCTTTAGCGAGTCAGTTACATGGTTAATATTTGCTGTAGTTTGATGCTTCTCTAAAATGAAACATCTTTGCAGCTTCTTTGCAGTTATCATATACTACTCGCTTATATCTTATTTTCTAAATCAAAATTAAACCATCTAAACTCTATCAGGAAATTTATCTTTTATCATTTCGATCATGATTCCATAACATTTTAATGACCATGATTTAGATGGAATTAACATTGTAACTATCTGCATGTAGTATAACCTATTATATCATGCTTACTCAGCATGTGTAACCAGCAGAATTTACTCGGTGAAACCTCTATCAAGAATACCATATCTCTATCACTTGAAATGGTAATATCTCTACATACGACGAAATTGACACACAAAAATATTCATTTTTCTCAAGCCTTACTGCCTCAAAACAATCTCAAACTATAGTCTCGAATGAATAAACATATAAGCTTGTGCGTAAAGACACGAACGATCAATCTCGATATTAGAAAATAGAAACAAAGGGGTAATGGAGCAGGGACGGTTCATTCCCAAGTGTGATCCGGGGTTCTCATGAGTCTAAGTAGTGATTTCTTCATGGTTAGTGAATTAGCAGACAAGGTTTAAGTGATCACGGACGGAATGTCATCATTAAATCTGTTAGCCGAAGGCCGTGAGCTTTGAGCGAATGAGTTTACAGTCTCTAGGAATATGGTAGTTGTGTTTGGGAAAGTATTGAAGCGCATAGAGGGCAAAATTAGCAGAGGGGATGAATGACCCAAGAGAGGTAGAGCTAGTGAGATTGACCTTGGAAATAGCGTTAATTCAGGAGACAATTATCTCTCGCTTTTCTAGTTCTAGAGTAAGCCTCGAAATAATATAACTTATGTCGAGTCGCTGGTGATGGTGTGGTATAGAGGAGTTCCTGGAACGGTCTTAGAAGGAAAGGGGACGGTCGGAGGGCGGGATGCATAACGTCAGTTGGCGGAGGGTTGAATAGGGTTTAGCTAGGGGAGATTGCTACAAGGCTGATTGGCGATTGATGACTACAATAAAGCAGTGAATTTGGCAGTATTCATGTTGATTGTATAAAGTGATGATGCAGATGACAAGACGAGAAACACGGTGATATATGAGGGAAACAGCGGGAATATGTACGTAATCAAGCTGTACTTCTTGACCTTGTCACATTGCACATACATATCCTGCATTCTTGATCTTGGCTTCTGGAAAAATCGATAGGAGCAGGGCTGGTCTAGAGTTGGTGTTGTATCACGACTAGATTACCCCTGGCGCCACTAAACGCCTGTGACGAACCACTAAATTCTAGTGACATTGTAGATGCACCATCTGAAATTGGTGTGCAACCAAATCACGGTCGGAAATGCGTATTAGTCGATATTGACTGGTAAATGTTATGACCTGATTGCATGATGACTCGGTATTATTATTGTATGCTTTGATGGCCAATTATTCAGAGAGCATTGCCATCGCCCCTATTGTGGCCTCAATTAATCGCGATCGTGGCATTTATAGCGCTAGTAGTCTACATCCCCACCTAAATTCAACTCTAGCCAACCATAATGTAAAGCGTCCTCAGTGCTTGCCCTCAGCGGCACCTGGTAGCTCTGGAGCTCTAGCCAATTGAATTCCTCTTTTAACCTCTTCCGATTATCATGTTCCCTCCCCCCCTCTATCACGGATTAGACTGATATAGTGACACTAGGTTCAACGTTGCTAGTAACGCAGTGTTTTCCTGTTTCTGGCGTTTCTCGTTTTCCAATTTACCTATTTTTTTCTCAAATGTTTGTTTGTTGTTCGATGCCATCGATAGTAGCAATCACCAATTGCCGGACGAAATATTTGAAGATCTGTGTCGTCAACCACTAACTTTGAATTAGCTGCCCCTCATTCCCTTTGATTTTTTTTTGGTTTCACGCGCATTTCCTCGTGATAAATTGACAGAGATAGCTTTGAGGTGTTTGTCTAATAGGTAAGTAGGCTGCCTTTGCTGCAAAATGAGACCTCGTGACACTCAATAAAGGACTGCTAGCTACCGGTGCATCAGTGACTTGGACGTTCTAGGCCCCTAGAGGCAGTAGCCCTGCACAAACTGATGAGACAGAAATATACGACCTTTTCGTCAGTTAGTAGACTCTCAAGACTCACCGCATAATGGAGGTCAGCCCGTCCGAAACATGGGTAGCAACTGAAAGTGTTTCAACCAGAGTTCTTGGTTATCTCAAGTCATCAACAGAATGCCATAATTTATTTTGTAAACTTGTGAATTCAACAACTGTCAATTTTCTTTGCAGAATCCAAAAGATTTTCTTATCGCATCTCGCTTCGCTTCCCGATTGTCGCCACCAAACACCACGACAGCGATAACCTTCGGACTTCACCATCTCCACCTGGTCCAAGAGACCCTTGCCCGCCGAAAATCCAGCAGCGCTCTCTTCTAAGCTTCTTCCACGCCCTTGACTTGTTTTCTCAAGCGATTCTTGCCTTCTCTTTTTCTTCCGTTGACCGTCCTCATGCTCCGGAAGCAACCACCCGCATCGACGTCTGCTGACTACTTAGCTACAGCACCCGAGTTCACCTGTGACCAAACCGGCATTCTCGATTTACCTGCTTATGCACCTATAATCACCACCCGATCCCACATTGAGCACCCGTTCAATATTCCTCACTTTGTTGCTTCTCTTTAAGAAGCTGTCGATCGCCCTCCGGAGCTACCCTCGTGGGCCCACTGTTTATTACGACAACTATGTCCTCCGTGACCAATCGCTGATCTACACCTCGTGCATATATCTCAACATCCTCACCGTCTCTTTCGAACCCTTATTCTACACATCACGATCTTGCCGCACGACACCAGCAAACGAACGCTGGAAATCTGAACAAGCAGACTAACAGTCGCTGCGCACTGGCCCCGACCCGCCACTCCCGAGAGACGGCTGTCGGCCGATTGACCAATCAATACACGATTTCGAATTTATTCAACGGCAACGCTCAAGATTCTGTCTTTCTCGCTGCCGAGTTCTCTTCTTCTCGAAAGGCGCTTGATGTCGAAGGTGATATCGCTGGTACTTTGCTGTTTTAATTTTTCTATCTTTTTTCTTCTACTTTGTTTTAATTGTTCACTTTCCTCTTGATTGATTCGAGAGCCTTGTTTACGATCACCCTCCACCGAACAGCTAAGCTTCTTTTGTTTCCATCTTTGTACTTTTGTCCGAAGATAGTCCTGCAGAGATTCCCAAGTAGCATCTCGCCACACAACGTCTCGACATCACGATACTCAACCTCTATAATTAATTGCATATTCTTTAATCTCTATTACCTACATTCTATACTCACGATTCCCGAACCCATTACCTAATAAGCCGCCATGGCTTTCTTCTCACGGACCCGCAATAAAGGCCGTGATGACGGACGCTACAACGCTAACTCATCAGCTTCCCTGAACGCAAATCCTAATGCTAACACCGACAACTACGACACTGCTAC
Source organism: Meredithiella fracta (assembly GCA_023677585.1). Classification (NCBI taxonomy): domain Eukaryota; kingdom Fungi; phylum Ascomycota; class Sordariomycetes; order Microascales; family Ceratocystidaceae; genus Meredithiella; species Meredithiella fracta. Next base: position 910,230 of record JAGXCV010000007.1, read on the forward strand.
GATCCGCTCAACCACGTCCCGTCATACCCACCACCGTCGCGAGTCATCAACGGTTTCCCTGGGAGCCAACGAAGCCGCGGAGCTCGGTTTCAGTGCCGGTGTGCTAACGTCGATTCCGGGTGTTAGCTATGTTGACCCCTCGCAGCAAAATGGTGCTGGCGGCCAGAGACCCTCTATGGTTGAATACCAGCAACAGCAAGGAGGTGCTCCCAGCCCGTTACCACATCATCTAGCCGCAGCTGGCAGTGACTACCACCAATACCCCACCTTTGATCCGCCGCCAGCAATGAACTACGGACAAAGACCGAGCAGCAGTCAAAGCCAAGGAGGCAACCGCCAAATTCCGCCTTCAGTTGCCCACAGTGGTATTACAATGGCTACCACGGGCCGGACTACGCAATTACAACAATGGGGTCCTCCAACGTCCAACAACCCGATGCGGGCGAGCAATGCTTCTATGGCAAGTAATTCTACGGTCATGACTGCCAACAGCCAGCTCAGCCCGCGCAACGATTCATACAACAACCCGATGCGCAGCTCAGACCAGGCTAGCATCTACTCGGTTGCTACGAGCAACTATGGAGAGAGCCAACGGGCTTCAAGTTCACGCGGTGGCCCTCCTCCAACTCCTTCACAAAACTATTACCCGCCGCCTAGTCGCCAGTCAAACCGATCAATGGTGATGTCATCATTAGGCTTTGGTCCGGCCAATGGCCAGTTGCCCCCGGGGCCTGAGGGGTTCCATTTCAACAAGCCCGATGATGACAATGTTATCAACGAAATGTTTGTGGCTTTGATGCAGAAGCGTGGGTGGCATCATCTGCCAGAACAAGCTCGGAGACAAATGATGGCTTATCCGGCAGCCAAGAAGTGGATGCTGTTATATCAAGATGCGCTTACGGAGCACCAAGCAAAACAACGACAACGACTGTCGGTGCGTCCGGGGCAGTACGTGGCAGCACCCGATGTTACCACTTATTCGGAGGAAGAAGGCGCTCCGGAATGGTATGTGCGCCGGATCATGGAGGATAAACTAGACGCCAAGTTTCTGGGATCTCTCGAAGTGAACTTGCGCACTCAGCAGATCGGCTGGGTAAAGCGGTTCGTGGATACTCAAGGTCAGGTAGCCCTCACAACCTTGTTGTTGAAGCTGAACCGTAAGACGGCACAAGGACCGGCGGGGCCCACGGCACCAAACGACATGACTCGTGATAAAACCTGGAACGCGAATATGATATTGTCAAGTGTATCAAAGCGCTTATGAACAACAAGTTTGGTGCCGACAATGCGCTATCTCACCAGCAGGTGATTGTAGCTCTTGCGACTTGCCTGACGTCCCCCGTATTTCTACTCGGAGACTGGTTTCTGAAGTCTTGACTTTCTTGTGTCACTGGGGCGATGGCGGTGGCCATGTTAAGGTGATCCAGGCGTTGGATTTCGTCAAGAACCAGTCGGGCGAGAACGGTCGGTTCGATTCTTGGATGCGATTGGTGGAAGTCAGCATCGACGGCCGCGGAAAGATGGGCAGCTTGGTCGGAGCGTCGGAGGAAATGCGGTCCGGAGGTGTCGGTATGGAGTCGTTGCTTATGGAATATGCGGTAGCCACACTGATGCTCGTCAACATGCTTGTAGATGCTCCTCAGGACGACCTCCAGCTCAGGATTCATATCCGCGCCCAGTTCATGGCGACAGGTATCAAGCGAATCTTAGTTAAGATGGAGTCGTTCCAGTATGAGCCTATCGACAAGCAGATTGAGCGCTTCCGTACCAACGAGGCGATCGATTACGAGGATATGCTGGATCGTGAGAATACATCGTCGATCAAGGATGCTATGGACGCTGATGTCAAGGACCTCAACGACCCCGTCCAGATCACGGAAGCAATCCAGCAGCGTCTTGCGGGTTCAAAGACACAGGACTACTTCATTTCGGCCATGCAGCACTTGCTGCTGCTTCCCCAGACCGACACGGAAGAGCGACTCCGGCTGTTTCAGCTCATAGATAGTATGTTGAGTTATGTGGCGATGGACCGGCGTCTTCCCGACATGGACCTCAAGCAGAGTCTCAACTTTACTGTTCAGGCTTTGCTCGACAAACTGCATACCGATTCTGAGGCTCGTCAAGCTCTTGATGAAGCCCTTGAGGCTCGCCAGATTGCGGACGCTGCGATGGCTGAACGTGACGAAGCCAAGGCCCAGATGGCTCTAGGAGCTGACGGTCTCGTTGCTAAGCTGCAGAAGCAACTGGATGAACAGTCTCGTTTCATTGAGGCCCAACGTCGCCAGGCTGAAAACCTCAAGTCGGAACTCGAAAACTCTCAGCAGGCTCGTGCCAAAGAAGCCCAGCGTTACGAACTTGAAAGTCGTGAGCTCTATCTGATGCTCAGAGACGCTCAAGATGTCGCTGCCTCCAATGCTGCCAAGGGTCTTGCGCCCTCTGCCGCTGCCGAGGCTATTATTGGTGGCAAGAAGTTGGCCGAGCAAGACCCCGCTCGTATGCAGGGTATCCTGGACCGTGAGCGTTTACTCGAGCGTCTACAGACCCAGATCGAGCGCCAGAAGGCTCTTTATAAGCTAGAAGGTCGCGCTTGGGGCGAGGGTGCTGGTCCTTCGGACAAGCTCCGTGCTCTTCGCGAAGAGATGGACGGCATTGCTGGGGCCGATGCTCCAGGTGCCTCCGACTTCCAGAACAGCGTACTTGGGAGCTTCCGTCGTGACCGCAGCATTCGGCACCCCAGACACCGTGGCGAGACTGACGAAGTTGTCGAGGGCGAAGAGGGATACGAAAGCAACGAAGAAGGGATTATTTACGAAAAGCCTCGGATTGTCAAGATGCGCCGCCCTGTCATTGATCCCAAGTCTCAGGCGAACCAGGCTAATGTCATGTCCGAGATGGCCGGTCGCTTCAAGAAGCAGGGCGACTCTGATGACGAGTATGGAGAGGTTGCCGTCGATGCTGATGGCAACCCCATTTCTTTGGCTGAAGGTGACATGCCCAAGATCCAAGTCACCGATACTGCTACCCCGACTCCCGCTTCTGCTATTCCCGCCGCTGCCAGTAGTCCGCCTCCGCCTCCTCCGCCTCCTCCGATGCCTGGACAGGTTCCTGGTTTGGGTCCTTCTCCTGCAGATGCTGTTGCTAGCGGTGCCGCTTCCGATGGTCCTCTTCCTCCGCCTCCCCCGCCTATGCCTATACTTCCTGGCCTTGGTGGACCCCCTCCTCCCCCTCCTCCGCCGATGCCCGAGATTCCTAGTCTCGGTGCTCCTCCGCCTCCTCCCCCGCCACCTATGCCTCCAGGTATGGGTGGCCCTCCTCCCCTCCGATGATTCCGGGGGCTCCGGGAGCTCCGCCTCCGCCGCCGATGCCCGGTTCAATGCACGGGCATTTCCTGCAACAGCAGTCATTTACGTCAACTACATCGCTGGGCTTGTCGGTTGTTCGGCCTAAGAAGAAGCTCAAGGCGCTGCATTGGGATAAGGTTGATTCGCCTATGAGTACGCATTGGGCTGCCCATGCTCCGTCAGCGGAGGCTCGGGAGGAGAAGTATGCTGAATTAGGGCGGAAGGGTATTTTGGACGAAGTTGAGAAGTTGTTCATGGCAAAGGAAATCAAGAAGATCGGAAAATCAGGTGGGAAGAAGGACGACAAAAAGCAGATTATCTCTACAGATACTCGCAAGGCCTTCGGTAAATGCCAACTGCAGATTATGAACTACTTCACTGAAAGTATCATGCTAACAATTCACGTGCAGAAATCGCCCTCGCTAAGTTCTCTCACTTCCCTGTTGACAAGGTGGCTCAGATGATCATCCACTGCGATCACGAAGTGCTTGATAACCCCGTCGTCATGGACTTCCTCCAAAAGGAAGACCTCTGCAACATTTCCGACAATGTGGCCAAGCTCATGGCTCCCTACAGCAAAGACTGGACTGGCCCCAACGCTACTACTCAGGAGCGTGACCAAGACCCCAACGAGCTTACTCGCCAAGATCAGATTTACCTGTTCACTGCCTTTGAGCTTCACCATTACTGGAAATCTCGTATGCGTGCCCTAGCACTGACTCGCAGCTTCGAGGCCGACTACGATGAGATTCACAACAAGATCAAGCACGTCATGATGGTTTCCGAGTCGCTGCGTGATTCGGTGTCGTTGATGAATGTTCTCGGTCTTATTCTTGATATCGGTAACTACATGAACGACGCCAACAAGCAGGCTCGTGGTTTCAAGCTGTCGTCACTGGCTCGTCTTGGTATGGTCAAGGACGACAAGAATGAATCGACCCTTGCTGATCTCGTCGAACGCATCGTCCGCACTCAGTACCCTGAGTGGGAGACTTTCGCTGATGATATCGGTGGTGTCCTCAAGGCCCAGAAAGTCAACGTCAACCAGCTTACTCAAGATGCTCGTCTATACATTTCGAACGTTCGTAATATCCAGACGTCGCTAGACTCAGGTAATCTGTCAGACCCCAAGAAATTCCACCCACAGGATCGTGTGTCTCAGGTGGTGCAGCGTGTCATGAAAGAGGCTCGTCGCAAGGCGGACCAGATGGAGTTGTATCTTGAGGAGATGACCAAGAGTTACGATGACATCATGGCCTTCTATGGTGAAGATCCCACTGATGACAACGCGCGCCGCGACTTTTTCTCCAAGCTAGCCACCTTTATTTCGGAGTGGCACCGCTCTCGCGACAAGAACTTCAAGTTGGAAGAACAGCGTCGCCGCAATGAGGCTTCGATGAAACGTAAAAATGCTACGCTCAAGAACCTGGCTAATGTCCCGGGCTCAGCTGCTTCTCGTGTTTCGAATGCCCAGTTGTCTCCAACGAATACCGGCGTCATGGACTCTCTCATGGAGAAGCTCCGGAAGGCCAGTCCGCAGACCAAGAACGAGCGGCAACGTCGCCGCAACATGTTACTGCAGAAACGACACGAGAACCGTGTCGCCAGTGGCCAGCAGGTCTCCGATCTCAACGAGATTCCCGAGGCCGAAGCCTCGTTGATTATTTCCGAGCCCAATACTTTGGAACTGCTCAAGGAAGAGGGCTCGGGAGCGGCAGCTGGTGCTGCTGGTAGCGATGATGATGTTGCACAGAGGGCTGCAGAGTTGCTGAGGGGGATGAAACTGGGTGAAGCCGATGATGGTGAGGATCCGGAGAAGAGAGATAGTGCGAGAAGGGCGAGGATGGAGGAGGCGAAGAGAGCGCATAGGCGGAGGAGAAGGGAAAATAATCGGAGTGATGCGAGTGGGCCAACGAATCCAGTGAAGGATGCAGGTGAAGAAATTTCAATTCCGCAGGTTGTAATTGTGGGGGCCAATGAGGAGGGGAAGAAGGGGGAGGATGACGAAGTAGGTGAGGAAGAGAAGGAAGTTGTTGAGAAGAAGGAAGACGAGAGTGACAATGATATGAAGGAAGAGGAGGTGGAGGTGAAGGCGGAGGAGTAAGGCTAGGGAGGTTGGGGTGTGTTTACTTTTCTTATCTTGTCTTTTTCTCTTCTTTGTTGGCTTGGTTTCTATGTTTGGGATGGTTCTTATATATGGTGCATATTCCTTTTGTATGGATTGGGGATTTCATAATGTTTAAATGGGGAGATGTATATATGATTTGTATATCTAGTTTATATATTTAGGATGAATAAGGTTGATGAACGATTTCTCATTTGTAAGCATCATGGGTTTAGAGTACAATGTGTATTGTATGGAATAATGTTTTGAAAGATGGTTATAGATGTGCATTTAACATTATCGTGTAAAATGGTGTAATTAAATTGATCCAATTTGCAACATTGATATTGATCGTATTGATATGCTTACCTCTAGGGTTGTGATAACCCCAATGTCGATACCCCTGCTGCTTAATCATTATCTCTTATCTTATCCACCCCCGCCAAAAAAATTAGCCAGAAACAGACTTTCCTGAACTCCGTACAAATCTACCATAGCATTCCTAGCTTCAAGTATATACAGTCATCATATAATTTGTTTCCTATCGCGCAATAATCCACCACAAATTAGCCCGCAATACCACGCTTCGCTTCACTTTTCCGCTCCTCTTTGAGCTATATACCCTTCACATAATTAATTACCCCGAGCTCCCCAAGATCCCCCACTGCAAAAATGGCCCGCCACCGCTCCAAGAAGCGCACCCACATCAAACCCGAACTTGCCTTCTCCAAAGAAAGCAAATCATCAACCGGGGCGTCTATCAAAGCGCCCAAGAACATGGTGATCCGCATGGGTGGTAGCAATGTCGGGCCGTCGATTTCCCAATTGGCGACGGACGTCCGGAGGGTCATGGAACCGAATACAGCATCACGGTTGAAGGAGAGAAGGGCGAATAGGTTGAGGGATTACGTTACGATGGCGGGACCGTTGGGCGTTACGCATTTGTTGTTGTTTAGTAGGAGTGAGGCGGGAAATGTGGGGTTGAGAGTGGCGGTTACGCCGAGGGGGCCGACCTTGACTTTTAGGGTGGAGAGGTATTCGTTGGCGAAGGATGTGCAAAAGAGTCAGAGGCATCCGTTGGGTGGTGGGAGTGAGTACTCGGTGCCTCCTTTGGTACGTGGGGATATTTTGTGATCCGGATGATCTGCGCAGTTTACGGTGTATGGTATTGTTGCTAACAATTCCTTCTAGCTTGTCATGAACAACTTCTCTACGGCAAAAGACTACGAACAGAAAATCCCCAAACACCTCGAATCCCTCACAACCACCGTCTTCCAATCCCTCTTCCCCCCCATTAACCCCCAAACTACTCCCCTCAAAACCATTCGTCGCGTCCTCCTTCTCAACCGCGAATCTGACCCCAACGATGACGACGCCTTTACCCTCAACTTTCGCCACTACGCTATCGTTACCAAGAAGGCTGGCCTCTCCAAGCCCCTCCGACGCTTGCGGCGTGCCGAGAAGCTGCTGGGGAACAAGTCGCACAAGGGCGGGCTGCTGAATTTGGGCAATATGGAGGATATTGCAGACTTTATGATTGGAGGGGAGAATGGCGAAGGGTACGTTAGTGATTATACAAGTGGAAGTGAGGTGGAGACGGATGCGGAGGTGGAGATTGCCGAGACGGTTGCGAAGAAGGTTAGTTTGAAGGCGCGGAGGGTGGCAATAGTTGCGGAAGAGGACTATGATGCGCCGGTTGAGGAGTCGGTGGAGAAGAGGGAAGTCAAGATGGTTGAGCTGGGGCCGCGGATGCGGTTGCGGTTGATTAAGGTGGAAGATGGTGTTTGCGGGGGTAAGGTTTTGTGGCACGAGTATATTGAGAAGAGCAAGGCGGAGGAGGAGGAGTTGGATGACAAGTGGGAGAAGAAGAAGGCGGCGAAGGAGGAGCGGAGGAAGAAGCAAAAAGAAAACATGGAGGCGAAGAAGAAGAGTAAGGCGGAGCAGAAGGTGGCGAAGAAGGCGGAGGGCAAAGAGAATGAGGAGAGTGATAGTGAGGATGATGGGATTAACTACTCGGATATGGATTTGGATGAGTATGAGAAGTTTAAGAATGGGGAGGTAGAGGGGGAGGATGATAAGATGTGGGAGGATGAGGAGTAAAATAAGTTGTTTGTCTGTAATTAGTAATTTAATTTACTTTGTCGTCATTATCATGAATTCGTTATCTGTCCGTCATTTGTTGAATATCCCATATGCTTGCTCGTTGGTCTAGCCGCCTTGGTATCTCGATGTCTCACTCAGTGACGTTCCACTTCCCACCGTCGGGATCGAAATCCACGTTGTGCTGTTGTCTCTTGTTAGGTAATCATGTCTAATTCAACTTGTTTAGCAATTTTAGATCGAACTCAATACCAACGGCTTCTCCATCTCTACTATCACCCGTACCCCATCCTAACCACCCTCCGCTTCTAACTCTACCTCAGACGCCCCCTTCTCTATCATCCGCTCAATTCCCTGATGCCCCATGTACCCCTGCCGGTTCCCCCGCCGTCAACAGCATGCAGCACTTTGATGTGATGTATGCGACTTTGCCGAGAGATGAGTCAGTAGTGTTTTATAATAGTAAGAGCGATGCTTGCAAGAGGCAGTTGGTGGTAGTCGGGGGTGATTATAAGGAGGTTTCAGAGAAGGCGGCGGCAACGGATACTGAGGTTTTGAATACTGAAGAGGCGGGGCCAGTTATGGGAGGGGCTTGGATTGAGAGAATTTGAGGCGGAGACGACGGAACAGTAGGTAAATGGCCGAGGGACCTTTAGTATAGATATACGATATACACATAAATAAACAATATCTATAACCCATTCAGTGTTCTTATTAGTGACTAATAATTTACAATTTCTGATGATACTCAAGAATATCCAAAGTTTCACGAGGAAGTTACACTACATTTACCACCTTCCCTTGTCCCGGTCAATCCTTCTCTACAATTTCTACCTCCACTTTCCTCTTCCATCCCGCCCTTAAGATTAGTCATCATTCCATGACATCACTACATGCTGATATCAACAACAGGTTCTAAATTCAATATATCTATTAGTAATTCCTTATACAACTATCATAACCAAAAATGGGCCAACCACAAAAGAACATTGTCATCATAGGTAAACTCACTCACTCCCATTCATCCCATCTATCCACCACTAACACTCCTAGGCGGTGGCATCATTGGATGCACAACTGCTTACTTCCTTACCCGCCACCCCAAATTCTCCCCCTTAACCACAACCATCCTCCTCCTCGAAGCCTCCGAAATCGCCGCCGGCGCCTCGGGCAAAGCCGGTGGTCTCCTCGCTGACTGGGCCTACCCCGAATGTCTAGCTGCCCGTTCATTCGCTCTGCATGCGCAGATTGCTGCCGAACATAATGGGGCAGAGGTGTATGGGTATCGGAGAGTGAAGTGTGGGAGCGTTCAGGCAGTTGTCAAGGGAGAAGGTGGGGGTGATGCGGAGGGGGTGGCGAGGGTTGCCGAAGAAGAGTCAGGAGGCGAAGGGGTTGGAGGAGGAAGGAGTGTTGCCCGAGGATCTAAACTATATTGATAGGGAGTTTGTGGTTGGTTGGGATGATATGGGTGGGCAGACGGCGCAGGTCCATCCGTTGCATTTCACACAATTCATGGCCAAAACCATCGAATTATCCGGTGTCAAAATCGTCCTCCGCGCTCATGCTGATGAGCTAATCGCCGATCCTAATTCCGGCTTCATAACCTCCATCCGCTACCATTTCCGGGATGCCCCTGAGACCCCCTTATACCTTCCCACCACCCACACAATCGTCACCGCCGGCCCCTGGACAACCTCTCTCCTCCCAAAAATCCTCATATCATCCGTTCGAGCTCACTCCGTCGTTTACAACGCCGACGTCGCACCCTACGCAATTTTCACATCCATCCGGCTCCCCACAACCTACACCCCCACCCACCGAGCCACCCGCCAGCACAAACTCACCGTCGACCCCGAGGCCTACGCTCGCCCATTCGGCGAAATATACGTCTGCGGTGAAACCGACACCCGGGTAGCCCTCCCCGAATACGCTGACCAAGTCAAATGTGACGAAGCGGTGGCCGACAACGTCACGGCATACATGGGGTTAGTGTCAAGGGTTATCAGGGAAGCAGATGTCAAAATGAAGCAGGCTTGCTATTTACCGCAGTGGGAGGGTAGCACGGCGGCAGGACCAGCAGTTGGCGGGGTGGGGAGGGGCGTTTGGGTGGGGGCGGGACATAGTTGTTGGGGGGTGCAGAATGCGCCGGTGACGGGGAAGGTCTTGGCGGAGATGGTTATGGGGAGGAGGTTGAGGGGATTTCAAGGAGGTGCATCCAGAGGTGGAGATATAATATTTAGTATTAATAACATACAGGGTTAATTTATATTATAGTGAGTTGTCATCTCGAAGGTAGTGACTACTGCATGAGCCTGTAGTCTACCAAAACTCCTTCTCTTCAGCACTTTACTTCCTCTTGGTAGCGTTTTTCTTCTGGACCCCCGAAACCTTGACAACTTCCGTCTCCTCCTTCTCCTCAATAGCCTCAATCTTCTCTTTCCTCTCCTTCTTTTCTTCCTCCTCATCGTTATCACCGCCCTGCCCGAACTCGTTGACTCTACTGTAGTCCACCGTATACACCCACCTCTGGTAAATGTAAATAAAGAAGATAATATCATCTCTGAATGTCGCTAGTCTATGCAAGAACGGCATCTTGATAGTAAAGGCAAATAAGTCGTCGATGAACGTGTTTAGGAACTTGTACATCATAGCCTTGCCGGGCATATGGGCGACGGACTTGAGGCGGTAGTTGATGTACAGAGAGGGAACCATGAGGAGGAAACCATAGGCGTAGACAGAACCGACGAGCGTGGTGATGATGTACGAATACCAAGACTTGTGCGAGTCGTAGAAAAGCGAGTAAATGGCGTAGGCGATAAGGAGGGGGACACCGGCGATGTACATGTACTTGAAAGCGATCTCGTCGTACTCCTTGGTCTTCTCCTCTGTCTCCGAAAGCTTATTCTTATCCTCAAAGACAATGCGGTATGGCAACAGGGAGCCAGCGGGGGCCGGGCCAATGATGATGTTGACGATGGTAGTGACCTTCCAGAGCTCGATGATGATCCCAATGAACTGGGAGCCAAGGATTATCCAGCTTGTGTTTTGCTGGTTATCGATGAGGTACAAAAGGATAACAGATTGCATAAATACGTTGGCGAAGATGGAGCGGATCGAAATACCGACATTGTCTTTCTTCTTGCGGTAGTGGGCGATGTCGGAGCCAAAGGCAAGAGTCTCAAGGATCATGTGGGCGATCGAGACAAAGAAGGTGATACCGAGCAAAATCGGGTTCGTGTCAAGCAATACATTCTTGATCATTTCAATCTCAGTGCCATCGCCGCCACCGGGGGCACTCTGGCCCCAAGCAGAACGACGAAGCGTCTCCTTGTTTGATAGCTCGATCGACGCAATGGCCTTGAACTTCCAGCTAGCGATATTGTTCAGGTTGACATGAATAGGTAGCTCGGCAACTGTCGAGTTGACAACATTCATGTGCTCAATCAACTGCCAAAATTGATTCACGAACAAAACAGGATAATACCATCCATTCTGCCCACTGCCGTCTCTGGCACCAGTCGCCTCCAAGACAGTAAACGACTTAACGGCAAAGTGCGCCTGCTGGTAATCAATAACCCCGAGATCCGGAACGAACTCCAGCGAGATGTTCGGGTGGTAATATGTCGCGATCTCCGGGCCTAGAGCACGGATCCGTGCCTCCTCCGCAATCTCTTCCTCGGTCGGCGGGGCATCATCTAGCAAATTCCTCCGCTTAAACTCGCGTTTCTTGGGCAGATACTGCGTCAATGGATAAGCAAAATGATACGCAGTCGCCGGATCCCACCCGGGTCCCCGGGTCCAACTCGGACCCCGACAACCCAATGAAAAAGTGACCCCATAGCGTCCCGTTGTTCTGCACAACTGTCGGCACCGGGAACACCGTATCAATCTCCCGGAAATCTTCCCAATTTCCAAGGCCAAACCTGGTCTCATTGACTACAATGAATTCGCGGGGCGTCCGCGACAACGCCGTTGGCTGGCGCGACGGAGACACCGTGACGACGAGATCCAGCGAGGAATCCTGAGCCCAAATCGGCGCAACGCGGTTTGGGATGCCCGCGTGGCTAGCACCTGCTTCCAAGGCTGAGGGGCGCAAATGGAAGGGGGGGATGTCGCCAGTGCCGGTGGGAACAGTAATGATGGCCCCGGAAGCGTCAGTGACTTGGCGGGAGGTGGGTTTGGGGGCGAAGTATTGGATGCCAGCGTTGATAGCGAGATAGAAAGCGCCGCCGAGGAGGACGCGTTGCATAAGAGACATCTATGGTAGGTTAGTGGTAGATTGTAGAGGAGATAAGTGGGAGACTTACGCCTTCTTCCCGGGCCGCGGGGGCCGCGGCGGGTTGTTGGCCGGACATGGTAATGATGGATTGAGCCAAGTGTATGTAGATTACACATGGATGGGATCAGTGATCTGATATGAAAGTCATACAATGACTTTGATTAAGAAAATCAAATCTCAAATATCAATCGTCAGTGTTAAGATGTGTGTGTCTCATTCAAACTGGCATCATCTCATCGCAGAATTCCGCATGTTGCTGCCACCTACCTTGAAATGGAGACCCACTTTTACTTTCATTTTGGGAAACCATTACGCTTAATTTGGTGGAAGCTTACTCCACTATTCCCAAATATGTATGGCGTCGATAATGAAGTGTGGCGTTCGGGAATATGTCTTACGATAGAAGCAACAGCACGAGAAAATACATTGAAGTAGTTTGTGCGTGTACTGACTTTGACTTTTAGTTTATTTGTTATATTGTTCATTTGTAAAATATCGGTTGTAGACCATAGTAACAAAGCATACATTAACTCTGTTAGTAGTTAATGCCTGAGCACCCGTAAGGGTCGCAATATTCAATACCAAAGCAATCACTTCCATTTACCCATCCGAAGACACCCTACCAACTTCTCATTTACCCTCAACATTATTCGTGTTATCAAATATATAATCTTCCCCAATATTTCCTCCCACCACGCGTATAATCCACTATCTATCTTACCTATCACACTAACACACGCAATGCTGCTCCACCACACATACACCCGAAACACTCTCCCAACACTGGCCTCCGTCCCCGATGCGTTTCGCTTCACGGCGCAATGTCTTGAAAATTAGTTTCACATTCTGCCGATCACCTCGGAGTATTTCTGACAGTCTCTTGATTGACGATATCGCCTGCTGTATCTGCTTCTGAGTTTATTGTCCATTGCTCTCAACCCTAAGATGCTATCTCGTGAGTAGCTCTCCTACTTATGTCCACCATCTGCTAGCCTCCACGCCTCCCACTCCTACACGGGAATCCGGCATCAATCTCGTAACCACAAACAAATATCAATCTCTCCATTCTAAATATAGAACTCACCCTTAGCTCCCCATCCAATACCACTGTCATCCAATATAATTCCACTGTCCATTGCGTCCCCAGCGCTCGCAATTTCTAATAAGCAGACCAGGGAAGGAACGGGCGGAAGGAGGGGCGGAGAGGCCGGGAGTTAGCGGAATGGGAAGGACCAGGATGGGAATGCTGATAGCGAGGTAGACGGGGGATGGTTGTGCCGAGGGAGGGCGGTAGTGGGATGGGAGGAAGTGGGGATGAAGAGGTTTTTTTTTTCTTTTGGTGTACAGCGGAGGGATGGAGAAGAGAGTGAGTTAGAGGGGTGTTTGGGGTAGTAATGCTTGGTGGGTGAATCGGGGAGGTGAAAGGAGAGGAAGGGTTGTGTGTATTCTTGGATGATTCCACATTATCTAGACTTGTTGTCATAAAGTTTTTTGATTTTTGACAGGAAATCTTGTTTTCGGGTTATATGCCGTTTCTGACACGGCACTCGCCTGCCGAAATTATCATTGTTTATCCGTCTATTCGCCAGTATCAACAATATGCATAAATCACTCCACCAACAACTAATACTTACTAACCACCCAAAAGTCTCTACATTTTTTCCTCTCATCTTCTCGTTTCCATCTTGTTCACCTCCCCGTTTGTAACCTCTTTTCCATCACAACCCCTCAAGAAACCCTGATCTCACCTCTATGATACCCAACTATCTATTACAACCTCCCTCCCTACACATGCAAAATGGCTCCTGCGTCTTGATATATCCGTCAATGCTTCGCAAAATATCTCTATAACAGGTGTCCATCCTCTCTTTTCTCCAGGTAATTATAATCATCAAAACCCAGTTGGATCCCTCAACAAGGCGGTTCGTTGTCACCGGCCACAATTAGTCCAACATAGCCCTGACCTTCTCTTGCCTCCCACCCGTCAAATACAATGTACTGTTGCACTTTTCCGACAGGAAGCTGTTAGTCTGTCTCTTGGCGTATGTTGGCCGTGCATTTCTCAAGTCACCAAGCAGCCCTGTCAACCTGTCGAGTCCCCAAATTCTGTCCCCTGGATCCAGCATAATCAAAGCTCTCACACCAAAAGTCCAAAATATGCCTTGCCGTCAGTCTCTCAAATATTGATTAGGTCGAGATGGTAACTTTCAAAAAAGAAGACCCAATTGAGGCGATGCTTGGACCTGTTTGTGCATGGATGGGATCTTGTATTGTGTTGTGTGTCTAGGGGTCTTTGTTGAAGTTCTGTGCTTATTGACAAGGGATTTGTGTGTAAGAGTTTGGAGTACGGTGGGACTCAATGTGTCAATTCAGAGGTTTGTTTGGGTGTTCGTCGTTTTAGGAATTCGATCTAAAGTTTCTTTCTGGGATCCATGTTGTAAGGTGTCTTTGGTTCCCCCTCGATTGGCAATAACCGTTTCTTCCCTGATTTCCTCAAGCTAGGAAGTCCAAATAAACAAACAATGAGTTAATCATTCGTATTTGATAATTTAAAAACTGTAATTCTTTATTCTCTTTCAGAAAAATTATGAGAAAAAAAGACAGCCATATTCCCTGGTTTCTCTCTAAAGACCCCACACTGTCTTACCACTGCCTCTCTCATTCGTCTTTCCGAATTCTCTTTCTCAACATCTAACTTCTAAGCTCGTCAAGCTTCCCATTTCTAACAACATTATTTTGTCAAAGTGGACTTGAGAAATCCTCGACGCCCTTTCCTTTTAATCCGCCAGATTTATCATGCAAAATTTTTCTGGAAACAGAACAAGCTACCAGATTTCATGTCTCGGTGGGAGCTCCTTTTGCATTTTCTTGATTTTACATTCTTATTTCTTTTTTTTTCTTTTATTCTTGACAATACTTATGCTAGATTTTATAGACTTGCTTGTGTGACTAGTCGTAAATGAATATTGAATTGTCTTTTGAGCTTGTTGACTTTCGTTACTACATTGTAACGATTTATTACTATTCTTAGTACGACCTTGTCATCATTAAAGTTCTTCGTACTGGCTTCTACACTACACTGGCTTTTGCTATCATTATCCTTTCCCACAGAGCTCTTCCCAATAACCACTTTCCTACCACCGCCTACCGTCTGACGCTAGCCCCTCTCCTTCTACGAATTGCTTCTTCCCTGTCATCTATCTTCCGAGTCCTGTACCTTCCTCGCCACCACTAGTGCAATATCCACAATCGACGACACCTTTCCGCCGCGAAGTCCTCAATGTTTACATTGGACAACATTTTTGTATTTTTTACACCTTTGAATACACAGCCTACGGATGTTTCTGATATTGTTGGAACTGCTCAACTATCGGTAATCCAGGTGTCTAGTAAAGAACTAGTATATCTCGTACCGCCCCTCTGCACTCACGACATCGACGAAGTGAATACTCAGTTAAGAAAACTACAAAACGGAGCTAGTTCCGGCACGTTTTTGAAGATAGAAAATCCTTGCTTAATCCCATCAAGCACCTGCAGAAAATAGTGTATTTAAATACTCGCTTCTGGCATTTTCCGACTGCCGTTTGTCAAACTTTTTTTACCATTATTTTTACGGGGATTCCCACGAATTACCAGGAGCAGCTGCTTATTTCTAGTAGAGTGTTTCCATTTTTCTTCCTTTCTGCTAAACGAAAGGAAAAAAGATTCAAATTCAATCTTTGTTTATTTCTATTATTTTTATTTTCTTTCTTATTCAGCTGTTGTTTGCCCCCGTTGCGTGTTGGATTTTGTGTCCACGACGGCAGCTTGCTTGACGACGCCACAAGCAGCTTGGGCTTTTATTGATTTCTATTTTTATTCTATTTATTGTTATTTACAAAATTGCCTATTTTCATTCGTCCTTAGGCCCCGAGTTGGAGTTGTGGTTCGGTACACGCAACGCATCGCCTTATGAGAGTTGTGAGCGAAAACACCACCGGAGTAACCAAAAATAAAAATAAAAATAGAAAAGAATAAAGCTTTCGATCGGACTGTCGTATTTGTGCTGGGGAGGCTTATTTGTTCAGAAATTGGCCATTATCTACACCAAGACTTCCTGGAGACTTTGTTGATTATCTTGTTATTTGCCTTGACACAGGCGATCGACAGTGTCCGATAAACGAATCAACCTTACGCTCCCCTTTCGACATTCTCGCCAATTCCCGACGACCTCCTTCACCACCACCACTACCACCAGACACCCATATATCTCACATATTTCTCCCTTCGAACTCACAAATTCAACCCACCTGACCCCTCCACCACTTCCTCCCTTTCATAATCCTAATCACTACCCTTACATACACCCCGGCCTGTCCCCCCAGCGCCCGAAATCCCTCTATGTACGCCACTCTGGCCGACCGGGTCATCTCACAAGACACCCCCGATCGCCGCCAAACCTCCATATTCCCCACATCGACGCCGCCACAGCCATTCCGGCACGCCCCGCACGACATCGCGGCGATCCGCTCGCTCACCGATTCGCCTGATAACTATTCGACACAAAGCCAAAATGACTCGCCGTATATCAGTGGTGCCCATGAGCATGCGGATACCCCAACGCATGAAACACCCATTTATGAAACACCCGATCTCCGCCCGCGCGGCAAGAGACCAGAGTCTCTGGCGGACTCACTTGGCTCGGCGACACCACCTACAGCCCCATTGCCGTCAATGACAAGGAACCAGTCAGGCAGACATCCGATTCCGACGATCAATGCGTACCTAGGGGTCCCCGGTGGAATTGCGAAGGAAGAAGGGGCAGCGGAGGCACGAGAACGGGAGTTAAAGACGAAGACTGTGGGATTTTATTTGGCGAAGATTGCGTTGACATTGGATGAGGGGATCAAATTATTTCATTTTGCGAATAAGAGGAATTGGGGGCCGGATGAGTTTGAGCAGGTGAGGGCGTTGGAGGCTTGTTTAGATGAGGCAAGGAAGGACTTTCAGGAGTTACCAGAGTTGTTAAATGGGCCGCATTACTACCCCAATGACCGTACAAGTAAGCAAAAATTTCATGAAGCTGTATCTAC
Source organism: Meredithiella fracta (assembly GCA_023677585.1). Classification (NCBI taxonomy): domain Eukaryota; kingdom Fungi; phylum Ascomycota; class Sordariomycetes; order Microascales; family Ceratocystidaceae; genus Meredithiella; species Meredithiella fracta. Next base: position 927,126 of record JAGXCV010000007.1, read on the forward strand.
ATTATTATATATTAACAGCCCCAGGAGCCTCCCTCCTTGAGCTTGCCAACATCCACGACAAACTCGACGACCACATCGAACTCTTCCGCATGTGGACCCGCCAGGGCGGTCCGATATCCCCTCTATGGATCAACGAAACCAAATCCCTCAGCCACTCCCTACACATCGCCCAATGCCACATCGCTCGCCGTATCTTCGAAACGAAAAACGAATCAACATCCCGCTGCCTTGGCGCCTTCCTCGCCCACCGACAACAACGCGCGTGGGCCGGGCGCCGTGAGGATCCCTCAGACCCAGCGTACCAGCGGCATTGTCTACAGGAGATTGCGGCGTGCAATACGGTGGGGAAATTCGAGAGATTCGGCGAGAGAGATGTTGCGTTTATTTGTAATTTTTGCGATGGGTATGTGGTTTGGGAGGATTTGAGGGAGATGCCGTCGAAGAGGAGTTTGATTGATAGCCCAGGAGATCTCGCGAATATGCCAGGGAGACGATTGAATGACAACGGAGTGTTACCGCAGTATCGGACACGGAATGGGTCGGATAGTAGTACGGCGGATACCGAGACGGGCGCGGAGACTCCGTTGGTATCGGGAATCGGCCAACCGCATTGGCAAGCAACAGGGTTCTCGTTTCATGAACGGGAAGAGAAGACAATTGTGTTTGCTGCGGTTGCCATTGCGAGCCATGTTGCGCCGGTGGGCGTTGAGTGGCAGGCGCGGCACGTTTGCCGATATTGCGAGGAGGCGGTCGAGGGGGAAAGGCGAATTGCGCAGGGCGAGGATGACTTGGAGCCGGTGGTTGGGGATATCGGGAGTGGTTTTAGGGATTTGAAGGAATTTCAGGAGCATTTGGAGTGGAGTCATACGGCGTATGGGATGGAGATTCCGGGGGTATTGCCTCGGGGGACGGATAGTTGTGTGGTGATGTAAAGGGAGGTGGATACAGTGGTGGTTTTCTTGTTGTTTTCATACCCATATTGTTTATTGTTTTTTTCCTTCTTTTCTTTGGCCTTATAAACTAAGGGTTATAAGGCTTGATGAGGCGGCAGCATAGTTTGGAGTTTCGGTTCTTGTTATGGCTTTCACATTTGTTAGCTTCTTGATATTTAATGTTGGGGTATCTGCATATCTAACGAGGCCCATGAATCTCTATATTCTGCATAATAAACATATAATTTATAAATAATCAAGATATTGATGAAGAAAACAATGAACAAATGTATATAAGAACAATCAAGAAGGGTAGAAAACAACCCAAGCAAACTTTAAAGGTATTCAACTTTGCGTTACTCTCCTCTACAACCATCTCCACCAAACAAAGATCAAGATAATCAAGCCCAGCCCACCGAATGGCGCATACTGCTTCATTAACAACTCCCAATTCAACTTGGTTGCCGCCCTCCGATACTTCTTCGAGTCATCCCTCAACCTTGCACTCAGCTCGCCCATGCGATCCAGTGAATCCCCACGATACAGCAGATCCTCAATATTCTTGTGCATGACATTTGTCACATCGCGCAACGCATCGTTAACGGCATCAATGTTCTGTGTCGCGCGGGCATCTGAGTATGTGTCGCGGGTCCGCGAAATGAAGGTGTCGAATTCCATGAAGGCGTAGGGCCGCAGGGACGGCGAGGCGATTTGCGCGGGGGTGTACGTAGTGGTGAATTCGCGGGCGATATCGGCGAGGAAAGTGAAGGCGATTTTGCGGGGGTAGGAGGAGTCGCAGATGGTGAGGAAGATGATGGAGTTGTCAATGAGGTAGCTGGGGAAAGGGATGTTAGCCGGGTGATGATGGAGACCAGGATGGGGAGTGGTGATTTACTGGACGCTGTAGGAGCCAGAGTCGATGCTGGCTTGGGGTTCTGAGTTACGGGTGAGGGTGCGCAGCACTTGTTTGACTTGGTTCTTAACTTCAGCGAGCTGCGGTTCGTCGTTGACGGATGCGCATAGCATCAGGCCTAGGAAGGGTTAGATGAAAGTGATTTTCGAGGGAGGGAGATGGTACGGACCGTCAAGGCGGGATATCTGAGTGGAGCGGATCATTGTGGTGGGGCGATTGGGGCCGGATAGTCAAGCGAGGTATTGGGTTCGAGGTCGCGAAAGGAGAGGGATAGAGCTTTTGTTGAGCTTGTGGAATTGTAGAGGGTAGATCAAAAGCGCAAGGTGGGAGGGTGAGAGAGAAATGGTATATTATATATTATAGCAAACTAAAAACAAACACCAATTTTTGTTCATCCAATGACGTAGCAATAGACAATCAACGTGATCAATGACCAGAATGCGAACAATCAAAACACAAACTATTGTGTCAATGAACCCTCGCTATCCTATAGCTTCGACTAAGGGTCTAGCGAACAAGCCACAGTTGTCGTTGCAAAAAAGCGGGTCATAGTTAAATTAAGAGCTTAATTGTGGCGGGATGCGGAATCGTGGCACAGACGGAACCCGCTTGTGGCGCTTGCTCCTGACGGAGGAATGCAGGAGCTGTGACGGTCGGAGGTTGTAAGTGAAAGGGGACCTTTGCTGAATCATGATCGACTGGATGTGTTAAAAAGAAAGTACGGAAGGTGGTGATGCCATTGATTACGAGAGTGGTTTCCTGGGAATAAAAATGGTGAAACAAATTAAAATTCTTACACGTGACTAAAGATGACATCGTCGTATCCTTCCGGCATTAAGTGTCGGTTAACATCTCTCTTCTCTCTTCCCCCTCTATACCTACTACTGCATACCACCCTCCAAGTGCGCGGCACCACTGACACCGTAATTTAGTACCCAACAACGGCTATTACATCATAGCCCGTCATCTGTCCCGCAGTCATTTTACTATTTGTTGCCACTATTCCACGATCTACAGTCCGACCTGCGCCCATCAGGATTGCCACCCCTAGCCTAGCATCCCCATCAGCAAAAAAACATCTGTGGTCGCCAGTTGGCTATTGCGTCGTGGACTACAGAATAGCAGCTGCTTGCTCATCGGGTTGGAGTCGTTGAGAGTGCGAGTTATTAGGCTAGGAATTGGATTGGCGGGTGACCCAGTATTCCGTTGAGATTTGAAGGAGTATTATATGAGAGGTGAGGGTGAGTGATATATTTTTGGTTTCATTATTATTCTCTTTCTTTTCCTTTTCTTTTTAGTTTCTTATGGTATTTACCTTCTTTTCCTAATTTTGGCTTCTATTTTAGCTTTGACGGCATCTAGATCCTTCTAACTTTGTTCATCACGATCAGACTAGTCTAATTATCCAATCCACAACGTAAGACGCTGGTCAATCTTGATTATCATACATCACAAGCTTGGTTTATCTGATCATGTGGATACACTATATGATTCCTCCATAACTCCATTACATTCATATTTGAGAACAACTTAAATACTTTGACTTCGATTTCTCACACTTTGTGATACCGTCGTTCATATTCCCCACCCACTTTGTTTCTTTAATACTGTTGCAGGTCTAATAGCCTTCTGTCGTCATTTCATTTCTCTCTTTTCTCTTTTGTGAGCTACCCTTGATCCTTGATTAACCAGTGAACAATTACATTTGGAACCCAGCCATTATCGTCCAAAGTGTTATTCCAACCCAAGGCTTTGTTGAATATCTCCAAGTCTGCCGTTTGGGAACATTCTTGCTTTTGACAACAACATTCATTGCAAATCATTTCTCACATCGAGATTTTCTTTGATCATAACTTGGATATCTTACAGTTATCATATTTATTTTATTTGTCTGACGACATTTTGTCATATTGCAACCCTCTTTGTCTAATTTCATCCATATTCCTTCACTAGTATAGCTCCAACTAGCCCAACATCGAATATCCAAGCTATGGAGGGAGCCCGGCTTAGTCATATATCCGATAGCTCTCTTAGTCCAGTGCCGTCGAATTTGGAGCACGAAGACACTAGCGGCGACTTAAATTTGGGTACTGCCAGCACAGTGGCAGATCCCGTCACCACTGGTATTAATGATGGCAATGGTGGGCCCAGCGAAGGCGGTGCAGAGGCTAGCTCTAGTCGATCGAGAACAACGAGACGATCAACTGCTACAAAGAATCAAGAGGTAGACGGTAATAAGACAATTGCCAGTGGGTCTCGGAAGAGAAAGTCGCTGTTGATAAGTGGAACTAAAAAGAAGAGCGCTTGGGATGTTGACAATATCTTGACCAACAAGAGGTCAGCCCTGGTGAAGGCTAACCTCCGAGTAAGTTTACCTGGCAAGTCGCCAATTAGACTGTGAACTAACACTTCAAGCAGGATATCCTGCTACTTGGTGATTCTTGGGACCTCCTCACAAAAGAGCAACAAGAGAACATCCTATCTAAATTCCCATCCGGCTCCAAGTACATCATCACTCTCCCCGATGGTTCTCAACGCCCCGATACTCAATCCTCAGTTCTAGCAACGCATTCCGTTGCAGTGTCGCCAAATACCAAGACAACATCCGCCAAGGCCGCCACGACAAAGAATGGCTAGTGGCGGCCTACCAAGCGAACAGTCGGCGGCTTGGGGATATTACGATAAAGTTTTGGACGATAAGTTCCGTGATGAATGGAAGTTGACGAAAGAGGAATTGCGGGAGATCCGGGAGGCAATCCCGTTTGGCGGAGAGGAAGGTGGTGATGAGGCAATGTCTGAAGTTGGGGTTTCTGCGGAAAAGATAGCGAAAGTGCGTAAGATTCAAGCCAGGTTGAAGCCTAGGGGACGGACGCCTGGACTCAGACTGACGAGTTACCGCCAAAGGATTTCTTGGAAGAACAACTGCTAGCGAGACAGTTGACCAATAAGCAAGTCAGGGGATGGCTCGCCAGTATCATTCCTCATAGCAAAGAAGACTCACTGGTTCCTCAAGCCCAAGATGCGACCCCAGCCCCTCAGGTTCAGAGCGAGGAGCAGGATGCTCGGACGGACGCAGAGGGACCATCACCCGCCACTGAGGCTAATGAAGAGACGGAAAAATATCAGGAAGAGGAAGAAGAGAAAGCCCCGAGGAACCCTCAGCTAAAAAGGTAAAGACGACGTGGCGAATGCCGGATGTCCTGGGACCGTATGCTATTGGGGACTCGGGATTGTTTGGGGATCCAAAGGTGGAGATGAAGGAGACGCCAGCGGAGATGATGTATCTTTAGATATTTTAGTATTATTTGATTCTTTGGAGAAGTATTTAAATGATTGGTTAGTTGATTTGCTTTTGGTATTAATAATTTGATTTGATATGACGGGAGAGAGAAGATATTGATTTAACTTTTGTATTTCTATAAAGAAAATTGTAGCCTTTGTTTATAAATCATTAATGCGATAACTTTAACTTTTAATGTGTCTTATGGTCAAAAGGTAATAAACGAAATAAGTCTTAAAAATCAAACCAAACAATCCAATGCTAACAACCAATTTCCCCTCTCACCATCACTAATCACGCCTAACTCCACTCCAAAATCTGCCGACTCAATTCTGCAAAATCTGTCTCCCCTTCCGGCACCAACGTCCAATCCTGATCCATATATAACGAAAAATATGACCGGTCATCAATCGCCATATTCGCCTGCTCCGGCATCCCGCCCATCCCCACATCCAAGCCCACTGGTGCCTGCCAAAGATGCGATATATCATTAAGCAAATCTGTGTGTATCGGGACTTCCGAAAAAAGCCCATTGACTCCCGGTTGGGTAGGGATCGTCTGGGCGGGCTGCGAAGGGTGCGGGGGACCGTAGGGTGCGGAGATAGCGGAGGACGAGAGGGCGGCAGTGTGGTCGGATTCGGCGGAGACATCGGCGAGATATTCGGAGACTTTAGCCCAGATTCTCCGGACAGCCTCAAGGCGTTCGGCAGCGACGCGGTTGCCGCGTGTTGCGATATGTTCCATGACGCCGATGGCGTCGTCAAGGCCTAGGGATGCCGCCGGGCGGGCTCCGGGATCTTGGGAATCAAGGACAGCCGCAAGGATAAGGATGAAGCCGACGGAGAATAAGGCGTCGGAGTCAAAGAAGCCGAAGGAGAGCATCATGTCACGGTTGCGGAGGGCAACGAGAACGCGGAGGGAACGACGGGCAGCTTCGGTGCAGGTGTGGGAGAGTTTGCCGAGGGGTGTTGTGCGCAGTTGGGAGAGTTTGGGGCCGCGACCGGATAGAATGAGTTGGGCAACGTGGAGGAGGATAGGTCGGATGGTGAGGATTATGGTCTGGGGTTTGTTAGTTGGCTGGTAATTAGAGAAAAGGCAAACTAGAAGATGACTTACGTGGTATAACATAAGATGCAGACTAGCAACTGTGCGGAAATTTACATCCGTATCCACTCCATGATATTGGGCACCGAGTTCTCCTGGTATCTCCTTAGAGATATCATAAAGTTGTCTAACAATCTCTTGAACATTCGGAACAAATTGTTCCTCAGTACGGAGTCCAGGACCGTACAGGACTCCCATGATGTGCCCTGTTACCCGGGCAATCTTGATCGTAGTGCACAAAGCTCCTGGATGGAAGAAGCCCGGCGCCGATGACGGCAAAGGAATCTCAATCGATGGGTCGTCAACGCTGGAAGAATGGCCTGTTGCAGCGGCGACGCGACTAATGATCGTTAGCTACAGACCCACTTAATCAGGGCGGAATTGCGAAGATTCAACTTACCGTTCCTGCATGTACACCGTCCACCAAAGACGATTAATGTGCACCTTTTCACTTTGTAACAAAGGCTTCTTAGTTGATTCCATGTGGTATCCATGGGTAAGGCAAAGTCTAAGTGCCGTGCTGATATACACGTACGCCTCCTCTTTCCTCCCCGAATTCTGCAAATACATGGCCGTCAACGCCAACAGTTCAACGCCCAGTGGTCCCAAACTCAACATGTTACTCAAATTTGGCAAATTTGCATGGGCATACCGGAACATTTCAGCCCCGGGGAGCTCCTCCTCTGCCTGTCTGCCTTCCTCATCTTCCAAATGGAAGGCCCCCGCAAGGAGTTTCCCAACGGCAAGGACTAACAGTAACTCAACGACCCACGGCGACGTATAGTATTCCCGATCCAACGCTGTCCGACTCCCGTAAAACGTACTCAATTTATCCGCAAACAACCTCGCGTCAAAATGATGCTGAATATGACAAAGATGCAACATCGTCACGTCCAACAACTGAAACGCTGCCGCCTCACTTGGCATCGACGGAAACCCCGAAGGCCTTGGCGGGTGCGTAGGCCGCACTGGGGCCACCGTTGATGGAGTCGTCAGCGTCATATGCCCGTGAGCAGGGCCCCGCCGGTTAAAGATATTCTCGAGCCGAGAGCCAAAGGTGTGTGAAGAGGACAATGCGGCGTCGGCAAAGATAGTGGAGTCGGGCGAGTCGTTACGGGAGGGAGGTTCAGCAGAGGGGAGCAGATGCCGTTTACCCGTTGTCGAATTCGGCGTGGCGGACGGTGTGTGGTGGTGGAGATGAGGAGGCGGAGGCAACGGGTGATTGTGAGCGTGGCTGTGAGCATGAGAAGAAGAGGTGTGCGGCGGGTTGGTGGCCGTTGTTGACTGTTGGGGAGTCCCGGAAGTAATAGGAGCAGTTGGTGCGATGGGCGGGCCGCCAACCAACGACGACGGCTGCGGGGCGCCGGGTGGGTTGTTGCGTTCGTATTCGGCCAGTCTAGATTCGAGTTCTTGGATTCTCCTGTGGTGGCGTTAATTAACGAATTCTTTCCTACAATGGCAAAGTATCAACTTACGTCACCGAGTATGCTCGGCGTTGCCCCGGGGCCGTCGCCGTACATTGAAGGCTCCGCTTACTACAGTAAGCACAGGAGACCCCGGAACATTTGACCTTCTTTGACCGACAAGTCAAGCACCTGTGCAAACAAAATTAGTTCACTTCCCTTATCAGATGAACCCATGTGAGAAATTTCGAAACAAAGTGGAGACCCAATCGCAACCCGTGCCCGGCCCGGTATGGAAGGATCATGTAGTTGAGGATGAAGCGAGCGAGGAACTTGGGGATTTCCTTCCATTTAACAGTGTAAAACACATGGGAGTAATATGATGTGTTACCCAATATAATAATCATACAAAACGGAGAGGGGTGCAAAGATAATAGAGATATAGTAATGTCCAGTGAAGTGAGATACCGGCGGGGACCTCCGGAGGGTTTATAACAGGATTACTGCTTTAGATCGTCTGGGGATTTGTTTAGATGAGACAGATATATGCAGGTTTCATGCAGGGAAATATACAACATAGGATCATGAATTTCAAGGCGTTGTCTCCCCGCATGATGTACCTTCTCCAGGTCCATTAGACCCCTTTTCGGCCGGTGGCCATGGTTCTTTATGCCGATGTAAGCCATGAGGCTCAACATGGAAGTTGCTTTGTTTGGTTTGAAGAAATTACACTTGCTCTTTCAGATTTTCGAATGCGATGCCATCGGGTTTCTGGGAAGGATTGGATATAAGGTGTGAATGGGACTCGGCATGTCGAGGAAGGAACTGATGTCAGGTTACTTCTGTTTCCTCAACACGCCAAGTAAACAACAATTACCACTGTATTCATCACAGAGCCTCAAAATGTCACGATAACTCAAATAAACGAAAATAACCTACGCTGTAAAACTGGCATCGCGCGCTCTACTGAGCGATTTAGAAATCGCACCCAAGTGCACACGGTTGCATGTGGCAGACCCAGACGTACTCGAGTCGCTACGTATCGCCCCGCCCACGCCACTCCCAGAGTTCCGCACGGGAGTCTGAGCTCTCGACGGCCCATGACTGGCAGGGATAGCACTGGCGGATGCCCCGGACGTCGAGACACTCGGTGAGGTCGTTGTGGAGGCCCCGGCTTGACTGCTGGGGAGGACGACGGGTGGCTAGTTGGGGACATGGTAGGAAGGGACCCGGCTATATATATACAGTATGGTGATGGATAGCCGAGTTGTGAGACCTGGTGATTGATTGGTTATGCAGTCAGGGACAGAGATGAAACAAACAAAGGGCGTGAGGGCTCGGGGGGGGTCCCGAGTGGCGATAGATAACAAAGGATCGGTTGCCGACGGGAGAGTGAGGCAGTGGTAGGTGGTTTGAGAGAAGATTTATGATGGAAGGGTGAGAGGTCCGAACTTACACAGGAGAGCAAGGAAATTTTCTCGGTGGTGGCGACCGATGGGTAATCCTTTGTTTAACCCTGGAGACTTGTGGACCCTAAATTCAGGTTTGGTCTGTATGTTCGGCGATATCGGCCGGGTGAGGGGAAGAGCTAGTGATGTCGGAAAGTTGGTGCCGAGTGTAATGCAGGTAATGAGAGGTGATATCAGACCATAATTGAGGTACGATTTAGCGAGTCGTTATATGATTAAATTACTGATTAATCATTTTTGATATAATTTTGGTTATTGTGAAAAATGGAATTAAAAAAATTGATAATTAATGTCTTAGACTATCATACTCTATAGGGTTACGTTGTATGTTATATTTAGGGTCCACTTTGCGTCATACTACAGCAGATTCCTCATGTTCTTCCGGATCCTATCAACTTACACAAACGTTACTCTGGTAAAGTGAAGCGTCTACATCATAGTTGACATAGTCATGGCCCCCTCAGCCAAAGACCACCACCGCTCAAAGAGCTTATTGCTTTTCCAAAAACTGCTCAATCAACGAGATAATTCCAATCCTCTGACTCTGATATTTGATTCTCTGGAGCAACCCGCGGCGCCGGTGATCCGCGAGTTTGCTTCTAGGGCAAAGGTGAGTGAGCTCTGACAGTGCAATTTTATTGAGACCTCGTGACTAACGCCTAGCTACAGATCTCAAAAATCAAAATTATCTTCGTGGCTTTCTCTACGTTCCGCAAGCCGGATTATGCCGATGTCTTTGTCCCCGCGTGGGGCAAGAAACTCCCAGTTCTTATCAAACAAATCACAAGTCATTATCCTGCAATAGACCAAGCCGCCTTCAAAGCCAAGACCCACCAACGTTTGTCCTCCCCATATCTCTTCTTTCCTTTTTCTATTCCTTCCCCTACTAACACCTTTCAGGAATCCTCATCATCATCGACTCACTCAATACCCTTCTCACTACCTCGTCTACCATGGCTCCCTCATTTCTCTCTTCTTTGATTACACCAACCACTTCCCTCATCGCCACCTACCACGATGACGTCCCTACTATTCTTAATCCGACCTACTCTGAGTACACGCCGACCCCCCTCATCATCCTTACGCACCTTGCCACTGCCATACTCCACCTAACGCCGCTCCCCCACGCCATCGCAGCCGCCGCTGCGATGCATAGAGCTCTTCCGCCGCCAACTCTTGACCTCTCGGCACAGCCAACTGGTGCCCTAATCAGTCTTCTCTCCGGCCCCTCCGGCGTCGTCATCCGCATGGATCTCCGGCGGAAATCAGGCCGTCAGGTTTCTGAAACATTTGTTATGAGAACATGGGAGGAAGGTCGCGGGTGTCTACTAGGTTTGCTACGGGATTTTGAGGGGGTGAGGGCTCCGGAGATTAAGAAGGAGACGGAAGAGGAGTTGACAACGTTTAGCTTAGGATTAACGGAAAAGCAGAAGAAGGATAGGGAGGAGATTGTGTTGCCATATTTTGATGCGCAGACGGAAGTCGGTAGAGGGGAGGGAGGCAGGATTTTGTATGAGATGGGGAGTGAAGACTTCAATGATTTCGATGATGAAGAGGATGAGGAGATTTAAGGAAGTGTGGTCATTAATAGGGTTGCAATATACAAGGGTTAATATAAATAGATATCCACTTTTATTTTTAGGCGATGCGCCGGCACAAAAGATCATGAATGAATATGATCCAACGTCAATCAATTTCCAACTTAATTTATGTTATTTCCCATTGAATCAAACCCAACTGTCTATTCTATAATTACCATTCTATCCAGTAACCCACCAGACTTCTGAACTGCAACAAACCCACCTGCGACAATGTCCGACCGCCGCGCCAACCGTCGCCCCGACAGTCGCACAATGTGGGACAACTCTGAACGCTACTCGCGCCCTTCGCGCCCCCGGGACCCTGAAAGAGACAGAGATAGCACCCGGGATCGCGACAGACGCGACAGAGATTGGGACAGAGACGGGGTGTCCAATCGAGATCGTGATCGTAGGTATCGGTCGCGGTCGAGAGAACGGGAACGGGATAGACAGAGGGGGGGCCGCTCGGATAGGGATAAGGAGAGACGGGATAGGATGGGGGGGGAGAGGAGGGAGGAGAAAAAGGAGAAGGAAGTTGAGGTGAAAATGGAGGTTGATGAACCGATGGAGCAAGGTATATTGAGTTTGGAGATAATAATAGTTGATTCTTTTGGACTTTTGCTAACTGATAATTAACAGCACCGCCTACGCACCGTCCAGGCCCTAGGACTCACGACCGCCGCTCGGAATCCCCCTCTAGCCTCCCCACCCGCTCAAAACCGCTAAAGCCCCTACGCAACCTCCCCTCTGCCTCCACTCCCACCCCTATCCCTTCTAAATCCGCCCCCATCTCCTTTAATGTCTCTAGCGCCACCGCGCTCTCGGCCGCCGAAGCCGCAGAGCCGTCTCTTTCTGATGATGAAGAGGACCCCGAGGTCGAGATTGATGACTCGGATATGTCGGCGATGCAGGCGATGCTTGGGTTCGGAGGGTTCGGCACGACACAGGGGAAGAAAGTTGTGGGGAATAATGCGGGGGGAGTGAGGAAGGAGAAGAAGACGCAGTATCGGCAGTATATGAATCGGGCAGGTGGTTTCAATAGGCCATTGAGTCCGACGAGGGAGTAGAAGAAAGATATAGAGGGTATATATAGAATGGATTGTTATGATTTAATAGAAGGGCATTGTTTTGATTTACAGTTATTGTGTTCGAATATGCAAAAAGAACAGTATCTGTGTCTCATCTCGAGTCCATCTCATACTCGCTATGCAGCATACGAGACAAAACGACCAAAAGAAAGTGACCCCAACCCGATTTGAACGGATAACCTTTGATCTGGAGTCAAACGCGCTACCGTTGCGCCATGAGGCCTCTTGTCATTTCTGGAGATGTGAAATCTATTGAGCTTTGTGAACTATCTTATGGTTTTGAGTATGGAGTGCCTGGAGCTCTGTTCTCCACACCTCCGATATCACCGGAGCTCCAACCAGATACATTCAATTTCTACTAAAAAAAAAAACGCCAAATCGAATTAACTCTATGTACCCAAAGAATCCTATTTTCCATCAATCAACTAGGTCCGGTAATCCCCGTTAATCGTAATGTACTCATGGCTATAATCACAAGTCCAATAAGTCCCCTTCTTCTCTCCGTCCCCAACGACACCTTAATCTCTAAATCATCCATCTGCAAAATCTCCGAAGCTCTAGCTTCATCTATGGTCTCGGGCTCTCCATTGATCAACAACTTTAACTCCGCGCTGCCATCTGTCGGGATAAATGACACGCTCGTCTTCTCAGGAACGACTTCGGTGACCTTGACCTCGGGAGTTCCCGGTTCAGAGCACAGGGCGTACCCAGCGGCGCACAGGATACGTCCCCAATTGGCGTCACGGCCATAAAGCGCCGTCTTGACAAGCGGGGACCGCGCAATCGTCGAGGCAACTTTGCGCGCCGAGGCCTCGGAAGCCGCATCCGTAACCTTGATGGTAACAAACTTGGTTGCGCCCTCACCGTCCCGCACAATCAACTGTGCCAAATCCGCCGCAAAGTTAACAATGACCTCCCTCAACTTCTTGTAATCCTCCGACGTTTCACTAGCGACAACGGGGCCCCCGGCAGCTCCGTTCGCCAACAACGCAACCGTATCATTTGTCGATGTGTCGCCGTCAATTGTAATGCTATTGAACGATCTATCAGTCGCATATCTCAGCAACGGTCTGATCAACTCGGGGTCAATCGGGGCATCAGTAGCGAGCACGCCGAGCATCGTGGCCATGTTGGGGTGGATCATGCCAGCGCCCTTGGCCATACCGGCGAGATGGTAGGTGATGCCAGGCACCGAGGGGAGCGTAAATGGGCGGGAAATGAGCTTTGGGAAGGTGTCGGTGGTACAGATGGCGGTGGCGGCGGTCAGCCAGTTGTCATGGGTGGAGCTTAGACCCTTGGCAGCGATGGAAACGCCGTTAATGATTTTGTCAATGGGGAGGCTTCGGAGAGTTAGTTTGGAGTTCTATGATCAATTCCGGAATGGTTATTGGATACGTACCGCTGACCGATGACGCCGGTGCTCATGACGAGTGTTGCTCCGGTACCCCCGAGCACCCTATCTGCTGCCTCACTCATCTTCTTCGCATCCTCTAACCCGCCCTTCCCCGTGACCGCATTCGCACACCCCGAATTAATTAACACACTCCGAAACCCATCAAACGCTTTTTTCTCTAACAAATCTCTGCAAAACGTCACCGGTGCCGCCTGGAACCGATTCTTGGTGAAGACGGCCGCCGCCGTGCACGGCACGTCGCTGGTGATGAGTGCGATATCAGGCTTGGTGGTGTTTTTGGGCTTGACGCCGACGTTTATGCCGTTGACGCGGAAGCCAATGGGGTATTTCCCAGATGTGGGTATGTATTTGAGCTTAGAGATGGGGAAGGGGGAGAGGGAGGACGACGTTGTGAAGGTTTTAGAGGCGGACGAGGAGTAGGTGCAGAGTTGCGGCCAAGCAGGCGATGCGCGAGCGGTGCGCAGTGAGGAAAACATGATGTATGTGCTTTTAATGAGTATTTCTTGAGTACAAAGTATTGAAATGAGGAATACTAGGGGGATGAATGAAGCGTCTTTTCAGTTATATAAGTGCGTCGAGGCCGATGCGCCGTATTTAGTCTGGGCAGAGCTTGCTTTCTGGATGCTTAAGTGTGTGACCCATTCGAGGTCTGGCCAATCAAAGGCTTAAATTCCTCGTTATCTTGGCCTAATTTGGCTGTTACAATTGATACCTTGTCTGGGACGGAAGGACATGTCCGGCGGAGTCATAATGCAGATGCGTGTCTCTTTGGGGTAAATTTGGGGGCTTGTTATCAAATTTAGGGAAGGTAGTACAAGTCTTTGAAGATGTCGCAGTAGCTTCCTAACTGCATGAACTTGGTTGACTCAATTATTGGAATGACTCAAGAGTTATGTCAACCCTTTCCTTGAATATGACATCACGACCACTTCTTGATGTTGCGAGTGACACTCTATACTCTATACTCTAATTATCTTTATTTTTTTAAAAAGTGTATAGTGGTATTTCCCTCCGAGACTCCTCTAAAAACACTTAATATTATATAAACCAACGCTAAAACCCTTTCACTGAACACCCCACTTAAGCACTCAGCGTACCCTTAGTACTTGGGATCTCACCCTCCTTACCCTTCACTTTAGCAATAGCCCCTTAATAGCAATAGCTAAAGCCTTGAATGCACTCTCAGCTCTATGGTGATCATTAAACCCATGTAGGCAGTGAACGTGTAATGTAATTCTCGCCTCTTGCGCAAACGACTCCATGCAATGGGGAATCATCTCGCACGACAAATCGCCAATCTTCTCCCGCTTCAATCCAAGGTCAATAACAGCGTGCGGCCGGTTCGAGATATCAACAACGACACGGGAAAGAGCTTCGTCGAGAGGGGCGTAGGCGTAGCCGAAGCGGGCAATGCCAGCGGCGGAGCCAAGGGCAGCCTTGAAAGCGTAGCCAAGAGCAATGCAGACGTCCTCAGCAGTGTGATGATCATCAACTACGGCATCGTTAGTTACATGTCTCTTAAGATAATCTCACAGCATCGCTATAACTTACTGTGAAGATCACCATTGCAGTTGATGGCCAGAGACCACCCAGCGTGCTTGCTCAGCGCATGAAGCATGTGGTCTAAGAAGCCAATCCCGGTATTAATATTAATCGTCTGGCTCTTCGAATTCTGCGCCGCGTGGCTATCGCCCCCCGCGATTAACCGGGTGTCCGTATCTGGTGGGAAGGCGCCGCCGTCAAGATTGAGCGCAAGCTGGATGCTGGTTTCGTTGGTGTTGCGAGCAAGCGCGGCCCAGCGGGGGGCCGCGACGGGGACAACAGTGGCGGGGGCCGCCATTGTTGGTTATGTGTGGAGTGGATGGGTAGTCGGGGTTGGGACGTTTGGGGGGAAGGGGGCAAGGGATGACGGGTCATACGGATGGTGAGTATTGTCATCGGAGGCCGTCCAAGGATTTTGCTCCTAGTGCCGTCATCGGCGGTAGGCGCGAGAGTGGGGGTAGACTATGTACCTTTGCCGCAAATTTTTGGGAGAGGGTACATCTCATTGGCCTGAATTGCGTCTATCGCGTCTATACAACCCCAAATATATATAATCTGAGCAATAATTGGCTGAATGAAGCGCGGCAGCAATAAAGCAACGTAATAGTGGGTCTTTGTTCCATCTCGCAGTAATTGCACATGGCAAGGTAGGTAGTGAATTAATTAATTTCCCAAAAGGCAAGTCTAGCAATACAAAGTGGCAACAGCTGCAAGAAACCTAAGGAAACAACCCCTCAACTCTACGAAAGGAGCCTGCCTTACTCAAACTAAATATGGAGAATTTATCGAGTTTGGTTCCCCCAGCGCTGGCTTCGGGTCGGGCTTTGAAGCTTCCCTTGCTCACTCCAACAAGAGATTATTTCTGTTGGACGACCCTGATCGATTTTTCTCTTGCTCCTTGCCCAACTGGAACGCAATTGCACTCAATCCCTTACAAGCAAGCACTCTTCCTTGATCCATCATCCGTCTACACTTTCGCTCACTTTGATCCCATTTGGCCCCACTTGATATCTCACGAGTCCTTTTGTTTGGAGTCTTGGGCGCATTCGATATTGACGGCAGTTTCAAGTGACTGATCGAAATTGGATTTTGACAATATCTAGTCGCGTTTAGCTGCAGAGTCATTTAGCTTATTTGGAATTTCATAAGTGCCGACTTGACTCACGTCATTGACCGTCTTTTTTCGCGTGTCTCGTGATAGTTTGTGCATCCGCGCGAAGCATTCAACCTGCGGCTACCCATCTTCATCACACAAAACTGACCAATCCACCTCTCATCCACCCGCAATCTGCCTGTTCACTACTACGATCTCACAACATCTATATTTAATCCTGTCTTTTTCTTGTGACAATTACCCTGAGTTGCCTAAATATTCGGCCAGCCTTGTGGTTCTTTCTTGATCTCTGCACTTTTTCCGCTTGTGGCAATTGCGACTGTTGGACGATTTGTCGTTGATTGTGCTCGACTTCCTGCTGATTTCGCGACACTATTACGTATACAGGTACTCGAACATTTTTCTGGATCGAGGCTTCCTGCGGAAATCGAGTGGCTGCTTCAGAGTGCGATAAATTCGAAATCGCGATTTCCTTGTTCTACAATTGTTGTAAACGAGACATTGAATGGACCATCAGACCTATTGTGAAACTCGGCGATATCTTTCTACATCCGACGACGACCTGAACTGCACTTTTCTCTAGCTTCTGATTCGTTGATTTGGCTGATTTTTCATTGATCGTGTGATCCTCGACTTGTTCAAATATTCTGAAATAATCACCATTTATACACTACACATTCACCATGGCCACCACTGCGCGACCATCGGTTCCCCAATTCGGGACTTCTGGACAGCCCGGCATCACCTTTGACCTACCCACGACAACCACCGCCACTGCTAGGCCGCTCATTCCCCTTAAAGCCGATCCATCCGCCCAATCACTCAGCACCATGCAACCCCCACGGCCTCCGCGCTCCCGCGCCGTCAAAGTCGTCATGCCAATTCGTAAGGTTGCCTATCTCCATTGGCGCAAGAAGATGCGTATTTGGACCAACGCACGTTTAGATCCTAAGCCGTTCTCGCGCTTATCGACAGAGCTTATGCGCCAACATTATATCCCGCCGGACGTCGTAGCGGAGCTTTTGCTAGTGCCGAGGTCGACAGGGTTCATGTTGGATGGCCGGGTAGTACTGTATGTGAATTCGGCGTTGGATGACGGACTGACGGATATTCCGGCGGTTCTTAGAGCATTATTGAGGCATTCAACGTTGGGAGGAATCGGGAAAGAGCCGGAGGCTACTAGTGCTGTGAGACAACGGTGGATATCTTCTTATGCTATGGACGAGGTTATCCTTTGGAGACTGGCGAAGCTAATGAGTCTCGAGGCGCCGGAAGGGAGGGTAGGACCGGGGTCTGGGGTGGTGACGGCGGCTAAAAGCCGAGTCATGACAGCAGATATGGCATTGCATATTGTTGATAGGACAGCGGCGTGGACTGAGATGTTTGTGGGAGTGTTTACTGCGATGAGACGTGATGTTTTGGGGGCGTATCAAGATCAGAATCTCGTTGCGGAGATTAACTCTACACATGGTGCCTTTGTGGCGTTTCTGCTCAAGGTGGTAGAGCACCCTCGGATCACAAATGCGCTTTCCAAGCCCGCAGCAAAGAGTAAGTTGTCCGCTAGAAGCAGGGACAGTCACAGGCTCGTTTACTAACTTTACGATTCCACAGAATTCCGCCAACTTATGATCCACAACCTCAAACTCTTTACCTCCTCCGTCTCGGTCCCCGAAATCGTCAACCGACTTACCGCCTACTGCACCAAAATGGCCGCCCTCGACCCCAACCCCGACGTCAAGAAAGAAAACGATGAAGAACAAGACCTCATGGACAATACCAGTGCAACCCTCGCCCTCGAGTCCCTAGCATCTAAGCCGATCTCTCCAGTGAATTCCCGGGCCGCCCTCTATATTTTCCTCAACGCTGCGCTAGTCGGCCGTCCCGTTATCGATGACAGCATCTTAATCAACCTCATTCGCAACCGGTATCTTGAGGATCTCTGCTCCGGAATCATTGACCTTATCCTCGCCTCCTTCGACGTCCTTGCCAACGCAGCCATCCGCCAAGAGAGCCCAACCTCTGCCCATCTCCTGCGGTCGTTTCTCACCAACAAGTTGCCCCTTCTTATCTCCACGCTTGCCTCCGGCCTGTACCCTTCAATATCGGCCGAGAGCTACATTGCGACAGCGCTCGGCAGAGTAGATTCCAACATATTCCCAACGCTCTCAACAATGTTTGATGCTAAGAATGCGACTAACAAATTCACCGAGAACATCCGCGAGGAATTCTGCTTTGCTTGTGTGTTACATGGGTTGTTGCCGCAGGCGTCGGTGATCAATCTGTTGGGCCAGACGTATAGTTCGTTGCCGGCAGCAGGCAGATATTCGACGGAGACGTTGGTTGCGGAGTGTACAGGGAATCTGGAGCGGGTGATGAAGTTGTTGACAGAGATAGATAAGACGGATGGAAATGTCGGAGCGGTTTGCCAGGCAGTCGTTACTGTGTGCAGACAGTTATGTAGGGATAAGGATACAGCGAGACTCAAAATAATTTGCTCACAGTTGGCTAGACACCCGAAGGCTTTGGACGTCTTACAGCTGTTCGAGAGACCGGTAACATTGTTGCAACCCGTCTGCATTCTATTAGACAACTGGAAAATGGATGATGACACTGGCGAGCACGAGCAGGCGTATGATGAGTTTGGGTCTATCCTGTTGTTGGTCATGGCATTTGCTTATCGGTACAATCTATCGCCACCAGATATGGGTCTTAGGTCGCCAGATTCGTTTGTGGCACAGTTGATCCGTAGTGGTCATTTGACGAGGGGACCTGACGAGCTGTCCGCTGAGCAAGACAAGCACCTTACCGACTGGATCGAGGGGCTTTTTGGCACGGACACCGGAGGTCTTTCAGGCGAACTCATGGCATCATGTCCGCCTCAGGATTTCTACCTTCTTGTTGCCACTCTATTCAAAAACATGGTTGTTGCAAACTCTGAAGGCGTTCTCACCGATGAAGCGCTTAAAAACGGCATTGAGTACTTGGTCGACACCTTTCTCATGCCCGCCCTCGTCCCCGCTGTCCTCTTTCTCGCTGATCAACTCTCCGTCGACCAAATTGGCGAGCAACTTTCCATGATCAAAATCCTCAAACTGATTCTCGGTCCCGCCCATAAGCACGCCGAGACACGCCCAACGCTCACAACCGTTATGAACCTCACGTCCAAGCCCTTGGAGCGCGCTCTTAAGAGGTACGAGAGGAGATACCCAGAGAGTCGAGAAGTCCAGCCGCTTCTCGCGAGCATCGTCGACGCCATTCCTGTTTCAAGGAGGACCGGGGGTGCCGACCACCACGAACTCGAAGTCTGGTGTACGACGCCAACGGGCGGGCTGGCCATTGCCGTGCGGCAGACAATCTCCAGTTTTGTCACGTGGTCTATTGAAGCCGCAACAAACTCAGCAGCCCCACCAGCGCCGTATACGCATCGGCAAATCCTGGTGGCAATCAGACGGATGACGGCGCAGCATGTAATTCGTTTAATTATCGACGAGATCAAGGCGCATCAAAAGATGGGGTTGCAGTCGTTGCAGTACATGTATGATGTGGCGATTGCGCTAGTTATTGCACCCGAGGTCACGAATTATCCGGAGCCGGACCTTGCGGGAGCGACTTTGGAGCCGGCGGCGAGGATTCCGACGCAGAGGAGGTTGACGTTGAGGGAGGTGTTGGCGATGAAGGCGGCGTCGTGGAGGGATTTCCAGAGGACGGATGCAGTCAAGGCGGAAATCCTCGTGCGCTTACACAAGGAAGTTGAGGCGCAGATGGCGCTGGTGACGATGCCGGTAATGATACCGGGGGAAATGGCGGGGATCCCGCTGGCGGCTGAGGAGGAGAGGGATCAGGATGTTGTCGGGGTTGCTGATGCAACGGGGATGGATTTGTCGACGATGGATATGAATATGGTGGATATGGGCGGGGCCTCGGTTGAGCTTGGCAACGACAGTGATTTGTTTGGGGGACTGGGGGGCCAAGAGGACTTTAATTGGGATCAGATTGATATGATGGGGTTGTAAGGAAGTGCCTGATGTATTTTGGGATCTTGTTTTTGTTTTTGTTTCTTTCTGATTGGGTTTTAGCATGGCGTTGGGTTGGGGTATCATTTATCTGGATATTATCACTTGAGGTTTCGTTTTTCTTTGATTTTAATTAGGCTTGGGCCGGCTGGGTATGGTTTCTATTACGATATGTGGTTTAAGTTGAGTTCTTAGTTTGATTTTGCCTTGTTCATGAGCAACATATTTAGGGCTCGTGGCGTTTTTCTTTTCTAGTTTCTCTTTTCTAGTTTCATTTATCACTCTACACTACATTTCTTTTATCATTCAATAAATGCACAAATTAAATAAACATTAAACAAATCATTTACAAATCCAACCAAATAATGGTATCAAAATAAAGCAAAACAATATCTCTCTTTATAAAACAACCCTCCCAACCGCATCCTCAACATCCACCTCAATCCCCTTCCCCTCCACTCCATCTCTCCCCCCCACTACCTCATCCCCTGCAAACCCCATCCACCAAACAACCCTCACACCTTTCCCCCTCACCGCCCGAAACCCCTTCAACACCCTCGTCACTTTCGAATGCCCCTTTGGAAACTCCATCACCGTCACTCCCTCTTCCTCTGCCATTTCCCGCTCCCTCCGTCTCCTCATTTTCTCTGTTTCGCCGTCAGGAGCCACCGAGGAGCGCCGGACGACGTCAATGTGGGTTATAATCATTAGTTGGGAGTGGTGGGAGGTTGCATCGAGAGGTTGCATGTGAAAATCGAGGCCGGCGAAGTGAGTTGTTGGCGGGTCAAGGGTTGCGTCGTAGATAATGGCGTGGCGGGTTGACGAGGAGGGGTCGGAGTCGCGGGGAATCCATTGGCCAAGGGTTGATTGGGTAGTGTCAGTATAGGTTATGCGGAGACCGAGAACCCGAGGCCCGTTACGCCGGAGGTCGATGAGAGCGACATTGTAGATTGAGGCATGCGATGAGAAGATGGAGTGGATTGTTGACTCTCTGTGAAACGGCAGATTTAACGACGACTGGAAGTTTGCTCTCGGAAAGTCCTCGGATCCTTTCAACAACGGTATCACCGAATCCTCCGACGACCTCCTCAATGGTTTCGACAATGTGATACCCAGTTCCTTTGAAAGAAGCGGTTCTGGTGCCGGCGGATTATCCAGTCGGTCACACTCGTGTAAAAACAAGCTCGTGACTTTCGCTGTATTCCCAACTGGCGTCACCGGACTCCATCCCTCCGTGAAGAAATGCTCACCCTCGGTTACTGTGCAATAGATGTGCGGGGCAAAGTTGACTTGACGACCTAGTGATGTCCCGAATGAGATAACTGGCGATGACCCGGCGGATCCACTTTCGCGGATCCAAACGGATATGATGTACTCCGTTGGTGCCAAAGCGAAGTGCGTAGCGATGCCATCACGATTTCCAACGGTATGTGTTGTCGGCGGAAGAATTGCTCCATAAGGCCCGCGGTCTTTCCGCGGTGGTCCATGAACCGTGATGCCGCATTTTCCAATGCGGTCATTCCAAAATGTGATACCGGTAGCGTAGCCATCAGGAAATTCGAGAGGCAAATGGTTGAAGAGACGCCAGTTAGTGTAGTATGGGATCATGATACTGAGTGATCCAGTCTCAAGAGGGCGGAAGGCGTGAGTATGGGTTGGAGAGTAGAATAGAGGCTTGTCCCAGAAAGGGTGGATGACTTTATGGGAGTTGATGATCTTGTCGTTTTCTGATAGAAGATTGGAGACGCCAAAGGCAACTCTCATGACGGTGAAAACCTAGGTTTATGTTAGACGTGACGATCAACAGTGTTGACTATGAGAACTTACTGATTTTAACATTACTAGCTGCTGAACATCCTCTCCGTATGCCGAGCCAAACCAACAACCGGCTGTTGATCCAAGCCATGGAGATGGCGTTCCATCCCCATAGATGATTCTCAGTCCTCTCAACCCATGTTTTGATACCGCAAAGTTAACTCCCTGTGTCCTCTCATCCCGAATAGTAATCTTCATCGTCCTCGGATCCAAAGAATTAAACTGCAAATCCTTAATATAATCCACAAAAACAAAGTTTCAAACGACGCCGACAACGTCCTCACAACTCCCTCATCTTCATATCCCCGCACCGGAACATGCACCGGTTCCAAATCAAGGTTATATCGGTCCGCTTTCTGCACCAACGGGATGGCCTGGAACCGTACATGCAGCATATGCCATATCGCCGTCCCTTTTATCTCCTGCATAATCACACCCTGTAACTCCGTCGGCAATTTGGACTCCATCATCGCTAATAGCTTTCCCAGCTCAGTCTTTTGGTTGACCCATTGACCCACTCCGTGGACACCAAGTAGATCTTGACTTGGGTAGTCTTTTGGCGGCGGGAATAAAGCTCGAGTAGCGATGGCAAAGCGAAGCAGACGCTCCATTTGGCTGGGGAAGACACTGCGGGCGACCTGCCAGCATTGTCGGTGGGCAAGGTAAATGCCGCGGGACGGGTAGCAGCGACCACAATCGGAGTGATTTTCCATCGGGATGACGTTTTTGAAGATGACACGGCGCCTCCGGCCGAAAATGGCCAATTCCCCATCATTGCGGCGCCGGGACATTAACAAAGGGTTCGCAACTTGTTGGAATGTATCAATATCTCTCCCATCAAAGTACACTATGAAACATTGTTAGTATATCAGCCGTCAGCCGATGATGTCACTAAACTTACTAGCGACGAGAGCGCGGTTCCGCGGTTGCCATTCAAAAGCCTCCAGCTCGAGGCGGAATCGTTGCCGCCGGATGATTTCCCTTTGACATAAGAAACACGTTTGGTCAACTTGGACCGACCGGTGCTCATCGAAAGGATCCGAAAAGGCGGACCGGACACCCTTGTGGGCACGCCCGGATGGTCGCCGAGTGGATGCCCCGGCAGGGTTTGTAGTGGTAGTAGTAGACATTATGAGACAATGTCGTCTGTAAATTAAAGAAATAAATACGAAGAAACACTTAACTCCCAGTTGCTATCTATACACAGATTCCCCGTCTTATATACCCCCACGATATGAAAATCTCAAGGCTGAACGCGGATCAATGTTAATGCAGGGAATGGGACCCTGGAGGATTGCATCCCGACGTTCTGGAGAAATCTGTCAAAGGTCAAAAGCTTGGGCGTGGGATTGCACAGGAACAGAGAGGTTCTTGAGGTAGAGGTGACTCTGCTGGAGATCCTGGCTGACTAGTCGGCTTTATCAGATTAGAAAAAAGCAGAGAAGGGGTCTAAAGGAGAGTAAATATCGTCAGAATCTGTTGTCAGAATCGACAAGATCACGATATCAATGAGCCCCGGTGTCCGATGTAGCTTAACGAGAGATGGGAACGAAAAATAATCCGGGAATCAGGACAAAATGAGGAGAGCTGCAGGTTGATATCACATGACCTAATGAATCGTTGAATTTGGGAAGTCACAGCAGTCACGTGAATTATATAAAAGGAAGTTGTCTCCGTCAGAGGTCCTTTTACACGGGAAGGAGCACCTTATTGTTCAGATAGTAGCATTACCATTGTCACAACCAAACCCTACGAACCCCAAGATCGTAATGCAATCCCATAACGCTACAACCACCAAGAACCCGATGCATCATAGCTCGTCTGTAAGCCCACGCGAGATATCCTGTTATAGTGTATCTTTAAAGTGGACCTAGGGGACCACTATTACATAATCAATGGTCGCACCTGCCTGGAAATCCTACTGTAGGGCTAGATTGGGGAATATAGCCCAAATATGGTAGGAGCTAACATGTGGCCCTGCCTCTGGTCTTTCGACTCAGCCAGCGCGATATATTGGAGGTTTAATTTCCCTTTCTTAGAGAGTATTTGACATTATCATTTGATATCACGAGCCAATCTCATTGATATCATCGTCTTTGTTTCTATTTACATCATTATATAGCCTATATACACCTATACACATCCAAAAATGCTCTTCAAGAGTTCTATTCTGACCGCCCTAGCCATGTCTGTCGGCGCCTTCGCCACCGAGGTCCGTACTCTCTGTTTCCCCTCCAGCCATCTCCCGGCCCAATAATTCTTAATAACTAACTAACCCTTCCCACAGACCCCCACCCCCGACGAGCTCCCCGCACTCCCCGCCAAACTCACAACCACCTTCCCCAACTCCGATGCCACTCTCGGCCTCAAACTCGTCAACGGCCACCCCACCCTCGCGCGCATCGAGCTCTCCAACCTCTCCGATGAGCCCCTCAATCTCGCGTTTGTCGGCGGGCGCTTGGTGGACCCTGCGTCGCCTGATGACATTATCAAGAACTTTACGCTTGCGAAGACGGCGGCGGTCGTCAAGGCGGGGGGTTCCCAGGGGGTAAATTATGAATTTGAGATGGATATGAATCCGAGGGATGTGTTGTTGAATTTGTTTGCGGCGGTGCAGGATCAGACGGGGCAGGTTTTCCAGGTTGTTGCGTATAATGGGACGGCGTCGATTGTTGAGGCCCCGATTTCGTTGTTGGATCCCCAGGTGTAAGTACCTTTAGTCTCACACTTTAGACCATCCAGTCACTGACTAACATTTATCTGTTTATAGCATTTTCCTTTGGCTTATTATTGCCGGGTTCCTCGTGGGTACCAGTCGCTTCATCTACAACACCTGGATCCAGGCCCTCCTTCCCGCGCCAGCCTTCAAGCCTCGTCCCGAGAAGGTCAAAAAGGTAGCCCCGGTTGTCGTTGAGCCGACTTCAGGTGATGACAGTGCTGCTGCATCTGGATTTGATGAGAGCTGGATTCCTGAGATGCACAAGAACAAGCCTGTTGCTAAGCGGGTTAGGGGGAACAAGAACAAGAAGGTTGCTGGGTAAGATGGGATGAGACATCGGTCAAAGTGGTTTGTATGATAGAAGTCAATTATAGATGGTTATTATTGTATTTTTTTGTTTTTGTTATGTGTGGATATCTATGTTATGTAGTGTAATTAAGTGTTATTTTTAGCGCGGAGGGTCTTGACTTGTTTTTCTAAAGACTCGGCTTCAGCTGAAATTGAAGTTAGTACCATATAGCTTGTAGTTGTGAGTAATCAGCGAAAAGTCCTCACCTGCTCTCTGCTGCTTTACGTCATCATGCTCCAGCTTGGTCCACCCGAGATACAAAACTTGATAGGTGAACATGGCCATAAAGAGAACCTTGGCGATAGGTCTGCCAAACATCTTATAGAAGTCGGTCTAACAGATATTAGAAGACTTGATTATGAGGTCACACATAGCGATATCTGCTCAGACTTACATGACTCGGTGCCGGGGGTTCAGTGGAATATCTTCTTCTAGTGATGAGACTGGCTTGCCGAGAAACGATTGATCGCATAGAGCGACCAATCAATTGTCTGGGAATATTCATTTCAAAGAATATTGATCTGAAAATACCACTGAATATGACACTCGTCAATGAAGCTTTCACCAACTATCTCATCTCTCACCATCAACCCCAAACAAACCTCTGGTCCACTTTTCAAATAACCCCATTCAACCCTTATCTCATGATCTGCCTCTTATATGCCGCCCATCACCCAAAGAACGAACTCAGCAAACAATCTGCATCAATTATTAGCCTTAAACACATGTAAATTCAGAACCCAGTCAACCATGGTCCCACCGTCCAACCCCAACACCAACATCACCCCATAAACCAAAAACCTCGTATCAACTCAAGGAAATAATAGCCGCATCATTCCATTGCAGTCGCTCTCGTGTTCAGGCAACGCCGTGTCATCCGTAAATTGTTCCTAGTGGGAGAGACCCTGGCTGGTGGTAGTGGGTCGGGGTTACGCGGGTGTTTAGTGAGCTTGGAGGTAGCTGCCGCTCGTGTTTTGGGCCACGTGAAGGAAGACACATTAGCATTTTAGATTTGGGAGTTACGTTTTAAGGCTTGTTGTTTATTGTATTATGCTTTTATACTTTGATTTTTGTCGGTTGCCACCACCGAAATTACATTAATATTCTGAGTCTATCAATTTACTCTTAATCGTGATATTCCTTTCCCTTAATCAAAACATTAAATCATCCAAGATGGTCCGTCATAATCCGCTGCTCACCACCACCACTACCTTCATACTAATACCATCCAGAAAGTCAACCAAACCCTCGAGCAACGCCGCCGCAACGACGCCTTCGCCCGAAAGCAAAAAGAACGCATGGGTCGCGCGAAAACCGACGTCCGCAACCCCAAGACCAAGAAAAAGGTCAAGCAGTCGCTGTCGCCCATGATCCTCGGTAAGTCGTAGTAGAGTCGAAAGCCGACGAGAGCCCCGGCGATGTCACGCGAGACATCGTGTTAGACGTAGTTATGGATCGAGATGCTAACGAGAGTTTTTTATGTTTAGGTATGCTGGCTTTTGTGGTTTTCGGTGGGCTAGTGTTTGAGTTGATTGCGACGTTTATGCGGTAGATGGGGTCATTTTTGGGTTTTGCTTTGGGTATTCTAGGCGTCTAGGTTTTCATTTGTCTTTAGCGTTCCGGGAAATCAACAGTTCATTTTACTATTATTATACCATTCCATTACCCATTATGACTACTCATCACCACCATCCTCTACGCCCCCAGTCCCGTCCTCCCCGCACCCTTTCTCCCTATCCCCGCTTCAAACTGACTCTCCAAATCTTGCGTAATCTTCTTGACAGCCTTGGTATCCGCCGAGTCCTTCTCGACCTTGGTCGCCGCCTCCTTGCCACCGCCAAGTAACCTCATGAACTTGGATTGTCTGGCGGAGCCGCCAGCGAGGGCCCCTACATGCCAATTGGCTTTGTGATCGTCGATGGGTGTCGAAGCGGAGGTCTTGAACTCCTTGGGGGTCGGGATGGCATCGGAGGAGGTAGGGGCTTTCCGCTTTTTGTCGGATTTGGGAGTATCTTGCGACTTGGAGCCCTTCTCCTTCTTCTCTTCAACCTCCTCCTCCCCCCTCCTTCTCTTAACCTCCTTCTCCTTCACCTTCCTCTCCTCCCTCGCATCCCTCTTCTTCAATTTTTTCATCAGAATCTCCACCTTCTTCTCCATCTTTTCCGCCCTCTTCAACAATTTCGCCTTCCTCTTCGCAACCTTAGCCTCTGCCCGCGCCTTTGCCTCATTACCAAGTTCGCCCTTTAAGGCCTTGATATGCTCTTTGTCCTTGGTAGACCGGTGCATGCGCTTCTCTTCTTTAACTATAGCGCGGCGCGCAGTGCGCCGGGCAAGGCGGCGGACGGAATCCATTTCGGCACGTGTGCGCCGGGGTTTGCCGGAGGGATTGGTCTTGAGGGTAGGGTTTGTGGCTTTGGTGGCTTCGGTGATAGCAGGGGTCTCGGGGGATTCGTTAGTAGTGCGAGCGGCGGCGCGCTTGGCGCGTTCGGCGGCACGACGCGCTTGGCGCTCTAGAGGGGAGGAATGTTAGTGGTTGGTTCAACGGATGCGCGGATGTCGAAAGGGACTTACCATCGACGAAACCGTCAACCTTCTTATCGTCAGTCATGGTATTAGATGGGTGTAAGTACAGAATTAAGGGTATCCTAATGTATTATGCAAGAAAAACAAACCCTAGGTGCAATTATGTGTGATTTAGCTGGGTGATGATGCCGCACTATACGTAAGTGCCGTCATCGTGATGCACCTTGGTGCATTCTATCGCATTGGATAATTGAAAAAATGGGATTCTGCCGGACGGTGTGGGAGATAACGATAAGGTTTATTATAATCCTAACCCTATATATAAACATGTGCGAAGCCTACAAATGCCGTGCTGATTTCGCATCATATGTGACATCCCGTTACATTCCTCACGACTTGCATATATCACGTCGACTTCCTCCTCTCACCTCAGACTCCACCTCAATCTTCTCTTCCGCGCTGACTATCCTCCTGCCCTCTCACACTCATGCCCTCCCTCAACGGACCGTCCATCCAACGTACACTTGCCCCGCCTGTCAAGTCGGCGTAATGTTTGCCGGTGCTTACTGTCTGGTCGTGGTGCTCGATGTCCATCCGCCGATGGGGGATTAGGCGAGGGTGGGCTGTTGTAGGTGGCGTGGAGTGGGCAGGGGAAGGGGACGAAAGGTGCCTGGTAGGTTTACCATGGGTGGGTGGCTTAGGTTATGGGGGGTAAGTGGTAAGCGATAGGCGCGGTGGGGAGAGAAGGGGAAGGAGACGGAGAGTTGTTTGGGTTGATAAAGTGAGAGTTATGATAATTAATTTTGGGTGATTATGTGTCAGCAATTGGATAAACAGCGAGGCTTGATACGAAAGTGAGAATGCATTACTATGTTATGAATAATAGGCAAGTTCCACGACGACCTTGTCAAATCCTTTGAGCCTCTCAACTTGAAATATCGAATCCATCTCGACAACATCTCAACCAAAAGCTTATCCTTTGCCAGGATCTTCAGATCGGCAGATGCCTCTAAGCCCCGACTAACCCAGCGGCAAATACTCTATCTGGACTAATTACCAGCGAGACTCTGTGACGTCGTCACTGCCTTTAGGAAACATAGAGGAGATATCGGGGATAGTAGATCGTAGATAATAATTGTTGGCGTTTGTCTCCGATTCCCAACGTCTATCGAATTCACGATGCCCAATGGAACTTCTTCTTTTATCTTCTCGTGCTATTCTATACGAGATATCTGACCGGAAGTAACATAGCGGTTAGCTGGACTAATTTGGTTTAAACAGGAATTTTATCAATCTCATCTCGTGTTGCTAGGCATTCCCGGGGTTGACTCGTTTGTATACGACGGGAATCGTGCAGACGATGCAAACGTTCTCGGTAGTTGCCGATGTAAGCTTTATTATCAAAAGAAGCTCTAATGGCCAATTGAATTTCCGATTTGTCGGAGATCATTGTATTGCTAGACTCGGGTTTGTCAGAATTAGACTCTGATATCGCAACACCAGAGCACTACAGCCCCAGTAACTGTAACCTCAACATTTTCTATTTCATCCGAATTGGACACAAACGGAGTATCGAACTCTCCCAACACTCCTTTTTACTCGCTACCGGTACCTCTTAGGGAAGATCTACTTTTCCCTCAATAACCTGTTGCCAGTCGGCACTACAAGCGCCCCAGACTCGTGTCGATTTCCGGAATCCAGCGCTGTCCAAAACGGTGCCTAGAATAGGAGACTCCTTATCTCAGGCGATGATGTGGTAGAGTAACGTTAGAACATGGCACAGTAGATGGCAGGTTGTACTTTGGTGATGGTATTCACTAATGGAGGAGAGGCCCGGCTCAACCGGCAGACGAAGAGAGGTCGGCGAGCCTTCTAGATCTTGTGGTCATCGTTTACTTGAACGGGAATTTGAGGAGATTTTTAGACTTGTTTGGTGGGATTGCTATTTGGCTTTTCGGGGATTGAACTGCAGGGTGAGACTTGAGCGTATAAGTCGAAACACGACAATATATTGGCACCAAGTCTAGTCACCTACTAACTAAAAAACCAGTCAAGTAGCCCCGTGACTCCCTCGGGGATTGAACTGCTGGAATTGACCGAACGATCCTCTGGGAATCCCTGCCGGACATTTGAATCGGACATGGTTCGACCGGGCTTAAAATTACCACCGAATCCGGCCCTGCATATTGCAACTCCGGTTTTCCAGCCAATCAGCACCCAGCTATATGCTTTTAAACTCCAACCCCACTGCAACTCTCCGTGATATCAATGGCGCGTCTTTATGCCAAATCCGCCGTCCATCGCACCCGGTCTCGAGCTGCGCGCGCACGCCTGTTGTTGTTCCATGCTGCCGTTGCCAATCCCCACTTTTTGGTATTACCCCATCAGCCAGCAATCCATCCACCATCGTTAGCATCATGGACGATGCCATGGATCCTCGCTAGATCCTATGAAGCGGTTATTAACTTGAGGGTTTTAGGGTCTATTGGCCCGGGAGGTGGGATGGGAACAGGGATGTGTGACGTAGGGATAAGGGTGGGGGATGTGGTAGTGAAATTATTAGGGAGTCGATAGGGCCCAGATTAAGAAAACTTTGTGATTTCTTGAGGTTCTTGTTATTATGGGAAGAAAGTGGTGGGGAATGACGGATGGGACGGGGCCCCGAGAGAGGCTATTCCGGGAATGAACGAAGATATGTTCCTTTGACGGATGGAATATTGGCTCAAGGTACTAATGTTTGTATGGGATTTAGCATTATGAAACAACATGGAGAAAATGCCAATTACATAATTTTCTCCATTGTAACAATCTGCTCGTACCTATACGAATCGTCTACCCGTGACCCGTCGCCGGCCATAGTTTGTTCGTATAGACTTAACCACCACCACAAGCTCTCCCGTAGATCCCAAGTAATAAGTCCTTGGGTCGTGGGGGACAAACACTAATAACCTGCCACCTGCCATAAATCTGCCTTCATGACAACTCCGACTCAGCCATAGCAATGTGACAAGAACCACATGAGCCTTGCTAGGCTATCACCATTATTTCTTTTCGTAATTGTGATCTAGTTTTTTGGTATGACACAAAGAGCAAGGCGGATTCTCATGGCCAACTCCTACGGAAGTATCTAACCGATCTTCAACGGATGGCTGTCAATAGCTATGTAAGCTCCCGGGACCATACGATAACTATTCACGATGTCCCCACCGTCCTCAAAGGTAGCAAAATATCTCAAAGGACAACATCAAATGGGTTTACATTGCCAACAGCCTGTATCCTCGCTTCACCACAGGCAAGTCTCGTCACGAAGAGGCTGTTTTTCCTGGTGGTGCTATTTTTTCTTTTATCTTCTCCAAGGGAATGCATGATGATGCAATTACACGATCCTTACGCTAACCTTATTTCCAGAATTAGAATGTTTGTTAGGGACCTGGACTCCTGATGTCAGCCTGCCCCGGTAGAAGAAACAAATCCCCGTACAGCCATCTTTCTCTTCTTGAAGTTCCTAAGCTCAAGAAACTAGAGAGTCATAGTCACAATTTCTCAATTGTTATCCATACTTAGTTAGAATATATGGATAATGATTCATCTTATTCACAAAGGACAGCAAAGTAAGAATAGCCTAAGGATACTCAGTAAGAGCTACCGACATCACAGTTGGTAGCCCGGTCATCCCCGGTATGACGCGAGGTTCCGATGGCAATGCTACACACAAATGGGAATTCACAATCGTTGCGTCGAAGCAGGCACATACATACAATCATTTCTTTGAGAAATTCCAAAAGGTCAGTTGCGGTTCCCTCGATGGGCCAAGCTTAGCAACTCAGTCAGCAAAGATTACTCGAGGCTGAGCGGATTGATACTGAAAAACAAACATCCAGACAAAAGTCTAGCTAGAGAGTAAGATAGCGGATGGACCTTTTTATCCTTCTTTTTTTCTCCCTTTTTCAAAGCTGGAGGGTTACCTATCAGATCAGATGAACAGACGAGTTGCGCTTAGGACAAACGCCGTCGGGGATTGGACCTTTTGGCACAAAGCGATGGTTGGTATGGATAATCACGGATAGATAATCATGATGATTATGGAAAATTCCTTTGGCGAAAGGTGTAGTCGGTAGACAGGTTGCCTCCCCGCTGTCAGATTGATCTTGAACATGTGGATCTGGCGGTGGCAAAAGGAGCCCAGTCAAAAGTTTAATAGATCGTGGGATTTCGCTGCGGCGTTCCTGTAGTTTGTTTGTCTAGTTGCCATTTTGGTCATTCTTGATTTGTTATAGAAACGCAGATACAAACTCTACCGAAATTACTACGAGACTCGAGATTCGATATCCTGCCGTAAACGGCAGCCTGAGCATGTCATACTCTCCTTTTATGCGGAAAAATGGCAATGACGTTAGGGAAGGCATGAGGCTATGTGATATTAACCCAGATTGATAGCCCATTAACTCGTAAAATAAACGCTAGTTTTGACGTCTGTTGGTATATACATTTGATGTGTCTTCCCCAAACATAGTAAAACCACAATCGGAATCTCAACTAACCTGTTAACTCGTACCTTGGCATCAAACTCTCCATCCAAAATGTATCTATGCTCAAATATACCCTCATCTAACTCCAAGAACGCTTAAGCACGAACCACGATATCGTCATCTCTCATCCACCTCAAATTCATCCCTATCCAAATATCACTGCCTACACCCACAGTTCTACAAACCATGTGTCCCTGCCGGAAGCTTTTTTGGTATTAGTCGTAAGCTTTCCACACCCAATATCCTCTCAAAGCCAAGGCCTGGAGGCTTTCACAGTGCAACTGGCAGGCGGGACCGGAGGCTTTGGAACCGGGTG
The DNA here is from genome assembly GCA_023677585.1 of Meredithiella fracta. NCBI lineage: Eukaryota > Fungi > Ascomycota > Sordariomycetes > Microascales > Ceratocystidaceae > Meredithiella > Meredithiella fracta. Next base: position 959,229 of record JAGXCV010000007.1, read on the forward strand.
TGGAGGGTTTTAGAAAGGGGACAGTGGCAGTGATTCTATAGGCGACTAGGCAGCGAGGTGTTTGTGGGATATCATAGTTAAGGTTACTCGATATAAATCGGGGGATACGGTAAGGTAGGAGTGTTTATGCCCGCCGGGACGGGGCGCAGAATCGAGATGTCGAGGGCCGGAGAATGGGCGGAGAGGATTTAAACGGGGTGCCTAGCAGTGATTGAGCAAATTTATGTATTTTGGTACTTTCTATTTGTGTTTTTGATATTGAATATTTGATGGTTTACAAGGGCATGAGTTACGTCTGTTTCAATTCGTGGATTGTGTTATGTGTATGGACCGGGGACTCAGACTGGGTCAAAGGAGTCGGCTCCGTCGCTTGAAATGGGCTAGTGCCGAAGCGCGCTTGCTGTTTATATATTACTAGAGCGTTAGCTAGACTTTTTATGGAAAGATCTCATGAATGTGTTAGCATGTATCTGGGGATTGATTCCGTTGAAGTCGGTGGTGACAATGTATAGAGAGAAGGATGTATGAATAATATGCCAAGTACAGTACCTACATTGTTAGCGATGGTGTGTTGCAGTGGATATCAGCACGCCAGGAGTGGGATCTCATGATCTGTGTGTGTATATTATATCACTGAATTGTGCATTTTGCCTGGATTACTCTACAGGGAATGTGGGAGAGCGGGATATCCGGGATTCACCAATTCTACATACTCCGGCGCACTTCACGTCATGAGACTTGGTCATTAATCCGTATAGTGCTCCCACCCACAGAAAACTCCGTACATCAGCAAATTTCAAGTAACTTTGACAATGACCTTATTATTTTCAAAGACCGCCTTGTCGCCTATCCTCTCACAACGTCCCGCTGTCACAACTGTCAAGCCTTCCCAAGCATCGCAGCCTAGCCCATAAGCAAACCCTCCACTACCCATCACTCCGATTATCCGCGAAGTAATCTCCATCTTTGCCTATACACGCCGTATTTTTAGCCCACTCACTAGTAGTCCCCGACCTCCTCCCTTTGAGTCTCTTCCTAGACGAGGGACTCTTCTCTTCTTCGTGAGGCAATGGTGGGTGGGCGTGGCATTAGAGGGGTAGACGCCGACCGTGGGGCGTGTAAGTAAGCAGGATCCTGGTCACAACGGAGTTTGGGTTGCTGGGGCCGGGATTTTGAGTGGCTTCAGTTTATCAATGCGGATATAGGAAGGAGACTGGAAGATGAAAGAAAGAAAAGAAGGACAGACAGGCCAGTAGGAAGGACGGGAGAAAGAAGGCTTCAGGTTGAGAGGGCATAGAAGATGAAAGAGGTCTATGGGGGAGATGAGGTGTGTAGACAAAGAGAGCGTGTATATGATTTTCTATTAGTTTTTTTGCTTTTTCTTCTGTATTTACCTAGCTAAGACTACGAGTAGCTTGCTAGGAAGAGCTGAGCTAAGCTTTCTATCTGACTCTTTTTTTCTGAACTCACTGGGTTTTGATAATGCCATTGTGCTTAGAATTCCTGCATTACCTCCAACTCCCCACCCAATATCAACATCCATGATATTCTTTTTATTTCCTATTTTGATTCATTACTTTAAACTCCGCTTTTACCATCATCTCACCATTGTCAAACTTAATATCATAATCTCTTATATCACTTTAATTTATCTTTCATAACCATCACCTTCCTTACTCTCCTCCCCTAGATATCCGCCACCCGGGCGTTCTCTTATCCGATCGCCGCCGTCCCTTCACCCTTCCTCATCCGTCACTTGTTCGTTCTCAATCAGGCAGTCACAGTCTCAGTAGGCGCAGCGTTGATTATCCAACGTTGTATTTCCAAAGGGGACCTAGGCAAGCACGCACGCACGGTCGGCGCGGAGAGCACGGGTGGGTTCTGAACTGAGGGCTTGATAGGCATTTGCCGGCTAGGGGGTCCAGGGTGGTGATGGTGGGTTGAGCTTGCGGTGGAGTTTTGTTTTATTGTTTAATTTGTGGTGGGATAGCGGGATCAAATCGTGGCTTTGGCCTAGGGATATCGACGTCAGGTCAAGGGTTGTCTGCGACTGCAGGTGGGAGTTCTATATATATATATCGTGAATATTGGAAAAGATATATAAGACTAGAAGGGTTCCAGATTAATACTAACCCGAGATTTTAGGATATCATCATCATTATAATCAACAACAACAACAACAACTTGGACCATCACTTCGAAGATCATCTACATCACTATCAACTTTTTATATATCCACCACTTCACATATATAATCTCGTCACATCATATCATCATTACTCATCACCACTTACACCATTATACAACATCATATCAACTCTTTTCACATCAACGCCATATATCATTTAACTTCCTCTCCTCCACTTTCCACCACAATGTCTTCCCGAGACTCATCCACCGCCAAAATCAAGCGCCAACTCAAAAATGATGACTGGTCCGAAGTCATCGAACCTGAAGAACGCCGCCGCATCCAAAACCGCATTGCCCAAAGGAAATTCCGTAAGTCCTTTAATTCCTCTTGTCTATCCGCCCGTCCCACTAACACCAAGCCTCCAGGCGAGAAAACCCGTGAGAACAAAGAACGCGCCGAACGTGAAGAGCGCAACCGCACGCATGCCGCCTCCTCTTACCTCATTCCGACCTCCGCGGACCTCCCTCCCGAATCCGAGGTCTCGGGGCTCCCGTGGGGTGGCATCTCCATGGCGCACGTTGTCTCAAGGGGTCATGATTCGTCAAGGAATCGAGAATCGGGTGGAAGTGTAGGCAACGGTAATGGCGCAAATATATCCGGGAATGACTCGGGAAACAGCAAATGTATAGAGGTAACATGGGGTACACGGGGGCGGGGACGGCATTGGGGAGTTACGAGGGACAGCAGATGGATGGGTACGAGTATGAATATGACTATGAGGCGGAGAAGAGGAATACTCAAGGTGGGCAATAATTTACTTTTTGATTTGCTGTTTTTGTTAAAGTTTTGACTTTTGACGGATATTTGGAGGCGGATAGACAGAGGGGTTGTTGAATGTTCCAGGTCCACAGCCGGCTTGTGGCCCGGAACTCGACAGGAATTTGTGCAAAATTTGTAATTTTGCTTTTATTTTTGTTCTTTTGATTTTATTTGTTTCTGCTTTTAGCTTAGCTTAGTTTTTTTAGACTTTTTCTTATTTTCTCGCGTTGTTTTTCTTTTGTATAATATTGACTTTCTCATAAACTAACTTAGTATAACTTTCCCAGACTTATTCGAATCATTTCACGAATCAGCGTATGCTATGGCGTCAGAGTGGGTGTTGGGGATGGCATTTCCGGAAAGTGAGATGGGGAGAAGGGATAGTAGTGGAAGTAGGCAGACGCGATCGAGGACGAGTGGGGGGTCACGAGGGTCGGAGGAGAGATAGAAGCGGAAGATGGTAATGGGGGTGGGTCTTGTGTGTATTTGTATATTATATTGAAGTCATTGGATTAATCTCTGCTCGTTAATAGGGGATTTGTATAATATTTTGAATCCGGAAGTCATGATTTTCCTCTCATAGGAATTGATATTCAGCATTTGTCACTGTATCGTGTTCACATATCTGACACAAAATATTGTTATATTATACAAAAGGCCATCATCCTCAGCCTAACCTCAGAAATCATACAAAATTCCAACCCCTATTTATACATTCAACCATTACCGTCCTCATCATTAACCTCAACCCTCTCTCCGTTCTTTCCTCTCCATAATTCTCTTCTTAAACCGAATCTCCACCTTGCGCCTCTCACCACCATCCACCTTCTGCCCTTGTCTAAACTCCCACATTCGATCTGTCACCTCGACAACCGCCGCCGCTCGCCCCGCCGGCAACGCATATGGCCCCGAGATCGTAGCAGCCCCTCGCACCCTATACTTCTTCACTCTCGACTTGTCGGTGGGACCCTCGGCACCTTCAACAGCCATGGGTACATTGACCACCTTCTTCACATCGGTAGTGATGTCGTGTTCGATAACCAGCTTCGCTTTCCCTTTCTCGACAAATTTGAAGTCACCGCCAGGGCCCAACTGGCCATTCCGGTACCTCTCCAACCAAGCCAAGAGATACTTCCGCGATCGAGCAGGCTCAATGCCCAATTCTTTCAACTGTTCCGATGATAAACTAAACAGGGCGTCCCACGAGGGAAACTTCTCGGCGTACTGGTGAAGGTCGCGGCCAATGACGCGCAGAAACGTAGCGACGTCAGGAACGAGAGGGATCGGTGAGGGGATCGGGCGAGGAGTATGCATTTTGGAGGGGTGGAGGTGGCGGGTGGCGGGTGTGGTGAGGGGGATGACGGTGATGGCGGTGGGCCGGAGAGTGGTGGAGAGGAAGCAGGGGAGACGAAGAGTGGTCATTTTGGTGGGTGGGGAGACTAAAGACTATCAGCTATGGATACTAATGGGGTGAATTTTTATGAGATGACATACGTACTCTATGTAACGCAAGTCTAATTAACACTGGAGTTTTATCTAGCTCCGTCCTATCTAATCACAAAACCTTTAGTAATGCCAGAGAAAAGAATAGCAATAATGAACCCCAAGAATGATATCAACCAGCTGGCGGGGAACTGGCGGAATTGAAAAGGCGAAATGCCAGGGCGGCCAGAATTAGGGATCAAATGGTATAGAACTCGAGATCAATTGAAGCTTTTCTTGCGCCTAGAAATTGATATTCGGTATCATCATGACCGTTGATTCAGGCCCGCAAAAAAAGATGGACTAAGTCACGTGGTAATTGATGATATATCTAACTAGGGTCCACATTTATAGGGTTAATTTTGATATTCAACAGCCACATGAGACCTAAGTGGAACTCGACATCATAATACAATAAATACAATCAAATTTAAAACTTTATATAATCCAAATAATCTACAAAATTTCTTTACATCCCCAACATGACCATCCCCAAACTACCAACCCCACCATTCCCCAAATCTCCACTCTCTCGGCTCTCGACGCTTGATGCAGCGCTCCGGGAAATTACAAGCCAACGTCTTACTATTATTCTTTTGTGCGTACGAACTCTCATACTGCGGCGTCCCTTTCAACGGGCAATCAAAATTCAAAGCCGCCGGGCAACTCTGTACAATATCATAGCACAAGTCATCACAGGGTAAGATCTCCCTATATGGGCCCGGTGCCACCGCATCGTTGATATCCTTGTTGCGGGCATATAGATAAGCTGGCCCATGAGTATGTTGACTCAATTCATTGATGACATCCTCAGGCAACATCGTTCCATTCGGAAACGTCGTATTGGCATTCCGGACGTGGCCATCCGATGCATCGTTATCGTAATCCTCGCAACGGGGAATCACGACGGAGCACAGCCATTGTTTGTACGCTTCCCGACAGTCATCACAGTTACGGGCTAGCGAGTACATGCCAGCGGGTGAAGCGTCGCAGGCGGTTTGCGCGAGTGCCTTTTCGAAGAGGGCGTACTTGTCTCGGGCGTAGTTGTCATAGTAGGCAGCGAGGTCGCTGATGTTGGAGAAGCGGTTGGGGTTGGAGGGGACGGCGTATTCAGTGTTATTGCAGAAGCCGAGAGAGGTAATGATGCGACAGGTAGTGCCTAGGGTTAAGTTAGCAAGGTGACAATAAGTGGTTATAGATGTGGATGCTCACCTTCTTTGGTGTCGAAGCCGGTTGCGGCGTAGACGGTACCACCGCCGCCAGCCGTCGAGTTATTGACAACCCGTCTTCTATTTGTCGTCGTCGCACTCACATCCGTATACTCCTGCGTCTGATTCCCTACAATCTCGGCAATCTGCACCGGAATCGCTACATACCGCGTCTTACTTGTCAAGTTCCCAACGTAAAACTGCTCTTTTGGATGACCGCCGCTTCTCGTCGACATCATGATCTTAACCGTATTTGTGTCATCTCCGTTCCTCACCGAAGCCACCGACGCATATGTTTGCAGACCGCAGTACGAATACCGGACGCCCTCAATCTTACTCTTGTCTGAAGTGTCGACCATGATGGCATACGGGGGCGTCGATGATATGATCTCGTTTACCAACGTATCATTCTCTGACGTCGTGAGATTCCCCGTAGTCAACAACGCAGCCCCCGCATCCGAGTCAACCCAAAACACTCTCTCTTCGTTCTCAACATACCGATGATAGTACGTATCCGTCGATGCTGCCACCTCAAACGTCCAAGTTCCCGTGTGATTCGTCAAATTACTCGCTGCTACTGAGAAATAGACCTCCGCTGATGCTGACGCCGTGTACATGACGGCTCCCTGCGTAAAGGTGACTGTCTCAGTGTCATTGGTGTTATCCGGACCTGGCGAAGTATTCGATGATGACGTAGACACGTACAACGTTAATTGAGGTGGCGATGTCGTGACATTGCTGTTTTCTGCCGTCGGCTGAACACAGGTATTCGCCGTAATGTAGATCTTCTTCGTATCTCTCTTCTCTTTCCTCAACGTCCCATCCGGACTCCACAGCTCATTGAACTCCCAATCATCATCCTCCGTCTCCATCTCTCCCTCCAGTCTCTTCGCCACTGCCGAACTCGTCATCGTCGTCGCCGTCGTCGTCGCTGTCGTCGCCGCCCCCTCAAACATCAAAGCAACCGTCGCATTCGCTGCAATCGTCAACCTTTGCGGAACATTATTCGGCAACACCTTTGTTGTATCCGCCCTCGGCATCATCCTCACCGCTTCATCAGGGTCCAGCCCCAAAAATGATGGGTTAATGTGCAAATGAGGCACTGAAGCATCGTCTAGAAACGCTGCGATTCGTGCGCCGAGGCTCTCATGATCGTTTTTGGGGTCCGCGGGGGCTTCAGGAAGCTCAGGGGTTAACGCGGCGACAACACGGAGGAGCGAGAAGAGAAAGAAGAGTTTGCGGAATATCATGGTAAGTCATGGAAACCCCGCCCTGTGGGTATGGTGTCGGGTCGATCAGGTGTCAAGACAAGTCGTTAGTCGTTTAGTCCTCTCTTCGATAATTGTGTATATAAATAATGGGAAAATCTCCAATCTCAACCAATGAAATATTGTCAAGATACAAAATAATAGAGACCGTCAACTCAATCTAGGAAGAGCGAGGCGCTTCAATTCGGATGTTGGCACAGCCTCTTCGAATTTCGTCCAGCGATTTTCTGACTTTTATGTTATCGCGATACGAGGAAGGTGATAAGTCGTACTTTCTATTTTCTGCTTTGTCGCAAAAAATCTACATATAATGATGGAATTTACAGTAGGAACGATTGATGGTAGTTGCACGGAGAAGCAACTTCCAAAACAAAAGGACAATGATAATTTGCACAATTGTAAAGAATGATATGGAACAAATTGTTCACCAAGACGTCATCCTTTTGTTTGACCCAGAAAATGAATTTCACAAAGTGAGACTCGTAAAAATGGCGGTGACGTTGTATCAACAACAAAACAACTGGGAATACAACCCCCTCCCTCAAAACTTCAAACAATGTGGTCTGTGTCAGTCGTTTCCTATATCAGATATCTCAAAGAGGCCCCTGGCGACTGAGAAGGGGGCAGTTATATATGTCCAGGGTTTATGACGATCGGATGGTGGTGCCGAGTATGAAAGAATCGGATGTGGAGAGGCCGGCCAAGAGTGGGGAAGGTGAGTTGTCCGGATCGTTGGGTAATTTGCAGCTTGTATGTGAAGTTTTGTTTCCTTCGCTTGATTGACTTCTTTGTTCACTAAGAGTCCCATCTCTTCGTCTTTGTTATCACAATTCGCTTCTTAAAGTGGCTCCAAAAATAGAACTTGATGATGACACCAAGGTATCAACCCTAAAAGTATAATGTCACGAGAATCAAAACAACTACCACCAACGATCTTATCAGATAGTGCAAACCCAACAGCTTCATTACAATTATAATTTCTTAATTTAATGTAAATAATCCATATCTCGTATATATCACTCTCTCCCATATGTAACCATAAATTCGTTAGAAATCCATCACTTTTCACAACCCATCCATCATTTTCATATGTCCAAGTATCTTGGATCATAACCTAGACCCAAAGGCTATCAAGCCCACACCAATGCCCCTGTCCTATGACACCGATGGCTCTTACAAGGCCATCGGCTCATCGTGTGTATGTTGTGTTTATAAATCGCTAGAGACCGTATAGAGCTTCGAAACCGCCTTACTCAAGGTGCTCAGCGACCTTGTTGCGGAGGTTGGAAGAGGTGCTCTTGCGGAAGTGCTGGGCCAACATGGGGGCCATGAAAGAATTGAAAATGAGCTCAGCGCCACTGTGTGAAATTGATTGTTAATTTTCAGAACTGAAAATGTATATGAGATTGGATGTTTCGGAAGCGGTACGAACCGGAAGATGGGGAGCGAAAGCCAGAGGAGGAAGGCGAACTTAAAGAGGAAGTAGAAGGGAACCAATAAACAACCTGGACAAAGCTCTCGATGACGCTATATGATGATGTTTATTAGTTTTATTGCTTGAGAGACAAGGCACGTGACAAGAGTGAACTTACGTGAAAGAAGCGAAAACAACCCAGTACTAAACAATGAATCACAATATCGTTAGTAACCGCTCTTATCTGATATCAAACAACATCTTTAGAACGTACGGTCAGCCACTGGCGGTCATCCTCGCCGCTAGAAGTGAACAGAGCATCCAGAGAGTAGTAGGTAGGAACAACAAAACCAGCAAGGTTGGTAAGAAGCTGGCCACCAAGATTGAAAAGAATCAGGAACAGGTACATGGCAGCAAAGCCAATAACACCGTAGGCCTTGGGGATACCGGTAGCCTTCTCAAGGTTGACGACAGCGGGGTATTTGGCCAGCTAGAAGCGAGACACGCTGTTAGTTTTGGAAACTGCGGAGACGATGAAGAAATCCGTCCGGGGCCGATTCCATCTTCCGGATTGCAATCGACAGTGCCGGAGAGGAATTGGGCGGGGCTGAATAACGGGGGTGGCTAGTAGGGAAGCACGAACCTCTTTGTCAATGGCCGCCACAACGGCGGTGACACGGTCCTGGGAGATACCAACGGGAGCCGATGACATGATTGCAGATGATTGGATATGGATAGAGAAATGGGTAATGGATAACAGCAACTAGAATTCTAATAAGCAAAGACAAGAGAAAGAAGAAGAGAAAAAGAAAAGGGAAAGGAAAGGAAAGGAAAGGAATCGAGATCAGGATTCCTAGTTTAAGTTAAAAGCACTGACGAATGGGTAAAGCGGCCGCAGCCCAAAGCAAGCAAGCCAACGACCACACAAAGCGGACCAGTCAGAAACTGCAAGGGAGAGTGGGCTTCTAGCTCGACGAGCTAACCTGGTCGAGTTGGTATAATGGGCGGCAATATAGCATGAAGTGGCACACCGAAAGTTAACCAAAGTGAGATGTTGGCGTGCTGGCGGGTTGGTTCCAGTGGACAGTCAGGTTCTCTTGGTCTCTTAGTCCCTTAGTACTAATGGTCCACCTAATGGTAATTTGTAGAATCACTGTCTATAGAGTAATGTTGGCCCCTTTCAATTTTCTGTTAGGCGTCGATGCAGTCGTTTCTGCAATAGAGGGAGCACCTTCAAGCAAGCAGGGTGAGACTTTATCAAGATACTGAGGAAAGAACAAGCAGCTGAAGGGCACTGATTTAGTGAGTAGGACAAGAACCTTTAGTGGCTTTTAGGCAGTTGGGCTGAGCGTGTTAGGGGCTAGTTATAGTGGGCGACAACAGGGGAGGATGCTGGTAAAGAGGGGCAGTTCTTGATAGTATTGTGGCTTTTTTTCTTCCGTTTTTTTGTTCATTGGGACGTGACGGAGTTGGATGGGATGGGATGGGATGGGATGGGATGGCGCGAAGCGAGCCGGTGGAGTAGACAGGACAATGGGGGAAGGATGATGATGGCTCTAGGGAAACATTTAGGTAAGAAATTTGCGAGGATATGAGGGAGACATGGAGGTTATGGGAGTAATTATAAAGCCCAAGCTTATAAGTATCCCTAGCTATCGACATCTTGATATCTCTCTACAGTCCGTCTCGCTCTCTCCATCTTGTCCCACGATCACATCAAATTTCTCATGCATCCCTTCGGCTTCTCCTGCATCAAGCATACCGGCACCACCCACCACCACTCAACCCTCCACAAGCACATGCAAGGAGAAACCAGTCGCCCAACCACACCGACCCGCTCTGCTCGACCCACTCCCCGACTCTGACTGGTCGACTCTCCGCCGTCCTTACAGTCCCGGAATAATGTGGCCTTCATCTATGGCCAGCCGAACGCCCACGCAACCCTCCATCTTCTAACGGTGTCTGGTCATCCAACTCGGTCTAGGGCTCTTTTCTGGGACGATCTGCGGTTGGGTTAAATCTCTAGTTGTGATATCGGGTCTAGAGCTACGTGAGTGACCGTCACCGGCGACCAAGTGGCCCAACTTGAGCCTAATGACCTCATTTATTCTTACGATAGTCAGCCTAAATCATAGTTTGTTGGCGATTAGTGGGGTTCTGGGTCTTTCTTTGTCATGCATAATGATACTCTATCAAATCCATTAGTATACAGAACCCAGTTCGTCATATATCCGTGACTCTCACACCGGAAGTACTTGCTCATAGCTTGCAGAGAAAAGGATCTTCACCTCAAGGGCTATGACAAGGATTTTGAAGCTTGACGATAATCCATAGGGTTACAACCCTATTATGGCTGATATACCACACAATGAGACAATGATAATATATTGTAATCTCTAATTCTTTTCGGACAGACTTTGCCCCAAAATGCCAGCACATATTCTTGTTGGCAGACTAGAAAACACCACCACATGCTTCTCGAACGTTATCTTGTCAACCCAGCTCCCGTGTTACGAAATGCTGTGTTCTCCCCATTCCGGAACCCTGCCTTTGTACAACTCTCACCCTAGCCAGCCTCCCGGGAACTCATCTGATTCTCAATTCTTTAGTATCACATGCATCCCACGAATAATCGGAGGGTTATCCGGGACGGAGGGAGATGGGATATTTTTGATGTGGCGTGGTCTGCACAATGCTAATGTGAGGCAGAAGGAGGACGGGAAAACGAAGCCGGAGATAAAATGATACGAGTTGGTTTGTAAGGTTTGGGGAGGAGGGAGGGGGCATTTGATTTGTAGGATGAAGGTGAGGTAGCTAAGACATCGATACGATATCGTGGATGGAGATTGTATGCGATCTGATGGCGCAAGGAGGTTCAGATGGTCAAGAAAATGGTAGTGATGTTATGGTTTCCAGTTTACGACAAACGCTGTGATGATTAACTGTAAATAATAAATCCCCACTATTATGCTGTTGTCTAACGATATTCCAGAGTCTGACAGGGACCCCGGGGTTTTGGAGCATGGGAATGGGGCGTACTTTCCGTTTTGGGGAAATAGAGGTTGTTTTTGTGTATCTGAAAAATTGGTTTCTAGAGTGTTTATTGGACGAAGATGCATAAAGTGGATTGAAAAGTAAATAGCAACAGCATGTGAATGTACGGCAAAAGTTCAAGTTGGACAATTGACATTTTATCTGGAAAACCGACAAAATCGACAGAAAATGACTTTATTTTACTCCGATGTCACGTAGTCTCACTTCAACATATATTAAATTCCATCCCAACTCTAGATCACTAATTCTTAAGTCCTTAAACTAATCAAGCTTTCTCTTGTCCTTCGGCGCATTATATTACTCAAAAATCTAGTCTAATGTCTTAAATAATTCAAGCACCCTAAACGCAGACCTTGTCACTCAATGCAGGCTCTTAGGCTTAGACAATGCATTGATTCTGACGGCCCTGCTTGCAGCGGTTACGTTAGACCTGCATGATTGGAATTTTGGGATTGGCTGGCGTCAATTGGCTGGTGCAGTGGACGGCTTTGCATGTTTATGTTTTACGTGTGACTAGATGTGATGGATGCTGATGGTTACTGCTTGAGGAAGTCTGTTTGGATTTTTCTTGATAGTGGGGACTGGAGTTGGATGATGGAGCATAATTGGCGAGGAGAAGATGATAGTTGATATTGTGAATAGATGATATTGGGTGTCAAATATTGCAGTTATATAATCCGGTCTTTATTTTTGAAACTAGCTCCCATTGAGTACACCGAGGCTTGTTTTGTATAGGGACTAACCAAACTACCAGCTACTCGGTCTTGATTGACGTACACAAGCTGAAAAAATACTTGAATTTTCACTCAAACTAAACAAACAAATGGCCCCACTTTTATTTCGTTATACGCTTTATGTAATCTGCAGCCAATCATCACTGCAACAACTTATTCCTTTATTCAGTTTTTCTTCGCTACTAACTCGATCACAATAATTATTACTCGAAAACAAAACATACATCTTTTATAATTATCAATCTCAGTCTCCATCATCGTAAGTCACAGTTCCCCTCACTTGCCAGCCTCGCCCTCGTCTCCCTCTACCAAAACACTCGAATCGCGCGCCCATCATTCGCAAACATCGCCCATTCTCCGTCTGTGCTCCAGCCTGTGCCTCGCTCTCAAACCTAAGTTCAGGCCATGTCCAATCCTTGTCGTGATTAAAACTTCAGCAACTACAGCCTACTGAACGTCGTAAGAGCACTTGAAGTTCCGCCAATACGGGCCGTGGCCTGCCTTGAACGTGCTTATCGATTTTCATTTTTCTGCTTGTTGCAGTTTCGCGAACTGGACAAAACTTTACGAGCAGGTGCTGGGTTTGTTTGGTCCTTCTTCTTTAACATCTTCATTCATCGCCTTTAGCCCTGGGACGCCATTTCATCACGAACTTTGTTATTGTTGTTGATGCTGGCGAGTTCATTATTTTTATGTTTCTTCCATTTTGTATAGATCCTTAATATTTATTAGCCTCATCGTCCACATAACAAGACCATACTCGGCCTTGCTTTACACAGCTATTGTCATTATTGAGAGCTGCAGTTGTTGTCACGGGAACTGGCTGCGACAAATCAGCATAACGAAACATTGACCTGCAGTTGCTGCATAAAGCTTTTACTTCTTTGCGCGTAAGTATGTGATGCTGTGCAATTTACATTGTCACTATTTAGAAAGTCAAATTTCAACGCGGTCAACTGTATTCTGTTTTTACCGTGTATTCCGGCTGATGACCGATCTGAGCAATAGCGAAGTTCATCGCGGCTTCCTTTTATAGCCTCGAGTACTAGCATTGTTTACTGACTTTCGAGGTTTATTTACAGCCGCAGACGATCTCGAATATCCAGATAATCGCAAGTAACTGACTTCTCGACATCGACGACTCGAATACGGAGTTTACAGATTACTGGTAGCTTCGACAGGACGAGTTATACCGAATATCCTTAATTTTCTTGCTTTATTTCTCTGTTTGGGACACAACTACGGGTTTCGCAGAACCGGACCCGCATTAGCGTGTAGAAGTCGCCACACCCGACTCCACAAGTACACCAACTAGGCGAACACAAACTCGCTTAATTCGGCTCATATACACCGGTACAATGTCGCAACAACAATCGGACCAAAACATTGCCCATATGGGGCCCATTAGCATGACGTGGACCAACAGCCAAATGCAGCCCCACATGGTTGCGTCCCACCATCCTCATCACAGCTCCGAGCCCGATATGTCCGGTGATCCGAGTCACTTGATGAGCATGCCGATGGCCGACCAAATGCAACAACATCACCTCTATGTCCAGCAACAGCAGATGTCCCAGCACCACCAGCTCCAGGGCCATGCGCAACATGGGATGCCGCATCACCAGGGCGCTGCGATGCACCACCATGCCGGTCTGCATGGGCAACAGCATATGCACCAGCAACAGATGCCAATGATGTCACATCACCCCAATATGATGGACGTCAGCAACTCGTCTATTGGGACGGCTGGGAGTGTGTCGTTTGTCGGTGACGATGACAGCCGGGAAGGTGGCAACAACAGTGTATGTTGAGATGTAGCTGAATTTGGGGTATTGGAAACTAACAAGCAAACAGGAAATGCGCAATCTATTCAAGGAGAATGAGAAGCGTACTTTGGATGACGTCGCGAAGGAGCTTCACCAGAACGATGGAGGCCCGAACAGTGAGCGCCTCCGTCAGGTGTTTGCTATGCTCTGGTGAGTTGCCATCATGGAGACGAGATGGCGTAGCACAGACGAAGTAAACTAACAAATTGGATTTCTCAGGCTTTCTCGACAGTGCGAGCGCAGCAGAACATCTGTTCCTCGTGGTCGTGTCTATGCTTCGTACGCTAGCAAATGCGCCAACGAGAACATTACTGTTCTCAACCCTGCGAGCTTCGGCAAGCTCGTGCGAATCCTATACCCCGGCCTTCGGACCCGTCGTCTCGGTGTGCGTGGTGAATCCAAATACCACTACGTCAACTTTTCGTTGAAGTGTGACGCTGATTCTGCCGGCATTGAGGCCGAGGGGAGCGGCTCAGTACCTCCTAGTGGTATTCCTGCCGCTGCACAACCCGTAGTGCAACCTCCTGCCAAGCCTCAGCGGGAAGCTTCGGCAGCAACATCTGCCACACTTAACAATAACAGCGGTAGTGCTCCGGCAGCGACCCGCCATAACTCGGTGGCGAAATCACCACATTCTATTGAAGCTGCTGCTGTCAAGACCATTCGTCGGGAGTCCAAGCTAGAGCACAGACGACGAGCTAACGGCAACCACGTTGTGTTCGAGCCCGGGCAAGACCTCCGCTATATTAGTGACCGAACAGTCAAGGCCACGAAGATACAGGTTCCCTACTCTAGGAACTTCCCAGTCTTTGATCATGTTTCTGCGGAGCCTATGATACTCCCTGACATGGCACCGTATCTGCCAGCCGACTGCGATAAAGATGCGCAGATGACCTTAACGGCGCTCTACAGATCCCATTGCACGTCCATGATTGATACTGTGCGGTATTGCCGCGAGAAGTCATTCTGGCACAATCTGCAGGCGTTTCAGGGGACGTTGACAGTACCAGTGTCTCGTCTATTGAATCATCCCAAGGCAGCAGAGTGGATTGAGCACTGCGATACTCTGATGTATCAGAGATTGGTGCGCTTATTGGGCTTCTTGTTGCTTCAAGTTTTGCCAAAACAGGTTGTTGAGTGCTTCACCAACATCGCGGCGAATCTGATCCCATGTCTGCGGAAAGCGTTTGCTAATTTCCCAGATCATATTGTAGCCGCCAAAATCAGACCGGCATCTATTTTTTCCAGTCTCGTCCGTCAGGCTCTGCGGGTAAATGTGACTGCGCACGCGGCTGCTAACATGCTCACAAATGCGGCCAACCGTGACGTTATGTACCAGGACATGGTGCAGGCTGTCGATGTCCGCCGTATGGTTGAGCTGCTTCCCGAGGGGGCTGTCGACAACTTTGTGCGCATGTGTCAGACAAAGGTGCGCAGAGCGATTAACCCCGAGACTGTTGATCCTGCAGTTGAGGAGCATTGCGTATTTGCCCACGGACCGTTCCAGCCGTTGACTGGAAATGAGACGGCATTGGATTTGTGGACTAACTTCCTTTATGATCTGCCGTATTGTTTCCCCGAGGCGACTGCTGAGGACATTGTCCTGTATGGGCACTCTGTTCTTTCTGCACTTACTCGCGACCTCACGCTCTCCCAGGGCATTTCTTTCGGCTCTTGGTGGGTTACCAAGTGCTGGCTCGATGAACACCTCATGTTCCTCGCTACAACTGCTGGCTTCCTCGACCTCTACACCACTAAGCTATCTCCGCCCACTACAACCCCCCCCATTGACACCAACATTGGCGCCGAGGCCTTAGCGCAAGCTGCCGAAATGATGTCGGCGGCACAAGCGAATGGACTGATAGGTCCTGGAGTCGCTGGGTCTTCGGATGGTGAGCCAGTGTCGGGAAAGGTGAATGGGCTGACGGGCAAGCTTGTGAATGGGCTGACGGGCAAGCTTGTGAATTCGCTGACGGCGAATTTAGTGGCAGAGGGGGCGGGAGGTGACGATAGTGGGATTGGGATTCGGACGCCGGAAGAGGAGTATGTGACGAGTTATGAGTTTAATCCGGGGGAGCAAGCGGAGATGGGGGCGCCGCAGACACAGTAGGGGGCTGTGGTGATGTGATTGCATCTGGGAGTTTCTTTTTTTTTTTCTTTTATTGTTTTGATACTCTTTTCGGCAGGCGGGAATCTTGATTGTTATCGGATTTCGTGCTTTGTTTGGTTTTTATTTGTTGGATATTGTCCTGTTTTTCGTTGTTTTTGCTTTTTCTGGAGTTTTTTTTCTGTTGGGGTGAGGGGATGTGTTTGTAATGTTTTGATGCGATGCGTTTGAGTTCTGAGGTGGGAGCAAGATGAAGATGAAGATAAAGCAGATTGAATAAGATAAATAGGGATATCGATATTTGTATGGGGAGGTAGGTATAAGTAGTAAGTAAAGTTATAGCATGGGGTGGGTTGAATAATGACTGGTGAGGGCTTTAAATGCCTTTGCCATGATGAAATAAAATCAGGGAATTATAAACAAATTTTTTGTCTTAATATAAATATATTAATGCAATGTAAATATGGGTCATGATGTAATGTTGTCACTTGGTACAACTCGACATTTTCAAAATGGTAGGGTACGCCACATTTCCCTAAAACATGGCGCTCCTTCCCAATCCATTTGCTCCACGCCGCCGAGAAAATATGGGGCAGGAAACGGGCGACGGGCAACGATGCTGTTTTCGGAATAATGAAAGGAGACGGACACAATTCCATGGAAAATGGATAGATGGTTCGGTGGTATTTGAGCCGCCGGGTACCTTGAAGGCTTTTGGAGGCTTATTGAAATTGAAGGTGGGTGGGTAGTTGGTGGTAGGGGAGGATTGACGTAGTTGCATGGTGGGTTGATATGTTGGCTGGTGATTGAGTCATGGGGGGTCAGGGGTGTAAAGTGATGACTAGATTGATGGGTGAGTGGGTGAGTGGATTTGTTAGAGATGTTTGCTGTGATGAACAGTGATCGGGGGTTGAGTTTATGGTGGGGTTCCAGTGGAGCGGTGGCGGAGGATGGCGTGGTATGGTGTGTCTAATCAGGATTCTGGAGGTTGATCTTTTGGGGGATTTTGCTTTGCTGGGAGGGATGAGCGACTACGTAGTGACGAGTGTTAATGCGCAGGCAATTAGCACATTTATATCCAGGGGTTGAAATTTGTTTCTTTTTTTGTTATTAAGTTAAGTTTATCTTAGAATCGTTTGCAGATTTTGCTGTTTTTGTTATTAATTTATTTTGGGATATCGAGGGATATATATGCAATGGCTGCGCTTGTTGACAATAAGGGTGATAAGGAATGGATTGTGCAGAAGTTTGGCGGGACGTCGGTGGGGAAGTTCCCGGAGAAGGTAGGTTCTTGGTGGTGATTGGAGGCGGGAGGTTGCCCGGAGTGGGCGCAGAGCAGGATGGAGTTTTGTGCTAACTTTTTTTCTTGGGATGTCGGTAGATTGCCACGGATATTGTCCGGTAAACAAAGAGTCTAAAGAAATGAAGAAAAACAAAAAGAAATACTAATGTGAAATCTCGTCTCTAGTGAATACCTCTCTCGTAACAAAATCATCGTTGTCTGCTCCGCGCGGTCCACCGGCAAGAAAGCTGAAGGCACCACCAGTCGGTAAGTGCCCCCCTCGATATTCCTATTTTCAATCCAGCAATATCCTAACACTACGTCAACACCCAGCCTCCTTGTCATCTTTCAAAAACTCCAATCCGTCGGATCCCGCCACCACACCGAAGCCCACCGCCTCGAACTCATCTCCGAAACCTGCACACTTGTCTCCGCCATCGCCACCGACCACACACATGCTGTCGACACTTTCCTGTCTGCCGGGCCGCTCGCCTCTGCCCTGACGGCCGAGATTCAGCGGGAATGCGACGAGCTTGTCGAATATATAGTTGCTGCGAAGCGCTTTAACCTCGAGATCAACGCGCGTGCGAAGGACCGAGTTATTTCCTTTGGAGAGAAGTTGAGTTGTCGGTTTATGGCGGCGTTGTTGAGGGATAAGGGGGTTGATGCGAAGTATGTGGATTTGAGCGACGTGTTGGATTTTCCTGTTGACTCTCGGCTCAACGCGTCGTTTTACAAGGAGACAGCAGTTGCCTTTAAGGAGGAGATCATGAAGTGTGGCGATGCCGTCCCGGTCGTCACTGGATTCTTCGGGAACGTCCCTGGGTCCCTTATTGACGGCGATATTGGCCGTGGGTACACGGATCTGTGCGCGGCGCTGTGCGCTGTTGGCGTCAAGGCGGCAGAGCTGCAGGTTTGGAAGGAGGTTGATGGGATTTTCACGGCGGATCCAACAAAGGTGCCGACGGCTCGGATGCTGGCGAGTATTACGCCGAGTGAGGCTGCTGAGTTGACGTTTTACGGGTCGGAAGTTATTCATCATTTGACTATGGACCAGGTCATCCATGCGAACCCGCCAATCCCAATTCGAATTAAAAACGTTAAGAACCCCGGAGGCACCGGAACGATCGTGGTCCCCGATGCCACTGCAAGCTCGAGTAAGATAGTTACGCGGAAAGAGGACGACCAGACGGTTATCCCCGACAACGACGGCCCCAAGCACCCGACGGCGGTCACGATTAAGGATTCGATCACGGTGATTAACGTGCATTCGAACAAGCGAGCGATTTCCATGGGTTCTTCGCTAAGGTCTTTTCTATTTTGGACAGATACGCCATGTCCGTCGATCTTATTTCAACATCCGAAGTCCATGTCTCCATGGCAATACACGCTGCGGGTATCGACGACTGCATCTTCAAGAAAGCCACGGCGACCCTCCAAGCCGAATGCGGCGAGGTCTCCATGCTCACGGGGATGGCCATCTTGTCACTTATTGGTGCAGACATGAAGAACGCCATCGGCATCAGTGGCAAAATGTTTACGACGCTGGGCGAACATCACATCAATATCGAGATGATCAGTCAAGGTGCCAGTGAGATTAATATCTCGTGTGTTATTGATGCAGCGGAGGCGACGAGAGCGATGAATGTGTTGCATACGCATTTGTTTACGTTTTTGGAGTAATAAGGGCGTATTGTCTGTTATCTAGGTGATGAAAAATAGATTTGGTTTTCTCGCTTTTGAAAATTTGAAGATTTTTTTTTGTGATGGCATCATTGGTGAAAGGAGTCGGCTCTGGATCAGACAGAATTTATGGGGAAGGGTTGGGACTTAACAATGTAACATAATAGTGGGGCGGATAGTGGGGAGACATATGTAACAACCCTATTGTATACCCTAACAATCAACTTGCTAGAGCTATGACAACTGGCAGTTGTTTGTTTTATAATGTCAAGCAGATTGACAAAGCTAAAAGAGTGAAGCTTAATTTGAATTTGAGTTAAGATTAGCTACAGTTTATGATTTGGGTATTTTGAGACATTGAATTTATTTGTTGGAAGAGAAGTTTATTTATCTTTGGTTTTGTTGATGTTTATTTGAATTGAATTGAGGCTATTTACGTCTTGGAATTATACAAGGAGCGATTAATACAAGCTTGAGTACGCATCACCATCGCCAATTCGTTCAACCAACCAACCTCATTAACCATCACCACCTTCACCTTGTACCACCTCCCCTTTCTCCGACCCACCACCCCACCACCCAAAATGTACCCCCACAATGCCCCCACCCCACCCCCACCCCTCCTTCCTCAATACCATGGCCTCCATCGACATGCTCAACGACCGCCCTTCCCTCCCCCCACACATCTTCTCCCAAATCCTCTCACACCTCCCCATCCCCGACCTCCTCCGCTGCGCCCGCGTCTCCCGGCGTCTCTGCGATATGGTCTACGACGACACCCGCTGGGTCGCCCGTCTGCACTCCATGGGCGTCTGGGACGAGCCGGCAGCCCGAAGACACTATGATGCATTCGTTGCGCGCAAGCGGGAGGCCGCGAGGCGGAAGGCCGAGGAAGAAGAGAGGGCACGGAAGGAGGGGCGGGCTGTGACATTGTTTGATGCGGGGGCGGAGGAGGCGAGGTTAGCGAGGCCGTTGGTACCAGCGGTGCGGGGGAAGGATGGGTTTTCGGAGGTTACAGGGGATTCTGGGAAGAAAAGTGGGGATGCAGAGGAGATGTTGACTGTGTTGACACGGGTGAAGAGCATCCGGGGGACCGCGCGGGAAGAATACGGAAAAATTTACGGAGCGTTGGCGCCGTTTTACTGGGACTTGGTGAAGAGTAAGAGCCATACGGACCCTGTGGTCTTCAAGGTGTTCCGGGATCCTGAAAGACAGGCGCAAATGCTATCAAACCTTCGCACATTCGCTAAAAGCGACTGGGCTTCCGGAGCCCTCGAGCGCGAAGAGCGCATTATGGTGATGATGGGAATCTTCGAGAGCGCCGTTTTGAGAGAATTTGAACAAGGCTACGAATTCTGGGATGTTGACGGCCGCATGAAGAGATATGCCGGGGTTCTCTACCGGCTCAATGGGGGAACCGCTGGGATTACCTTATTCATCGAGAAACACCCAATATTCTCCGATGCCACGCTGCTCCAAATGGACGCTCTCGAGTGTCTTAATCGGGCCACCGACGGCTCCGTGGAACTGGGGCCGGCATTGAGGTTTTTCGAGACGTTGTTGGGACACGTTAACGAGCAGTCAGGCATCATTGGGCGGATCTTCCCAGATTGCGAGAAGGTGTTTTGGGCGTTTGTTGACAAGGTGCGAGATGATCTTGTGATGGATTACATCACGCCATTATTCGACGATGCCCACGAACGCAGTATCGAGGCTTATCTAAAAGCTGTAAGTGGCGTCTTTGAACAGTGTGTTCTGTTCTTCCGCTCTCTCCGGCCACCTGGTGCCGAGACCTCGGGGAACCCCAACGAATCAGAGGAAGACCGGATGGAGCAAGTGGCTGGTGAGTTACTCAAACAAGCCAAGAAAAACACTCTACGTCTATTTGAGCCGCACCTATACACATATCTCCAAGAAGAATTCGATTTCTTCGATCAATATGCCGATGCCAAGGTTGAGGCCTGGGAACAGAAGCTCTCGGAGCAGGAAGCCAGTGCTGAAAGTTTCTTTATGGGTGGGTTCACGAATCGACAGGCTGATAAGAAGGACTTTATGAGTTCCTTCAAAAGGTTGTCATGATGCCCGTATCTGTGCTTCCAACCTTTACGTTTGCCTCATCTTCCGCAAAGGCAGCCCCCGGAGATACTCCGGCCTCCGCCACAATCACAACGATGACCCCGCAACAACAACTTGTTGGGACTATCGCCCCGATATCTCCACTACAACAACCTCAACAACCCCCACTCACTCTCGCACAGCCTCCCTGCAACAACCCCCTCCTCCCACCGCTGCCTCCTCCTCCAACCGCAACTCCCTTGCCTCGCTCTCCCCGCCCACCGTCGCCCCCACCGACGAACTCGCTGCCAAAGCCTCCCTCATCGCTACACGTCTCGAAAACATCAAATCCCTCTTCTCAATGGAAACCGCCCTCGAGCTCATTGGCCACGCTAAGATATCAATCTCACGTGCCGCCGTCTTCATCCCGCTGTCTGACCAGCCTGGCGAGGAGGCCCGCGAACAGTGTGAGGCCATATTTGCGGCACTCGTTAGACATTTGGGGGCGCGGCATATGGATTTGGGATTCAAGAAGGCGATTGGGCATTTGGCGGCGTATAATCCGAGGGAAAATGCGGGGGCGGAGGAGGGGGGGGTGGCGCCGTTGGTGAAGTTTGTCGAGTTGGTGAATGTTGGTGATTTGATTTCGCAGATGATTGATGTGTTTTACGAACAACAACTCGTCACGCCGAAGATCGTCGATAAAAACGACTTCCTCGATGCCGCTACAAAAGCCAAGAAGAACTTTGAGAAACTGCTCGACGAAAACGTTGCCGCTGGCCTCAACAAAGGCATCGATGTCCTCATGACCGAAGTCGAATACCTCAATGCTACAACTCAAGCCCCTACTGACTACAATCCGCTCCCCGAGGGTGCCGAGACATCTGGAGGCCCCGGGACCCCCGGCGGAAAACGCACAACCGCCATGTCCGAAGCCAACCTTGACATCGGCCCGACACCCACGGCCCTTCGGATCGTCGACCTTGTCTCCCGACACACCGCGATGCTCGTCGGCACCACCGATAAGTCTATGCTCGACGTCTTCAACGGTGAAGTGGGCTTGCGGCTCTTCACGGCCGTCTGTAAACACTTGAAGCGGCAGCGCATCTCGACAACGGGGGCCATTAAGGTGATTGCGGATATGAATGCGTACTGGACATATATTCGGACCCTCAAGAATGCGGATTTGCAGGCGTATTTTGGTGCATTGAGGGAGTTGAGTCAGATTTATCTGATTGATGGGAGACATGCCAAGGAGATGGCAACTGTTATTGCCGATGGGGATCGCTTTGGGGGGATCTTCAGGGCTGAGGAGGTCTATGAGTATGCGCAAAGGAGGGCCGATTGGTATCAGGTAAAGAAGGAAGTGGAAAGGGCCATGTATGGGTTGGAGTGCAGCATGATGTGAGGAGAGATGGACATAGATCGACAGAACCCTGGTATGTGTAACAGTAATGATGTAATGACAAAATCTTAGAATCAACCTTGAAAAAGAATAACAATAATATTAAGTGAGTAATTAGAGTAGACCCACATGTTGACTTACTGTCCCCTCTTCCTCTCTGCTAAATTCTCCTCTTGTATTACCATCTGACTCGACATAATCGCTGCTCCGTTCCGTATTTTCCCATTTCCCACCAACCCCCCTCGACGTCCTCAAAGCCGCTTCCTTAAGCAGTCCCGATTCAGGAACTCGATCAACCATAAACAATGTCAACAATCGCTTCCCCGCTGTCGGCTCAATCTCCGTTCCGTCCCGCGCAATCTTGACTTCCCGGTTCGAATTCCATTCGTTGGAAATTCCCTTGGTTATCGGAAATGGCACCATATTTGTTGATATCCATTCTAGGGAGAACGGTTTGCCAACAGGCTTTCTATTCAAAGGGTTTGTCGTGCTAGTTGATGATTCCTCAGTTGAAGGAATATCTGATGGCTCAACCGATGCTGAATCTTCAAACCCGTTGCCGCTATCTCGTTCCCAGAATATCGTTCCGCGAAGTGGGTCATTGACAATTCTCCCCACAGGGATCGATCCCTTTGCTGGTTCGGCGGCAGCTTGGGCCGGTCCAGTTTCGGCAGCAATGGCACTGAGAGGTGCAAACTTAATAGTAGCGGCTGAGTCCGAGTTCAAAGGACTAGTCATGCGAGCGTAGCCGAAATAGCCCCTGACTTGTTTGCTGAGAAGATTAGGTATACGTTTTTCGCATGCTGCATGATATTAGAAAATGTATCAACTAGACGTAGGCTCATATAATACTTACATGGAAGGCATCATTCAAGGCCTCTTCGTTGTGAGCCTGTGTAGCCCAAACGCCTGTCGTCACACTTAACTCCAAGTCATCCGCCGTCAAGCTTTTCAACACAAAGAACCGGTCTGGGTGACCACGACGCTGCTTCAACGTATCCAAAGAGTCCGATGGCCCTGTCGGCTCGGCCGTTGTTGAGCTTTCTTGTTCCGTAGACGATGAAACCGCTGTTTCAGGTATGACTTTGCGTTGTCTAGCTACTAATCGACAATCACCTAGCATCGAGTCACTGATCTTGGATAATGCCAGGTGCCAATCTTCTTCTGTTGAAAAGTTTGCGAATGCACAGTTAGACTTCGATATCAAAAACAATGATTCGAGCCCTGGTGTCAGTTTGTAGATGTGTTCCACTGCCTCCATGAGTTCCACTTTGAGCGGCAGATTACCAATCCAGATTGCAAAGCCTAGTAACCAAGTTAATTTACATCACCATAAGGTGTCACTTGAGCATAAACCATTGGACTTACCACTTTTCTGGGGTTTCTAGGTGGCCCAATTACAAAATTGGTTTTGTTCTCTGTGACAACCGTAACATCCGTGGCATTAACCTTTCGTGAGGCTGGCTTCCGCTCCGGCACTGGCGTCTGCCGCACGCGCTTCTTCCCCTTCTCTTTCCATTTGGGTCCGTCATGATTGGCACTTATTGGTGATCGACCACCTGAATGTCCTTGACCAACTGAGCCCTGATCAGCGTGCATCCCCAACCCAGTAGCAACGTTCATCATCGTATAATTATGCGGTTGTTGCACTGGTGCAATAGGTACCGTGACAAAATCGGAATAGAAAGACGGAGCAATGGCGCCGCCGGGTATGGGAACTATTATTGGCTGTAGTCCTGACGGATGGTGTCTGGGTTGATGTTGAGGTCCATGGACATGTGGTAGTACAATCGGGTGTTGCGGGCCCGGAATAAAATGGCTAGGGAGAGGCGGTGGCGGGATATACTGGCCTGGGTTGCCATAGTATGTTAGTTGTGTAAGAAGAGGCGGTGGCGGCGGCTGGAATCCGGCAATTTGCGAGTCATAAAATGGATATTGATGCTGAAAGAACGGTGCTTGAGGATGATAATATGGCTTTACGGGTGGCATTTGTGGAGGCGGGTGTGCATACTCCTGGAGTAAACTCCCTGAAATGAGTCTTGGTAGAGGAGATGCAGGAGGGCCTTGTGTTAGCCGTGATCTACTGGGAGTAGCACGGGTTGTCAAAGGAGGAGTTGATGTGGACCTGAATAGTGCATTCTCATCATCCAGGTCGAATGAGGAGCCGCTGGGATACCCGCTCATATTAGGCTGATATGACAAGTAGCCAACCCAA
Organism: Meredithiella fracta; assembly: GCA_023677585.1. Taxonomy (NCBI): domain Eukaryota; kingdom Fungi; phylum Ascomycota; class Sordariomycetes; order Microascales; family Ceratocystidaceae; genus Meredithiella; species Meredithiella fracta. Next base: position 983,912 of record JAGXCV010000007.1, read on the forward strand.
TCTTACAATCGATGTAACCTAGGGATGAGCCGAGAGAGATAAAGTGGTAGTAGGATGGACACTTAAGAGTGATGTTTAATAGAGGTTCAAACCAACCAAACTTTGCGAGATGGTGAAATTTATCCAATAAGGGAATGAGACTATGCCAACGGAAAGAACGAGGACAAATAAATGAAAATAGAAAGAATAAAGACCCAAGTGCTCTTTTACACCTTAAAGTCCAAATCAAGGCTGGAAAAAGAAAGCATATGTGCAGCTGCCCAATGTTATAAACTTATAACTAGTGTTGAGCTTGCCGCCAAGTTAGTTTCCTTCAAACTCCACTTGTCGTCTTACACCCGACGACTATCGTGTCAACGCCAACTCAATAATGTCAACAAACCCCAACTGTTCATCCGACGCTACCTCTAAACTATAGAAGGTGCTTTGCCTCAAGTATATCTCCGTTGAAGTTAGTAGCAATGAGACCCGGATCGTCGAAAGAGTGATATGATAGCCCCCAGGGTGACTTCGCCGCTTCACTATCTTGATCTAGATAGAAACGTAGCCAGAAGCTGACAATACACGAACGGGCATAGAAAGAAGCCTTAAGGGTATACGGAGGATGAATTCCTGAGGTTTCAGCGTCAAGAACAGGAAGGTCTAAATGAGTCTGACCTAGTTTGGACGATGTGATGGCTGAGGTCAAAATCCCGAGAGGTGATGCTAGAACCAACCAGTATGCTAGAAAATGTATAAATGGCTTTCATATGTCAAAAAACAAGGGAACTAGGTACGGGAAAGGGATAGTCGGATGAGAGATGCTTTGAAAGAGAACTCTAGTGCCAGTTTTTCACCACTAAAGAAAGCCCCTGTGAGTTTGATGATTATAAAATAGACTCTAGAGCCAATGACAGATGGGGAACAAGACTTCGATATGACTGTCATTAAAACTTCAAGATTTATTGGAATAGTTTGAGATATAAGTATTAAATCCCTGAGTCACTTCTGAGTCTCTTGTTGCCGTTGTAAAGGATCCGCTAACGACTGCCTCACCGGCTTGTCAATCAAACTTCACATTTCTCGGGATATCTTTGGGACCAGAGCTTCGTAATCAAGGAGATAGCCCAAAGCTAGGAATAAGTGATTGGAGGAGCTTCATTACTCCAGTTCTTGTATCTCCTCACCGCCACCACTCCTACCGGGCAACTTTGTGTCTTGCCACCATAGAGCCAGTTGCAAGTCTAGCCCCAATCCATTATCTCATCTATACGGTGCTTTGGCAGCACAGGACAACTTGCCTCAACGAACGAATTGAAAAAGGACAATATAGACTCAAATAAGCAACTGGACCCTCCGAAAAGAGGCCAAACAAGAAAATGTAAAATAAAGTTTGATTTTAACTCCTTTTACTAACAATATTCCTGCGTGAAGAATTGCCGTTCTTGACACCAGATGATTCCTCATGAATTGCCCCTCCCTCCCCTCCTCCCCTCCACTCCGCGTTACCATATTCAGCAGTGGTAGGTTTGACTGTTCTATCCTACGTGCTCATGTAACGACGGCTCAGTGGCCAAATTCCTATAGTGGAAAAAGATAAGGTTTAACTTACTAGTTTTATATCGGCAACAGACCCTCACAGGTGAGTTTATGGCTGCTAAAATGTCCCTGAAAAAGTATGTAACCTGCATATGTCCGTCTGCTTCTTTAAAACATGTACACTTACAAATGACTCGAAACTACGATCAATCACACACTGCGTTAGGAAGAGCACATACCACCATGAATTCCGTTCTCTCATCCTATAAGGTGGACACCTACCGCCTTGCTCGAAATCGCTAAGGAAAAGCCATTACCAGCAGGAATTGTGATAGACTTCCAGGAGCTAAAGTTAAAATACGCCTGGCTGGAGGATAGGATTCAGAAGATCTAGTCCACAGTATCATCTTGACCACACTTATCAAGCAATAGATCTGGTCAGGAGGGAAGGAATGAGGGTCGACTAAATTAAGTGATTGGTACGGCTGGAATTCTCTGGCAAAAACATTCAGCGCATCAGGGATGAAGCTTGCAGTGAACTACACCACACCGATGTGCAGATATTTCATCACAGGCCCCTAGCATCATCAAACTGAACTTGAGATTAGGGATGGTGAATGTGGGCTGTAGTCGGGTCAAATCTTTTGGTTTTTACGAATCTGTCGTATATTTGACAGGATGATAGGTGGTTCCAAATTTGGCTGGGTAACACACAGGGACTAATCTAGATGTGATGCCAAAAGTTCTTGGGAGCGTGTGTGATACCCTGTCTAAATAATTCCTCGTTGTCGGACAATGAGACCCTGGAAGAACACTGTTAGCTGGTTACTCATCACTTGATGTATATGCCATCAGGTAGGTTTGTAGTCAAATATCTCGCCCGAGTTCGTAGTAGTGGGTAGGTAGGCTGCGGAGGCTGGGTGCCAGGACATTTTGTGTTTTATTAAGCAAAGATACCAAGATTTGAATGCAATAGTAGCAATCACTAAAAAGAAGTAAATATGGCATCAAGATTTGATCTTTAAATATGCATGTCTAAGCTTGGTGATACATATCTTATCCCTGAAATCTAAGGAGGGAAATGTGCAGGCTTTTGGTAATGTCCAACGACGATGGTATCAATCTCTGGGACCAGGTAGGTATCATGACTTACAATACACAGCTTCAAAATCCAAGTCGAATTCATATATTTCTTCTATCAGAATAATAATCCCTAATCATGTTCGGCGACGATGCTCTCTAATAGCCTAGTCATCGCTAAATGTTGATACAAGCTGGATGCAGGGTAACAACACCAGAGCGGCAATCTTTGCGAAGAGCTAAGATCGATTAACGAATTCGAGAAATGCAGCAGAACAATAGATACAGACGCTCAATTGCAAAAGGCCTAGGCTAGATGTTGTTTTTGTTTCTTGTGATTGTCTCTACTGTAAATATCGACTATTTCATAAAGCCACTTGAGCTGTTTGCGGTAGTTCTTTCCATGTGAGAATTGATATTTTGTGCGCATTTGCGGTATAGAAAGAGCCATTGTCATCGCCACATATGGCAATGACGGGTATCTTATAGGCCAATCATCAGCCTCGATTACTATGATTATGGCGCACAATAAGAATACCCAGAACTCGGAAAGTCCAAGCACCAGAGTCAGCATAATGTTACAAAGAGCAAGAACTTGTCATTACGACAATATTAAAGCTATGAAAGTTCTCACTAATAGAACCTTTCAGAGTCAAATCAAATCTTTGCCACGGCTAATGCTAAATTTTTGCCTCATTAGCCAAATATAACTAGTTATCTTTTGTATTTCAAGTAAGCTAGTACTACATATTGCTTGATGAACAATCTATTCCATTTACAGGGGACGCCTTCAGAGGATTCAATGCTTCCAACTTCAATTATATACCTCTAGGTGATTGGTCACTCTCTTAGTTTCATAAACCAACTTGCAACCTGCGAATCGACAACGAAGATAAGCTTTTCGCCCCAATTCGAGTGTAGCTGTCCGTCGCAGGACCAACAATATTGTCACATCCTGATTCATTACCTGGAAATCGTCACCCGGTCTGCTATGCGCTTAGTATATTTCCCGGCACGAAGCGCTTAGAATTATGTGCGAGTAGAGTTGTATTGTCTCATGGTCTCAGTCCTGACTTCCCCATCACAAGTATTGAGATGTCGCCACACTTACTGTTTATGTGGCGCTGAAGCTATGGAAATTGTGGCGTAAACTCTACCCCACCATAAGGCTGGTGCAAGAAGGCTGAGATCCATCGCAAATTATCACGACTTGATCGGATACGAAATTCTTACATACATAACAGACTAAGTGCTATTTTTCCTTTCACATATCAGCTTTGGCAATAGCCTGCACCTCGAAAATGACAGGTTCACCCCTAGTCGCCCAACCCACATCGGCCCTCGGGGCCCCGTTCCTCGGATCACCTCCCCGCTCTCTCGGCCGCTCATCCACTTCTGTTACCCCGAAGCCCCCGGTGCCATCTGCGCTTGCAACTCTCACCACCGATATCACTGCGCAATCCCTCGACCTCTCCGAACAAATGAACGAAATTGAAAAGAAGAAATACACCAAGGGAAAGCGCCTAGGTGAAGGTACCTACGCCGTCGTCTTCCTAGGGAACCTCCGCAGTGACCCCACGCAGAAGGTCGCCATCAAGAAGATCAAGGTGCAGAAAGAGTACACTGATGGTCTCCAGCCGGATGCTGTTCGTGAAATCAAGTTTCTGCAAGAACTCAAGCACCCCAACATCATCTCTCTACTCTCCGTTTTCTCATCCAAAGATCAGAACCTCAACCTTGTCCTTGAGTTCTTGCCACTTGGCGACCTCGAAATTCTCATTCGCGATACCAACGCGGTGCACTATGGTGCTGGTGATATAAAGGCCTGGATGGGCATGCTGACCCGCGCCATTTGGTTCTGCCACGAGAATTTTGTCTTGCATCGCGATATCAAGCCCAACAATTTGTTAATTTCCAGCGATGGAGAGATCAAGCTTGCTGATTTCGGCCTTGCGCGAGCATTCGCAGACCCACATCAGATCATGACTTCGCAAGTCATCACCCGGTGGTACCGGCCGCCGGAGCTGCTGTTTGCTGTCAAGCACTACAGTGGGGCTGCTGATATCTGGAGTGTCGGGTGTGTGTTTGCCGAATTGATTCTGAGAGCTCCATATCTACCAGGAGACACTGAAATCCATCAAATTGAGCTCATCTGCCAGGAAATCGGCACGCCCACCGAAGACAACTGGCCCGGCGTCTCCCGGCAAAAAGAATACCACGCAATCCCCGCCGAACACTTCCCCTAAAACCCCGCGAATACTTTCAAGGCCGCTTCGGCACCGTTGGTGGTGCCGGTGTTGACTTACTCATGAAGACGCTGATGCTAAATCCAGCGAAGAGAATCACGGCGACGGAGATGTTGATGCATGAGTGGTGGGCAGCGGAACCGAGGCCAACAGCGACGAGGGATTTGCCGAGGAAAGCAGCGGGAGGTCCGGCGGTTGCAGCGGCGGATTTGAAGAAGAGGCCGGGGCAAGTGAGGGATGAGGAGAATAGGGGGGCAAAGGTGGCGAGGAGGTTGGATTTTGGGGCGATAAGGGGTGAGGGACGGAGGTGGGGACAGATATGGGTTTTGTTGGGTTTATTAGAGTTTGGCGTTCTTCCTGGGATTTATATAGAATGATAATTTGCGTTGGTTATGATTATGGTAATTGTTTGTTTTGACTTACGACGTCATGGACCTGTAGTCGAGTTATTGTGATACTGAAATTAGTATCTTGTTGAATAGATCGATTGAGTTTTGTTCTTGCTTACACCAATTCACATATTCAGATAGGTTAATAGTAGGGTTGTAAAATAGGGTTACATAATACAGTTGTTAGATATTTATTAGGGTTACAATATAGGGGCACAGTCCTCCCATAGTAACTTCCAGAATCTTGAGGAAATCAGTTGTCTCTTCTAGGACATTCTATCCAATTCAGACAGGGGTAGTTCGGGTGTAAGTGCACCCATGTCACCACGACTAGAAGCATCACGAATATTCGACTGACGTCTCGAAATATTACCAAGCATGAATTTGATTTCCAATCTGGGTAGGCAATAGTAATTACGAGGATGGACTCGAAAGTGCTGGATTTGGGGAGTTCGAGTATAAGATGTTTGGGAAGTCTCGGGTTTGAAAAATTTTGAAATTTCTGTTTATCATCAACACAACAAGCAATTTGATAGTCTTTTACTCTACTAATCTACAACACATTCTGATCACTTAGATCAATAACATTTCTCACTTTGAACAATTTCCCTTACAATAACTTCTCACTTTAACTAATTTATCTTCAACTACATTAACCACAATGGCCTTCTTCGCTCCTCATCACCACTTCTCCACCCCGACCATCTCCCCCCTCCTCTCTCTCCTCGATGGCCCCTCTTTCCATCGTCCCACACCTTCCTTCAATCCCCGCACCCACCCACTCGCCGCTTACATGGCCCCTTCCTACCGTTCGTCACCCCCCACCGTCTACCGGACGGCTCCCGTCTTCGCCACACGGCGCCCCCGTCCTTCTTTCCAGCCGAAGTTTGACGTGAGGGAGACAGCAGATGCGTATTACCTGCATGGGGAGTTGGCGGGGTTGAATAAGAAGGATGTAGAGGTTGAATTTGCAGATGCGCAGACCTTGGTGATTAGAGGACGGATTGAGAGAAATTATTCGCGGGGTGTCCCGGTTACTGCCGAGTCTGAGGCCCCCAAGACCGAAGTTACCCCCAAGACCAAGGCCGTTGAGACTCCCGTTGAGACCATTCAGGAGACTACCACCAAGTGTACCCCCATGGATATCGACACTACTGAGAAGACTACCGAGGAACAGACCCCCGAGGAACCCACTATCGACTCCTCGACCCTCGAAAACGCCGACACAGACAAGCACAGTGACACCACCTCCACCGCCCGCTACCAACCTACCGTCGAAGACTCCCCCCGATGAGGATGACCGCTTCTCTGTAACCTCCATGTCCTCAACCTCCTCGCACTCTGCAGGCTCCCACGCCGCCACCAAGGACTCCCAAGGCCAAAGCCGAAGCCGAGGTTGCTTCCCAGGTTACCAAAGCCAAAGCCGAAACTGAAGCTATTTCTCAGGTTACCAAGGCTACTGATGAAGCTGAAGCTACTTCTCAGGTTACCAAGGCTGTCGAGGAGGCCGCTGTGAGAGCCCGGGTTGCTGCTGAGGCTGAGAGACGCGCGCTGATTGCGGAGATGGATAGACAGGTTAAGAGGCAGAGACAGAGAGAAGAGGAGCAGGTTAAGTTTTGGGTGGAGGAGAGGAATGTAGGGGAGTTTGAAAGGACTTTTGAGTTCCCGAGATTGGTGAGACAGCAGGAGGTTACAGCTTCATTGGAGGATGGCATTTTGAGTGTCGTGGTTCCGAAGGCGAGAGCGGAGCCGTGCAAAGTTTATGTTTTTAAGGGGTAGTTGGTGATGATTAAGATGTTAGCATATGTTAGTTTCTTTCGGTATTGCATGGGTTAGCAACGGAGTTTGGGTTATATTATAATGGGATTTGATTTCTAATTTTCAATAAAGAATAAAAAAGTTAAGAAAAAAGAGAAATATCTACGTTCAAGTTTGAGGGTGACAATATGTGTGAACTGACATTGTGAACCTGTCATAACCAAGTACAAAGACATATGAACTGTAACATTAACGTAAAGATAATGACGATAAACCCTGTGACCTGCAGCATATATATTCACAGGAAGACGTGAATATCCGATAGCAACCAACGAGTCATAGATAATATCGAACACAATACATATTTCTCTGCATGATATTACTAAATCCGAGCCACCATTACAAACTCTATTATTAGATCATCTCCATGTGTCCACCACTCTGCTCTCTGTAGATGCAAAAAAAAAAGAGAAGGCTTCTTGACGATACAAAAAGCAACTGCGTAATCTGGGAATCTAACCCAGGGCTAATCAAAATCATTACCAGATGACAACGATTAATGTTACCACTACACCAATTACGCTAGTGAGTATTTCTTGTTGTCCTGGTTAGGCTTTGGAGGTTAGAAGTCCTAATTTTAAATCACGCTATGTTAAAGATTCAAATTTTTTTTTTCACGAGTTACCTCAGAAAAACAATCCCTTAAGTGGATTTAAACCGCTGACCTCGACATTACTAATGTTACATCCCGCCAACTGAACTATGAAAACATATGCATTGGAGGGGTTTCATTAGAGTGGCTATGGAGACTTGACGATACCTTCACATGCTGCAGTTGAATTACAGGAAATTAATTAACATAATGGAACAGATGAACTAAGATTATAATGTCTTTACAAGTCAGGTGGTACAAACATCATCATGGAACTACAGCACAATAATCACGAGAAAGTGTAATGGTGTTTCTACTCTTTTTTATATTTTGGTAGGGGCTATAGAAATGTCTGACCCCGAGATGAAATCCCTACCCTTTCCACTCGGATTTCCCGTACTTGAGGTATTTGTCAGCGCAGATGTAGGTAGACTAGGTAGCACTGTCATATTTCTTAAAGTTGAATGTTTAAATCGATGTTAGTAGTAAACTCATCGGCAAGCTTGATGATGCTAGAATAAATATCAACTTGCCACGACAGCTCATCCGGTGAGGGGAGCCGTTCTTGCTCCAAATCTGGGCCTCGTGCAATGGGCTAACGAGAACTAGATAGTGGAGCGTCATGAAGCGGCGCCAGGTCTTGTTCTGAGAGAAAGGACACGGGATAGTCTGATTGATGACACCTTTGAAAAAAGAGTCACGGTCAGCCATTTCCTGGGTGACGTAGCCGCTGGAGGGGCCAGCGTGGGAGTTGACGTCGTTGGAAAGCCCATCAGAAGCGGGGAGACGCAAAATCTGGGTAGGCGAACTTATCAGAAGAGGTGGGAGACGTTCCGGGAGTCATGTAGTTGAGAGTCTTAACTAAGGTCGCAAAGGACATATGGGAAACAGGGGAGACGGGGCTAGCAACCTTCTGCTGCTGCTGCAACGACTCTCTACCCAAAAGGCGCCAGCTGGGAGCGTTGAGAAGATTTCCAGTGGACTCGGCACGTTGCTGCTTCGATGACGTGCTGTTGGAACAGCGCCAGTTGCAAGAATTGAAAAACTCACTAGTGGGAGAGCCCTGCTGCTTCGACAACCTGCCTTCAGGATGGGGACAGCTGAGACTCTTGTGTCTCGGCTTTAACAAGGCTGTTGTAGTAGCTGATCTCCTGGTAGGAGGCGATGTTGTAGGACCTGATGTGGACCTGGCCAGCGACGTCAGTGAAGCCAATCTTGCAGCCGTACTGAGGGGAGAGTCTGGTGGCGTCAATGGCGGCGCGAAACGGGGAAGGCATAATGAATGTTGGTTGGATTGTGGTGGAATCTGATCGAGAAGGATAGCTGTTAGTGGAGAAGTGGACGTGAGGAGAGATAGATGTTGACTTACTATATACTTGAAATATAAGGATTAAGGATGATGAAGAGAAGTAGAAAGTGCGGGGAGAACGATACGAACAGAGGTGGGTATTTATGCTCTTTCAAAGGGTGACGCTTAAAGCTACTTTGATGCCATAATCTCCACCTCATTGGTAGATTTTGTAGAAGTTGCCGCTATTTTTGACCACATGAGCGTCATAGGCCGTTTCTACTTTAGCTATATTTTCCATTTTGGGTGATTTCTGTTATCACGAAATTGTACCAGTATGCAAAATAGCCAGCGGCCTTCGCACTCACTCAGATTCCCGAAGCTGTTTCTGGACTAATTCCGTAGACTTTTGATTTACTTTGGCCAAAGACTTCACATATCGCTCAAAATGGAAATTTTCGAGGAACTGGACACACCAAGCTGTGAAGGTGGAGTTGAAAACAATTCTCTGGGTTGTCTATAGGAAACATCTAGTTGTTTATGTAGAGAATTTTATCTATGGCGTTGTTTCCCAAAATTGCTGGAGACTGGGACACGGTTCTTGAACTGATATGAAAACGGAAAAAGTAGTGGTAAAGGCGATGGTTGAGAATTTTGAAGATTGCGACTAACCTGGTGGGGCACTACTTTGTCAACTTGAAGGCTTATGGTATTAACCAGGGAATCTCGAATTTAAAGTGGCGGTTTTGGTTGGGTAGAGCTGGAATCTCTAAGAAGTTTTAGTATCACTGACGTCAAGCTGTTTACCTAAAAGGATACACATTGGCGAGTTATCAGAATATGCATAATCTATGCTGTTGTTCTTGAGATACCGACAAGATCATTGGGATCTCTCCAGTCGGGAGAAAATTAGATCAGTCCATTATGCTAATTGAGCAGAATCTTCTGCAAGGCTTCAACGAAAAGCCAGATCATGAAGTCTCTGCAGAATTGCTTTGCGACTAACACGCTTAAAATTTTACCATTTTGGGACATCTCGCAAGGTTGACTAAGCAAGTAATATGATTATCAGGCACTTCGCGTGATTGAGTAAGTGTATACTTTGATTAATTTACGTGTAGAGTGGTGGAAATTTTTTTCTTTCTAAAGTTGTAATACATCTCAATGTCTTTCAGTATCATCAAGCCATAATTAGTCTTGGTTTTCTTGATATCTTCGTATATTTTGTAGTATTGTGATGTTATGTTCTTAGTTTAGTTTGTGAAACATAAAAATTAACACTATTCTTGAGTTTCTAGTCTGCTGTTATCAAATGAAGTGCATAAAGAACGAGCCTGAATTATTTTAGTAGAGTTTCTATATTCTGATATTCTATATACCCTAATAAAACCCTAACATAAGGAATAATGACATCTCAGGAGCCTATTTTGAGATCATGTGACTAAGCGTGTCTGCCTAACCCTCTTGTCATCACGACATAACGCGACTTCCTTGTTAAAGGCTCAAAGCATGATGTAAGCCAGTCATATCACAAAGTCTTTAAAACTAAAGGAAAGATCTGTGAATCTGGAAACCACGGCTTCAAGTACTGTAGCATCGTTGGAGCGCACAAAAAACCTCGGGTTAAAAATTCACGGGCAAAGATTCACCATATATACTTCCAATTTTCTCCTACCTTTTATCCCTCCAAAATCTGGTACCATCTGACCGTCGCATTCACTCACTGCTATTTAACTGCCAACCATGACCGAAGAGTACGATGAGTCGGCCATGACTGAGGATATGAGCATGACGGGCCCTGGTGCCCCGACGCCTCTATCTGCTCTTGAAGTGAGTACATATGACTTTGAACTCTTGATTCGCTACTTCAGTTACTAACACCCCATCAAAGGGTATCGCCGGCTTGACCAAGCGCGACATCCAGTTGGTAGTCGATGGCGGCTACAACACAGTCGAGTCGGTGGCCTACACACCCCGCCGCATGCTCGAACAGATCAAGGGTATTTCTGAGCAAAAAGCCGCCAAGATTTTGGCCGAAGGTACGTTCGTCACACAAAATGGCACCCCACATTGGCCCATGACATCACACGACCCCTGGCTACGCATACTGACTCATTTCTTTAGCATCTAAGTTAGTTCCTATGGGCTTCACAACGGCCACTGAAATGCACCAACGACGCAGTGAGCTGATTTCTATTACGACCGGCTCCAAGAATCTCGATACTATGCTTGCTGGTGGTGTTGAGACTGGATCCGTGACCGAGCTTTTTGGAGAGTTCCGTACCGGTAAATCGCAGCTGTGCCACACCCTCGCTGTTACTTGTCAATTGCCTTTCGACATGGGGGGTGGTGAAGGCAAGTGCATGTACATTGACACCGAAGGGACGTTTCGTCCAGTTCGCTTGCTCGCTGTGGCCAACCGCTACGGTCTTTCGGGCGAGGAGGTGCTGGATAACGTGGCGTACGCTCGTGCTTACAACTCGGATCACCAGCTTCAACTACTGAACCAAGCATCAGCCATGATGTGCGAGACAAGATTTTCGTTGTTAATTGTCGATTCAGCGACGTCGTTGTATCGTACGGATTTCGCGGGTCGTGGTGAGTTGTCGTCAAGACAAACCCATCTTGCAAGATTTATGCGGACGTTGCAACGATTGGCGGACGAGTTTGGTATTGCGGTCGTCATTACGAACCAGGTGGTTGCGCAGGTTGACGGTGGGCCGAGTGCCATGTTCAACCCAGACCCGAAGAAGCCGATCGGTGGTAACATTATTGCACATGCCAGTACGACACGGATTAGCTTGAAAAAGGGAAGAGGAGAGACGCGTATTGCGAAGATTTACGACTCACCATGTTTGCCTGAGAGTGATTGTCTCTTTGCCATTGGGGAGGACGGTATTGGTGACCCGGCCCCGAAGGACTTAGAGAAGGAGTAAACTCGAGTGGACATTAGGGTGGAGTCCGGGGAGGTTTGCTTGACGATTGACGGTAACGATTATGAGTTGATTATGTAAATGGTCGATCTCTTCTGTAAATATTTTATGATACCTAATAACATTTTGTTTGACTAAGTGGAAGCGTTGGCTCGTGATGAGGAATGCATGTCTGGGATAAATGATAAAAGGAGAGAGCGACGGTAATTTGAAGCATAGTGGTACACATATATTCAAAGAGAAAGCGAAGCCATGGAAGAGATAGCCCGAGAAGAAATATGGCATGATAAAAATCTAAGGATTTCCATTGTAAGAATTACTCTGAAAGTGAATTAACTCCAAATTCATTTATTTTTCTATAGAGTTGTTGCTGTTGCTGGGTGGAAAGAGCTAATTTCCTTTTGGGATTAGTGTGGAACCTTGCTCTTTTTTCCCAGGACAGATTATTCCGACCAGCATCACTAAAGGGCAAGAACCAATGTAAAAAGTACTGTAGCCTTGTCCAAAACATCATCACCACTTTGACCGAGAAGGAGAGTTCACAACTGACCTTTTCGCTTGTTCCGACCTTTATCTTTAATTTTCCGTTTTTCTGCATCCCTTGACGTTACAGCCGTTTGTTTGGAGATTAAGCGACTGGCCAGATCAGGCCAAAACAATCTGACAATTTCGACTTTTTTTTTTTCCGTTTATCACGTTAACTTGGGTTCATCGACATTTTCGACGTCAATCGACACGACCATATACAGTAGCACCAAGGCTATTCCCTCTTTGAAAAGTCTGCTCGTTTAGATACCTAACAATCGCCAAAATGGATACGGGCGACTTTCAGTACGCCTTTGTCGAGACGCGCCTGAACCTCGAATCCTCCTCACAGGCCAACGTCGTCAACATCCGCGTCGGCCACGCCCCCGCCTCTCATGCACTCACTTCATTCTCCCGCCGGTCGACCGCCAGCAACACCCCGACACTTGATGGTGACGTCGAAGCCGAGACCGTCTTCTCGATTAAGAATTTAGCCAGCGCGGCCTCCATCTACTACCGCAAGTATCATGAATCACCCCGCGGGTTCCTGTGGAGACTACTAGAGGATAACACGGTGCTAAGCATCCGGGCTGTCGATATTGCGATTCCGGGACATGTTGCAGATGCACTGTTAGTGTTGAACTTTATCTTTAGTACGCCTATTGCAGCGAACTGTGTGGCATTAGCGGACCCGAAGGATGTCGATGCGCTGACAGTGTTTGTGCTTGATCAGGCGAATTGTGTACACTCATTTTCGTTGAGGCCAGATATCTTTAGGCGGAGGGCATCTCTGGAGCCGGCGATTGCGGATCTTTGCAAGCCGTTTACACCGGTGGGGCTTTCTGGAAAGCTAGCGCATCGCATGACGGCAGTGAGCGCGGAGCAGATTCTTTTGGCATTGAACGATGGCGGTGTTTTGAGATTAGACAGAAATAAGGGCAATGGTAAGTTTGGAAGAAGCTTCATGGGATTTTGAAGTATACAGAGATTAACTAGATTCGTGATGTTTTGTGATGTCTTTTAGAGCACCCTACTTCTCGAATCGATGACCAACGCCCAGAACTGGAATTACGGCATGCGCAGCTTTTTCAGCAGAACAAACACGACCAAGTATGACAAGTGGAGTCTCGACTTCAGCACTGTCATTGATGCGCAGACATCATCTCTTGGGACTTCCCGCGAATACCTTTTCACCGTATCCATCGACCATCGTCTCCGGGTATGGAACCCACAAACTGGACTTATTCTGTCGACCGTCGACATGTTGAACACGGAGGATACCGACTCGCAAGAAAAGGAAAAGCGCTGGAACATTGATCCCAATCTGACCAACGTAGTGCGGGTCTTGAATCTTAACGATGGGCGGGGCTTGGTGATGGTTTACTCGCCAATCGGGGCTGGAGCGTTCAAGGTGTGGAAGATTTCGACTCTGGAAGATGGCAACGTTGTTTTAAAAGATACGTTCCCGATGAACGAGCTCAGTGCTGTTGCGCCCTCGTTATCAGATACCTGGACCATGGCCGATTTTGCTATTGGACAGGGCCACAACGAAGCGTTTGCCATGTGGGTTCTTTGGAAGAACAACACGACGTACCGTGTCATGCGTCACCAGTCTTCAATACAGGATCTTCCCAAGACTTGGAACTCTTGGGAGATTGTTCGTGGCAGCACCCTTCCTACTACTGCTCCTCGCGCTAGTTCCTGTGATGCTCGTGATCCTACTGAGGAGTGGTTGCAGCTTCTTACCCGGCCGGGGCGCTTTACCAGGGCTACTCTTGAAACTGCGCTTGCTATCTATGAGCGCAGCATCGGGTCTGGTCAGATGCTTCAGAAGACTCGAAACCTGATGGAAAGCATTGCTTCGGTCGTCAGCTCTACAGTTGCGTTAGAGCGATCATCTGAGGGTGGAATGGATTATGAGCAATTCAGGACAGCAACTGATAGTCACTGGAAGCGCTTCTACCGTCTGGTGACGGAGTTGGATAAGCAACGTGGCGATGCGCTCTCTCTTGTGTACGACTCTGGTAACGATATGGCGTGGATTGTTTGTGCCGACTACATCTCGGCTGTCCGTGAGTGCAATGACTTTGAGCGCCTTTACTGGAACGGGTCTAATGCGGCTCTGACTGAGGATGACTCATCCACCCTTAACCTTCTAGGTACGGCCATGGACTTTGTTGGAAACTTCCCGGAGACTGTTCTTCAGACCTGTGACACTGTTTTGAGAGCGGAACTCCACGAAGAATCAAACAAGAGTGAGATGGATCGCATCCAAGCGTTTTACGAAAAGGCGGCTTTTGGAATGCCATTGCGGACGAAGACTGTGCGCCTGTTATTGAGAAGCTCGGTAAAAATTTCTCCAAGGTCACCAACGAGACATACAACAATATCTTCAGGCGCATTGTGGGAGCCCAGTCCCAAAGTGCGCCTGTGAGGTATCCCCTTTCAGCTCTAGGACGGAAACTCATGATCAATGTGGTTCAGGATAACGTCGAAACATTCTGGATGATCTTCTTCACGCAGCTAATTCTGCTGATTCACATGGAGTTTGAGTGGGAGCGGGAAGAGGATGCTCTGCATCAGCGTGTTGCTGTCGGTTTTATCTACTCCAAGACTGTTGATGTTCTTCGTCAGTTGTCATTGCTGAGATGGCTTACTTACTCTGAGTTACTTCTACCCCAGGCCAATGCCGAGTCTGGCGATGAGCGGACGCTGGAGAACTTCTACTATGCCACTGCCCTGGAGGCCTACCTCTCGTCAGAGCTTGGCGTTTCTCGCCTGAACCAAGAGCCTTTGGGCATCAGCTTGACGGATCTTGCTGCTTCTCTCTGTGCTCCTAATAGCAAGCTTGCGATTTCAGTTCCTCTTGTGCAAATGCGTCTGATTCACGATGATCGGCCGGACCTTGCCCTTGAGTTGGATGCCTTCTCCGATAAAGAGCCTTTCTCCATATATGTCCTTGGCCGGACGTACCTTGCGCTAAAGGATTATGCCACTGCGGCTCAGTTACTGCGGAAGGCTGCTGTTGGCATGGCTAGTGATGATGCCGACATAGTTCGTATCAACGCTCCTATGTTAGTTGATACCGACAGCAACTTGTTGGGCCATGGCCTTGCTGCCTACTACACTCACCTAATCACTCTCTTTGAGAAGTCCAAAGCCTATAGCTACGTCCTCGACTTCGCCCAGCTCGCTTTGTCTTTCGTTCCTCCTACCAATCCCGAGAACAAGAACCTTCGCTCCGACCTTTTGTCTAGACAATTCTCGTCGTCTCTTCTCCTCTCTCGCTTTGCTGACGCCCACACCGCTCTCCTTAACTTGGCGCCGCTCTCCCCCGCCCTTGGCCATGCTTGCCTCTCTCGCTTAATCGAACGCATGTCTGAGACCTCCCACTGTTCAACTTTCGTCACCCTTCCGTTCCCCGGCCTCACAGCGGCTGTCGATGACATCCTGTCAGCCAAATGCCGCGGCACTCTCGATGTCCTCAGCGGCCCTCACTATCACCAAATCCTCTACGCCTGGCGCATAGCCCACAACGACTTCCGTGGCGCCGCCTCCGTGCTTCTTGACCGCATCAACAAACTGCAACGCTCTGGCGAAGCCGACCACCTTCTTGGCGACGAGAGCGCTGACACAGTCATTACACGGCAGTTTTTGCAATTGATTAATGCGCTGAGCTGTGTGGAGGTGAAGCAAGCTTGGATTTTCTCGGAGGAGCTCCCGGCGAGTTTGGATGGGCGGACGGCAGTTGTAACGGGGGAGCCAAAGAGGAAAGTTGTTACATTGGGGGATATTCGGAAGATGTACCAGGCGGAATTAGATAGGATTGCGGTGATTCAGAATAATGAGTTTGGGTTTGGGTTTGGGGATACGATGGAGATGTAATCGGAGATGTCTAAAGGTTGGGTTTATGGATAAGTTTATGAGTAGGTTTATTTTGGCTTTATTTTTGTTGATTTTTCGTCTATTGGAGTCTTATGGAATATTTTATGTTTTTGACGAGTTTGTATTTGGTAGAGGGAGAATGTATTTGTGAATGTAATTAATAGAGAATGAAAATATCAAGTAAACACAGAGATATTAGAGACAGCCACTGGTACGATTAATGTCATTTTATTCGTAAACATTGGTAAGAAGTATATCGTGAAGAGACAGAAACAAAAGACAAACAAAACAGTAACAGTAAATAATAACCAATAACTACCTAACCAATAATTATCAATGGTATAACATCATTACACCACCATTTCTCCTCACCCCTGCGCCACCGCCGCCGCCAACGCCGCAACCCTTTGCTCCGTCGGCGGCGGCGGCGCCTCAATGGCATTCGGTGCCGCGTCCTCGGGCGGTTGTCTGTACAGCGTAATCTCCGACTGCTTAAAGTAGCGGCGGGCGTCTTCGTCAATGAGGACAAGGCTGAGGTAGTAGCGCGTGGAAAACTTTTTGTTGACGTCGCGGAATGTGGGCGTGAGGTCGAAGCCCCCAAGGAAGAGGCGGATGGGGATTGTTTCGCCACGGGAAGGGGAGCCGTCCATGATCTGGGGGGTTGGGGGTTAGTGAGTGGGCTGGGGTTGGAAGAAAGGTGGACTTACTTCGAAGCGGACGAGGGTTTCGCTTTCGTTGTATTGGTTTGGGGCTGCGCCGGTAATTTCCCGGCGGATGATAGAGAGTTCCATGTGTTTGATCTTCAATCTGACCAACAAAAGTAGATGCGTCCTACAATGACGTCTTTCAAATGATATCTACTCTTTGAATACTCAAATTCGATATGCAGGCAATCCTCAATCCCAACATCCATCTTGATGCTACTGTTGATCCCCGTCGGCGGCCCGTACGTGTACACCCAAATATCCTTCTCTCGGATAACGTCAGCCATGCGACGAGACACCGTCACGCGGACAAAGTAGCGTAGTTTGACGTTGATGCCGTTGTAGGATTCGTATTGCTTTTCAACGTTACGGAAATTGAATGAGAACGTTTGTGGGTGTTGGAGTTCGCCGGGGGCCGCGAGTTCCTGGACAAGCGAGGTAAATTCGTAGTGGTTGCCGCGATCGTAGAACATTTCTAGAGCGCAGTAATAGTTAGTATGGTGAATGGTGATACTCGGGGCGGTCTTTGGCCACCCGGCACATCCTGAGGTGGTTGCCTAAAGGATTTACCAATTGTCCCGATGAACTGCACTTTGATCCCGGTGTGTTCTAGCCGCTTCCCATCCTTGGGCCGAATCGTCACGGCTCCCTGGACACCTTCACTATCCCTGTACAGCGGCGCCTTCTCCCGGCGATTCTTGTCCAGACGGACATCGACCATCTGGCGGGAGTCAGCATCCTGGAGGACAATGTCAATGTCCACCGGCGTTTGGAAAAAGTAAGCCATGTCGGGTAATTTGTGTCAGCGCGTGGACTCTCGGGGTTCGATTCGACGGGGTATAGTGTGTCTCAGGTGTTGACGCAGGGTTGACGAAGCGATTGATGGCGATGATAGTTTTAAAGTGAGGGGATCGAAAGTTAAGGTCGATAGCTAATGTCCTTTGTTGGTGGCGGCGATTGAGCGCACAAGAAATAGAATATACGACAGGGGGTTGGTGACAGGGATGGGAGGTAGCACTACCTGAGATAGGGAAGGTGGAGGATGGAGCAATTGCTGTGCGAATGAATGTATGTGCGCTAGCAGGTATGAATCGACAACGGGTATCAATGACGAAAGAAGATACTAACTAAGAAGGAACGATATAGGTTAGAGACTGACTGCAATCAGTTGTCTACCAGACAAAAAGCGGGCCTCATTTCACTTTTTCTTGTCACGATACATCGTCGTCATAGAATTTCACGATAAGAAGATCAAAGCCTTACTCTGCACATCTCATGTATAATGCACTCCCCTCCAATAATTGTCGGTCAGATCGATTCGCCCAACCCAACCTAACCCCCCAAAAAAAAAAACGACCGGGATCACCTGCCAACATCTTCCTTCGCATGTAGTGGCTGTCAATGGCTGTGAAGGGCCCCGCTTGATATGCACACTGATGAGGTTGGGATGTTGGTTGGGCTACGAGGGATCCTGGGGGAGATGGTGACGTCGAGGAGATAGGGATTGGGAACTTTGGTTGGGGTCTGATATAGTGATAACTAAGTGAGGGGATCATGTTGGAAAGCAGAAGTCTATTATGCAAGAGCGGTATATGGGAAATGGAGTACTAACTAGGCGTTATATATAGAGGGAAATATTAACAACAAGCATCGTAGCCACCAAGGCTTATTCATCATCATCGTCATCGTCACTATCAATCACAAACCCCCCCGTAGTCCTCTTTCGTCTCACCGGCGCTGCAACATCTTCCTCCTCTTCTTCATCATCATCATCACCCTTCTCCTGCTCATCAGCAACTTCTGCCTCCTTCTCTTTCTCCTTCTCCATAACCTTCTTCAACGCATTTGCAATACTCCCATCCATCTCAACATCTTCATCATCACCACCCAACTCCACGTCCGGCAAGCCATCTGCCATCTCCTCGTCACTCTCATCCCCTTCACTATCTACCGCCTTCTTCCTCTTCAAACTTTCCTTCGCCCTCTCCGCCAACGTAATCTCACCACTTCCAACCAACCCCTTCAACGCTGCCTCCTCATTCTTCCGTCTCTGTTCTTCTTCCTTCATCCAAAACTCAGCATCATTCGCCGCAGCGTCCGAATCATCATCTGAGCTATGCACAAACATCTCTGATTTGACTTTATGGGCCTTCTCTCGTTCCTTTTCTCTGCGCCTCCTTGCCCTCTCGGCAAGTTCCTCATCATCAGGTAACTCATCGTCGTCGCCGGATTCCTTGCGGCAAAGTTTTCGTTTCTTAGGCTTGCGTTTCGGTGCGTCAGCGGCTTTCCGGGCCGTAGGGCCGCCAACTGGGAACAATGATTCAAAGTCGCCATCTTCCGAGTCCGAGTTGAGAACCCGGGCGGACCGTTGCGCAGGCTTCTTCCTGATTGTGGAGAGAGCGGCTTCCATGTCTTCTGTAGTAGGTTCCTCCATACGGATGACAGCGAGGAAGCCAGCGCACTTCTCAAGATGGTCAGTCGCGGTGTTTTCAGGGACGACCCAGGTAGATTCGATGGTTTCTTCGGTGATTGGGAATTGTCTGACGATCCCCACAGTTTTGAGGAAGAGACGGAGATGGCCGTTCTTGATAATGGACTTCTTAGTTTCGTCGTCAACAGCACCCTTGAGAACATGCTCTGGTTCAGGAGTATTAGCATCAGCCAATGGATCCTCAGGGTCCCCAGCCATTGCTCTTTCGGCATCCTTGGATGCTTTCCAGGCTTTCCGAACGTTGATAGCTTCATCTAACGATTCAGATAGCCATTTGACCTCGGCGTGCTTCCCTTGGCCATACAAAGCTCTAACCAATAAGCGAATTTGTTCTTCAAGTTCATCCGTATGTCTGAACTCAAGTTCAGTAGCGACTCTCACCGGCTTGATAGTTGCTGTCTTCTGCTTGACCTCGCCGTGCTCCAGAAACTGCGCTGTCTGACTACTCTTTGAGAATAACATCTCAATAAATAATGCTGGGCGTTCCTGCAGTTTGGAGATACATTTTCTGATAATCCTCATGGCCAATTCCGACCAATCGCGATACACGGGCAAAGTCGACGCTATCGGACTCGGCCCCTTGATCATGTCGTAAAACAAATTGATGATATCCACCCGATACATCATCACCGTCAACTCTTGCTTGAACCCTAAGCGAAAGAAATACCTATGTGCCCTCTTCAACTGCTCATTCGATAAATCCCGATAGTGTCCCAGGTACTTGACGTACGTATCGACCACCAGCTGCACCGCAAACTTCATCAAAAACCTATTGAAGTCGAATTTCCGCTCGCTCGTCACCTTGATAGCAGCCGCGTCGTTATCGTCATCTTCGGACCCGGAGTACTGTTGGCCACCGGGAGCCTCCTGGGTGTCGAGGTTCTCGGGAATCTCGTTGTCGTCGTCATCGACAATGGCCACTGTGTTCTTCTTTCCTTTGGAAGATGACACTGCCTTTTTACGGTTACGCCGAATGGCCCGTTTGGTGCGCACTTGCATTTCTTTGTTTTGGGAAGAATACGACGAAAGCAAGTGCGTGTAGTTGTGAACGAGCTCAATGGCCACATCGAGATACTCGAGGCCCTGGTCGTTGTATGTGCGGAGGACAGACGATATCAAGTCTTGGGTGTCCTCTTCGTAGAATAGCCGGCTGAGGATGTTGTCGGCAATTTCAATGTCAGAGTCGACGGGGCTGTTGTAAAGGTCTTTGACAACGAGGAGGATTTGATTAAGACAACGCATGCCGGCAACGAGATCAATCCATATTTTGTTGTCGTAGGCCATGCGCATGTTTCTTTGTAACAAGACAAACATCTCCTGGCTCAACGCACTCGCGATCAAATTGTAGCCTGAGACATCTTTGTCGCTCCTCTTTTTCGTTTCTCCTTTCTTCCTCCTCTCAATTTCCTCCTGTCGTCTCCGCTCACTCTCAGCCCCAAGAAACCACCCAACCACATAAAAGAACTGCCGTGTATGATACTCCATAACCTGCTCCGCCTCCCGTTCCAACGACCTCCTCAAATGCCCCACTACCGGGTTAAACCCCGCATCCAAAAAGTCCTCTGCAAACCCCTTCAACCTCTCCATACTCTGGGTGTCCAAAGTCGGCTCCGGGCCCATTTCCTTGAGCTGCATGCCGCGGTTCCTCCCGATCTTTGGCGGCCGGTATTTCTTGGTCGCGTCGAGCTTTTGTTGCCGAGACTCAGCGGATATCAAGGCGTCTTGGCCGGTGAGCGTGGTCATTTTGCCGTCCGGGCGGGCCATCCAGACCATGGTGCCGAAGCGGCTATGGCGGGAGCGGCTAGCTTGCGCAACTTGGCGTTTCTCGGCGGCGAGAAGGGCATCCATCTTGGCAGCGAGATGCTTGCCGCGCTGAAGTTGTGGGGTGAATATTGTCTTGGGGTCGGTACGTTTAAGGAGGTGGAAGATGATTTCGAGGAGGAGAGTGTCTTCGTTACGGAAGTCATCGCCCATGTTGGAGGCAATGGTGAGGAGGTATGGGAAGACTCTTTGCACAGCAAATGCGGTGATGAGGGCATTTCGTTGCAAAGAGGCCTTGTGGTGGACGTCGGGGAAGCCAGGAGGCGGGATAATCTGCGCCGTGTTCCGGAGAAGACATAATGTCATTTTGAGGATTCCTTCGTCTTTGGACGAGCGTTCGCGGGCGTCAAGGGCCATAGACGGGAGTTGGATTTTAATGGCGGATTGGAGGAGGTTGAAGGAATTGTCGAGGATGCGATCTTTGTAGGTGGTTTGCGCGATGTGGAGGGCGGGGAGGTGCGTGTGATGGTTCTCGGTAAGCGATTCGACGTCGCGGTCGAGAGTCCATGTTAACAGAACAAGAAGTTCGAGAGCGGAGAGCGCGAGTTTCTCCTTGAGTGTTGATTGCTTTGGGGCTCGTTCCCAATTGCGAATGATGTGGGGGATATCGGTGCTAACAAGTGTTGTGGTCGAGATGCAGCGGGCGACGTCGAGGCGGTTCATCTTTTCATCGAAGAGGCGGATCCATCGTTTCAGGTCGCGGAGGCAGTCAATGGCGGAATCACCGGGGAGGTACCGATTGGGGTCATCGGGGGAGAATCCACCGAGCTAATGGGAATTGTTAGTGATTATCCAGTGCGGAATGGTGGGATAAGACTTACGGCAGTGAGAAGGGACTTGATGTGAGCATCGACGACAGCAGGGACAACACCGTTGTCTTCAGGCTCATTGTCGATTTCATGTTCTGACTCTGAATCCGACATTGTGTCTAATTCTCTATCAAAAAGAAAAAAATCTTGAAAGGATGGTCCGGTTGTAAAGTTCTCCTCAATTGCAACTATCACGATAGCCAAGCAAGAGTACCCTTCCCAAAAAGGAAAGCGCAACGCGACGCGCAACGCGCTTTCAAGAATCAATTAACACGGATAATCGATGGCTGTAAACGCTTTAAACCCTAATATACCCTAGATATTGTGCCCATGGGTACTACAAGGTGGGGCATCCTTGCCGAATTGGAGGAGACTGGGTGCCGAATGGGAAGGAGGATTTGAGGCCGGGTTTAAGCAACAGATCACATGTAAATAGAACCTCAGATATGGAGATTGTCAACAAGTTAAATTTAGGGTAAACTTGAATTTCCCATTTTGTTAGAGAGTAATATAGTTTCATGTACAATAGAGAGTTCACAATGATTTCTACTTTGTTTATGCGAGGGGCGAGGAGGACTTTTAGCTCAAGTCCGAGACATGCGTTTGAAGTGAAGCAGTTAGGTGTTATTGGAGCGGGTCAGATGGTGAGATTTATAGATTGAAAGTAGAGACTTGAGTTGTTGCTGACAGTGATATTAGGGTCTTGGTATTGCTCTTGTGTCTGCTACAAAGGCAAACCTTCCGGTCCATCTCATTGATACTTCCCAGGCCGCTCTTGACAAAGCACTTGTCTTTGCTGGTTCGTCCCTTATCTATTGAGCCATTCCCCTGTTTTCACAATTACTAACAAAACTACACAGACAAACTTCTTGCTAAAGACATCACCAAAGGTCGCCTCACCACCGAGCAAGCCACCACCGCTCTATCTCTCATCACTCCCTCCACCACCCTTTCCACCCTTTCGGCCACCGACTTCATCATCGAAGCCGTCCCTGAAATCCCCTCCCTGAAATCCTCCATTTTCGAAACCCTCTCTACCACCGCCCCTCCTCACGCCATCCTCGCCACCAACACATCGTCCATCAGCATCACTAAAATCGCCGCCGCCGCCGGCCCCGCGGCCCCCCGGGTCGTCGCCACCCACTTCATGAACCCCGTTCCCGTCCAAAAAGGCGTCGAGATTATATCCGCCATCCAAACGTCCAAAGAAACCCTCGACACAGCCGTTAAGCTAGTTGAAAAACTAGGCAAAGTGGCTGCCGTCAGCGAAGATCGCCCCGGCTTCCTGGCTAACCGCATCCTCATGCCGTACATTAACGAGGCCATCCTCTGCCTGGAAACCGGCACAGGCTCCCGTGATGCCATTGACTCGATTATGAAAAATGGAACGGGCGTGCCGATGGGTCCATTGCAGTTGGCGGATTTCATTGGGCTGGATACATGTTTGGCGATTATGAAAGTATTGCATGGGGAGACGGGTGACTCAAAATATCGGCCGGCAGTTCTGTTGACGAATATGGTGAGTGCGGGATGGTTGGGGAAGAAGAATGGGAAGGGTTTCTATAAGTATTAGGTCTAGAGAATAGGTTGTTAGCGGGTAACAGTACCAAATCAAAGAGATGATATTATTATTTATTTATTTTCTTCTTTCCGTTGTCTTCACTTTCCGTTGTCTATTTTTCTTCATTACTTCTCTCTTTCTCTATTAATTTCATTATCTCTCCCTTATTTTTAATATCCGGCTCCGTTTGCCTACCAGTCTGTTGTCATCCGCCCCGTAACACACGCCACTAGGGTCCCCCAACCCTCCCTGTCACCTGCTCCCACCCGTCCATCCATCCCCTTTCAGAAATAACTCAGGCACCCCCGATTCTCCCTCCCGTGCACTCGCCCCGACTCTCTACAAATGCCGCCGGTCCAAGATGTTCTAGAAGGTCACCAGAGATCAGAGTGGCCAGCTACAGGCAATATGACGAGATGATGATGTTACTAGGAGACTACTAGAGCCTTGATAATCAGATGGCGATGGTGGATGCGGAGGGGGACCTGCTGATCTGTGTATGACTGGTTCCGGAAGTGATCAGCGTTTGCTGGTAGTATGGGCAGCTGGAGAGGCCGGTGGGGTGGGGCCACGGACACAAGTACAAGTACAAGTACAGTTTGAAGATGAAAGGAGCAAGGGAAGCAAGCGGGAGACTAGGCAGTAGTCGTTGTATGTCGACAGGTCGGTTGAGGGAGGGAGGGAAGGAAGAGACGGAGGTAGGTGGAGGGAGAAGCGTATAGAAGAAAGAAGAGATGAGGGTGGATTGTCTGGCGATCTGAAGGTGGGTGTTTCGGAGGGGTAGCCCGGTGGTGTTTGGATAGTAACTGGTAGTACGCATGCCGGAAATCAAGGAAACAAGGTCATAATTATGTGAAACCCGCATAGTAAGCCTCGTCTCGAATCTGCCAGTAGCCGGATCCATCCACCAGGAATGCGAGTATTCCCCTTCTAGAACAATTTTTCCCTGCGGACTTTGTGGGTTCTTGCTTCTATTAGTGGGTAACTGCCTATCTCGCCCGGATACCAAAATCACGTGCTGTGCCACGTCTCATGGTATCTCCCATTAATAAGTAATATGGCTAATTGCATTGTAAGAAAATTAATTACCTTCTGGGTTTCTGGGCTCTTGACAAGCCTATACTCCACGCCACTGGGCGGGTGGCGAGGCCCTGGATGTGATTATCCGATTTACCTGATGAGAAATTGGACGCCATGTTTTAAAATTGGCCGCAATGGATGGTTAGGTGCGTTATTGGGCACGCAGAAGGGAATTAGAAGGCCTAGTGATCAGGTTTCTGGTCTCCCGCTGATGGCATGGGCTGGAAATGTTTTGACACATCATGGTTTTTGTTTAGCGGAAGTTGGGCTGGTTGAATGTACAGACGTATGGCCATCGTGACACAATAACATGTCGGAATGAGTATCTTACCTTATCTTGTACGCCGTGACACATGTGTTAGGGTCCTGAAGTGAAGAGGGACAATTAATAGGGTTATCGCGAGTCAAAGTATCGCGTGGATAGATGTGATGGAGGGTGAGAATTTGCATGTTTTCCTATGGAAATATTGATAAAAATTCCTCAGGTGGCATTGTTGTTGCAACGGGGAGTCCGTTGGTGCAGGAAGGTTGCAGATTGGAGGAATTTTCAGGTTGGCGTAACATGTGTCATGAGTTGAGTTAGGTTGAGGGGTTGAATTAAGAGCTGTATCTGTTTCTGGATATGGATTGAAAAATATTGTTACCAGAAGAAGACGTTTACTGAATTATAGTATCCTTATTATCCATGGTTAGTTTATGAAACACATTATCAAAGTCAATCACTTATCCCAACTAACAAATATTAACAAGTTCCTTTGTCCACTGAACAGAACCTCTACCAAGTTGTTAATCACGAGACTCATCACTTTCTATCCTACTTAACCCAGGGTTCCCTTCGGTCATCCTCCTTACATCCCCGAGTTCCCCTCCATCTCCATAATTTCCCATCTTACATTCGTTTCAAATCTCACAACAAATACCAAGCCCCATAATTCCTGATGCCCCACCGGTGTTCATTATAGAACCTCGGTGCCTCCTCGGGGTCCCGACAGCCTTACCTTATGGCATTTATATCTGGATTTGCTTTTTTTTTTTTTTTTTTTTGAAAATCCTGGGGATACAATAGGCTGACTCCCCTTCGGTATCTAAAGAGTGGAGGTTGGGGTTTGGTCTGTGGGATGTGGGGCTTTACGTTATTCGGCGTGCTCCGATGGGGGATTTACGGAGGTTGATTACATAGGATGGATTAGGGAGGTTACGTTGTATGGTATTTGATTCTTTTGGTTGTGTGAACTAGGTGGGAAGATCTATGGCAATGTTGTATGGTGGGTTAATTTTTTTGTATGGAACTAACGAGGGTTATCTTTTCAGTAACCAAATCATCTTTATATTGATATTTAATCGCTAATCTCTTCTCAAAAGCATATAACCAGCCATTCACTAACCCAAATCACTACTCATACTCATTGATCCCCCGCTCACCAACCTTACCTCACTCACCACCTCCTCTCCCCTTGACTCACCCAAAGATACTAACTCACGTCTCAGCCGCCGTGTCCACTTCGAGGAGAATTATCAACAACTTAATAAACCCTAGAGAATAATCCCCTACCATCAATCCCCTGATCCCCAGTCAACCAAACTCGATATACCGCAGTCTTATGTCAGCTCCACCAACGAGGCACATGAGGGTCTTTTTCCTTTTTTTTTTTTTTTTTTTTGCCTCTTGTCCCCAGGAATTTATGATACTACGTTGTTTGAGAGGATGCGATGAGCTGGATGTCTGTAAGCGACCCTGGCACTAGACTGTTCTCGGAGAGTCTACCGGGGTATCGGAGTTTCGTTATTTTTACGCTACGTATGGGATTTTTAATGGAGATGACTGGCATAGCAATTTATAGTCGATGACATCCATTATAGTTTAGTTGACTTTTGTTTTGGAAAGGGGACGGGGACGGGGAAGAGGAACACTAGTATTTTTTTAATTTGGCTGTCAACTCGGGATGCTCTGAAACCTGGTAACTAAGATGTATTGTAAAGATATTGTGGGTTGTTTTGATTCTAAAAACATGCATTGTGGACAGCATTACAATAAATAGAAAGACCGAGTCTTATTTCCAATTCTGGATCCTTCTTTGGAGGAAGTAAAATTCTAGGAATCGAAAGAAGCCTGGGCCGGGGTTTACCATTGTATTCTATATATAAACCAATGGGAATCCGTAGATGGCCGCTCGGTAACAACGCTAGGTGATCTTTTGCTACACTAAGCTGATAACGGGCTGTCGAATCAATTGTTTTGTCATGGAAGGTTGTTGGGTAGAGTTCTCTATGTGAGTTCTGGGAGTGTAACCTATGTATCGAACTGGATCTACACATATACACACACACAAGGCATACATAAACATTATTCCCGTACACAATTAAGAATACAAAAAACAACAACGGCTGAGCATACTTTTCCCATCCTTCCCTCCATAATTTGCATCCTCTTACTACGTTTCGCCCATTTCCCAACTCCTTCCTCGCTACCAATTTAAGCCACCCATACCCTTCTCATCCTAGCCTATCCGCCCCCTCGGCCCCTCATTTGTCACGTCACGACGAACCATTGTCAATCTTAGTTCCGCGATTGGCAATCCTATCGAGTAAGGAGCCGCAGGTACTATCGGGGTGCCAGAGAGCAGTAGTAATTTGGAAGAGAATGAGGGTGGGTGGGTGGAGAGATTGTTTGGGTGATAATGGAGGGATTTAGAGAGTAGGATGTCGAGAGATGGTGTATGAAGATATTGACAGCGGAGTCGGCTTATGGAGTTGTCATTAGGGATTCATACGGTAATTCACGTTATTAAGATAGGTTTTAAGTCGAAGATGTATTCGTATATCGTTATCTAATTATATATATAATTCCGCCATCCCAACTTTAAGCATCCACCAACTCTATAAGCGAAACAATTCCACATTGCGGCCCGAAGCCAGCAAAGGACTTCCACGATAGGAAGAAGACACTCTCGATTCACCAGCTGAAATAACTCGTCACTTTGGATTTTTCTACACTGCGAATTTCTTGCTTTTCCATAAGGAATCACTAACGAGCAAAAGACCCGACAATTAAATTCACTATTGTTCAATATCTTGTTAGTAGGAGCGTTTCCCCGTCTGTCTTGGCATCCATCGACGTCAGCTGGAGAAAAGCCAATGGGGAAAACAGAAAGATGTAGGAAGTGACTGTAATGTATGCACCGGGCTCTCCGTACCTCACCATCCTTGCTCAATAGCATGCAAACCGAGACACTGGGCAGCCAATAACACATGGGCTCCTTGCCGCCAGATGTCCGCAAGAACATGGGCTCGTGATGTCACTGGGGGATTTAGGATGTTCTGACTGAAGGCAAAAGAATGTGTGGATGCTAAATAGTGGGATCTCATGGACTTGGGTGAGATATGTTGTGGTCTGAGGGGAGGGGGAGGGGGGTGGTTTTTGTTGTTAAGACGGCTACAACTAAAACTCTACTTCCAGCCACCCTACCCCCTCCTCTCTACGCCTCCATTCTACTTGATCCCATACCCCATCTACATCTCAGGAAATACTCTATACAATCTTCTACTTACTAGTAGCTTCCCATCACATCTCCTCAACCTCAGGCTTCACGTGTCATAGAACGTCCATCTATATAGAAATATATATATATATATATCGAAACCCCAGTGCCGTATTCATTCATGTCGTCCCCCTAGCACATCAACACAATATCTATCTGACATCACCAACACTATACTCTGCCAGGCCTTGTTTCCCTTTTGACATCTCCTGTCAATCTGTCAATCCGTGAATCGTCCGCCTTCCTTTTCCCGTTCGCTATATACAGACACCTATACATTGTGTACCATCGTTTACATTGTTCTCAACGTCACCACCATCCTCACTAACCGCTCACCCATCGGTCCCACCGCTCACCCATCTCTCTCTTCATAATAAAAAGATACCAGTCCCCATCTCAACTCACTAATCACTCCCTTATCTCCACAAACCCATCAACGTGTCCAGCCATCTTCTTATTCCATATTCCGTTTGCTCGAGATCGTCTTCTTGCCTGGTGGTTAGTTACTTTCTGATTACCTATTTGCTTCATTGTCTGTTTGTCCATCTGGGTCGCTTGCATTATTCGTTGGCGGCGGAGATTCTTTGTTCGTTGTCTCCATCAAGTGTCTGACGGAAAGATATCCGGGGATACTAGAAAGAGTTTTAGGTAGCTACCTTGTGTCCATTTGTATATCTCTACATCTCATCTCTATCCGTCTTTTTATTCCGTTCCTTACTTTCTTTCAACATTATTCTCCCCCTCATTTCTCCGTCCGAGCTACTATTCTCTGGTTCATCCTATTTCGTACATCACTGCCCGCCCTACCTCTTTGTCCTCCTTGTACTCCTCATCTACCTAATCTCGACCTCCTTTGCATTCTCTGATATTTATTGGCCAATACAACCTCGCAATACATCTACCGCCCAGTCACGTCGCTCTTCAGCATGCCAGCCTGGCAGTTTCCAGTGGCCTGAAGCTAGAGTCCGACATTGCTAGGTACTTTGGCTAGAACGTATCTCTAGCAAGCTGATTTGTCGATCTAAGCGAATAGTAGAGCAGGCCAAGATAATCTGTTGTTACTCTGGTGTCTTTACATTTGAGGAATTCCAGAGTTCCACTCGCCGTAATTTTGGTGTGACCTCTGCGACAGTTGTTGATTTAAAGCGTTAGTTACCGGAATCAAAGGTAGCCCGGATTGGACTAGATTCTCATTTAACCACCTTCCATCTGACCATTTAGCCTTTTCCTCTTTTCCATTCCTTCCTTCTTTCTCTCTCCTTTCCTTCTTAAGTTCCTCCCCCTCCCCTCCCAATGCTCCATCCCCACCACCCATCTACCACCTGGGCCATCCCCTCCCCCTCCTCATCTTCATCCTCCTCCTTCACAACCTCCCCCACAAAATTCCCCTACATGTCCGCCCCCCTTCACCACCCCCCAACCTCTACGCCGTCCTTTGGAGTGGCCCCGACAACCCCGACATCCCCTCCTCACGACCACTGGCCGTCGACGTCAACAGTGACTCCATCTATCTCCCGGCCCCTCGATATATTCCTCTCTAGGTATCCGACAACCGCAGCTACCACTGACCCTTCCAACTTCCATTCGGGGCCTCTACGGAGCTCGGGACGCGATGTCTATGGGGGGTACTCTGAGGCTGATGCTACCGGGAGCAATGAGTATGCTGTGGATAGCTTTAAAGGCTACGGCATGAGCCAAGCAAATATCCTTGAGAACCCCGTAGACTACTATCGGCGCAACGAGTACTCAGATGGGAAATTGGCGTCTCATGGTGCCCCCCAGCCTAGTCACGCAACCCCACATACCCCCAATGCCGAAATGACCCCCACCGACCGGTCCACCGCCCGTCACAAAATGAAGAGATTCCGGTAAGTACACCATGCATCGTCCATCACCATAGACCAATCAGCTAATCTGAACCCCCAATAAAGCTTAACCCACCAACAAACCCGCTTTCTCATGTCCGAATTCGCCAAACAACCACACCCCGACGCCTCCCACCGCGAAACTCTCTCCGCCCAAATCCCCGGCCTGACCCCTCGCCAAGTCCAAGTCTGGTTTCAAAACCGGTAAGTCCCCTCCGCTTATCCCTTCCTCTCTTCCAACCTCCAGCCACCTCACTAACAACCCTAGCCGCGCTAAAATCAAACGCCTCACAATCGAAGACCGCGACCGCATGCTCCGCATGCACGCCGTTCCCGACGACTTCGACAACCTCTCCGCCCTCCACAACCCCTACGGAGCCACCGCTCCGCCAACCCTCCCGATACCCAATACCCTCGCCTTCCCCCCACTCAGTCGACCCCCCGTCATGTCGACGCCAACACCCTCGACTCTTTCATATCCCGCCACGACAACATCAGGAAGTACCGGGATGTTCATCCCGAGATACCAAGGACATCCGGGGAGTGGCCAGGCGGTGCCAATGGGGCAGGAAATGATTTCCCCAATTAGTTTGAAGTATAGATTTTCAGGGGTGGGGAGGAGCGAGTGGGAAGAAGGGGAAAGACGGCGAGAGGAGGATGGAAGGTATCAGTGAATGGCGAGGCTTTTGTATGCTTTAGGTTGGGGATCTTGCTTGTTTTATTGTCTTGGTTTGCGTTTTCTTTGTATTTTTTGGACTTTTATTCACGATGTATTGGGTTTGCTTTGTCGAATATGTGCTTTTTTTTCTATCTACTACTCATGAATATCAATGAAATATCAAGCTTCATAATTGGTATCTTAATTTGGTATCGTAACTCTAATATTTGCCCATCTCTTTCTATTGTTTTAAGTTCTCTAATCCCAATATTCCATTCTTTTATGGGTATCTCTTCTTCTTCTTCTTCTTCTTCTGTCTTCACATCTTCAAAGAACACTTTATGCTTGAGCAAAGAACAGACTCTCGCTTACTGGCCATTCCACTTCAGGGCACCAGGAACCTTGTGGTCTTGGACAACAAACTTGCAGTTGTTGAAGGTAGTCCACAGAGACTTCCAGAAGTTGGTCTCCTCCCTGTAGTACAGATCGCCGAGAACAGGAACCAGGGCCTCAGTAGCATCCTCGGCGTAGTAGAAGGGGATACGGGAAAACAGGTGATGCACAACGTGGGTACCAATGATACCATGGAAGATGTGGCGGTCGATCCACCCATAGTCGCGGTCAACGGTAGCCAGGGCACCTTTAACAAAGGTCCACGAGTCCGCATCGTAGTGAGGAACTTCGGGGTGGGTGTGGTGTAGGTAGGTAATAGCAATAAGCCAGTGGTGGATCCAGAAGTAGGGAATGACGTAGAGCAGAACCATGTTCATCCAGCCGACATGGATGCCCAAAGTGTACACAGAGTACGAGGTGATGGCCAAACCAACATCCGACATGAAGATATAGAAAGCCTCAGTGGGGCGGAAGACAGCCGACCAGGGGTCGAAGTGCGACTGGCGATACCAGGGCATCTCCTTCTGGCGAGAGTCAACACCAGCGGTGGCGTTCATAAACAGGTAGATGGGAAACCCGAAGAGCTGGTGGAGGATCAGGCGGAAAAGAGTGACGATTGGGACATCCTCAAAGAGCTCAGGATCGACAAGGGCGGTGTCCTTCTTGTGCGAGTGACTAGCCTCAGTGTTGGGAACGAAGGCCATGTCTTTCTCCATGTGACCAGTGTAGCGGTGGTGTCTCGAGTGCGAGTACTTCCACGAGAAGTAAGGGACCATCAGCAGGGAGTGAGCGGCCCAGCCGATAATGTTGTTAAGGCGGGGGTACAGAGAGAAGGCACCATGGCCGCACTCATGAGCCAAAATCCAGATACCAGTGCCAACGAGGCCCTGGACATAGCCATACCCAACCCATGCGGGCCAGCGGACGTAGGGGTTCTCGATGCTGGGAACATAGGTAGCAGCAGCCCACATGAGAGTGAAGAACACGGTCAAGTCTCTGAACAGGT
Source organism: Meredithiella fracta (assembly GCA_023677585.1). Classification (NCBI taxonomy): domain Eukaryota; kingdom Fungi; phylum Ascomycota; class Sordariomycetes; order Microascales; family Ceratocystidaceae; genus Meredithiella; species Meredithiella fracta. The sequence continues at coordinate 1,016,113 of JAGXCV010000007.1, forward strand.
AGGACATGGAGATCCAGACCTTGGGCTTGAAGCAGTGATCGGGAACAACCTTGCGGAGCTCATCAATGGAAGGGAACTCGGTCACAGTCTTCTTGGCGCCGGAAGCGAGCTGCTTGTTGGCCTGTTGTAGTGAATTTAAATTAGTATTGTCATGTCATTGGCTGGTATTGGTAGAGAGCCAATAGGGCTTTGTGTGCCATTGGATGGTCGGGCAAATGAGTTTGTATGTAGTGAATAGGAATACAACGCAGAGGTAGTGTGTGGACAAGGAGATAGGCAATGAAATGACAATTTGGCATGTTGTTGATATTAGTTCTGGTGATGTTGGTGGAGTGGACTCGACATATCAAAAAGCCAAGTAAAGCAAGGGCAACAATATAGTGACGATGTCTTGATTTTATAAAGGGAAGGAAAGACATACCGCAGTAGGCCTAACAGTAGAGGTAGACATCTTAAATGCTTTATGTTGTCAACAATGAAGACACTGAACAAGCTTTCCGGATAGTCTCATAAACTATCTTGGAGAAAGAAAAGAAAAAAAAGAAAAAAAGAAAAAAGAAAAAAAGAGAAGAGATAGTGGAAGCAAACTCAGTAGAGTTAAAGAAACGGCAGCAGCTCTCCGTTTTAAACAATATCCACAAACAAGCCAAAGAGCAAGTAGCAGCAGATAGACGACAGTGGCCCAGCCAAAAGAAGAAAAAATACCTTGCAGTGAAAAAAGAAAAATAAAAAAATAAGATCAAAAGAAAAAAAGAAAAAGATTAAAACGAAGAAGGAAAAAGGACCGCCTCGTTAACAAGGAGGCGGAGGAACAACCGCTACTAAGCTATAACTGTTGCCGTCTGCTTCCTCTAGGCTCAAGACCAAACAGTGAAGATGCAGATAGATGACAAGCCAAGTCTAGCTTCAAATCTCTACAGCCAGCTGGCTTCTCGGTAACTCAATATAACCCCTCACTGATGCCTTTAGGACTAGCTCACGGGCGTCGCTCAAGCCTAGGTTTGCAAAGAAATTCCCATTCCCCAAGTATCAGGCCTCAAGAACAAACCCCGGACCGTCTTATTCGAAGGAGAATATCGCTTGAAACGGTGGACGTTATAAAGTAAGTTGACAGTGGATGGTAGTATCGTGTTTGTGGGGAGGACTTCTGTGAGATGATCAATATGGATCACAAAGTTCCTGCTAACAAATAGTCAAACCATTACTTTTGAGTGGCAAGACTGTGTATCTTAGTTAGCAAAATGGAATTCGCAAGTATTCATCCGTCATCAATGAGACCAAGGATGCCGTGGCTTCATCAACTCAAGCGGGCCAACGAACCAAGGGCTCAGTTATCCAAGACTGCAGGAGATACTCAACAAGAAGACAAACTAACCAAGCAGTGTTAGTGAGCTTCTACTTCGAAAAACGAATACGGCTAGAAGCATTGGAGAAAAAAAAAAAGCACAAAAGAGAAGAATTTCACGACAAGGGATAAAATCTGGAGGTAAATCCTAAGATGGTGATTCCTTCACCCAAGATCCAGGGGCCGTAATAAATCGGATAAAAACGGGTGGATTTTGTGCCCTCAGTTTTCAAAGTACATCAATTTTGACATTTCTCTTTACAATTTTGTGTCCACAGAGTCTTCACTCTTTTTCCCGTAATAAACTACAAAGGCTGGAGGCATTCGGATAGAGAAATTTTCATCAGGAAACCTCCATCATCTCCTTCCTAATTTCTCTGAAAATTCTCTCCCACAAAAAAATTCAAAATCAAAAATTCAAATACAGGCATCTAGTTGTCAATAGGAGACAGATAACAAGAACCTTCCTGCAAACCCAATAAGAAACCCCAATGAGAAGAAACCAACTTCTACTACATGCAAATGGGACTTCCTAACGAGGAAAGCGCAAAGCTAGATGGGGCAGAAAAAATTTTAAAAGAAAAGGAAGAAAACCTGGGAAGAAAGTATAGTATATGGGGCTCCGCCAAGGGAATCCTGCTGGTTGGTTAATTGGGCAAGACTGGCAGCCATTAGGAGTAAAATCGTGATGAGACAGACACCACCAAAGTAGAATAAAAAAAAAAAAAAAGAGAGAAAAACCAGTAACAGGAGTTTCAAGTTGGGCGCTGGATACAAGTGGGTAGAGTAAGAGTTACTGTTAGTGCTAATTGGGGACACGGGCAGGAAGGCGTGGCCGATGGCAGGGGAGGGGAGGGAGTCTATGGAAAGTGCGATGAATCAGAGATTGATAGTTGAGGAGTTGGCGAAAAAGGAGGGGGTTTGAGAAGCTTTGAGGTGATATGGGGTGAGACCGGTTGGTTGGTGAAATTATCAGTGTTGAGATAGATAAGAAAACTCTAGACAAGTAGTTTCACATTCTCCCTACATAACACATATATATATACAGTAGCAGCATACAGCACACACATATCCCCATATAAAGCATTAGGTTAACCCTCATCTCCCCAAAGTCACATAATCACAATTACCATCTGTATATTGTCCCCAACATTCAACTCAACTCGCATATGGACTGATTTTTCGTCCCTCGAACCAATAATCACAAGGACGACCATGCCACTCAAAGCTAATCCTATGTATTCTCATTGCTGTGACTAGCTGTGTCTGTGCCTGGACATATATTGGGCGGATAGGGTGCGTGGGTTTGTGTATAGTATCCTTTTCGTTTTGTTTTTTTTTGTTTTTAATTTTTAATTTTATTTTGTAGAGGGCGAGACGTAGGAATTGGACATGAGAAGTGAAGGCATAGGAATTTAGAAGGGGGTTAAATATTGATTGTGACTATTGAGAATCAACAGGCTCAGGATTGGTTGGTAGATGGGTGAAGGGGTTTGTGTGAAGGGAAAAGGAGAAGTAACTATGAAGAATGAGGTTCAAGTCATACGTGAAGAACAGGTGAAATTGAGGTGTTATAGAAAAGGTTAAATATGAATATTAACGAACGTGATTTTGATTTGATTTTCAGGCAAGTTGAATTGGTTTAGATTACTTGTTAACAATAAGAATTTATTAGTGTTGTGTAGATTGAGACGGTATAGTTAGCCAGTTGACCTCAAGATAGTATACACACTCATATATACGCTGTTCTTCATCTATGCCATATATAATATGCAGAGTTAGACAGTGCAGTTACAGGGTGAAACGAAAGGGCACATCCCTTCCCATTAGCGCAACCACCTGCCATGTTGGTCCCTCCGCTATAATCACAACCTCCACCAATAGCGTCTCTCTCACCAATTTCGCAGCCACACCTTTTCAGAATCCACCAACCAAGTCTACACGAAGATGCCTTTCTTCATCATGTATTCTCCTCATCTGACAAATCTCCCCGGAATCTTCCACCATTAATGCTCTAAAAGAATCACTTGGTCATCCACATCCTCAAAATCATCACCTGCGTTCTCCAGCTAATCCCTAGGTTCCGCTCTCTGCTAATCGGCGACCATCCCATTCCGAAATGGGCATCATTATGCTAAATACATTACTGTACATCATCGGAACATGTAGTTGGTATGATGGAATTTCCTCTTGATACCGTCCCGCTGGACCACCCTCTCGACTATATTCTCACAAGAGCCTTTAGGATTTGATTTCTGACCCCCTCCCCAAGCTCCCCGATCAGTTTTGTGAGTTTGAGAGCTCGATATAATCAGTATTTGCGCGGGGAAACGATACATGTAAACTGTGATTGTATGTATAAATATGCAAAGGCTGTGGGCCTCATGGGCTCGAGAGCTGTCGGTTCTCGGTACTTGGACTACACAGGGGGAGGGGGGAAGGAGAGGAGGAGGGGAGGGGGGGCTTGCTTATGGTTGTAGTAAGAGGGAAACTCTATCCGTTCGCCAAACCTCTATGGAAGAAAGTTTAGGTTGCGTCCCGTGTGATTATTATGTTCTTATATGGAGATGTGGTACTCGGGTAAGGCCAAGGCGGCTATATCAACATGGACAATTGTCTCCTATCACACACCGTATCTAATGCAACGAACTGACGATACCCTTTGCCGAGAAGAATCAAGGAGATTATTTCACATGAATAGGGATGTTGTTGTTGTTTGTCTGTCTGTCTGTCTGTTAAGTTGCAGGCCAAGTCAGACGGAAACCCGCATCAATATCATATCGCGGACCGTCTTTCCACTCGAAATCACAAACCACGAACATAACACATCTCAAATCATTCAGAGACCTCGCTTCAGCGTTATGGTCAAGCTGGTGACATAGCATGTCCGAAGATAGCGGGAGTCACCAGCCGACGTAAGACAGGAACGGGACGGGAAATTGTGGAGATCGTGTTGTTTCTTTTTTCATTGCCCAACAGTTAGAGTGTTGGGGAATCAGTAATCGTGTTCGTCTCAGTCACGAAATCAAGGCATAAATAGCATATTCTGATACGCAAGTACAGTTAAGATTAACTCCCTTTTGACATGCGATGCTCATCATTAGGAAGAAAAGAGAAGTCAAATAATAAAATATTAAAAATAAAATAATACATTTCCATCTCTTAGGATGACAGTACGACAAAACAGTCAGGCTACATTGTGTTCTCAGAAACAGGGTACGCATTAGTCTTATCCCGAGTCAAATCGCCCAACAAAATCCCTATGAATATGACAATTGGAGCCTCCCCCATCCATCAACATCACCGCTGTTGACATCTCCCCCTTACATGATCCCAATTGAAATCACAGCCTACAAATGATGTCTTCACATAGGCCTCCATCAACGCGAATACCTCCTCTTCCCCTATTCCCATCTCTCTTTCATCCTCTTCTCTTCTTCCAGAAGCCTGTCACTCGTAATTATTTGGCCAGCCCCCTTGCATCCCACGTAGCTTGCATCTCAACCCCAAATTTCTTCGAAGTCAATCTTCACTATGGGACTACGATATCCTCACTTATCTCAAGCGTCTTCAACAGCAATTAGTTCGCTCGCTTAGCTCAGTTGGTTAGAGCGTCGTACTTACTAATATCTCACCAAACATATATCAAGTAATGCGAAGGCCGCCAGTTCGACCCCTGATAGTGAGCATCACATCCTCCTTCGAGAATTTCTTGTTTGTTTGTTCTGTTTTTGCCTCCTTTCGGATTAGTAGACACCGGGAGTGACCCACATTCACAGATGTGGGTCTGTGTAACATTTTGGTGGAGATAAGGACAACATGTATACGAGGGTGAACGAGATAGTGATGGGATGGATATAAGTGATAGATCCTCTATATATTAAATAATGTACTCATAAAAATCTGCATATCAATCTTCTCTGGCAGTCTCCTCCCTCGTCTCCCTCCGCCACAACTCTCCATAGTAAACTCACTCGCAACCGTCCCATCCAAAACCCCTAATGTCTCCTCTCCCACCAACCTCCCCAAAACCCCCCACCTCCCGGAATCAACGCCATAATAACAACCGGGAACCCCACTGCCGCAACTGTCTCCGTGACCGCCAACGTCCCCGCAATTGCAACGACTTGGATCCCCACGAATGTCCACACGATACCGTCACGGATGTCCCACCATTTGCTTTGCCCAGCAGCGATACGCTGGAGGCGCTTCTCTTCGAGGGAGTAGAGGGATTGGGGGAAGGGGGTGGCGAGGGGGAGGCTGGTGTCGCGGAGGAGGTAGGTGATTTTAGCGATGATGCCGTTGGTGGCGAGGGCTTGGATTCCCATGACGAAGAAGAGACCGGCGAGGACGCCGTGGGGGATTGTGTGGAGGACGGTTTGGAGGGGGCCGGTCATGAAAATGAGGGTTAGGAGACCCTGGGCGAGGTTTGAGACTCGTTGTTCGACGACGTGGGTGGGCGTTAGGTGGGGAGGGGTTGAAGGGGATCTGGGCTTCTCTGAAGGTGGATCGAGAGTTATCGTGGAGGATGAGAAGGACTGGGGGTCTGGCATAACACAGAGAGATTGAGTGTGAAACGGAGCTTGGGGAATCAGCCCATTCGGGAACGGAAGACCTAAAAGACCAGATATCGCTGTCGTTATGCCGAGAAGAAAAAGATCCCAATGGAACCCGGCGGGTTTTCGGAGAGGGAACTCGGTGCCCTGGGCAATCAACGAGGAAACTAAAGAGTTAGTAACTGACTATAAGATATTATTAAACACTATGGCCACTCACCATTATGATCAAACCAAAACAATACCGTCAACAACACCCCAAACGGCAATGCTAAAAACACATCGCCAACCTCCAACTTACTCGGATCAATAAACCATCCATCCCTCCCTGTCGGCATAAACGCCCCATCCTTTGGCAACCTCTCAACTGCCACCTCTCTCATCCGCCCAATATGTACAAACCCCGTAAAGAACACCACCGTCAACGGCGTCCCGTAGTCCGCTAAGAATATCCTAAACCTCTTGTCGAATAGACGGCCACCCCCAATACCTGCAATAACAAGCGCGGCGATGAAGACGAGGAGGGATAATGTGACAGAGAGATAGAATTCAGGGCCGTGGCCGAGGTGTACGAGGACTTGAATTCCTTTTTGAAGGTAGATGGCGGCAACGTAGAAGCCAAAGACGTCACAAGGGAATCGTGTGATGTATCGAAGGAGGTTACAGGAGTTGGTGACAGCGAGGATCGTGTGGAAGAGGAAGGACCAGAGGCCAATCATGCACATAAAGGGGAGATAAGGGACTTCGTGGTCTATTTTGCCGAGGATGATGTAGATGGTGGAGTTGAAAACGGTTATGGGGCCAGTGACGCCGACAATGACAAGCGGTTGGCAAGCAAAAAGAGAGAACATGACGGAACCAATCACTGAAGCAAGAAGGGTACTGGAAACGCTGTATTGTTGGTCGGTGGATGTGAACATATCCAGGGAGAACGCCAGGGCAGGTAAGATACTAAACGCTTGTTAACTCGAAATATTATTAAAGGAGATCACGATCTCTTACTTGGCAAAGAACATGTATATGGTGGCCGGGACCACACGGTAGTCCCAGGCGTCCGTCCAGTCGTCAAGATAGAACGGTGCCCGGCGACGAAGGTCGCGGAGCATGCCACTGGCGAGCCACATAGTGAATATAGGGTTTAGTGATGTGTAGTTTCAGAGGTGAGAGATGGACATTATTGGGGCTGACGGTACATTAAATGATATTTCTGAAGATGGGTAAAGTGATGGACCTGGGATGTTAATGAATTGAGATAATGTTGTTATCAATATAAATGAGTGAAGATGATATCAAATACGCCAAGTTACCAAAAAATCAAAATCAAAATCTGGATATGCGCAAGGGTATATTAGGGTTGTCAAATACCAGCTAAATCGCAAACCCTCGTATCTCCCTCATTGACATCCTCACTAACATCCTCCATGACATTATCGGACCACAGAGACAACATTGTAGATGTAAATGCATATATAACAAGAAATTACCATGGCTCATCACTACCCATCAACTAACCAACAGCCAAACCAACCAAAATGACCAAAGTAAAAAAAAAAATCAAACAAAATAAACACTAAAGCCAACAAAAGCAACGCACTATTGGTACAATGAGTAGAATACAGAAGAAACCCAAACGGCTCAGAGCAGAGATGATTGAACCTTCCTTTCTTCTTTCCTCCTTTCCACGACATCAAACCTATCTCTCCTTGTCCTTGATCCCCCGGAATGTCGCCGGGCTAATGTTCCCGAGGTCGTTCCCCTCCTCCTCCTTCTTCTCCATTCCAAACTCCTCTTTCTCCTTTCCAAGCCCTGGGTTGTCACCACCAAAGAACTTCTCAAAGTCCCCTTCTCTTCAAATGGCCTCGGGCCCAACAAGCGGACCATGTCGTCTCTCGTCAATACCTCCTTGCTCAGAAGCTCCTCGGCCACCAGGCCGATTTCCTTGCGCTTGCTCTCCAGCAGATTCCGGCACCGCGAGTAGGCCTGCTCGATAATCCGGGAAACCTCGGCGTCAATCTTTTGCGCCGTGCTCTCGGCAAAAGGCTTTTGGACTTGGTTCGGGTTGTTGTCGAAATGCAACGGCCCCACCTTTTCCGACATTCCCCACTCTGTCACCATCCTCTGCGCCATCTGCGTCACCTTCTTAAAATCATCCGAAGCCCCCGTCGTTACCGTCGGGAAATGCAACTCCTCTGAGATCCGCCCACCCAACGTCATCGCCATGCGGTCCATCAACTGCTCGACGTTCATCAAGTAGGCGTCCTGTGGAAGGTACTGCGCGTACCCGAGGGCGCCCTGACCGCGGGGGATAATGGAGACCTTGAGGAGAGGGTCAGCGTCCTTGAAGTACCAGCCGCAGATGGCGTGACCGGCTTCGTGGTAGGCGACGGTGCGTTTTTCGGTGGGGTTAAGGACGAGGGATTTGCGTTCGAGGCCGCCGACAACACGCTCGATGGCTTTTTCGAAGTGCATGAGAGTCACGGACTCGGCGTTAGCACGGGCAGCTATACGGTGATGGTGGTTAGTGATCAAATAGTGAAAATAATATATATATGTCAAAGGAACTTACCAACGAGAGCAGCCTCATTCACAACATTGGCGATATCTGCACCAGAGAACCCAGGCGTCAAGGTCGCCAAACGACCCATCAGATACTCCAAGTTCTCATTGGTGACAATCTTCTTCAGATGAACCTTGAAGATATCCTCTCTCCCCTTCATCGTCGGCCGGTCAATGTAGATATGTCTATCGAATCGTCCAGGTCTCATCAACGCCTTATCCAGGATATCCGCTCTGTTGGTGCCCGCTAAGACCACAATCTGCTCCGCCGTGTTAAACCCATCCATCTCTGTCAAAATCTGATTCAGTGTCGACTCCCGCTCATCATTCCCACCGCCCATCCGGTTTGAGTCCGTACGGGACCGACCAATAGCGTCAATCTCGTCAATGAAGATGATGCATGGGGTGTTCTTGCGGGCAGTTGCGAACAGATCACGGACACGTGAGGGGCCAACACCGACAAACATTTCGACGAACTCGGAACCGGACACACTGAAGAACGGTACACCGGATTCACCAGCCGTCGCCTTGGCAAGCAGCGTTTTACCAGTACCCGGGGGTCCAGAAAGGATGGCACCACGGGGAATCTTCGCACCCAGTCTCACAAACTTCTCGGGCTTCTTCAAGAACTGGACAAACTCCATGATCTCCACCTTGGCCTCGTCCATACCCGCAACATCTGCAAACTTCACCTTGACCGCCGATTCATGATTGAACTTCTTCGCTTTCGACTTCCCCATCCCAAACATCTGGTTGCCACCCCGGCTACTCAACTGTTTTGTCGTCCAGAACATCAACCCCACCAACAACAACGTCGGCCCAAACGCCATCACAAGATTCATCAAAGTGCTCTTCGACGACCCATACGACACCGGGATCCGCTGCGACGGCGGAATCTGCAGCTCGTCCTGAGCCTGCTCCAAATGTTTCTCAAACGAGTCAACCGACCCAATCGAGAAAAAGTACGCCGTCGACGCATTAATGCTGCCGCCGTCGCCGTAGATAGATCGTACGGCTTCATGGTTGAGCTGCACGTCGACCCGGCGTTCGCGGACCGTGAGCTTTTCGACGAGGCCTTTGTCAAGGAACATGCGGCGGAGCTCCTGCCACGTGATCTCGCGCTCCTGCGACGAGAAAACGCTCTGGAGGAACGGCGCGAGGACCATGAAGGTGACGACGCTGAGAATGATGTCGTTTATGTTGAGAGAGAACATGTACATCTTTGACTTTCCGTCCTTGGCACCCTCTTCCTTGCCCTCTTCCTTGCCCTCCTCTTTGCCCTCCTTGGATGGCTCATGCTTGTTGAAAAAGCTGCTGGACATTCTCTTCTTCTTCCCCTCCTTCTCACTATACTCCTCCATAGCCTCCTCTTCCTCGGCCTTTCGTCTCTCAATCTCGACAATCCTAGACGCATAGTTCTGCGCCATAACGTGCATCAACCGCATAACCTTGGCCAGCTCCTTCAACGAAAACCTCTCCGTCTCCGCTCCTTTCAATAACTCCTTCAACTCACTCGGCGCCCCAAACCTCTGCACATCCCTCAAAATCGTCTCCGTTACCTCCTTCTGAAACCCCTTCGCCTGCTCTGAGAACTTCCGCAGCAACTGCAAATCCGCTTCCTGAAAATATATCCAGCCCTCGGGCAGCTCGCCGCGCGGGTCCTTGCGTTTCTGGGAGGGCGGCTGGTTGTTGTTGTTGTTGTTGTTGTTGTTGGGGCCCGATGGCGGCTGTGGGGGGAGGTCTTGGCGGGCGAGCAGGGTCGTGGAGAAGAGGGCGGCGCGGAGAAGTGGGGTGGCGGTTGCGGTGATGGGGAGGGCGCGAGGGGCCATGCGGAGGGCCAACGGACGTGTGGCAAGCCGGGATAGGGAGCCGGTGCGCAAGAGGAGCCGAGACATGATTAAAGATTTCCGGAATTATGTACGAATATGTGTATATATGAATTAGCAGGAAGTCTTCGACGGCGGCGGCGGCGGCAGGAAGATGGGTACGCGGGTGCTGGCGTGGGGCAGTACGGTTGTCGGGGTCGCGTATCCGTGGGATTAATGTAGGTTATAGTGGTGGTGGTGATGGTGATGTGGATAATGGAATCAATTAGTACCGTCGTGATGATTGGAAATAGATGGTGGCATGGATTTTTTGGTGGAGTGGATTCAAGAGATTCGATGTTGTACGATTGATGACGGATGGGGTTGGGATTTAGCGAGAAATAGTTCTGCATTTAGAGAAATGTGGGGCAATTAGAGGGGAGGAGAGGGTAGCTTCTTGTTCGGGGTTTGGGATTGGATGAAGGTTATGTATTGGAAAAGACTCATTCATGGAAAACTGCAGTTTGGACGTCTGCCATATCACAATTTAGGCCTCTCCATAGATGACGTCTGGCCCATTGACTGCATCAACTACCTCTATCGCCTCTCAGAACGACGACCAATTCATAATCGCCGAGGTGGGTTCTCGCCCCAGTCACCGTCCCTCCGTCCGTCCCATTCCACATGAAAATCCTAGCAAGACCTTTCCCAATCCAGTCAGCACCTACCTACAATATAAACCTGAGAACCCAGGACGCAAAATCTTACAAAAATCACTTAACTCACCCATTTCCCTCTAAAACCCTCCTTAACTCCATAACCCTCCGAACCACTGGTCCAATTCCCCCCTCCGGTCCCCTCGGGCCCTCTCTTGTCTATTCGCTCGCTTAGACCTGAGCAGAATCCCGCTTATGAATTACTGAGAATCACATAAAATATAGTACTCCAACTTATACGTTGGATATCACAGATTTATGCTTGGCAAGTACTTGCATCAATTCATTGTGTCTAAAGTTCATGCAAGTCCTTCATGGGTGGAGTGGTCCTGCTGCGATGGTCACGTGTATATATATATATATATATGCTAATTAGGGTTGATGGTTGATATCGACTCGATTAATCTCAAACTTAATCAAATCAGAGGGTATCTATTGGAGTATATCAGACTTGATGGTGAATATTGAATCTCTAATCTTAGCATTATCTTAACATTATCTAAACTTCATCTATATACAAATAAACCCTCTCATTCTCTAAAATGCCGAAGTGAAAAATAAACAATCAAACAAAAGCCAACCTTGTGATATCACCATAATAATAACCCTCCTAAACACCCTTCCTCTTCCATCATCATTTACATACTACCATTCTGCCCCCGTGATCCCCTACTGATGCTGAAAATTCCCGTTCTCCACTGTCGGATATGCCCCCCCACTCATCTCCGCCCAATCCCAATCTAAACTCGCCGGCAACGCATACAAATCCTGTGGCAACAAGGGCTGCTGGAACGCCCCCGCCCTCGCTCCCGCCCCAGCTCTCGGCCCCGGCCCTGGCCCCGCCTCCATAATCACGCCCTCACCCATCTGGTTCATCGCGCCTACGTAATCGAAGTTCCCGTTAGAGTCCATAAGCATCGGGAAGTCCTGCGGCCACCCGGCGCTCACAAGGGATATCGGGTCCATGACGTGACCAGTAGATTCGCCCGCCTGTGTTTTCGTGTACGGCACTTCTGGACCAAGCGTTTGCGGGACCATCCCGCTGGCAGAGATCTGAGCCGTCTGCAGACGCATCGACGGTTGCCGTTGGTTTATTTGTTGGTCCATGGGGTGATCTTCCGGGACAGCCGTCATGTGGTGAATGGATGCTGAGGACTTGCCGGGCATGTTGGCATCGTGGGACTTCCGTTTTCTCCGGCCAGTGGAGTCCTTTTCAGCTTTGTCGATGACGACGCAGGCTATGCGCTCAAATTCGGAGCAGACCCCGAGCATGCGGTGGACTCCGCCCGTTTCGGCTTCGTGGCCGAGCATCGAGAGGAAGGAGACGACGAGCTTCATCAGCCGGGTATCAGACTTAGCGCGAGGGTCGAGTGGGTTCTGAAGAATATTTCCGAACAGCGTGACAAGGGCTGATACGGGGAAGTACAAGATCATCCATACACAGGAGTTGTCTCCTTGAGGAATGTACTTCAACAAAGAGATGGAAGCACGGGCGGCAGCAGTGCAAAGAGCAGCCGAAGAGAAGATTCGAGGGTTGATGGGTCGAGAGTTGAGGCCCTGGATAGCGTAATTCGACAGTCGACTGGTCCAGTACCCGCGATGGATCGACATACGATGAATCGTCGTGAGGCAGTTGTAGTACAAGAAATGAAGCATTACAATATGCAAGATCAATGGCGTATGTGAAGCCTTGATTTCGTGTTCTGCCCGGAAATCAATCGGGATCCGATCCTTCCACTCCTCCAATTCCTTGTCCAAGTCTCCGATAATATTGAGATATTCCCCATCAGACTGCTTAGCTGCCTTGGACGAATACAGTTGCTTGTAAACCTTGCCCTCGATCCGTGCAAACTCGCACATGACACGGAACAAGTTCATCTTCCCCATGCCTTCTGCCAGCGGGATGTTCCCAATATTATCTTCGGGATCCTCTTCCGGCAAATCAACGTTGAGGTCGTCATCATCCTGAGCCGGTGGTCTCCCTGAACGCAGAGACAGATCTTTATCAAGAAGATACGCAATCCAGAAGACGCGCTTCCGCTGTTCAATCTCAATTGGGTTCAGGTTGAAGCCAGTGCCGCGCTTGTGCAGCCCGATGCTGTGACTCAATTTGATAGCTGCAGCAATAAGCAGCGTCGACGGCTGGGGGTTCGGCGTCCCCTGCATGAACAATGCCATCCCGAGCAACGCCTGGACACTAAGAAGGTCGGCGTTCCGCATCACCAGCTCTGAAAACACCCCCATGGCATTCTTTAGGTAATCCCATGCAATTTGGTCATCATCAGCAGGCACCAAGTTATTCATAGCCCGTAACCGGTTAGCAATTGCCAGAACAACATTGATCGAAGCCCACCACCCGGATCCCTGATATGGGTCCCCGGAGTAATGTCTCTCGGCCAAGTGCATGAAAGTAGGTTGATGGAACAATGGGAACATGCAGTTAAAGTTTTCAAAGTAATTATGGAACAATGACATGGCCTCCGGCTTGCTCGGCAACGGCCGGAAGATTGGCCGCGAGAACAAGTCACCAAAGACCTCTGGCTTCCATGTTGTCCATTTGTGATTATCGATGGAGACATCAGAAATCATGCGCTGAAAGGAGTTGTCGCCTGTTTTTTCATTGACCCATTGAATGCCTTTTGGTGAGAAGATGGAGAAGCCAGATGAGGAACCTACAAAAACATTCGGTGGTTAGCACACATTCAATCCATCATGTGTAGGAGCCGTTAAACGGGTATCGAATACCCGGGATGCAGGAGGATCGATATATAATCTCATCATCTCATCATGACCGCGTTCCTGCATATCATGATGGCGAATCATCCATCCACTGAAAGCTATCACACTCAAACAGGAATCTAGTCGCCAACTTCCCCAATCCTGACGATGAAGCCCCAAGTTACACTGTGTGGTACCGCCAAAAAGCCGCCATAGAAAATCTCACTCACCAATGTATCGTGTCTCGCCACTTTGATTTGTCACTAGCGAGCACATCATTTCTGACAACGCCTCGACCTCCTCCGGTCTCTCCCCTGGCTCATCTAGCTGTGCTGACGCCTTGCGAGATCTGCCTGTGCTTCCGAGTGGATTCGTGTCATACTTTGAGGCTTGCGGATGTGATGATGAGCCTGGAGACGTCACCGAGCTCTGCGGGGTGCCACTGGCATATTGCCCGTCTATATTATGCGAAATAACACCCGGGGTCCCGGATAGTGATGTTAGATTCGAAGGGCTGTTGGTTCCTTGTGATGTCTGGCGTTCACGGCTTTGTTTCTCCGTAAGCTTTTTCTCCAGTGCTCCTAGGTCGGTAGCACCATCTTCATCGTCATCCAGTAAGCCTAAAAGCATATCAGATAATGGTTCACATTCGGTATTTGCCACATACAGGCGGCCAAGACATACCTGATAGCCTCAACAGGTTCTCCATTCTTCCCAGTCGATTCTCCAGTCCTTCGATATATTTGGCACTAGAGCAGGATGTTAGCAACTAAACTCATATATGAATATATTGTGTATGACATACCCTTTCGGAGGTGCCCTCTTCTTTCCCACCTGTGTAAACACACAATTTGTCTTGTAGTTCAAGCAATGTGAACAAGCTGGGATCTTCCCATCACACTTGATCTTCTTCTTCCGACACATGTCGCAAGCTCGTGCAATGCGGCGTCTTTTCGAGTCATTGGCGTCATCCATGAACGTTGAATCCCCAAACATCCCTACAGCTAATTCTGGCGGAAACTGCGGGACCGATATGCCCTCAGGCGGAAATGAGCCAAATATACGCGGGGGCTGGTTTATAATCGGAGACGACGCCATGTTCAGCGGCAACTGGAATGACTGCGGATTTCGTGAGTCCATAGTGGCGGGTTGAAAAAAAAAAAAAGAGATAATGAATATTAAACAATAGCGAATTTTTAATGGCTTTTGCGGCTCACGTGGGGCGAGACACCAAGCAGCGAGGGGGGTTGATTCTCTGGGAATGAAAGGGTGGGACGTTGATCCGAATAAGGAGATGTCCTAAGCACAAGCAGGTGGTGGCGTTCAAAATCGCGGGGGAGGTGGGGAGGTGGAGAATGCGATGGCCAAATCACTAGCGGATTTTGAAATGAGAATGATAATAGCAACAAATTATAAGTAGTTGATGCAGTTGTAGATAATTGGTAGGAGGCTAAAGCAAACCAAGGTTGTAAGGAGAGAAGCTAGATTAAGCAGGTCCCAAGAAAGTCTAAAAACAGAGACAATGTTTGTGTGCGTATATAAAAGCAAATATATCGATTAGGCCAAACTTGTGACGAAGAATATGGGAAACAGCAACTAGAGCAAAGACCAAGACTGGCAAGACCTCAGATCAGGGCACTATTACATGTACTTATGTGACCACGAGGCGTTTGTTAGCAGCGGCAACTGTGGATCGAGGAACCTGTCGTCCGTGTTTGAGAAATTGGCAACTCGATGCTCTGTGCGGTCTGGCGCAAAAATGAATTTGAACCAGCTAAGAAATTTCTAGGTAATCCGATAGCAACTGGAAAAAGAAAGAATAACACAAAAATGCCAGAAAGAGTATAGACGGTCCGACTGACAGTAGATCGTATAACTATGGGTTTAATGACAGGACAGCGATGCAATGAAGGATAGTCGGGAGAAGCCTAGTGAGCTAGACAGTGAGATAGTAGGCCATAAGTAGCACTACCAACCAAGCCAAGACAGAAAACGAATCGTCTACTAAGTGGGAGGCGGGGAGAGGGTCTCGTATGTCTCAAACTAGAACGGACAAGTGACAATGATGTGTCTATAAGTACTTTTTCGGGTCGAGCTAGAGTGAGTCCGACAAACAACAAAAAGATGAATGATTTGAACTCGAGGATTTTCTGGAGTTGCGTCAAAAGCCAGTAAAACAGTCAAAAAAAAAAAGAAAAAGAAAAGCCGTCAGCAAGACAAAAGGCCAAGCCAAGCACAGAGGATGGTTCAAGAGATTCCTAGTTTGTGTTGACTTTGTGCTTGGGCTCTAGCCCGAGTTCTAGCCGTAGTTCAACCAACAAAGTCGTGGTTAAGTGGGACAGACTAGAAAATGTTGAAGATCAAAAGAGCCCAACAGGGTCGAGTTGATTTACTGGATTTTGATGGAGTGGTAGATTGGTCGATTAAGGCAATTTAATATATGAGCATCTGGCTGGAATTGGGAAGCAAGGAACGGAGAATGTCACAATAGGGAAAAACGGTGTTGATTTTGGTTGAAGGGATAGAGATCAGTAATTGGAGCTCAGAGTATATAAATGAGGAGTCTTGTGAGATTGACAGTGACAACAACAACAACAAGAGGGAAGATGAAAAGAAGAAGAGGTTTTCTATTTTTAATTCTCAAATTAGAATTTTCTCGTGCGGTGAAAAATGGGTATCTTAGATTATTCCAGGAAAGAACGTAAGAAAGCAAGAAGTGATTAGTAGTGACAGGTTTTAGGGAAGGAACTTCACCTAGTGCCTCATAGGGCAATAGCAAAGCTATATTGGAGGAAACTATGAGATCAGACAAGAAGTAAACATAAATCCAACAATAAATTACGTCCAAGAGGAGGATATGCGAAATATCATATAGTCTTCACAACGTCGATTCCAACGGTTGCGAAATGGCGTGTATTCTTTCCAAGCAACAATCTTAGATCAAGAAGCAAGTGTACGGTAACATATATCAAAACCCTTCTAATATTTGGAAAGCCGAAAGGAGCATCACCCTCGCCGTCCGACCAAGAGGGCTGCCTCCGACAGGTCAGTGTTGGCGGTCAAGTTGTCCATTCGGTGTGCATAGACAAGCATGCCCTCAGCCCCCCTCGACCCATGATGCTAAAACATTACAATGGTGGATCTGAACCACATAGCACCCCGCTGAGTTCCTGGTGTTCCTTTCTCGGATTTTTCTTTCTTCAGGTAAGTGTTAAGATACAGAGTTTTTTTTTTTATTTGGCTATCTTGACAGTTATTATGACAAAGGGTCTGCGGCTTTGCTGTATCGTTCGTCTGAGACTTAATAATCCCCGGGTTCGTCTCCACTCTACATGTGGGAATGGAAGGAGTAATTGAGAAGTAAATTCTCCATCACTCACATACTCTGTACATCGTTAATCCATCCTCGTCCTCTCATAAAAATTGAAATTAAAAAGGCCCTCAACTCATCTTCACAAAAAAATAACAGAAAAAACAGTTTCAACCAATCCGTCGTCACACACTCGAGACTCTAGCCTCCATACAGGGAACATCCAAAAAAAATCAGCTTCTTCGGATGACGTCCGGGGGGGGGTCACGAACACCTGTAAGCGATTGCCTGTTCCTGGAATTGTGGGTAGTAAACTAACTGGATCTAGTGAAATCCCTAGAACATGTACGGCCGCACGATGGATTCTGGGTTTTACACGCCAGGCAAGGTAGAGTTGGAAAGCTAGAAGGAAATAAAATTTTGTCTAGTTTTGGTGGTCATTTTGTGTTTTGTTGGCATTTGGATTTTGAGTAACTATTGGTTGGGACTGAAGACGAGATAAAATATGGTGTGAAATCTAGTTGGTGACTGAAGTGCAATGTTGGACTGATATGTGGTGCAAGGGATGTAAGCATCATGTTGTCTCTGTTTGACTTGATGTCACATGCATTATTGCCTCTTCTTCCTTCACTGTAGGTTAATCAAATGGTTTGATGGATTCACTATTTTGATGTCATCTCTCTCGTCTGTCTTATCACAATCAAATGCATATAGAGAGTCAGACTACCATTTCATGCCTCAGAGACCCCACACGGCACACTCTTGATCACACCAAGCGACCCAAAGTTCATTCTATGGGCGGGTATAACACGTGCACTCAGGATTCTGACAAATACCTCGAATCTTATGGCCGTCTTAGTCATTGTTCTAGCTCTATTAGCTTGCGATCCTGATATCTTATAAATGTGAAAACAGAATGTTGCCTTTTTGGTATTTTTTTCAACATCAATATGGTACCTGCCCTACACAGCTAATGACTATTCCAGTAGTTCCCCCAATGGTAATTACCACGTGGCGCAATCTTCATCAAGTCCCGAGTCCACTTTCTCAAGTCCCCACAAAACAACCTCAACCTCCCAAATCACCCGAAACCCCCAAATAATCCCGGTATCCAACCCCAAAACCATATTAATAATCCAATAACCACCCATACAAACACCACCCATCAGACAAATCCCTACCCAACATATCTCACCACCCATCACTCTATCCCCGTTTCATCATAAATCTGAGACAGGAACCACTTCCCCCCCTCCCCACTACTCAAATTCCCTCAGCATCTTCGAACCCCTCGGCCCACTCGGCCCCCGGTTCGTGCTCAGGTAATACTCTCAGGTTAGATCCGAGTCCTCATGACCCCTAGGCCCCCGGGTCTGCTTAATTTGTATGGGGGTATGTTGGGTAGCTGTGTGAGATTGTTACACTATTTGGGAATGGGGTGCCAAGAGGGTGTTGTTTGATTGAGATTTTCTGTGTGGTGATTGTCAAACTGGAAATACTACCAATTACGATATATGCAATATACTATCCATCACGCATTTACCTAATCTGTGAACCCTCAATACATTGTTATCATAGATAGTCCAGTTCCTGGATTACTTGCCAATCATCTATCCTTCCCACTAAATCACGAACTTTCATGCGACTAGAACGCAATTGTAAACACCCCGCGTCATATCAGGAAATCCCCGAGAAACCCAAAGCCTGGTAACTAAGGTTTAGGTCGCCTGTTCATATATTTCGACCAGTAACATGATCATCGTCATGGTGATAGGCAACGGTGGTCCAGCCATTTTATCCGGATGAGGCAGACCGGACGGATGAAATCTGTCATAGTGGGCATCTTAAATCACCAGTGCATGACAGTAAATATAAGCACATGACTTTCATAGTTCAAAAAAATGAAACTCCGACATCTTCGACTTTTATTCTCAATATATACAAAGAAATTAAATACTCCAAAAATCCAAATAGTCGCCAAACGGGTATGAACATCTAAATCAACACGCTAAAAAACAATCAAAACAATCAACCACCCACTTCCCCAAATATACCATACCTACTATAACACACCCAAATCACCACCTCTACACCTCCTTCTACTACACATCCTCCGAAAAATGCCCTACTGTCGAATGCCTCTGAACCCCCGGATTCACCACCGTCAAACTCCTTCCCACACTCTCAACCTGTGGCATCCCTCCCCTTATCATCAACCCCCTCCTCTCTTCCACTGGACTTTCCGGTGGCGACGAGAATCCGGCACTGCTAGCCCCTGCGCTCATCGGCTCATCCAAATACGGACTACCAGGTATCGAGCGCGCGGGAGAATCTCTGAGCACCGGGACACCCGACACAGGCCGCATTGGAGAGCCAAGAGCAAAGCGCATTGGTTGGCCGGGGGCTAAGGAGGATACATCGTAGGTAGAGTCGCGGTAGTTGACGCTTTCGGTAGTCATGATGCTGGCGCGAGGATCAGAGTAGCCATCACCACCATGTTCAAGGACAGACGGGAGTTTCCGGCCAGAGACGCGGACGAAGGCGGGTTCAATACCAGTAACGGGGGGCGACGGTGAATGTTCGGGGGTGGTCTTAACGGCCTTGAAGCCAGTGAAAGACGCAAGGACATTAGGGGAGCTATCGGTCATGAGGGAGCACGAAGCGCCTCCATCGTTAGGACCGGAGCTGGGGCCAGCAGTTATGAGACCGCGGGGGTTGGAGCCATCAAGCAGCTTGATTTGGCCACCGTTCTTCTTATATTTGAGGATCATCATGATGAGGACGATGAGGGCGACACCGGCCATACCGCCAACAACACCACCAATGACAGAGGTAGTCTGCTTGGGGGTGAGACCACTGGAAGAGCTCTTATACGAGGAATAATCAGAAGAAGACGAATCTAAAGAGGAAGAGTCAGGGCTAGAGGTGCCGTAGGAACCAGCAATGGCAGCGGTCGATGTTGAAGATTCAGAAGAGGAAGTAGATATGGAAGTTTGGCTATAAGAAGTACTGGAGGAACGAGTGCTGCCAGATGTCCGGGTAGAAAAGACACCAGTAGAATAACTAGAAGCGGTTCCGAGAATAGAGATGCGGGAGTCAGTAGCAGAATAAGAAGTACCGTTGTAAAAGACTAGAAAATATGGTTAACATGGTTCCAAATATATATATATTTTCCATAGGATATGGCATAAAATACTTACCTCCGGTGGTATTATAACCGCTGTCAGTAGCATTATAGCCAGAAGACCCGGTAGGGTACGGAGCAGACGCGGTACCCGCAGTACCAGTGGCATAGTAGCTACCAGTGTATGAGATACCACTGATGACATCATTGACAATGCTAGAGTTAGACTTAAGAGCAGTAGATGCAGACGACGCAGATGCAGTAGATTCAATATTAGGAATAACACCACTAGTCTGGCTAGAAGCCAAGAACGTAGCCGCAGCCGAAGTGGTAGCTGCAGCCCCGGTAGAGCTAGTAGACCCATCGGTCCCGATAGCCGCAACAAACCCGGTGGAGTCAACAGAAACCACAGAAATCGAGCTCAAAGATAATTCTAACATCGTACTCGACGCGGCCTGGACTTCTGAACTCAAACTCTCCACAGCACTCGAGCCATCAGCAGCCGCCGAAGACTGCGCGATGGCAACTGATGACGCACTTGCTTCATCTCTAACGTAGTTTACAACATGGACAGTCTGGACAATCTCGGTAATATCCAGGTGGTCCTCCAAGTGTCTTCTCAAATCGGCAGCAGGCGTAATAGAGGCCGGGGCAGAATCTTGCGGAACTTTGTGGGGATGTTTCCGAATATGTGTACGGAGGTGCGCGGTATTGTTTTCGCTGCGCGCCAGCGACTGGCGCATAGAAGATCTCGACATAGTCGGCGAGATTTCAAGTGCCAAAAAAAAAAAAAAAACCTAGGCAAACAAGGACAAGGACGACGGGTCCGATATTGAGGGCGATCAGGCTCAGTAAATTGGTAAGGACAGAACGGCAGTGGGCGTGGAGGGCGGGAATACGAGATTCTGGCGATTTCGAACAGATGTGTGTGGCTGTAACGGCGGCAGAGAGTGGATGTATGGGTGCTTGTTGGTCTGGGCTGATAGAGACTTGGTGGCCAATGGGATATGGGTGTGCAAAGGCGGAGAGGAGAATTAATTAAGAGGATGTCGACGGGACGAGTGAGCGCGGGAAGAGAGGAAAATGAAGGAACGAATCACGAAATGATTCTGGGGGTAGATTGGTGACGATTGTCAATCGTGTGGTCGGTCAGGGATATTGTAGGTCAAATGTCAACAGCGAAGACTGAGATCGGAGCTATGGTCGAGATCATTATCCACAGGTGGTTGCAATTGCTTGAAGCAACTCTTTACTAACAGATAATCTACTAGTAGTTGTAGGGAGTGATTCTATACGAAAATTCGAATATTTCTTAAAGCTTTTCCAAAGTCGTGACGATTTTCCAATCTCGACGAAAAAAATTCTCGTAAAAATTAAAGATCTGTGGGTGTTTTTTTCTTCGTTAATTAAAATTAATCTTGATTCAACAAGATGACGAAGAGAAAAATCGTGGAGGAAGGCGCAGCCACAATCGATGGCAAGAAGCAAAAAGCAAGAAACGAAGGAAAGGGAAACAGCAGAAAAATGAATGACTGGACGGTTGATAGACTCGGTTAAAAATATTGACAAAAACGAAAAGAATGATAGATAAATAAAGAGAGAGGGAGAGAGATTGAACGAGTGACGATGATGTGCGCCCACGCGGCTGACGATGTGCGGCGGCGAGATAGGAGGAAGAAATTCAAAAAAAAAAAAAAAAGAAACAGCAAAAGGAGCAAACGAAATAACATTAAAGATCTTGACGCCGTTACCCATCCACACACACGATAAACCCAGGTCAGTCAGACCAGGAAGGAACAGGAACAGGAACAGGAACAGGAACAAATAGCTAGACCCACTGCTATAATCGCCAATTGGCCTAGATCTCAGCAACCAACGCTCTTAATACTACCAGAAGGATAGGAAATCGATTGCTAGTGTCTACTTTATCCAGCCTTATTTTTAGTGTAGTTGTGGTAATTTTCTATGTTATTCCATTCGAGTTTTATTTTTCCTTTCTCTCTAGCTTCCTCCAATCTTTTCTTGGAAAGAGCGTACCTGCATTCTGGACAGGGTAGGTACTTGTGACAGGGGTAATTGAGGAAGCAGAAGCCAATCAAGGTCAAGGGAAGCAGGGTTATCAAGAGAAGGAAAGTGCCCGTGCAGAAGAGGGAAGGAGAGCGGATGGATCTTGTCTAGAATTAAATGGTATCGTTGTACGTTCATGCACAAGACCACGGCGGTGGACGAAGTGATATGGCGGTGTTTCCTAGATGTCGGGATCGTTTGCTATGATCAAAGAGTTTGTTTGCAAAATGAATGCTATGCCGTCTCTGTAGAAGAAATGGTAAACTACTCTAGAGATACAAGGACACACACATTCGATGATGTGCTATCCAAGGGGGGTCAGACAACTAAGAGATGATTATTTGGCAAAAGAATCTAACAAGGAAATTTCCCTCATGGCAAATGAGGAAAGTCTGTGAAATATGTTGGATAAGCAGAGCAAGAGATCACCAGGGGGAGGGGGTAGGAGCGAAAAGTTGATGTAAAACTACAAAATTAATGTAAAAAGACGGAACGAGGATTAGGGTTGGAGTCCAGGGGCCTTTGCAAGTCTAAGCCACTGTAAGCAAGCTCTGTATCAAGCATATAGTGGGACGTATTACAGAGGATTACAGCGCTAGCAAAAGCTGTTGGCGCAGTTTCTGGTGAGAGCGGAAATTAACTTGATATCGCCATTTTCAAAAATCCATGCCGTCGATGAGCAACAGAATAATCATATTATCACGACTTACCACGATCTTTTCATTTATATTGCATAAAATCCAAGAAATATGAATCCCGCCCAGCCTCTGTCACTTTAGAGAATGCACACACAACATCATTCTCCCAGCCATTGTCTATATTTTTATCTCTATATTCTCTCTATATTCTCTCTCTCTCTTGGCGTCATTCCGCCCAGCAAAGTCCCCATTCTAGACCCGTCTGAGCACCATCCACACTGCAACTCTAGAGTATGACTATTAGAATCCACGTTCTCCACTCCCTCACTAATCCCCAGCACCTTCAACAACTCTTCACAACCCCATGGCCGCCCCGACCTCGTGTCTCTTGTCTCGCCTGTCACCATCCGTCACCTCACCTACTTGTCTTATTCCACGCCAGCCACATTCTCTGTAGCCCAGTTGGCTCTCATGCAGCCAGTATTTAGTACCTGCATATATCCAGCTCTACCTTAATGAGAAAACAAAAGGCATCATCCACTCACTCTATGAGCCCGTGACCGTGACGAACGGTTTCGGAAGATGAATGAATAGAAAATGCTGCCAAGATGGCCCAGCCAGCTAAAATGCGGACAGCGCTGAGTGGGTGATGGCGCTACTGGGCGTCAAGAGAGTAGTGTTGTGATCGCGCGGCGGTGTGGAATAGGGTGATCCTTACTTTGACGGAGGTTTGTATTTGGTGCGGAGGTAGATTGGATGGAGGAGTAAAGGTTGGTAAATATTGTGAGCTAATAATTAGCCAAACTACTGCTCATGAAAAAAAAAAAAAAAAAAATAATAATAATAAAATGGAATGACGGGCTGGGAGGTTGTAAGGAACAATAGATAGTTGATGGCTTGTGATAGGAAACAAGGGCAAAGTTCATGATACTATAACAGCGATGATGTTTATCAATTTGTTTCTAGAAACTTATGGTTTATAAGAACATGGCGCTGACGTTTATTGTTAAACAACAGCAATATCAGACCACTATCTTATATCCGTTGGATCATCTCAGACTATCGTGTAACTCTTCCAGAGTCCCAGAGTTTCCATAATTAACATATCACTTCCACATTTTAACACGGTTTATATCCACAGGACATGGTATATACACTGTCTGTATATGTTGACAGACGAGATCGGCGAAGGTTAATAGGATGATCATGATCATGATGTAGATCGATGAAGGTTGGATTATTCGACCCCTATGAGATGGTATGCCTGGTTGTGGTCATGTATCAAAAGCTGCGAGGAGTCTCTAGATATAACACGTTGATATTAATTCCACAAAAGTTATACGACCGCCACTTTCCTTTCTCTGCAAGCCATCTTCTGATAAGATTGGATTCTAAAAGTTGCTTCAATCTGCAGATATCCGTTTTCAACATGTTCCACAGCATAGGCATATAATATTAACTAAAAGTCCAGCATTGATGACAAGTCAATAGGCACTATGGCCGAGTGGTTAAGGCGCGCCCCTGCTAAGGGCGTCCGTTCGCGGGCGCGTGTTCGAATCACGTTGGTGTCGACATTCCCTTTTACTTTTGACTTTTTTTTTGTCCTTTGACATTTGATCTATGATAGGTGGGGTTTAGTTGGAGGTAGATGTGGGTGTTACTTATGATTGTCTATATTGTAGCGATGAATTAGTGATTTTCATTTTGGTAATGCAAATGAGGTATATAATGATTTTGAGATGTAGGGTTGAGGCTGTATTTTTATTGAATGGATTAGAAGGCGAGTAATGGCTAGATTACTTCCATAGTCGATAATGCAACAAGTCACATTAAACTTGCATAGTAACTTTGAAGAAGTAAAACCATATTAATTGTAATCATGTTGATCTACCTTCTTTGATATATTTATTCAACCCTTATGCCCACAAAATCCCACACAATAACAATTATCTTTCATCTACCCGAGTCTGTACGACAAACCCATATCACTAACCCACTATACCATCTGCCGATCTCATTCACCAAATCAACCACCAACCATCGTTTAATCAAAACCCACTCCCCCTCCCCAAATATCACCCGTAATCCGAACCCCACCTCTCACCTCTCACCTCACCATCATTATTATCATCAAACCATTACCATCACCTCAAGCCTTGCTTCCCTCGCACAGCCCTTCGCCATTGTCATCCCATAACTCCCCAACTCACAGCACTCGTCTAGGCAGCAGAATTCTCATCTAGAACTTGCCATCCCGCACCTGCCAATTCACTAGCGCTTGCTAAAATAGGCGACTGCTGTACGAATTGAGCGGGTTTCAAAAGAGGCAGTCGTGGTATATTTGGGTGTGTAACTACCAAAAGGAGCGAGCAAAGTGGAGGGAAAGTGTTGACGTTAACATCGGTTAGTTTTACGAGGCGCTTTGCAGAGCGAGGTGTTGGTGACTGTTGATTGAGAGGGGATTAGATAGTCGAAGATTTTATAGACAAAGATTGTCTGTGATATAAAGATCGGCTGGGTTGATTATTTAGAGGGAATTATTTATTTGTATATTTTTGTTTTGTTTATTTATTTTTGTTTGTTTGTTTGTTTGTGGTTTTGATTGATAGTCGACAATATACACACACATAGACCCACTCAACAATGCCGCCTACTTACCCTCCGCCTGGTCCGACCGGCTCTCCCCTCTACTTCCTCCCGCCACCCACTATTGTCGCTCCCTCCACTTCCTTGTATCCCTCCCTGACTCCCAAAATCTCCACTCTCTCCCTCGCGCCCTCCTCCTCCCGGACACCCTCCAACACCCGCCGCCGCCGCCTCCTTATCATCTACATCCATGGCTTCTACGGCAACAATGATTCCTTCCGTTCGTTCCCCGCGCACCTCCACAACGCTCTCAAGATCTCTCTCGCCGCCACCCACGTTATCTATTCGAAAATCTACCCTCGGTACAAAACATACAAAGCGGTCACCGTTGGCCGGGATATCTTCTCTACATGGCTGACGCCGCATACAGATGAGAATACCGACGTTGTCTTGGTTGGTCATTCAATGGGTGGAATTCTTGCTGCTGAGGTTGCGATGATCCGGGATAACGGTGTACTGAGACATAGATTGCTCGGTGTCCTCGCCCTCGATACACCATTCCTCGGCCTCCATCCCGGCATTATAACATCCGGAATCGCCAGTATTTTCGCCGGCAACACGGAACCCCCGAAGCTTTCGAGGCCCCGGAAATTTCCAGTTCACATGGGCCGTCGGTTCCCACCGAGTTTCCTAACCGCCGGGAAACCAGCGTGTTCAATCCCACGTTTATAAATGATGTGCGTCTTGCGACAAGGCCGTTCACCGAATCTATCGTCCATTTCTACCAAAAACACGCACCGGAGGGTATGCTTCACGCTACCAAAATGCACATTTTATCACACTTGGAATACTGCGGGTGCCTCCTCGATTTCCCTGGACTCAACGCACGTTACAACGCTATTAAGGATCTCAAGCGCAACGGTATGGGCTTTGTTAACTACTACACCGTATGCACCGGGTGTCCCCGGAAATCCCACCAGAGGACACTCGTTGGCCCTCCAAAGAGCCGCCTGTCAACATCAGCCACATCAACACTCTCCGAGTCCCCGCGCTCATCTACAGATCCACCCCGTGGCCGCTCACTCCATCGGGCCTCATCCTCAACATCCCACACAAGAACTACCTACTCCATAGCCCCCTCAATAATCTCAACCTCCCTAACCCTCCTACCCCTCGGCACCCTCCTCATCCCCTCCTCCTCCTCCTCCTCCCAAACTTCTCAGTCCCCCCCAAGATCCCCCCCAAGATCCCCCCCACCCTCACCCGTCTCCGAAGCCCCGCCAACTCCCCCGTCCCCCAGCTACCTCGCCAACCTCCCTAAAGCCGACCGCTCCACCCTCGAAAAGTCCCACAAAGCCGCAATGAAAGAATACACCACCCGGCAAAAAACCATCACCAAGAAATCCCGCATTCTCGCCAAAGAAATCGCCAAAGCCCACAAAGCCGCCCTCAAAGCCGAATCTCAACGCCTTCAGCGCGCCGCTTGGGCTCAGAACATTGTCCCCGAGGACCCTGTGTCATCTCCGTCGTTGGTGTCATCGTTGTCATCTTTAGCTCCTGCGGACTCCGCGGATTCGGAGCTCGGGGCCCAGTCGGTCAAGATGCGGAAGTTTTGTATGACACCAAGGGCAGAGAGTCCGAGTTGGCAGCGGGTTGTCATGACGGGGTTGATGAAGTTGGGGCACATTGTGGTTTGTTTTTGAAGGGGATTCACTATGAGGGGTTAGTGGGTGATATTGTTGGACGGATTGAGGGTTGGGTTGGTGATGAGATGAGTCGACGAGAAGTTGAGAAGATGAGTAGAGAAGAGTTATAATGTTATGGAATATAGAATACAGATAATGAGCATGATAATGATATTGGTATGATATTAGTATTGGTATATTTACATTTATTGAATATTAAGTCTATTAAACAGAAATAAACCAGTCTAACCTTACCTCCGAGTATCACTGACCATTATGTGACGTTCTTTGATGTGTGTCCCATCATCCCATCTAAAAATCAAATTACCAGATGCCAGACACAAACAAGACAATAAACAGTTTATTGAGTAATAAATTTATTTCTTATTGATTGGTTCAAAAGCAAAGAACATCCCTCATTAAAAGTTAGAATGACCCCAGGTGCTAAACAAGCCAAAACCTTAACCAACTGTTCATCTCTCTTTTTGCATCATCAAAACCCAACGATAAAAGCCCTCGGAATTCTCTCTTTTTGTGCATTTTGTAATAGTGTCTGTATTTGTCTTCAAAAAAATAGAAATGAGCCCGTAATTTCAAATAGCTTGAAAATGTTATTTTCATTTGTTGTGATTTTTGATTCTTTAGAGTAGTAGATGGTGTTGTTCATCGACGTGACCGCGTCTCGTGGTTTAAGAAAAAGAAAAAGAAAAAACCCCCAGAGAACCCGGAATGCACTTCGTCCGAAAACCCTCATAATAAATGATATACATCGCCGGGTATTTGTTGACTTGATAGGAAAGGTGAATAAAACCAGAAAAATAAACAAGCGATAACGATATCAAAAAAAAAAAAACAGAAGTAGCGACCAAAATTAAAGTCACGGATGCTCATCGAGTCTGCCCGATATCACCGGAATAGAATCCTCCAAACATCATCGACTTTCACCTCCGACTCTACCAATAATATGTAGTATGAATATGTAGTCTGATATCAGAAATAACAAGAGCGAAAGAAAAAACAGTAATAAGCAAGTTCCTAATAAAACAATCCCCATAACGCCATGCTAAACAATAATCAAAACAAATAAAGAATCAGAGATAAACACCACAACGACACAAAGGTTCCAATACAGGAAAATAAATTTAAAAAAATGGTACCAACCAGTCATCAGTCTATGTCCGAAATTGGCCTGTCACGCCGGCTCGGAAGGGCGACGCTGCAAGCATCGGGTCCTTCGGATTTGAGCAATGCTCAAGTGTCTCTTTTAACGTGTCTTAGGAAAACAAAACGTATATAAAAACACCCGCAATCAAATAGATATAATAGACAAGATTCGACGGCAATGCCGATCTTTAGGTTTCGCTGACGACAAGGTCGATGACTAAGCCGAACCGTCCATGGCTGCAGAAGTAACAATGGAAGAGGCCACCATCAGCACACTGCACCAGCAGAGAGACAGCATCCTCCGTACGTCCAGAGACTTTCACGCTCAAGGCCCCCACACAGCCATACTCAAATGAAATACCTGATCCACATGTCCGCATAATGAATGCCAAAGACCACATTATATATAACTGGGACAGGGAGGGACCATGCCTCAAAAAGTCAAGACACCCAAGAGGAACAAATTGAGGCGGGGAACTCGAGCCACTTTTGAAAAAAAAAACAATAAGTCGTAAAAAAATCGAGGTGATTGAGTCATCCGATTCCAACTCCCAGAGAAAATCAGAAACCAGTCATTGTCGTATCGACAACAGCCACACGGAAGAGGCCACAGGTGCCCTCCAGGATACTTGATAAACCTCGGATGCTCGTAGTACAAATTAATGACACAAGCCCGAGACCAAGAATAAGCGAGAGCGCAAAAGTAGACTTAACGGTCGAACTTGCAACTAGCTTCTCAGACGTCGCTTCAACCGGGAGACTGACACGCGTCCAAGTAACAGAGACCCATAGGTGATAGTTTTGTTTTTCTTGTGCTTTTTAGGACTTATCGAAAAATAAAACGGATAACGAAAACGGAAACAATCGCCCACATAAAAGAGGGACTAAACAAATCGAATAGGGTCCAGATAAGGAGAGAGTAAGTGCCACAAAGAACCACTCAGTGTAGTCATCAAGAGAAGGACACATAACAGAGGTAGAGAGAAAACAGTCTATCAACTTCAAAAGTAGAGAGTATGTAATCGACTGGCTGATACTGCTATTATACCATGATACCATGTCCAACTCTTAATGAAATTGTATGGCTGTGACCTTGATCCGACTGCATGATGCTGGGAATTTCGTAATACTGTAAAAAGTTTGAGGGTAAGCAAGGATGGAAACGGCAAAAATATCCATACAACAGGGCAGACGGCGTTAGGTAATGACACCGTACACTTAGTATCCGCCGCCCGTAATACCCCGAGGTTCAATAAACGCTGAAGTTTTGGTCATGAGCCACAAGTGTTCAGGCCGAGAGGTTCTGATATTCCATGTTCCACAGGACATCCAATTCCCTTTGTCATCAAAGACGCCAGGACTAGATCCCTTAGTTGTCGTGATCGTCTTCACGGGAGAATACAGAGTCGGCCTAGCACCCGGGTGTAACTTGATATCGGGCATTTACGCTCCAACATAAGATGAGTTACCAGAGGCAGACACCAAACTTCCAGCATTCTAGAACCGGTTAGATATGAAAACAAAATGGAGATTATTATACTCACTTTCTTGCAACGCTTCAGGCCGCCGCGGTCTTCCCCATCTCCAGTGGAGTAACTGCCAACGTCCTCATCCATCTCCGAATATCCCTCGCAGCCACTCTCATTGTAACTTCTTTTCCTGATGTTACGCCGCGCGTGCGGGTCGTTGATTTGAGCAGCCAACCCACTAATGCTACCGTTTACACCAGAGGCCCTCGGAACCCGGCTAGAAGTACTCCCGTGAGTATTGGGGGTGGAGCCGGACGCCGAGGAATTACCTAAAAAAGACGCTGCATCCAGAGAACCCAGGATATAGGGATCCCATGCCTCCTTGCGCACCTTGCCGCGGGCCAGGTTGCTCGCCTTGGAGATGGAAGCCAGAGTCGAAGCGGAGAATCCTTCGCTGACGTCCTTACCCTTGACGTAGTTGGCATACCAGTAGTCATCGGGCATCGAGAGCATGTAAGAAAAGCTCTCAGGGTCATTAACAGTACGCGAATCCTTCTTGGTATCATAACCACCTTCAATCTTCAAGCCCTTAAGCTGATTTTTGAAAGACTTACGCAGAATGTTCTTAGAGCCATCCTCGTTCTCGCGAGCAAGTTTCTTGGCCAGATCAGAAAGGCCAAAGATAGCAAAGTAATCGCCAGTAGCAGGATACTTCATGCGTTGAGTGGGCTTCTTGCCTAGAAGGTACTTGGGACCAACATCAACGTGGAGCGTCTCGATTCCGATGCAGCCAGTGTCGATCTGAAGACGCTTGTTGGCATTCTCGCCAGCGTCTTCGGAAGAGCGCTTGCGCTTGAGTTGTTGGACGTCGTCCATAACAATGTCTGTTTGAAAGTTGCCCCCGTTAACGCTATGGGCTGGAGTAGGCAAAGTCTCAGGGGTGTGTCCGGATTGAAGCGCGTGGAATGAGTCGTTGCCCACACAAAGCTGAGAGGGGCTCTGAGGAGTCTGGGGGTGGCAGTTCATGGTGATAGACCCGTCGATTCGACAATGTACAGTTGGCCGTGAACAGCAAAAGTACAAGTAGGAGAAAGAGGTTGACAAGAAACAAACCTCCGAATAAACCCGATCAGGTGGTGTTGGAAGATAGCTTTGAAAGCAGACGGTCAACAAAACGACAGCGAAAAATCGAAATCGTATGTCTAGAGATTGTTAGACCAGGTGCTCAATGTCTAGCGACTCGTGAACGCGTGGATATCGCTTACGAGAAGATGCTTCAAAGACTAAGGGGCACAAGAGGCGAACAACTCGTTGTTGTCAAGGGTCTTGTAGTGAGAAAGTGTGTAAGCTGTGATTGTAATGGACGATAAAAATGAATCAATCGTTCAATCTGTACACACATACAAGACAAGACCGTGTCAGCAAAAAGATTCAGTTTGTTCTACAAGAAGGGAGAACAAACATACTCCCAGCAATTAAGCTTTGGTGTTGTCAAAGAACAATATTCCAGCTATCTCCAGAATCTCAAAGGTCTCTTCAAATAGTTCCGATTGAACGGGACCGTCGGTTGGAGGACGTGGCGAAGCCGCCGCCAACCCGAAAAGCGACACTGGGTAAATAGCTTTCGCCTGCTCAAGCAGAGCTCGATAGATCGAAAAGGTTGAAGTCGTCGATTCGATGTCAATTATAGTCGTCGGTGATGAGAGAAATCGTGATAAATTAGCTTCGGTGTCCGTTTTGCAGGTGATTCAGCTGCAGTGCTCGTTGCGATTAAAAAAAAAAAAGGGTTGTCGCAAACGAGAAGCAAAATTATTCAATCTTGCCGATTAGTATTGAAATAGTATATGTAATCTGGTGGGAAAAAAAAGCAAAAGCAAAAGAAAAAAGGAAAAAAAAAGGTATCACCCAGCCGATTGTCAATAAACTCAGTCGTAAAATTGTCGGTCGGCGTGGATGAGACTGGTGATGGTGATGGTGTAGAAGGGGAAAATTGGGGGAGGCAGAGGACGAGCGAAAAAACCTACTCCCAAGTGGTAAAGACCAGCGAAAAGTAGCGAAACCAACGAGGAAACAGAGCCCTGGTCCGCCCAGGGAAGTTGCAACACCAGCGAGAAATGACCAGGGATCCGCATTAAAAATAAAAAAATGGAGAGGATGCAAGCAAACATTTAGCTGGAATTTTCGCCAGATGTGGGTTTAGCACCCGGTGAGGTTGTATCAGCACTGTGTATATTTCCTGATATATTAACATCGGACTATGGAAGGATTCAATCTCTTTGTGGGTCGCGCACCAATTCTGCTACAGAAGTCCTAAAGCAGCAAAAGTGGATCTCAGAGATTTACCTCTTGACCTCACTGTGTTTTCAAAACCCAGGTTCGGATATGTAATTTTTTTATTCTCTTTTTTTTTTCTTCATATAGATCACATTGTACAGGCTTGTATCGAATATAGTTCACAAATAGAATCTGCCAGAAAACCCAAGACAAAGGCGCCTCTCGCCAATCACCAGCTACCTGCGATCCAAAGCCATTGTCGCAATACATAACAGTTGACAAATGACTATTGCATTATGCGAATTCCAGCAGCCGCCCTGAGAAGTTTGAAAAGTTAGCTGATTTATGCAACCAATTGTCTGGACCAGCTCGTGAACTTCAATCCCTGTGTCCCTTAAGATCTTAAAGCCGCTACCTCGTTTGGTACCTACATCCGGAACTAAGAGAGGAATTCACTAGTAACTAGCCCTTGCCAGTCAGATGACTTTGCACAATATATAAGCTCGCGGATATAGATGGTCTTCTCCTCACCGCCGATGTTCAAAAAATCAATATTATAATAATTGAAAGATATTAGCCGGGTAACAGTATCTATGTAAACAAAAATAGTTTCAACTCTTGTTCTACTATGCGGTCCGTCCACCATCGTGAACCAAGCCTTCTCTATCTGCTGAACCTCATCCATGAACCGTCCCGTCTAACTTGGATAACAGTTCCACCCCTGGAAAAAGGAAATGGCAAGCTGCTGCTTCTATCATATTGGCACCACTTTAAAGTCATGTGACTTTTCATATGACCTGCTTTGGAATTCGTCCTGGACCACTGCGAATCATGGCGGCACAGAGTCACAGAATGCGTGACACCCACAGACACTGTGACGACCTTAAAAGTTAATCCGGTCTGAACCCCACGGTCTTCTGGAGATGAAATGAGTTTGACGATTTCGAAATCAGGGACCAGATTTCAGAGATGACGTTGTATGAGAACTAGTTGGTTAGGCTGGCAGGCGGACAATGCAGGTGCATGATGCGGTTTCTCGAACTTTGTAGTCACAGAATCCGATAATTAGTTAATTGTCTTCTTTGTGCTTGATTATTGTCTTTATTAGAGTCGTTTATCACCTACTGAATATTTAATTGATATAGTACATTGAAAATTCCATGCACAACCTTGACATATATCCAACCCGTCAAATAAAGAAACATTGGTTGAAAATCCAGTTTACTGTTTTCTCTATATCGTTAAACGTCGGCTATGCTGGATCCAGAGCTACGAATTTGATAGGGCGATCATGTTCGTCTCGAGAATAGATGCATTTCTCGGAGATGGAAAGTTGGGCTCGCGTACAGCTGCAGCTTTGGGCTGAGTTAATAACTGTATGATGCATTCAGCCTGAGTATTATGTCTTTTAAAGGTCTCGTTGGCGATGAAGTGTTGGCCAACGGGTTGAGAGCGATGAGTCTGATATATTGAGAGTCATATGAGTGTAGTTATCAATGTCTTAATGCTATAAAGAAAAGGGTTTTAGTATCGGACATACATAAGGGTTAAACATAATTGATACAAACCCAACATACTCCACCGTGATAATCACACGTGACCATAAATGTGGACCCCCTTCCCTCCTAAAAACCAAATATCAATAAAATTTTCGCCTCAATCAATTCGTTGTTCTTTTTATTTCTTCTTCAACCACGACCTCTAAATCAAATCATCGTTGGCCTAGCCAAAACCCGTTCAGTAATTACTCTGGACGTCAATGTGGGAAGACGATTCCTAGTGAGGTCAAGAATAACTCCTAAATTTCCCTTGCTTAAAACCATCGTCACGAGGGCCCTTAATTGTGCGCTACCATGAAATGGTGATGACCTGACGCAAGATCCGGACATTTCTTGATTTTTTTCTTTTTATTGTATGTGATAAGATGAGAGCTGATGGGAGGATTGAGCGTCGCGTGTGCGGGAGTGCTTGGTTCCGGAAAGTTCTTAGGTGTGCGATCGATTTCTGGACGTTACGGCGGCTGTTACTCGATTGTATGTGTGAATATGTATGGCGGTGAACATAGGATTGTCTTGGCAGGAGAGCCGAGAGGTGCTAGATGGCTCTGGGTGTGATGACCAAACATCTGGTAAACCGAAATTTGTTCTGGCGTAGTTTTGATGAGTCTTTGGACGTATGTCGAAACCACTGAGTGAACTGCGGATAACCATGGCCCTTTGTCTGACTCAAATGAAGCTATTATAGAGATGTTTTGAATATATGTGTCTGCATACTAAAGTCTTTGTTCATGTCATTTATTATAGGCCTCCTTTTCCCTTCTCTACACCCCAGCCTCTCTCTCTCTCTAAAAAAAAAAAAAAAAAAAAATACTACTGCTAATGTTACTGCGCCAGCCTTCTCAAATCCCTCAGACAAGGCTATGTCTGCCTGCCTTCATCCAGACCCACACTGATCCATCCAAATTTCACTGTCCCTAGTGCTGACCGCTCGGCAGAAACAATTCTATAAAATCTCAACGCGCCCACCCGCTCATGCTTTTTACTCTTTTTTTCCTTTTCTCTCCATCCTAGTGCACGGGCTTTAAGTGTTACAGTGAGGATTCGTCCGAGTACACTTTTTGCTAGTTGAAAACTATACAATGACCACTCCGACTTGTGGCTTGCCCTTGTTGGGAATTTTTGGAGCTCTTTTGGGATGATTTCTTAATTGATTTCGTACTGATACAAAATTTATTTTTCTTTTATTGTCGGCGGCTCCTGGTGGGCTGCGATGAGGAAGGATTTTTGGGCGCGTTCTGAAGCTGATGTGATGCGTGAAGGGGGCGTGGCGATGTGTGATTGGGGGCTAAAGGAATTGGTTGGCTGATG
Source organism: Meredithiella fracta (assembly GCA_023677585.1). NCBI lineage: Eukaryota > Fungi > Ascomycota > Sordariomycetes > Microascales > Ceratocystidaceae > Meredithiella > Meredithiella fracta. The sequence continues at coordinate 1,050,993 of JAGXCV010000007.1, forward strand.
AGTAACTGGGGTTGTGTTTGAAGCAAAAGGGAACAGTCAGCTCTGGTTGGAAATACGAAGTCGCTTTGACGGAAAGTGAATTAAATTTCGATTAACCAAATATTATTTTTCTGGATGTGTGTGTGTGTGTGTATATATATGTCGTTTTAGTATAAATTTCCTATTTTCTGGTCTTAACACAGAGTGTACGGTGATCATTATCAGATGACTGATGTCTTGAGGTCAGTCGCGGATGTGTTTGTTCATTCAATGTAGTCATGGGAATGCAATTTTGATGTCTGAAATCATCATCAGATCTATCTTGGTATATACAATAAAACATCTCATGATTCATCACATTCTTGCCCATCCTCTATTTCACTCCTCGGCCTCCCCGTTGTTTTCCAATATAACTATAAATCACAACTCCCAACTCCGACAAATTCCACGATAATCGGGCCATTGGTCTAGTGGTATGATTGATGCTTCGGGCTTCCTAGTCCTTCGGCAGTCCACTGTGAATGTGTCAGGTCTCGGGTTCAATCCCCGAATGGCCCCGGTTTCTCCCTTTTGTCCTCATAAACGTGTAGGTAGAGCCATTTGAATCTCATGATGATGGGTTCCAGAGACAGTGAATGTGAGGTGAGGAGGAGAGATGAGGGGATTGTGGTGGGGGTTTTGATTTAGGGTTTATAATATTGCGGTTGTATGACTTCATTTTTGCATCGTCTTTGGTATCGTTTGGTCACGGTCAAAATGGAGTCGTGTGTTATTCCGAAAATTGGGGCTGACAGATGATGACATGTCAGTGAAGTTGATGGCAATGTAATCTATTTTCTAACAAGTCAATATCATGAAGTGTTGGTGTGATATTGGCAACAAAATATGTTGGTCTCCTGGACACGATATGATGAGCGGCTTGATGGTCAAGACATGTCGTGTCAATGGAAGATGCAATGTGAGATGAGGAATTAGTAGAGAAGCTGATTGATAAAGAGGGACTCAGAGCCGCAAGTGCAACGTTTATCAAGCGTGACATTGTCGGGTGTGTTGGCTTAGAGATTCCTTCATCAACGACCCAGTCCTGTGTATGGAGACGGAGTTGTTAGAAAATATAGCTTTTCTGAGAATTTGAAGATCGCTGTTTACATTCAACATCCATTAAGTCTCCACTTAAATAATTGCCAACATTCTCCCCATCACGTGAAACTCCATTATCTTGAATAATATCGAAATTCCCCTCATTTTCACATATTTCCTGTCATTTGCCTAAGCTCCTTCCTTTCCATTGGGATCCATCCAACAAATCCAGAACGGGAGACTACCCTCCCATAGCTCTTGATTGTTTCCCATCCATATGAATTCGCCCCACTTGTAGTTCCACCTCCACTATTGACCCGAGCCTTTTGTCATCGCCAACCGAGCCCAAAGATTGACATATTAAGTTCTCATCTTCATTACATCTAGGCTTTTATTGGCTATCTCGAGAATATCGAACGTGTTTTCACAATCAACCTATACTCATACCACATTCATCATGATTGGCGCTGCGCTTGTTACTGGTGCTACAGGACTATTGGGTCGTCAGGTCTTCCAGGTTTTGGAGAAGGCGGGTTTTGAAACTAAGGGTCTGGGATACTCGAGAGCCGATGGCGTCTCCATTCTCAAGGCTGATCTTGGGAAACCTGAGGAGATTGCCTCCATCCTTGATACCGTTAAGTAAGCCATCTCGATTTATCCCACAGTCTACTATCAACTAACCTAATTCACCCATTCATCTAGACCCAAGGTTGTCGTCCATTGTAAGTGAACGAATCCCTCATCTTCTTTCATTACCACCAACTAACAACCTCTAGGCGCTGCCCAACGCTTCCCCGACAAGGTCGACAAAGACCCCGAAGCTGCCCGCGCTCTCAACGTCTCCGCTACCGCCTCCCTCGCCTCCCAATGTGTTGCCCGCTCCATCGTTCTCATCTATCTCTCTACTGACTACGTGTTCCCCGGGGTTCCCGGCGAGGCCCCATACGCGGCGACTGCAGTACCTACCCCACCTAACTTATATGGACAGACGAAGAGAGATGGGGAGATTGCAGTGTTGGAGAGATTTGAGGGGGCGAGGGGGGCGAGGGGTGTGGTTCTGAGAGTGCCGGTTTTGTACGGGAAGGCAGAGACGCCGGCGGAGAGCACAGTAAATGTTTTGTTGGATGCGCTATGGATGAGTCAGGACGGGGACGCGAAGGTGAAGATGGATGCTTGGTCGGTGAGGTATCCGACCAACACGGAGGATGTCGCGAGAGTCATCAAGGGTAAGTGAGAGAAGAAGAAGAAGAAGAAGAAGAAGAAGAAGAACTAGAGTTGATATGTTCAGGATATGGTACTAACTAACCTATATGACAGATGTTGCCCTCAAGTATCTCGAGACCCCGGCCGGCACTACACTTCCCGGTATTCTCCAGTTTTCCAGTGAGGACAAGACCACCAAGTACGGCATCTGCGAGCGCTTTGCTGAAATTATGGGGTTGCCAATGACTGGGATGGAGGCTCAGACCGACGGAGGCGACCCGAATGCCGCCGTTCAAAGACCGTATGATTGCCACTTGAGCACCGATGCGTTGAAGGAGCTTGGGATTAGCGTGGAGACCATGGACTTTGTCGATTGGTGGCGGAGAGAGTTGGGAGCGTTCAGAAAGTGAGTAAAAGGGGGAATACTACGATATTGTGATTTTGATATGTTAATGAGATTTGATATCATGATGAAGGGCGTTTTTGCTGAGTGAGTGAAGTAACCTACGAATTGTATTTCTCTAGAGTATCGTGGACATAGGGTTATCATGACATCGATCCTTCTCGGCAAGTAGAAGCGAGCAAAGTATCTGACAAGCCCATCATGTGGCAAAAGCAGGGCAGCCCATGGTTGAGAGGACAGAAGGTTCCTGTGTCCTCCCGGGGTATCCATTTTGACCCGGAAATAAGATGACGATCAGTGGCAAATTTGACGCGGTGAAGACCCTAGGCGTCGGCACGATCACGGAGATACAAAAAAGTGAGAAAAGAAAGAAAGCCGATGAAAGAGGTGGTAGGTAGGTGATATAGAAGGAGATGTGGAAGGAGATGTGGTGAGCCTATCGATGAGCGGGTGGAGACAGATGGGAGATGAGGGGCAGGGGGAGGGGGGGTTGGGAATGAGATGAGATGAAATGGTGACTAACTTTGGGTAAATGAGGTTATCAGGATTATCTTGGGGGTGGTGATTGGTGGTTGTGGATGAGGAGAAGGTTTTGTTTTGTCTTGGATGGAGTGAGGTGTGGTGGTGGTTTGGGAGACAGGTGAGACAGTGGAGGGTGAAAGTGGAAGAGTATCTTAGTGATGGTTCTACTTTGTTTTTTTTTGAAAATGTCGTGTATGTATGTATGTATGTATGTACGTAGATACTGGTTCATGGATGCTGATATCACTAGTGAGTCATTGGTGGAACAATAACCTTATACATGACATAAGCAACACTAAATTAAAATACAGATTACGACATGATTCAATGACGATCAATTAGCCCTATTCTCCCGTCTAACAAACATGACCTAGTTCCTTCAAATACATAAAGACAAAATAAGACGGAGACGCCTCTAAATATAATCTTTGCCATAATGTAACAACAACTTGCCTCTTGACGATATGCAGACCTGGGTGTTATGACGGAGCTACGTCATTGGGAGATAGACGAGGTGGGGAGGACTGAGAAAGGGGACTGGGGAGGAGGACTAGGCGAGGGAGCACATGTAGTGATAAAAAAGAGAGAAGGGAAAAGAAAAGAAAAGTGGTTCGGGGGTTGTGGGTGGTGGTGAAGGGATGATAGGGAGGTACAGCGTTTGATTAGAATGGGGATGGTGACACAGCAGGTTGGAGTTTGTGAGAGATTAAGGTTAGGGTAATATAATTTAAATGAAGTGTTGATTTTAGTGCGTATTATCTGAAGGTATAGAGAGAAAGGTGAAGAGATACAAATCGAAATTCAAAAAAAAAAAATGATAGAATAAAAAAACAAAAACAAAAACAAAAAAAAAAATCAAATCAACACTCACATTAGTTGCTATGCCACAATTTCACCTCAACCCACTAGAAACTAAATATCAGCCAAAACCCAATTAAAAGAGACCTCAAACCTCACATATTGAAGGGACGAACAGTCAGACGGTGGCGTGTATTTAAATTTCAAGCAACAATTAATTTTCAGTCTCTATTGACCCAGCGCTGTCCTTCTGTGGTCGCTTCAAACGGTCATACAGGGGGCGTCGCAAGCAATGAGACAATTCACGAACTTTCACACTCCATTTTATTTAATTTAAATACTGACCCAGTCTAGTCGCCCTGATATAAGAGAACTAGCCTAATAGAGAAGAAGACGTAAGCAACCATGTATACCAGTAATTGGATTTTCAGTGGCTGTTGGACCAAAGGATAATACGCATACAGGAACAAAAGAAATGGGTGATTGTTTTTACGTTATGGGTATGTGGGGGACATGCACGGGATGGCCATCGACGGACAGTGAGAGGGTGCTTAGGCTTAGACTTAGTAAAGTGATGATATTGGGGTAGGCTGCAGATAAGTTTTAGGGGAGAAGGGGGAGAGAGAATATTGGTTGGATTTGGTGAATGTTACAGAGTTTGCGTGGCTTGTGAGATTCTGGGCTTGGAAATGGGGTGTTCTGTTACATTGGGTAATGTTCGCTTGTGGAGATCATGAAGCAGGTACAGAGAGAGGATATGAGGTTGATGGTGGTGTAAGCCGTCGTGATGTGAGATGTTTAAAAATCTAGAAAATAAACTAATTAATTTTTTTTTCGTTTTATTTTTGGAATGAGATGAATTATCTTGTGTAAGAGATTTCGGGATTTATCCACATGATTATCGTTGACATCTTGTGCTTCACTGGCCTTCTCGTTCTTAGAATCCAAGGAATGCCACTGACATAAAAATTATTACACCTAGATCGTCACCACTAGCATTTGTCAAAGCCACGAGAAAAACAACAACAATAATAATAGTGCAATATCGTAGCCCTTATTCTGTCAATTCTTTCGAGTTCCCCACTATCCGTTCCAGTCCCACCACCTCCTCCTCTTCCCTAGTTCTTGTCTCTTTTCTCACGGGCCTGGGCGTTTGGGCCTGTAATCTTCAAACATCAACATACGGACAGACACAGACGAAACGGGACGACAGGTGAATGAGGACTCAAGTGGTGGGAAGGAAATACGAGTTTTGGTGAGCGAGGAGTGTTGTTGGCTGACTATGGGCATCACGTAATTAATGGCTAAGGAATCAAGATATGGAGTCTACATGTGTTGGATGACAAAGGACATAAAAGAATGACCGAAATAGTTACTGAGGAGAAGTAAGAGAGCCTAACTTGAAAAGAGCTATCTTTGGGACACACCCGCATACGACATGCTTACCCGAGATCCTCAGCTTTAACTATATACATTCCCAAGTGAGATACATCAAAAGCTAACCTATCACAAAGCCTATTCTGTGTCCAATATAGTCCTTCCTCTCCATAGTATTACCGGCACAACAATGCCGTTCACGCTCCCTCAGGTCCCGCCAGCCCAACTGGGCGTAAAGGAACAACTGCCAGCTCACGTTGTTCGTCAACTATCATAGCTAGCACCTGTCGCTTACTTGAACTCTAAAATCTGCCATGTATAGGAACAATGTCCGTTTTCTAAGACACACAAGTATCATAATTATCATCGAAATTCACTCAACCTCTCATACACACTTGCTTACATCTATCAACTTACTCCTACCCTTTCCTGGTGCCTCCCACCGCCATAATCCATGGTCCCCAGTTTCAGAAAACTCGGAAATCATCTACGATAGCTCCTCTCCCCCATGTAATATCCCAAGAAAAGAAAAGAAGAAGAAGAAGAAGAAAATGGCAAGAACTCACGTCTTTGTTCCCCGGCTTCCTCATGAGAAGGAAGGAAGTAAGCTGAACAAAAAAAGCCCAAGCTTGAAAGAATAAAAATTACCTGAATAAAATAGTAGTTTAAAGATGTGGAAGGTGCTTGGCTTGTGACAGATGATGGAGGGACAAAAAGAGCGTAGGTTCCTGTTGTTTTCTGGGATTTGATTTTTTTAAAGATTTAATTCTTTTTCATTTTCATTTTTACTTTCTTCTTTTCTCTTTTTTTTTGTTCGTAATTATTTTTTTAGCTTCAGTTAGCTTTTTTTTGTCTTTTAATTGGGCAACAATCCCGTTTTCATTCGTTTAGAGCTTCTTTTCTCTCTATTTTTGTGAAGACATTTTCTATTCTTGCTTTCTTAAAGAGTTGATTTCGAAGTATTCCTTTTTTTTTTTTTTTTAGCTTGGTTTTGAAGTCTGACATTCTCTTGATTTTCTTTATTCCTAGCGTATTAGCAACTCCTGAATCACCACTCTACTTTACTCTCTAATACGATCATCGTGATACTCACTTCTGTCTCGCACTCTAAAAGATTCATATAGTTGCATCAGCCGCATCTGCTTCTGATTCAAGCTTCCGCTCTGCTTCAACTCCACCTTCCGTCCCAGACCTGTCCAGAGTATATCCGAGCGTTGTTCAGAACAAGTGGTAACCCCTAATGACTCTCCACGTTTCCCCAAAGCAATACATCGCCGTCGGCGGCGGTGGTGTCGTCCCGCAAATAGATGCGCCAACCGCTGCTAGCAATGCCGGAGAAAGAGTAAGAAACCTTCGATTCCCTGTCCCGGACCCGTCCATATTGTTTTCTATATACTAACACATGCACCATTATAGCGAATCACCATCAGCTGTGGCTCCTCCGTTATCTCCCTCCCCGTTACCAACGAGACGACCCCCACCAAACTTCTCTTCTCCGCCGCCAACGTCATGGCGCACAAAATAAACCCCAAGCACAGCATCCTTACCGAAAACTACCGCAATCTCTTCCTTGAACGCCGCCTCCGCCGTTATGAACTCGTCAAGGACGTTCTGAACTCCTGGGACTTTGACACCCAAAATTCCCTGCAGATCGTTCAAAGGGTCGTCGCGAGCCCTGCCGACAGAGATCTCGAGCTTTCCCGGGTCCCGATTACTCCGGATCCTCCACGTGGCTTCTCATTCCAAATGTACTACTCCGGCGCGCCGGCAAGTGGCAAAAGCGCTTCATTACTTTGTTGGAATCTGGTCAAATGTACCTTGCTAAGAAACCTAACACGAAACCTTCCGACAAAGACGCCACAACTCTCTGCCACCTTTCGGACTTTGACATCTTCGGCCCTCCTTGTGACGTCGGCCCCTCCGCCTGGAAAGTCCTCAAGGCCCCCAAACGTTACTGCCACGCCGTCAAATCTCTGCAAAAACAAGCCGTGTTCCCCAACGGTGAGAACTTTGTCCACTTCTTCTGCACGGATGACCCGGCACTCGCTAGCCGCTTCCATGACCACATTCACGCTTGGCGTTCTTGGTATCTGGTGAACAAACTCTGTGTTGTGTCCTCGCTGGACCCCTCGCGGGGCTCACCCACGTCCAAGGAATCCTCAGGGCGCACAGCAGTCACTGGGGCTGATCGCATCAAGGCGGAGGTCTCCACACTCGCCCATAACCGTATGAAGGTGTCGGTTGACGAGACGCCCTACACTATTGGTGCCTTTTCACCCTTGATGGACATGTCACGCTTCGACAAGCCTCTTGAAGACTTGGACAAAGATTTCTTGCCAACGGCGAAGCCAGCGAAAAGGGAGACGACGAAGGCGGCCGAGTATCAACAGAAATTAGCGTTGCGGCCAGGAACCTCGGGGGTTACGAGGGCGACGACCGTGTCGCACCGTGTGCCATCAGCGTCGCATACATCTGCGGCCCCCCCGATGCCAAAGCCAACAAGGGCCCCAACCTATCCGCTCATCTACGCCGCCGGGAACCTCAACGACCCCACAATCAATACGCCCATCCCATCTGCTCCCGCAACCCCTCGGCGCCCCCCCACCCGCTCCTACACCATCCAAACCCCTCCTCGCTCCCAAGAACCTGACTTTGCTTCTGACGGCCTCCTTGGTACTGTCTACGCTAAGCGCCGCGCCGAGCAAAACACCCTTGTGTCTCCCTCCATCATGTCCCCCTTCACCGCTGGCCCCTCGCTACTTAACGGCGGTGTAACCCCCACAAATACAACCCCGCCATTCTCCACCAGTATTTCCCGCAGCAAATCCACCCGCGTGCTCTCCGGCTCAACCCCTGGCGGCTTCAATTCCCACTCTGAAGCCCTCGCATCCCTCCCGCTCTCGCCCCCTTCCCCTTCCGCCTTTGCTGTCGACCAAGCGCGTCGCGCCGCCCGCCCCCCAACCTCCCACCACGCCCCACAAGTGCCCCCTCAGCTCGCCGCGTCATCACTTTCCCGCTCCAAATCCACCCGGCACGCCACCCCTGTGAAACCCTTCCTTGACTTCGACACCCCCCTCCCCACCACGCGCCCCGAGCGCCCCGGCAATGCCGTCCGCGCTCCCGCCGGCGTCCCTCTAGTTGACCTCGCCGGGATCACCGCCGGGGTAATCCCGAAATCCTCTGGGGGGCCCTCCATGTCTTACCAAGTTGTCCCTGGGGCAATCGTGGGCTCCGGAATGGGTGGAGGTATCGGTATAGGCCGTGCAAACACTGTGCGGTCTACTGGGCGCACAGAAAGCCGAGGACGTCCGGGAACCTCATCAGGTGTGAATGGTGGGGCGGAAAGAAGTAGGAGTGTCGGGGGGAGACGGAATGGAGGTGGTGATGTCAAGATGCCACCGGTGCCGCCGTTGCCGCATGCGGTTGCTAGCAGTGATCCGTATGGGCGGAGGTTTCATTAGGTGGAAGAGTAGCGAAGAGGAGTTTTGGGAATTAGAAATTGGGTTTATTTTTATTTTTATTTTTTTGGGTGGGCTTCTGGACGGATGGAAATTATGATATTTTTCGGATTTATTGTCTTTTCTTTTTTTCTTTTTTTTTTTGTTTTCTTTCCTTGTTTTATTCGATACCGCATATGCTGTCATATAGCCTTCTTGTTCTTGTTCTTGTTGGAATAAATTGTTTGAATAATACATTCTAGCTATTAGTTTCAATATTAGTCATGTGCTCATGTTTAGATATTAAATTATTATTTCCTTATTTTTGAATCATCTCTAGCACAGCCACTATTTACTTAGACCGCTGGTAAATCTTCTTGAGGAAGGCAGACAGAATCGACTTCTTCAGACCCTCAGACTCGTCAACAGCCTCAATCTTAGCACGGATGTCACCGGCACGCTCCTCTTCAAACTCGTGGAAGAGAGCCTCGAGACCCATGTCCTCGTAGATTTTCTTAACAACGGCCTCCTTCTCCAAGTCCTTGCGGCCGTAGTTGGCATCGAGAAGCGCGCGCTGCTCAGGTGTGGCCTTGCTGAGGGCCAGGTTGATAAGCCAAGAGCATTTATTGTCCTGGATATCGGTACCGATCTTGCCGATGTGTTCGGGGTTACCAAAATTGTCGAGGAAGTCGTCCTGGATTTGGAAGTACTCGCCGAGAGGAATAAGGACATCCTCGCACTGCTTGAGGTTCTTGGGAGTGGCAATGTTGAGTTGGAAGAGACTCAAAGCAACGGGTAGGTAAAACGAATACCATGAAGTCTTGAAAATGACGATGAACGAGTGCTTGTCAAGAGAGAACTTGCTCAGGTTGACCTCGTCCTCGGGAGCGGTGAGGAGATCGCAGAGCTGGCCGAGCTCGGTCTTGAGCGTGATGTCGTGGAAGAGTTCAATGAGGTCAAGGTAGGCGGGGTGACTGCGGAAATACTTCTTCAGGAGAATGTAGATGCAAGACTCTAGCATAAACGCATCATTGATGGCAATCATGCCAACTTTATCTTGCAGATACCAGCAAGGCGCGCCGCGGCGAGTCTGAGACGAATCCATCATATCATCCGAGACGAGAAAGAAGGCCTGAAGAAGCTCAGTGCACCAGCCAAGAACGTTGGCCTGGGTCTTAGCCTCGGGAGTGAGGGGAGCACCGGAGAGGAGCATGACCGAGTCATGAACGGTCATACCGCGGTTGTACTTGCCGCCAATGGTATTGGTCTTGAGATTCTGGAGAAGGAAATGACATTAGTTAGCGGGAAGGACTTGAAAGAGGGACGAGCCAACTACTTGCTAGCTACTTACACGGCGGAACCAGTCCTTCTGAGCCTCAGGCAGCTTGACCTGATCGCAGTACTCCATAACAGCATCGACGACAATGTGGAAGTCCGCCTCGAATTCGTCACGCGTGATCTTCTTCATGGCAGACATGGTGGCGGTTTGGGTGATGAGTATATTAGGGAGAGAGAGGGGGAAGAACGAAGACGCCAAAAGATGCAGAAGCAAAAAACTATAAAAGAGAGGAATAAAGACGGGACCTCGAAGCTTTATATATTTGCCCCAACGAGCAAAGAATAAAAAAATCACAGACATAAAAGAAGAAGAAGAAGAAGAAGAAAAAGAAAAAGAAAAAGAAACAAACATGTGAAGCTCCAGGAACAAGACCTAGTTTCCTCCCAATTGAGGGGCAAAACCTAAGAAGCCCTGCACTTACCGAACTTGTGCTGGTTGGTCCCCTCCTGCCTCCCATGCTTGGTACAGGTACGCAGCGAACCACGACGTCAATGGCAGGAACAATAGTAGTTACTGTGTGCGTGCGCTCTTGCTATTTATTATTCACGCCCTTGCGTGAACGGTGCATCTTGGTTGCGTTGTATGATTGCAATAAAGAGAAAGAGCTTGCGTTACGCCATGGTCAGTCTCAATTAGGAGGAAGGGGGACTTTCGTGGGTCTCTGTGTCTCTTTGAAGGGGGTATCATTAAAAGTTGTGATGTCATCGGCATTGTCGGTATTGTTGGTGACTTGGTGCTACATCGCTGAGAATGTTAGACGTGATATGGCTTTTTCTTGAATTATTTTCACATGTGCCGGATCCTCTATCACAGCAGATCAGCGCTGTAAAAGGGCCTAACATCTAGTTGATATTTCATCAATCGCAAATGAGCTCGGTCATTTTCAATGTGTCGTATGTGATTTCCGCCACTTACAAGCTCTTTCGATATTCCAGGAAATTGCCAACTATCCCACTTGCCAATGTCAATGCTGATATTCAGATCCAGTATTCAGATCCAGGCTAGTCCCCCGTTGTTGTCTCTCATCTTCCTTTTCTTATTCAATTCATTTAAGAAAAAGGGTGTGTCTAGATAAACCAATATCAAGAGTCGGTGACGCTTGTTGACTTTGATGCTACTAATACAATGACACGAAAATACATGTCATCTCTGGAGCCTGCCCATCTCCTATATGATACTTTGATTTCTTATTTTTACCGTGGGGAGGCGGGGAGGGGGCTTCCAACTAGCACCTCCCAAAGCCTGCCCCCACTAGCCAATCAGACAAGCTCTAGATCCTAACCTCCAACAAGGCTCGCCTTCTTCCTCCTCCGAATCCGACCCTGTGCCCATCCACCTCTTTCCCCAATCGAACCTTTTATCGTTCATACTAGCGCCAGTGATAGTATATAGCGGGGTAACTCTAGGCGGTGGCTAGCGGCACAAATACAACCCCTGGTGGGGCTAATTGTCCCTTGTTCCCCTCCCCACTTGTTAGTTGCCAATCATGAAGAAGATGGACGAGGTGCATGTCGTGATGTTACCATATCGCTACTACGACAATGATGGCGTAGGTTAGTGAGTGACATAATTCTATGTTGGCGATGTAAAAGAAGGCGAGAGTGATCAGGGGGCTGGGACGGCGGACAGTTCCACAAAATGCCGATGGACGGCTGGTGAGAGAGACAAGAGGACACATGTGAAGGGCTGCCTTTCTGTGATCGGAATAGAATCGTAGCTCCAGAAAAGTACGAAAACCAGCTTTGGCCAATGGATTGGGCTTCATGCAATAGGAACAGACATTGGATTAGGTCTGTTCGTATGATTCGCGACTAACCCGCAGAAACGACCAGCCTGCAAGATCCGTCTGACTGGACTGGCAAGGAGATGGGGTTGTGAGATGTAAGTATGCATCTAGATTAGGTAAACTTATAGCAGCGAGAGTTGAAGTCTTTGAGAGAGTTGCAAGCACATTTTCTGTATTGGGCTATTTTTTGTAGTAAATGAGGCCCAGGAGTTTGCTGAATATGGTACTAGACAAGGGTGTGGCATGTGTACTCAAACATATATTCAGGGTTGACGACCCTAATATGACATTTGAGGTTTCTGGGTTCTGTATAACCCTATAGTTGACCATCATAATCATCATCATCATTATAGTAGTAGGTTGTTTGGCAAAGTGTAAACAGGCGGCGGCGAACAAACTATACTGAGGGGATGAAACTACAAAGCGTAAATGAACCCTCGAGAGACATTCTGGTACGTCATTGAAGCATTGGTCTTCACACCATCACTCCAATGACTAATTTTTGAAAGTTTGAAACTAGTTTTCTATCTTTTTGAGCGCAGTGTACGTGCCCATAGCTCTGTCCCAGCAAAGTAAACATCACCACTTTACGCGACGCCAACACCATTTTCACGACCACAATACCCAATTTCACGACTTGACAAATTTTGCCTTTTAATCCTTGATATTATCTCTAGTTTAAAACAAGCTAGATAGTTTCAGCTTAATTATCCAATTAATCACAATACTCCCGCCTCGACTCTCTTCGATCATTTCTCTGAACCTCACGCAACCACCCACCCATAGGTCCCTGCTCTACTCCAGGGCCCCACCCCCACCATGTCCCTCAAATCCCAAGACCGTGCCCACCTCCGCGCCGCCCTCCAAGACGCCACCGTCCGGTGCTCTGAACGCTGCCTCTACCGCTCCGCCAAATGGGCTGCCGAACTCGTCGAAGCCCTTGACCGCTCCGCCGCCAAAGACCCCGAGTCCGATGAGTCCCTTGAGGGCCCCGGGGTCTCCGAGCTCCTGTCTGTTGTCGTCTCCATGAACAAGGATGCCGCTGAAGCCGCTATGGAGGCCCGTGAGGTTAACAAGTATTTGTTGGCTAAGGCGTATTTCGAGTGTAGGGAATTTGATCGGTGTGCGGCGGTCTTCTTGAATGAGATGGTGCTGGATGGGGTAGCGGAGAAGAGGGCGGGCGGGGTGAAGGGGACATCGGAGTCGGGGACGCCGCAGGGGACATCGGAGGCAACAGGGGATCCAATTTTGAGGATCAGTCAAAGGAGTCTGTTTTTGGCTTTATATGCAAAGTTTATGGTAGGAGAGAAGCGGAAAGATGAGGAGTCGGAAGTGCTATTAGGCACGCGGGATCAAGGGAATGTGCTGAACAAAAACTTGGTGATAATCACCAGATGTTTAGAGAGATGGTTCACTGATCCAGTGACGAGTGCACGAAGTCAGGGTTGGTTAGAGTATTTGTAAGTTTTGGTGTGGTGTCAGTGTACATAGTGTACATATGTGTGTTGTCAGACTAACAAACGACTCTAGATATGGGATGGTTTTAGCTAAGGAGGGCCACGACGATAAAGCCATCTCTTATCTCATCAGAAGTGTCCAGATCTTCCCCATGAACTGGGGCTGCTGGCTGGAACTGACCAATCTCGTCACTGGTCCCGAGCGTCTCGAGGAGATCTCCAACTTACTCCCCCGAAACATCATGGCCTTCATGTTCCACACTCACGTCTCCCTCGAGCTTTCCCAACACTCACAGCAGCTCACCGATAACATCGAACAGCTCCTGCTCATCTTCGATGGTTCTGCCTTTCTCATGACCTGCCAAGCTATGCTCTTCTACCACTCCAAACTCTTCTACCAAGCCGAACAGACCTTTAGCCGTCTCCTCGCGTTCCACCCTCATCGTCTCGATGCCCTCGACCATTATTCCAACATCCTTTATGTTCTCGGCATGCGCCCCAAGCTTGCCTTCCTTGCCCACCTCTGCGCCAACCTCGACCGTTTCCGCCCCGAAGCCTGCGTTGTCATCGGCAACTACTACTCCCTTCTTTCTATGCATGACAAAGCCGTCCAATACTTCCGCCGCGCCCTCACCCTCGACCGCACCTGTCTCGCCGCTTGGACCCTCATGGGTCACGAATATGTCGAGCTCAAAAACACCCACGCCGCCATCGAATCCTACCGCCGCGCTGTCCAAGTCAACCGCCGTGACTACCGCGCCTGGTACGGTCTCGGCCAAACCTACGAAATGCTTGAAATGCATGCGTACTCTCTCTGGTACTACAAGCGCGCCTGCGGCCTGCGCCCTTGGGATGGCAAAATGTGGATGGCCATCGGCACCTGCCTCCAACGCATGAAACATTACCCTGAGGCCATAAAAGCCCTCAAGCGTGCCCTCATGGCCGACGCCTACTATGATCCCACCTCCCCGACTACCGACCCCTCGCGCCCTCGCGGCATCCCTTCCCAAATGGACCCCGATATCCTCCTCCAAATCGCCCTAATGCACGAATCCCTCAACCAGATTCCCGCTGCCAAATCTTACATGGAGCTCTGCATCGCCCAAGAAATCGGCGGGGCCGCCGCCGCCGCCGCCGCCGCTGCTGCTGCCTCGGGGACCCCTCAATCCACCACCTCTCAACCCCTCTCCATCCCCGATGACACCTTCATGTCCGATGACTCCCTCATGGGTCCCTCAGCCACAGGGACCCCACCTAGTCACCTAAACCTCGCTACCACCACTCACTCTACCTCCCCTCCCGCATCCATTGCAACCGCCGTTCATCCCACTGAAGGGACTGGCGTGACTCCTGCAACCTCCAAGGCTCGCATGTGGCTAGCTCATCATGCTTTAGTTAACCATGACTTTGCCACTGCTGTCAGGCTAGCTACGGAACTCCAAGATGATGGTGTCGAGATTGAAGAAGCTAAGGGTATCATGCGTGATGCCAGGTCAAGGTTAGAGGCTGGGACAGGGGTTATCATATCTAGAATATTAATTTCATATATCCAATGAAACTGAACAATCAAATAACACCCCATGTTCCATACCGTAGAAATAAATGTGGTATGTTATCTATTGTCATTGTCATGTGTAACTTAACTCAAATTACTGTTACACAGACTGAGGTAGTACCTTCCTAATGAACATCAACCAATGAACATCAACTCAAGTCTCCCGTAGCCAGCCAATCACACGAGATGCCATCTTATCATTATAAAACCGAAAATCATCAAGTTCTTAGGCAGTCGTCATCAGGATAACTATTAACTTGAAGCAACCTACAACTACTACTGAGGGTACTTCTAGTCACTAAAAGTCACAAACATATAACAGCCAAGCAAATAAATTGGAGAGAAAATGTCAAGTCAATACAATCTAGCTATAAAAACTCCAAAGTCGTCATAAGTCATGAAAAGGAGAAGTAAAGAGAAATATACAGGAAAAGAAACTATTTACAAGAAGCATCCTCCATCTACTACTTAGAACATTATCGCCAAAACACTTGCCACAATAACAGTACCGATCCAGCTCATGCTGGTGTTCAAGGTAACCGCAACACCTTTCACAGCCTTAGGCTTATCCTTGTACTCCTTACCCTTCTTGTCATCGTTCTTCTCCATCTTCTCCTTGATCTTGTCCTTCAAACCCTTGAGCTTGTCAAGAGGGTTTTTCTTATCCTTTTTCTCACCATTATCCTTCTTGCCCTTCCACCACTTGTGCTTGTCGTCCTTGTCATCATCACAAGGAGGCTCGGGTTCGTCACAAGGAAGTTCATCACAGGGAGGCTCGTCACAAGGAAGCTCGGGCTTGTCACAAGGAGGCTCAGGCTTGTCACCATCGTTGCAGGGCTCTTCAGGTTCGTCGTCGCAAGGCTCGTCACAAGGAAGCTCGGGCTTGTCACAAGGAGGCTCAGGCTTGTCACCATCGTTGCAGGGCTCTTCAGGTTCGTCGTCGCAAGGCTCGTCACAAGGAGGCTCGGGTTCGTCACAAGGAAGTTTATCACAGGGAGGCTCATCACAGGGAGGCTCGTCATAAGGAGGCTCGGGCTCGTCACCATCGTTGCAGGGCTCCTCGGGGTTATTTCCGCTACCACAAGGCTCGGGCTGAGGCTCAGGGTGGCAAGGCTCAGGTTTGGGAGCAGAAGCAGGAGGAGCAGGAGGCTGGTAAGGCTCGGGCTTGGGCTCGGGAGTTTTGGTCGGCTCAGGAGCGTAAGGCTTGGGGTTTGGCTCTTCAGTAGGTCCGCAGGACTCTTCACTCGTCGGAACAGGCTCGGGAGTCGCGTTGTAGCCACCCTTGTGGTCCCAAGCAACCAGACGGTGGGCGCTCGGAGGAGAAGCACTAATCGACGAGCGGGGCACAGTCATGTTGTGAGCGGCAATCGAAGAATTCGAAGAGGCAAAGTCAACACGAGCGATAGGAGCACCGGAGGCACGGTTGAGCGAGGCGCTGAGAGCAGCCTGGTTAATCGAGTTGGTAAAAGTAGCATCGGTGGCCATGGCAGAGGCGGCACTGCGAGTAGCCTTGGGAACAACGACATTAGTGGCGGCAGCGTTGCAGGGCTTCCAGTCACAAGGAACGGTGATGACAGTAGTGAGAGCAATGGTCTGCTCAGTGCTGCAAGGCTTGAATAAGGGAGTAGCGGGGGTGACAGTGATGCTGGTGGTGACCACCTTAGTCTCGTGAGAGTCAGGGGCAGTGGCCGTGATGGTGTGAGGAATAGTGACGGGCTTGGTCACGGTGGCGGGAACAGTGACCAAAGTGATAATAGTCTCGGTGTGATCCTCACCCTTGGTGGTAGAAACAACAGTGGTGGGAACAGTCTCCTCGGAGGTGACCGTCTTGGTGGTGTCCTTATCGGGGGCGGTGACGGTGCGAGTCTTGGAGACGGTGGTCGTCAGCATCTCGGTCTTGCCCTTACCAGAACCCATCTTGGTGACGGTGATGGGGTCAGCGCCTTTGACGGTAACGGTAACGGTTTTGTCCTCTCCAGGAGCAGTACTCACCACAGTTATGGGAACAGTAATGGTGGCAGGAACAGTGACGATGGCGCCATCGCTGCCGCCAGAAGCAGTAATGGTGACGGTCTTGACAGAGTCGTGACTGGTGGGAGTGGGGCCTTCCGAGGACCCATAAGGGCCCTGAGACTTGTCGGCAGGTTTTTGGTATTCACTGCCGACGAGGTCGACAATGGTGTCACGCGGGATGGAAGCAGCGTTGATAGTCGAAGCCACTCCCACCACAGGGAGAACTGTGCGGAGAAATTTCATGGTAGTGGTAAGACAATAATAAAAGAGTGAATATATGAAAAAAAAAAAGGAAGATACTTCAAGATAAAAGAAAGTAATGATGGGGTGAACGAATGAGTGATAAGAAAACAAGGTAATAATGGACCTTGGAAGAATGCAGTTAAGTTGGATAGCTGCTCTGCTCTGGAAAAGAAAGGAAGAAAGACTGAGAGGAAAGGAATGGGAGAAGAGAAAGATATTTATAGATTTCCGAAGAGAGATCAATATTAACCGATACAGTGGCTTCAGGGCCGAAGCTAGGGTGTTAGACTTTTAGTCAGAGTTGGCTAGGCTCTCCGGAGCGCCGGCATACTCACTAGATGGACTGGTAAACCACTGAACCTCCGGACTTTGGGCTCTGGAAAATATCTTTTGAGGGGTTTGACGGCGTGGAACCTCTAGGAACAATGCGGAATAAATTTGGTGTGAGTCCCTTCTCTGTAAAAACTCATCGTTGGGGCAAAGATAGCATCTATTGTATGGTAAAGCGTGACCTCCTGCATTGGTGGATACTCCAAAGAGTTCAATGGAATCAAATAGATAAATTTCTGCATCATAATGACAGGAACAAACGTTAGATTCGGTAGCTTAGAGAGTGAGCGCCTTCCTGTAACTAGAGCAAATGTGGGGGTGAAGTGTTGGGAATTTTTTAATTCATCGGGAGAGGGCTTATCGTGTTGAATATTGCGGGAGAAGAGGGAAGGTACTCAGAATTCCGGTCGTGTATACACCACTAACGAAATTTGAGCTAGCTACAGAGAAGGGTTTGAACATTTGAATAGTCTCATTGACATGCGGTTGAAATGCCACGGGGACAGGCATTTTGGAGAATTACATATTGACTGAAGTTAAAATAATTATCATTATGCGTATTTTTAATAAAACAATACCCTAATCACTAGATATGCAAGTAAGTATGATGGGAAATACTTTGGTTATTGTAATGGAAGAAGGAGCTTTGAAAGCCGTAGCGTTCCGTGTATAAAGGGCAGGTGCCATCTATTATACGAAACTCAAGGAAAGCACGTTTTTCCAGAGTTTAAACCGGAGTGCCGGCAGGATGTAGGTCATAGATTGGATGGCGATTAAAGAGAGTATTTGGTTAGAAAATTAACTCGATCGAGCTTAATATATATATATATATATATATATAAAGGAATGGGTTTGTGATAGACTCAAATTAACTAAGATAATAAAGTCATGTTCATGTAACATAGTCGTTAAAATGCTGCAGTTTGAATGCATGTAAAACATTCATGGTCTGTGGATAGGGATACCATAGATGTGGATCGACAATTGCGGTTCCTTCCCGAAGTTAAGTTATCGACTTTGCAGCTGTGAGCCTCATGCAAACTCCAAGAGTGAAGGCGTCAGTGTTATTACACTAAGAAGAATGGTTTTCACAACAACACTCAATTTCATGTTGTCAGAATAAAATAGTTAGTGACAAAATCCATAGTGAAATACTGTTATATGATCAAGTTAGTACGCATAATGATATAATATCTTCACATCATTATCACATTTACTACAAGTAGGAAGGGGCCGAGAGGAGATCCACTCTACGCATAACCAGGAAGGTAGCTAGACTGGTTCGCTCCTTCTCCCAGGTTCCGAGATTGTAACGAATTTTTCGGGGAAGCCGGTGAAAAAAATAGATTTTCTCTTTCTTTCATGTGCTTCACCTTATACAATTCATGTAGTTGGGAATGGTCGCTAATGACTAAGAGTGAGAACCACCCATCATGCTTTTGTGATACTTTTGACGTCTTTGCTTCTTCAGTCAGTATTTTTGATTAATTTGATGGGAGTATAGACTTCAGACCCCTCTATCCCCTTTTTTCTGTTCGTCTCTATCTCCCGCCATCTCTATCCTCGATCATTCTGTCTGTCTTCTTGAGTCGTTCCGCTCGGCCTATATTATCTTGGATTCAGGTCCTTAGCCGATTATACGTTACAGTAAATCACAGTCACTTATCTTAATTCCTTTTTACTTGGGTCTAGGTTAATGCTTATCCTCATTAATCACTACCATCCTATTTTAGAGTTGGTCGATCAGGCGCCGCGAAGATATTATATGTTTGTTAAGAGTTGAGTTGAGTTAAGTTGAGTGAATATATTATATTGCTTCCTTTTAACTATAAACAAATCATTCTACTGTTGCTGATTGATCTTTGGTTCTCGTCTCCATCTCGCCCCTTCAACATTCACCGCTATTGATAAACATTTCTCACAGCCTTTTCATCTAGTCTACAGCAAAGCGCCAATGATCCCGACAGCCGTCATGGTGCCCTGGGCCAGAGCCGGCGAGACAATCTTGAAGACGACGGAGCAATCACCGACA
The DNA here is from genome assembly GCA_023677585.1 of Meredithiella fracta. Classification (NCBI taxonomy): domain Eukaryota; kingdom Fungi; phylum Ascomycota; class Sordariomycetes; order Microascales; family Ceratocystidaceae; genus Meredithiella; species Meredithiella fracta. The sequence goes on from JAGXCV010000007.1 coordinate 1,070,547, forward strand.
GCATAGACATTTTGCATGCTAGTCTCGTTAGCGGGGCCACTGATCTTGATTTCACCAGTTTCAGTAGTTTGTAACCCAAGCTGCTTGACAAAAGGGCCATTAATGGAAGTGAAAGGTTGGTGGACCTATGATTAAAGATAAAATATTAGCGCCAAGTATCTCCTAACACTAATAAGCTTGTATTGTATTACTCACCAGGAAACCTTCACGCTTTTGAGTGCCATCTTCGAAGTGGATCATGACATTGTCGCAGTCAGATCCTGGCAGTTTAGAAGCCTTCAGCAACTGCAATTTGGCAATGGGTCTTTCGTCGATCAAAAACCCTTCCCCGTCAGAATAGCACGAGCCTCCGCTAGTTCGCCCTCAGGCGTACCGTTTGTGTAGATGGTCACTGGACGGCCCTTGACTAAGCGAGAAGCCATTCCAGCAACGTGCTTAGCACTCTTAGGAAGTGCCGACAAGCCATCAAAAGCCAAGACACCAGCCGACTCGACGTGACGCTCTTCATAGCCGTGACAGAACAAACAGTGGAGGATAACCTTGGTCCAGCACTCCTTGAAACCCTCAAGTTGAGGCAGAATATCACGAACACCGGTGGCCAGAACAAGACGACGAGCAGTCCAATCACGAGTACCATCAGCATCAAAAAGAGTGAATAGAGGACCAGCACCGGGAGCATCAGACTCAATCGACTTCTCAACGCGGACAACTTGGCTAGAGATGAACTTGACTGTGTCGTAGCGATCAGTGATTTGCTTGCGGGCGCGGGCACGGAAGTCAGCGGGGGGGACGTGGTCATTGCCAGCGACGTTGTGCATATGAGTAGCAAGGGCATTGCGGTAGACACCAGAGTCAAGGACAATGACGGAGGCCAATTGGCGGGCAAGACCAGTGGCGGTGGCGAGACCGGAGGGTCCGGCGCCGACAATGATAACGTCGTGGATGGTTTTGGTGTTGTCGTTGAGAAGCATTTTGAAAAGTGGATGCTAGTGATTGGGGCGAGAAAAAAACCCAAATTAAAGAGGTATGTGCTTGTCAGGAGAGGATCAGAGGGAAAGATATCAAGAGAAGAGACAATAGCGAAATAAGACAGTTAACAACAGGAGTGTAGTATCGAAGGCTTCTTGTTCTCTCAAGTACCGGAAACAGGAGGATATCATCCCCATTTTATCTATTTCTAAGAACTTCACACAATAACAAATCCTGAGCAAGGTGAAATATACTTGACACACGTAACTAACATTAGCGATACTAGGCATACAAACAACAATGTGACCTTAATCGATTATCTCCCGTCCTAGTATATCGCTACTAGACGCCGAACAATCCGTGCTCGGGTCGCCGAGCGGGCCAGTGGTTCGAGCGTCACAAGTCGCCGATTGGACCCATTTTTATGATCCAGTGTAACGTCACGGACCGTCGGGCAGAGAGATAGGCAAAGCTTGTTTGGAGGGTCTCTGCGGATGAGATGGGATATGCATGCGTATGTCTGCTTGTCTGAGAGAATGTTTTTCGATCATGAACAGAAAGGTGACGTGGAATGAGACTGTAAGACTTGGATTGCAGTGAGCAAGTTTCTTACTTAGGCTAAAAGGCTCGGTCACAAGGGACGAGGTGCGGGCGGTTCCGGGAAGGAAATAAGATGTTTTCGATGGCACAGATGATCATGAGAAAGATAATTATACACAAATCGCAGATAGGATGTTGCGAGTACTGTGTATTTGATTTGACTCACATTTGGCCATCTCTCTCACTCGACACAAGACGCCAAATATGGTTGACGAGGTATTGGATTATATCACAATAGGGTGATCATGAATAACTAACGATCTTTGGCAGAAAATATTTTCAATTTCTATGTGCCTCATATGAAACATCTATCTACAACACTAAATGGCTAACTGGCCGATGAGACCATCTCAAAAGATGTCTAAGCACACGTTCATGTCATCATAGGATCCTGATAACCCTTAAGGTACAACCCTACACTTTCATAATGAAGCAGCACGGTCCCAGCTAAATTTATTGAGAAATAGCTGAAAAGCCAATCCCAAAAGTCCAGAAATGAAAATGATAGAAACCAATATTAATGGGAGACCAAAAAAAAAAAAACATTGGATCCACACAAGAATGGTATCACAAGGACTTCCTTACTCATCTCTTGAATCAACGAAAGACAGCTCGATACCAGGTCTAAGACTGATGATACTAACCAGGTGGCTAACAAAGCGGCGATGCCAAAAGCCACTTTCCTAGGATGATGTATATATATATATATAGAATCAGAATCGTCAACTCGTAAAATATAATCGTAACCATGGACACCGAGAGCAAGCGAGGGTTGTCTGACCCTTGGACTCTCGGTTGACCACGATGACTTGGTACGGCACTGCCGACCGATTGATGGTCGCTAAAGAACACTAAGGTATCTTACAACCCCGATGCAAGATGAAAACAAAAAAATGGAATTCACACTAACGATAAACGGAAAGACCAGAGATCAGTTGCTTAGCAGCAGCGGTCAGTGACGTATTTGCGGGGAAAGTTCTCGACGTCAACAAAGCGCTTGTAGGAGCCGTTGCTGCCCAGAGTGCACACAAGGTGAGTCTCGGAGGTAGTCTTGGTCTGGATATCATCAGCCAGGTAGTAAGCATTGTCGCAAGGGAAGGTCTTGCACCCTGAGGTGGGAGTCTGAGACTCCTTGGGCCAGATCTCCTTGACGCCCACCAGGTCGGTGGCGTTGACGATGGCGGAAACGTCGAAGTAGGTCAAGCCGTCCCAACCCTGGAAGGCAACCTCACCGAGCATTCCGTTGCCAGTGTTGGTGGCGCCCTCAGAGACGGAGTACCAGTTGCCAATCCAGCTGTCGGGGATGGTGACATCAACGGAGTCACCACCACCGACAGTGACGGGATCAATGCTGGAGTAGGTGTCGGAGTTAGGGGTGAAGTAGACGGTGCGGGAGGTAGAGTCCTTGGACTCGAAGGTGACGACATTCTCGGCAGAAGCCAGAGCGGCGAAGAGGGTAGTGGCGATAGCAGTGGAGAACTTCATATTGGCGATAGTGAAGTTGCTAAATAAAAAGGCAGAAATGGAAAGAAGTCTTGATTCTGAGGGAGTGACAAGATTTTTCAAAGAAAAGAGATCATGTAAGTTGTTGATATAGCTATCAAAGCTAAACATAAGTCAGAGCCGAAAAGTAGACTGAATTTTGGCGAAGAATAGTTTCTTAAAGAAAGTGGTGGTACTAGATGACCAAAGAATGTGCAATACGATATTGCAAAAGTAAGTGAACTGAGTTCGAAGAATGTTAAGTGTATTGTTTGAGGAGACAAGGAGAAAGGATTGGAATTCAGCCGGAATGGGCTTCCTTTTATATTCTGAAACGTCTGCTCTTCCTTTCTTTTCTCCGCATCTCGATATATCCCCGTTCCCTAACAGATTCACAAATAGTTTAATATAACTAATCGTTAATCAACTCCCAGCTATAGCTGTCCTCACCAATACCAGACACCCTATATGCCTCTTCTGGCCACTCACCAAGCCAAGTCACGCGGCTGTTCCCAACTCGGCTCACCCTACCTCTCTGCACCCTATAGACCCCCATACTTATCTCCTGGATCCTCTGCAAATCCATTGTCACCATCTTAATCCACTACCGACACCCCTTCCCCCTCATCGTGCCATTACCTATCCATTGGCCCTCTCCCTCTCTTGGCCTCTACGACTATATAAGTAGTAGCCCTATTCTATTCCCAACCCTAGTGTATAGTCCCTTTCTCAACATTCTAGCGCATCCGTCGGACACTGTACCCTTTCTTCTTTGACAAATCAAGGAACGATCATCGTGGTCTAGACTAAACCAGCTATCTATTGAGACGTGTAAGACACGACATCAATTATACTGATTAAATGCAGCAAAGACAATTCATCGCCTCAGTGGATTTGCCCTTTATTGCCAAAAACAGTCTAGAGAGCTGGAATATATTTCCTCATTGGGCCTTTCAGCCACAGTCCACAAAGGTGGCGTCATGAGTGGCGCATTCTGTAGGCATCGACAGTTGAACGCTAGCTCTTGTTCTAAGAAGACTCTAAAATGAGGAGTCTTTTTCTAGACCGGTGATAGTTGGTAACCAAGATGTGGATATCTCAGATTCGTATTCCATTTAATTTTTCTGCCGAAGTCCCTCCATAACACCGCAACCAACCAAAGGGAAAAACCGCTCAATCGAAACCCCACACGCCACCCGGCCTGACGCTATGCATTCATTAATTCTTAACATTGAATATGCTTTCACCCGAACGAACACCATTGAAACACAAAGCTGTGTCCAGATGATACTTCCTTGGGACGCCAATGTCGTCGCCCAGCCGCGCCATTGTCATTTTTTGTGCTTACGAAACCATAATGAGTATTCTTTATTACGCCGGCTAAGAGCCAGTGGGCGGCGTTGTAGTACCGCCGGAGACGTAGGAAAGCTTACATAGGCCCCTGGAGATTTATTTTAGGGAGAAAAGGTTAAAGACTTGGGGACAAACGGGGTGTTTCAGATCGGCGATAGTTTGGTTTATTGGATTGATTTGATCAGGTAGTTTTGGTGGCTTGGAGGTAATGGTGACGAATGGTTGTTCTTTAATATGGCTAATTGGGAAGAAAGAGAAATTTGCTTTTTGTGGAGACCGTCTATCACAAAAAAAGAAGTAGAATTTTCATGAGAGATTTTTTCTTTTTTCTTTTTTGAGGAAAAAGACAAAGATATCTTAACTGACTAACCATCCACCTATTACCGCAATCTACAGTCCATCTAGACCACCAATATTATACCCTAGGGGTCCTTTTTTAACCGCCACCAACACCAATTCTAATTATCGTTAGTATTTATCCGCCCGACTAAGCCCCCGCCCAACCACCTTGCAGCAAACCCACCAACCAAACAACAATCCCTCCCACCTCTAGCCTTCTCTTCCCCTGAACGGATAGGTCCCCGGCGTCCTCGCCCTGCATAAACTGAAACATAATCACTGAAGAATATGCACACAATATGTATACACCTCCACCTATTAACTTTACAGACTCCACCTGTACAACCAATCGCTCCTTTGTTCTTTCCATCCATTAACACCACCAAGCATCGTCATCCGCCATTGTCTTGTGCCTAACTACGGACCCTCTGAACAAACGAGCAAATGTTCAAAGAGCCCGACTAGCGACTTCTATCGTCAACTTGAATATTCTGAAAGGGGTCCCGGTTCCTGGAACCATGAACGGCTCCATATTGAGTGTCTCTGATCCTTTGGAGATGCTAGGTGGTCTAGTAACTTTCATAGTGGATTCTGAAGATACAAACTAGGGAATTACTTAGCTTGACAGCTGACGAAGCCACGAGGCCGATGAGTTGGGATCTAGTGCAGGTTGAATTGGATGAAACCCTCCCTAGTAAATGATCAGGACTCTGAAGAATCTGGCACGTGAGTTTGATGATGATCGACAAATGAGAAGAAAGGTTATTCAAACGTAAGTAATTGGTTCTTATAAACTTTACAATATCTATATATACATTAAACAACGGCGACCGCTATTTACCGACCGCTATTTACGGCACCTCGGCATCCTCACCCCAATCTCTTCCGTCTTCTCCGGTTCCACTTCCCCGGCCTCCTCCTCATCTTTAACCACTTTCTCCTCGACAATTCTCACTAAATACCCCCAAATCTGCAAACCCTTCAATCTTCGCCAACCTTCCCACCATTAACTCCACATCCGCTCTCATACTCTCCTTCCCTCTCCTTGTCCCCGGTTCCACTTCCCTCAACGCCTTTCCCAAATGCTCCTTAAAGCTCGCAAACACCGGCAACATAATCATGTTCACAGCCTGCCTGGGCAAAAACTTCCCTAACACTCTATGCAACATACTCGTATCCTTTACCAACGCCTCCGCAAACCCATGATGTCCATCTGCCACGCTAGCATTCATCCAGTCGATCCCTCGCAACGCCGCCGCATGAACCACGGCCCGCCCACCCATAATCTCCACCAACTTTTGGAAAATATTATCCTGATGCTCCCTCAAATTCCCGCTAATCCTTTTGAAATCCCCCGTGACTACCGCCATCGCCGGCCCCGATCCTGTCCCTGCCTGCCTCCTAACAAACTCCACAACCTCCGGAATCACCGCCTCAATAAAGTTGACCGAGCGCACCGCCAATGCCAAATGTTTCGTCGTGATAGTCCGGAGCCCTGCCGACCTTGTTGCGCCTGCGCCGAGGATCAATTGACGACACCGCGAGTTGAAGAGTTGCAGATACTGGACTAAGGATGCTGCGATATCCGCCGTTAAACTTGGGATGCCGAGGGCCAGACGCATAAAGCGGGTGATGCCATGGAGACACATGATTGCTGAATTTGGCAAATAGAACGCCTCGTCACCAATCATCGCCGGATGTGCCTTTTCCTTTTCTTTCTCCTTTGGTGTCTGGCCGTCTTTGGCAATCGGTGGCGGCGGCGCCGGGTCCGCAACATACTCGGCAGCTTCCAAGTACGGTTTCCAAATCGCCGTATCCTCCTGCCATGCCTTCGGATCCGCACTTCCCGACTCAAGCACCGCACCCAACAAAACCCCATCAGTCTCATCAAAGTCCTTGACATTCCAATTATCCGACTCCATGCCCTGCGCCAACCGCTGAATCTCAGAATTCCCATGCTCTTTCACAAACTCCATGATGTGCCCGTTCACAATCGTCTTCAACCCCGTGCCACTGCGCCCTGAAAGCGACTCGCATTCCGTCGCAAAGTACAAATTCAATGTAAAGTACCTCAAGAACCATCGCAACGGCAAATGCGTACTCTGCTCCGCGCGCACCCTCAACACCCGGATGATCCGATCCTGCGCCATATCCACCGCCTTCCCCATCAAGTTCGCCAAGTCTAGACTCTCGTGCATCTCCTCAAACATACTCTTTTCCTCATCGCTATACTTGCTTGGATTTGGACTCATCAACGGCGACCTCAGCGCTGGCGATCGCATGCTGTCGGATCTGCCCGGCTCGTCTACCGATGACGCAACATCCAGTAGAACCTTTGCCTGCGTCGACAACCTCCTCATTGCTTCAGCAACAGTAACATAAACCGTCATCCACAATTCCTCCGCATCCTCTGCTCCCAACGCTTGCAAATTCCTCTTCAGAACCTCCTGTGCGCTCTTTTTGCCTCCGCCTGACCTCCCCGTCATTGATGACATCATCGACAAGTTATCATCATCGCTCGAACTCGGCAACGGCCTCTTGACAATCGCTCGGATCTCATGAATAACCCACTCTCTATATCCGCTAACCGCCACCGCCACATAGTTCGCTTGATGTAACCTGGGTAGCAATCCGCAAGATCCCGTCGGAGATCCTCCGTTTGCTGCATATACGACGGGATCGCCCGGGATTCCGGGAACCACCGCCACGCGCGCGGATTGAAGAAGATCCCCAACGTTGTAGGACCTCTGCTCTCGAGACTTCCCGGATATGTCTCTGTAGATCGGCCTTGAGCACTTCCTGGAACCGTGTCTCGTAAGATTTGCCAATGCGCAATCTCAGTACATTCAAATCTGATTCAATACCCCTCAATGCTGCCGTCCTTCGCAGATCCACAATTGTCTGTGGCTGATACTCTGGCTCCTCGCCTATCGGAGCATCCTTCTCACCGGCTACAAGCAATTCCAAGGCCTCAATAGCTTCTAGAGCCGCTTCGGCTTCATTGGCATCCACCAGCATCTCGCAATAAGCCAAACCCTTCACCACCCGCTTTATCTGCGTCACGGCGTCATTCAACGCCTGCACATTTGCCCTCCTCCTCCTCTTTACCATCAAGTCCTTCCCTGAGCTGACGATCTCGTGATCCATGGCCTCGAGCTCGGCCCTTAGCTTCCGGATTCGCTCAACGCAATTGGCGGCTTCGGTATGCAATTCCCGGAGCGACCCCAACGCACTAAAGAACGTAGTTGATGCCGTAGAAATCGAATTGATCAGATGGACCTCGATTGTGTCCATATACCAACTCAACTTTTCCTGCAAAATCGCATTCGTCACCAAGGATTTCCGTGACCCCACCCCGCTTGCTCCCGAGCCTCCCAACTTCTCATCCCCAGGTCTGATAACCTCTGACCTCTCACTAACCACATCGAACGTCCGTGGATTCTCCAAGTGGAAATCATCGTCAAAGTAAACCATCGGCACTGTCGACAACGGCGCAACTCCCAGTCCTCCTCTCCTCCCCTGCGCCGAACTCGGTCTCCGCCCATGACCCGGCCCATCCACCGATGATGCCGACGTCCGCCTCGATATAGTTCCCCTGCTACTCGGCCGCCTATGATGTGAGACCCCGGGATGTTCCGGCGGGACATCATCTTCATTATCCACCTTACTATGTTTCCTAGGACGCGTAGTGATCCCAGAGACCGTCAAGCCGGAAAAAGAAGAGGCAGAAGATGCGGGAATTGGCATAGATGGGTTCTCGTCGGTTTCTTTGACGCGCTGAAGTTGTTCGTAGAGGGCTGAAATTTTCGAAAGGTACGGCTGGAATTCGGAGGTATCGATATGTGGGATCGTCGTGAGCGTCACCGGCGGGATATCCCTTGTCGTCGGCGCCTTGTGAGAACTCGGAGGCACCGTATGCAGCTGTAACCCCGTCCGTAATATCGGCGGTTGCAAGAGGGTCGAGATGGCTGCACAGAGAGATTCAATATCAGCTTCCAGCTACCAATACGCAGAGTCTACAAGTAAACCTACCGTTTTGTCCAGATTCCAATACTTCATTTCCCCAGGTACTCGCCGACGTATCCAACGACCCCCAATCGAGTGAATGGAACTCGCTGTCGATCCGCGCCTAGCGGAATGTGACCGGAATCCTGGGCCTGTAATTGACGCTGAGCGCAAGCGGGAGCCATCGAAACTAGGGCTTGGCGAGACGCCCCGCTTGGGATCTCCAAACGGCGAGGTAAACATTAAAATTGATAGACCACGTAGAAAGAAATTTGAAATTGAATTGGTGCTGGGTTCTCGGGAATGGTGGGTAGTCGTAGTCGGCGGCACAATATGGATTGGTGGGGGTTGGTAAATGTAAACCTGGCTGAATAAGAAGCGCTAATTACGTCGCTGAATAGAAACTAAGTAAAGAAAGTAGTAACCTATGAAGCTTCTTAGACCTCATGCGACAATACTTCAAGTGTTGGAATGCCGCGGAATCATTCTCGGTCTCACTCAGAGAGCTTCAAAGCCAATCGGCAACGCAACATCAAGCAAATGAAGAGCTCCGTTGGGACCAGGGATTGTCGCCACTATAAACCCATGTTGGTTAGAGGAACTACTCTCTTTATTAGGATGCAACTCAGGCTATAGCGACTAACCCATATCAACCCTAATAATGGACATGAACCCAGAACCACTTAACGCGATTTCAACGCGTCTGTTCTTGGTCCGTGCATAACAGTTCACGCGAGTTTGTCAAGCTAGCCACGACCCCCTGGTATCTCAACTTTATACATGCTTTATGATAAACAACAAAACCCAAGCTTAACATTGACACTACAACCCCTCATTTTGGCCCCTCCTTATCTCTTGTTGCTTCGTTATATTTCTACAATCTCTGTATATCGCCAATTAATTGCCCATCCGGCTTGATCACGAGAACTCCACCCATAATACAGTCCGGAAGCTACCCCGCATCACCCCGAATTGATACCTTGCCTTCGTCTCCATTTCCGAATCCAAATTGCCCGTCATGGATACGCGGTCAATCTACACGACGGCGTCGTTCGCCGGAAACTCGGACAAGCTCAAAGACTCATCACTGGAGACGCAGCGCAAATTTGAGCGGTTCGTCCAGGAGTTTGCTGTTGATTCTAGATATCCGTACCGGTGAGTAGACCTGTTAGAATAGTTTTTGCTGGGAATAATCTAAAGTTAATATGTTCGTAGTAACCAATTGACCGACAATGCTATGGCCAAGCGCTATTTCCTTGAAGTCAACGTTACCGATCTCATCCACTGGGACCCCGACCTGGGTAGCAACTTGATCAAGAACCCCGAAGAGCTCATCCCGGTAGTAAGGCCCCCGATCCATCTTATTCACTCCGAGACTCCCGCTGACCCTCTCTAGTTTGAAAGCGCCCTCAAAGTCTGCACCCACCGCTTCTTATTCCCCCACCAACCAAAAGTGCAACTCCCCCAACACCAACTCCTCCTCCAAACCGATGCCAACTCCACGTCCCTCCGCGACCTCAAATCCGACCTCATCGGCCAAGCCGTCCGCATCAATGGCATCGTCATCGGCGCCTCCGTGTTGTCTTCTAGGGCAACCATCCTTCACATCCAATGCCAAAAGTGCCAACACAACGACACTATCGCTATCGGCGGCGGCTTCTCCGGCATGTCGCTGCCCCGCCAATGCAGTCGTAAGCGCCAGCAAGGTGAACAATCGGAAAAGTGCCCGCTGGACCCTTACTTTGTCATACACGAGAAGAGCGAGTTTATTGACCAGCAAGTCCTGAAGCTTCAAGAAGCTCCGGATCACGTACCAGTTGGTGAGATGCCCAGACACGTCCTTGTAGCGGCTGACCGGTACTTGACGAACCGTGTGGTCCCTGGATCCCGTTGCGAGATTGTTGGTGTGTTCACTATCTACCAAAACAAAGCGTTGGGTAAGAATCAAAACACCAATGGTGTCGTGGCTATCCGAACTCCATATGTCCGGGCCCTCGGCATCCGCACCGACCTTGACAAAACGCTCAAGGGTGGCCTCACATTCACCGACGAAGAAGAGACCGAGTTCCTCGAGCTCAGCAGACGCCCCGAGATCTTCAATATCCTCGCTGGCTGCATCGCCCCATCCATCTACGGAAATGAGACGATCAAGAAGTCCATCCTCTGTCTCCTGCTCGGCGGCTCCAAGAAGATCCTTCCCGACGGCATGAAGCTCCGTGGTGACATCAACGTTCTGCTTCTCGGTGACCCCGGTACCGCTAAATCTCAACTGCTAAAGTACGTCGAGCGTGCCGCGCCCATCTCCATCTACACTTCCGGCAAAGGTTCATCCGCTGCCGGTCTCACGGCCTCGGTCCAACGCGACCAGACCACCCGCGAATTCTACCTCGAAGGCGGCGCTATGGTGCTCGCCGACGGCGGCGTTGTTTGCATCGACGAATTCGACAAAATGCGCGACGACGACCGTGTCGCCATCCACGAAGCCATGGAACAGCAAACAATCTCCATTGCCAAAGCTGGCATCACGACCGTCCTGAATGCCCGGACGTCTGTTCTCGCCGCAGCCAATCCGATTTTCGGCCGCTACGACGACATGAAGACTCCCGGTGAGAACATTGACTTTCAGACGACCATTCTGTCCCGTTTTGACATGATTTTCATCGTGCGCGATGAGCACTCGAGAGAAAAAGATATGACGATGGCCAAGCACGTCATGGGCATCCAAATTGGCGGCCGTGGGCACCAAGAAGAACAAGCCGAAGCTGAGATCCCCGTCGATAAGATACGCCGGTACATCAGCTTCTGCAAATCCCGTTGTGCCCCCCGCCTCTCCCCCGAAGCCGCTGAGAAACTCTCGTCATCCTTCGTCACCATTCGCAAAGAAGTACACGCCGCTGAACTGCTCGCCAACACCCGCTCGTCCATCCCTATTACCGTCCGCCAACTCGAAGCCATCGTACGCATCACCGAGTCTATTGCCAAAGCCCGCCTATCCCCCCTCGCTACCGAAGCTGATGTCGACGCCGCCATGAAACTGTTCACAGCGTCCACAATGGCAGCTGTCAAACAAGGGTCGGACCAAGGGTCCAAGGAATTGAACACGGAGACGGCGAAGCTGGAAGCCGAGTTGAAGAAGAGATTGCCGATTGGATGGACGACGAATTTGGAGACGTTGAAGAATGAGATGGTGCATGGGCGGCAGTTTAGTGAGACAGCGTTTGAGAGGGCAATTAGGTTGTTGCAGAGGAGGGAGACTATTGTGTTGAGGAGTCAGGGGATGCAGGTGTATCGGAATGCGGCTTAGAGGAGAGGAAGGAGGGGAAGGTATTGATTATGTAATAATGAGATGTTCTTGATAATATCAGGAGGGATTACGTGATGGAATATTCATAAAAGTAAACAATAGTAATTAATATCAAATACCATGTAATCTAAACGCCCGAACACCAATTCAATATTCCCAAGTACCAATCAAACCATATCCTCCTCTGACAACTCCATCATACTCCCATCTTCCTCCACTACATTCCTTCCTTTCCTCCTACTCCCCTTCCCCTTCCCCTTCCCATTCCCCTTCCCTTTCCTCCTTCCTCCCCTCACCGCCCTCCCCAAACTAACCCCCACCGCCAACCCCCCCCTCCTCATAACCTCCTCATCAAACTCCTCAACATCCTCATTGCCTTCCTCCTGCTTCATACTCTCAGCCAATGCCTTATGCAGCAAGTCCGTCGCAATGGCATCCTGCGGACTCATGGCTAGCGCTTGATGGAGGTCTACGGCGGCATCATCGGGATCGCCGAGTTCCAGCTTGACTAGGCCTCGGGCAATAAATAACGCCAGGTTCTTCCCCCGAGTCGTAGTGCTTCGTTAAAGCATTCGAGGGCTTCGTCAAATATTTGCATGCGGCGGTATGCATGTCCGAGGTTGATTCTCACGGCCAACCAGGCGTCCAGTTCGGCCCCGCTTTTATCGGCTAAGGCTAATGCCGATTCAAATAACAACGAGGCATCGCGAACCTTATCCTGATGGTATTTGACGACGCCCATTTCATTTAACAGCAGCGGATCCGTCTTACACAGATCATACGCCGTCTTCAGAAATTCCTCTGCCAGAATCATGTTATTCAACGCATGATTTTGCATCCCTAAAAACAACTGTGGCAAATGCGTCCCCATGAACAGTCGTGCTGCCGTCGAATACGCTGAAATCGCCTGGTCGTTCTCTCCTTCCTCGGCAAACGTATGCGCAAAGCCAATCCATGCCGGCGCAAAATGTGGATCCATCATACTCGCTTTTGAAAAGTACCTCCGGGCCTCCGGAATGCGGCCGATGGCCAAATAGTACGTGCCAACGGCCAGCCACGTGCACGGCTCCTCGGGATAGTGATCGGCTAAGTCATGTGAGACCAAAAACAGCTCATTGTTCCGTCTCAGCTCGTACAGTGCTGCGAGATGCAGTGGGTACACGATGAAGTTGTACCGATCCTCCCGGATGATCCCCTCCGTGATGTTCAGCACATCGGCAAACTTGCACTGTGTATATAGCAAGTCCGCTCTCGCCAACAGTAAGTCTGGGTTAGTCCCGAGCTTATAGTGCGTCGACAATGAGTCATATGCCGCTGTAAACTCGGTCGGATTGTTGTACTTTGACAACCTCGTCGTATACAACATTTTGGTAAACTCTGCCGCCTCCTGTGACGCCGCCGGATCACCCGAAACCCTCACCGCATCAAAATCTAAACTCTCCAAAAATGCCCATTCCTCTGCCGGCCCCATGATTGAATTCATCATCAGCTGCTGAAACGCCTCAAAACATTGCACATCAATTTGCACTGCCGCCTTGTAGCACTCCTTTGCTTTATCAAACGCATTTTGCTTCGTGTAACATAAGCCCCGCAAGTGGCACATGGCTGCTTCATACTTGCGTTCCTGAGCCCCTGGTTCGCCCAAGGCCCCTCCACTTTTCCCGCTCCGGGTGGTCGGTTGGGCCGTATTGCGTTTTGTGGTGGTAGGACCGGTGATTAGATGGATGGGGTTGCGTTCACCCAGCAAGGCAAGGGCGTCGTCGAAGAGGGATTGCTTGATCATGCAATGGGCGGAAAGGTAGCGACAGGCGGGGTTGCGGGTAGTGAGGTCGTGCTTGACAAGGAAACTATAGGCGCGGGTAAAGTTTCCGGTAGCGAAATGGACTTGGGCGAGCCAGAAGGCGTCGTTGTCATCGTCTAGGGGAGGGTTAGTAGACGGACTATGAGTGTGTAAGGGTGGAACACACTGGTCATGGCGAGGAGTTTGTCTCCCAAAAAAATGGCGGACTCATATTGGGTTTTGTTGAGAGCGTCTTGTCGCCATTCTCTGAGGAACTTCTCCATGACGATGTATGGGAGCTTAGTCTTGGTGATGAAGTGCCGTCGGAATCAAAACAAACAATGGTAAACTACCAAATTCAGTAAATCATCAATTGTATATCATAAACAAAACTAAAAGTCCAATTCTATCTCATCAATAACTGCGTAAGATCATAATCCAGAACAAGGAGCTCCTCTTCTCACAAGAAAGTTCTCATGAAATGACGTCTCGTCTGTTGACTTTCACACTTTCAGCCTCGTGATGGTTGACGGGGCAAGCACGAAGCCCCATATTTACCCGCAGTTTATTCTTTCATCCCATTGGCCAGTTTGCTCTTTCCTCGATTGCATTCTTCAGCCTTGCCTGTGATGTCGCTAACAGGGATATTCCCAATTTGAGCAAGCACGGCATGAGAGGAACAACGTCACATGCACAAGGGTTTTCTTATCCATATAATGATTCATTACATGGACATACTCATGCTTTTGAATCTTGATAGTCGCTCAAGATTTATTTTTCTTTTATTTCTTTATCTCCTCACATTTCCCATCCACCACAATGTTAAGAACCAACTCCGGTCTATTCCGGTCTCTCCCCCGGCTAACCCTCCATCTCCTCCATCCCATCCCCCGCCACATAATCATCCGCTCCGCCACCACAACTACCGCTCCCTCCAGCCATCCAACCCCTTCTAATCTCCCACCCCCAAACTTCCCCAAACCCCCCCGGCCCTCCCGCCCCATCGACAACACCACCAAATTCTTCCTCCTCGGCGGCGCCCTCATCATGCTTGCCGGCTCCCTCCCCGGTTTCGCCAACTCCGCCAGCTCCTCCCACAAAGCCCTTAACCCCGATAAATTTCTTTCCTATACAATCACCAACAAAACGCGCGCCTCTCCCGATACCTTCCTCATGACTGTGACGCCCGAGATCCCCGCACCGAATGTCCCGCTCCCGTACATCAAAACGGCGTCCAAGGATCCCAAGGATCCCACGGCATCGGGTGAACAGAAGACAGAGTGGATATTCCCGCTTTGGTCCGTCGAAATCAAGCAACCTGAAATCCAAATTGTCCGCGAATACACCCCGCTGCCGCCATCCTCCGCCTCTGAAGCCCTCTCCGGCACTCTTAAATTCCTTATCCGCGTCCTTCCCGACGGCGAAGTCTCCCGCTACCTCGACCGCCGGCTCCCTGCGTCCCAAATCGAACTCAGAGGCCCGTACCCAACGTTAATGTTCACGTCACCGCCCGACCAACCGTCCGACGAGATTGTCTTTATCGCCGGCGGGACATCGATTGCCCCCGCTTTACAAGCTGCGCACACTATTTTATCATCGGAAAACCCTGGGAAAGTCCGAATTCTCTGGTCTGTCCATTCGCGCGCTGATCTCGACGAGCTTGCACCGAGAATTCCCGTGAAATCCCCACCACCTCCGGGTGGCTTCCCTCACGGTTTGCGCCGTCACCCACCCTCATCGACCTCGGCGCCGGCGACATCAAAACTCCCACACCCATTGCCTCAATGCTCCATTCGCTCCAAACGGCCCATGGTTCCCGGTTCTCCGCGCACGCCGCCATTACCGGCGAAGATCAAAGTATCTCTGAGTCCACAATCCTTACCGCCCTCGGGTCTCCCCCACCAATTCCTCGGCCCGAATCCCCCGGTCGTACTGTTCCATACCTCCCTGTAGCCAGCGGGCCGTTCGCCAAGAGGCAACCCAAGGTCATCACGAGGCCGGGTGGCACTGGAGCGTACAAGGTCGTTATTGTTTCGGGGCCGGATGGGTTTGTGGAGAGGTATGCGGGGGCGTCGTGACGGATGGAGCTCCGGCGTTTAGGAGGGTTAGAGAGGGGATGGTTGAGGGGTTTTAAAGAGGTATGGGGTTGGAGGGGTGGCAGGTGGTGAATTTGGATTAGGGTTTGTGATTTAGAGAGTGTAAGAATATATAAAAGTAGTTAAATAATGTATATTACTTGACGATAAAGACAGAATAGATTTTCAATAACAAACTCATTTTATTTCTATAATTCATAAATATAACTCAATGTAAAATCCTCTATCTTCGGTCCCATCCCCTACCCCTACCGCTCTTGCACTTTCCTATATGCCGGTGGATTCACCGCCCTTCCAATCTGCTTCACCGCATACCTCGGCACCAAACTAATCCCCCCAATCGCCGCAACCCTCCAAACAAACCCCCAACTCCCCACAAACGCCAAATCAAAATAGCCTCCCAAAAACGGCACCGAAATCACATAACTCATCGCTGTCCCCACAATGCTCAACACCATAATCCAATGCCACGTCGTAATCTCAATCGCTACCATCAACAGCTCGTTGAGCACCAGAACCGTATATGACACCGCGAGCATACGCGGCCCTGTCTTCTCGACAAGGAATTGCGAGAAGAACTGGATGACGACGCCTTGGTATACAGAGACGGCGACCCAGGCGAAGAAGGTTTTGTATGAGAGGGAGTTACCCGAAGTTAAGTCTTTGTAGAGTTCGGGATACAGCGTAGCTAAATTTTCATTAACGTCCTTGTCAAGAACCAACGACAAGACCGGGAAGGCAGTATACACCGTGGCATACCCAACCATAAGCCAGTCCTAATGCCCACAGTTAGTCATGTGATTCACTCTGATATCTCCAGCACCAGCACACTACCTACCAGATACAGCCCTCCGGCTCAAACTTAATCGTCATACTGTAAACCGTCTGACAAACTGCAATAATCAACCCACGATGAATAACAAACTGCGCCAACTTTGCCGACCTCTTATACGAATTCCGTCCATGCCACACCAACAATTTGGTCAAATGGCAAAACTGCTCAATCGAAAAGTCGGCCGCCAGTGATGCCTGTCTACCTTCTTTACCCACGATACCCACGCCGACGTCTGCCGCCTGAATCATGCTCACATCGTTGCCACCGTCACCGATACAGCACACCCGTTTCTTAGTAAACTCGCGAATAAGCTTAGCGACTTCGGCCTTCTGATTGGGCGAGCAACGGCAGGCGACAACAGTAGGGAGTCTCACGGTAACCGAGACGAATTCATGGCGGAAATCTGCAAGGAATAAGGCCAGCGAGTCACCATCGACAAGCAAACACACATCCGGCTTACTCCTCAGGAAATCCAAATGCTGCTGAGCATTATCCTTCCCTCGGAGTTTCTGCACAGTGTAGATATACTGCCCGCGAGCCACCAGCTTCGACGACACTGCAACACACCGTGCCGTCTCCACCTTGTCTCCCGTCAACATCCAAATCTTGATCCCGGCGTTCCGCAGCAACTCCAACGACGGCTTGACATCCCTCTGAAGCTTGTCCTCGACACCCGTGACCCCAAGGAGTTCCAAGTCCCTTTCCAAGTGTAACGAGACAACCGATGCCATACCGGCATCACGGCCAACCAGCGAAAGCGACGCCGTCTGAAACTGCGTCTGGAACTCCCGATACTGTTGCGCCGACAGACGTCTCCGGCCGACAACCAATGTTC
Organism: Meredithiella fracta; assembly: GCA_023677585.1. Lineage (NCBI taxonomy): Eukaryota > Fungi > Ascomycota > Sordariomycetes > Microascales > Ceratocystidaceae > Meredithiella > Meredithiella fracta. The sequence goes on from JAGXCV010000007.1 coordinate 1,088,145, forward strand.
TGAGACCCTCCCGCGCCATATTCGCCGTCTCCTCATCCAGCCAATCATTCGCCGCAACAATCCCCCCCATCACCGTATCCGCACCCTTCTGATAAAACCAAATCTCTCCATTTTCCAAATCCATCGAGCCACTCCCTGACCCTCCCAAAACTGCACGATAATTCCCATCCTCTTCCCTTCCGACGTAAACGGAAATATGTCCAAAACCCTAACCTGGACCACAACCTTCCCCGATTCTGCCGCCTCCAATGTCATGCTCGTGCGATCTCTGTACGCCAACCGCAACCCAACAGCCTCCGTCCACCGGACAATCGCAATCTCATCCGGTGATGATGCCTGGTATGCAACAACTTGTTGCCCGTTAACGGCATCTTCAACTGTCGGCGTGACATTATGGCAAATCGCAAGAGCCAATACAACATCGCGAATCCTCGAGCCAACCTCCCTGCGCGTCCGGCCGCCACTGCTAGAACCACCGCTAAAGACCCCGCCCAAGTTTGACGGCGTCATGAGGTTGGTGCTGCCGCCGACAGTCACGTGGCTGAGAGCTTGCTTGACGTAATCCGTGACTTCGTCCATGGCTTCGTGAGCATACGAGACAGTCCCGATATGGATCTTCTTCATTTCCATTTCATTCTGCGTCAACGTGCCCGTCTTGTCCGAAAGCAGATATTCGATGCGTCCCAGGTCCTCCGGAATTGTACTTGTCCGGACAACAGCCCCGGGCATTCCCGGGTCCCTCTGAATAAAGTATGAGTACGAACTCTTCCCCATATCCAGATTAACGCGCAGACTAATCGGCACAATCGTTGAGAACAAAACCAGGAACCGCATAACCTTAACATACCAAATCGACCCATCCGTTGTTTCGAACCCCTCAGCCGCAACCAGGAAAATCGAAAGCAACAGCGTCAATGCACACAATATCTTGGTCAATGAGTTGATCTCATACTCCAGCAACCCCGTCTTCGACCGCGATGGCGCCGTCGACATCGCCGATCTCGTCTCAGGCCCCGTGTACATAATGACACCCAGAGTGACACCATGCGATGCAATAACCGTGTTCGCCCAAGCTGTGTTATCAATCGTCAACGCTGCTGAGTTCGCTAACGCCACTGGGCCTATCTCAGTAGCTTCTTGGCTATGCACCGCAGACCGGAACTCCAGCAACTCCAGCGTCCCGGTGAACTCGCCAGCCTTGCGCTCGGGCTTCCCACCAGTCACACGAAGGCGAACAAATTCCTGGGTAGGGATAGTCTGTGTGAGAGGTGAGGCCAGACGCAGCTTCCAGTCGGTTTCACCGTCGAGTTGGTCGGTCCGGATAAACGTCTCGCCGCTAGACGCTTTCTCACTACCGCCAGAGGACTGCTTCTTGGACTTCTTGGAATCAGAGGATCCGGAGCCTTCGTCGTCCATATTGAGGAGAATCGATTCATTGTCAGACTCATCCACGGCATCATGAACACTCGAAAGCCTCGGTGCATCATCATTATAACACTTGAGAATCACAATATCCGCCGGAACCCTCTGCCCCTTCCCCAACTTCAACACATCGCCAACCCGCAAATCCTTAGCCTTCCGCCAAGTCTCCCGAATCGTCGACGAGTACATATTTCCATCATTCTCCGTCCTCTCCTCCTCCTCAGCCACATCTGAAAGTCGATCGACATTATTCATGCGCCGCTTGCTCCGCCCCGGCACTCCGAGAATCTCCGATCTCAGCGCCCGCATGTTATCCTGCCGCTTATTCCGAGCTTCTATCTGTGACGTCGGCTCATCAAATGTCAACACCGTGTACCCTTCCGAATTCGCCTCGGTATCCCGCCGCCGCCGCTCAATATCATCCCACGCCTCCTTGCCCATCGTAATACACAAGACGAAGACTAACGGCGCAATGTACGTCAACAAATAACCAATGCGCAACGCCGGAATCGCCTGTGATAACGCAACTAGCAAAAAGTACATGTTGAAGAAGAAGGAAAACTCATTGTACAGGCAAATAGGCAGGAATGTCAGCGCCGTATACTTGGCATTCGACACACTGTTCGCCGGGAACGTCATTCCCTGAGCCGGCGCCCCTACCGCAACAATCCGCGCCGACCCTGTCTCGTTGACCCCCGAATCATCTTCCTCATCCGACTCGTCCTCCATCACATTGCCAAGCCTCCGCGGCTCCCTGGGATTCCATGGTAGCATCCCCTGTATCTTCTCCTTCACCTTGTTAACGAACCCCTGTTTACTCCCTTTCCCCAGCCCGGCCTGACTCCTCTCACGGCCCCGGCTGGCCCCACCAGACGCCAACAACGGAGCGTCGTCATCATATATCGGATTCGAGTCGTTTCGAGAGTGACTGCTGCTGTCATCTAACAAGGCGCCGTCTTCCCTATTGTATTCGTCTCTGTTCTGGCCGAGTTCGCCAAAGCGATTTGTGCGCCGCCCACCCATTCGTAGTTTTCTGAGTGGTATACGAGGCCCAGAACCAGCTGGCAATACTGATCGCTCCTGTGCACTGTTGACTGATAGTGGTGGCAGTGGCGTCGAGTTCGGAGCCAGCTCCTCAAGTTCGAGATCGAAATCGGAATCGGAGTCGGTATCTGTAGCAGAGTGATCTGATGGATCCGTCGTGCGAGGTAGATCTGATGGCCGAGGCATGCCGAGATGCAACTATCTACGTTTATATAAACAGTTATAAAAAAAAAGGTCGAGCAAGATAAGAAAAGGAGTAGCAGTTAACTGCAAGGCTACAAGTCTAGAACAAAGTGATCTGCTGCTAGTTTTTTGTTTTGTTTTTTCGGCTTCCCTTTTGGTCAAGCTGCGGCTGACAAGCTGCACGAAGCGGTGATAATATTCAGCGATGAGCAGAGGCGGCCGGATGTCGGACGCTGGAAGTCGGTAGCGGAGGTGGTAACCACGGATCAGCGACAGTTTAGACACGGAAGGCGAGTAAGGATCTGCCAGATATGACGCCACAAGTACTGAAATGTCGAGGCAATGACTGCTGATTTCCGGATCGTTGGAGATTGGTGTCAAAAAGGACGTGTCCATGGGACCTGCAGGTATTGTCGCTGAATATGGAGACCAATAAATGTCATGTATGTAGGTTGTAGTTGTAGTTGTAGTGTGTTACTGCTAGGCGGCAATATAGATATAAAAGCCCCAGGGAAACTCGATATCTTGAAAGAGATCTCCAAGAGAGAAAATCGTTGTTCGTCGTATTCCAGTCCTTGATTCATGCCTATATGTCAAAACAGACACTGGCTCAGGCTGCAACACCAAATTAATTCCGTCAAGTAATTATTTATTCGTTCGTCCGTTGGCACTCTTAAAACAATTCGTCACAAAAAGCTAAAGACGGTCAGCAAAACCAATAGTGAACATCCTCGTCACTAATTGCATAGGCGCAAGTCCAATGCTTCACTTGTACAAAGCCACATTGGCCAACCATCTGACAGTAAGTGGAGGCATGTGGATTTTGGGACCCAGGATCATCTATTAAGGACTACGAGAGGTTGTACTTACGCAGTCAACTTCTAAGCGGGGGTAAGTATTGGTGAAGCAGAGAATAAGGGATGGCGTGGTATTATGAATTAGATGGCGATGCGAGACAAATCAGAATCGGTAGAACTGTGATTTTGGTGATAACAAATAGAAATCTTCAATAATCCTTAATTCACGGTTAAACAAAAATTAGGTTTTGCACCTTCCCAACTTCCCTAAACCTCTGATTACCTCATCACCCAGCATTCCCCCTTCCCTTTTAAGCTAGAGCTTTACCTCTACGCTAGCACACACTGTTATAGCAATCCATAGTTGATATCGTTGATATCTCGCCAATATCTAGCCCGACCACCCTGACAAAGTCGATTGCTGCGATTGGAGGCATCGTCATTCTCAATAAGTTTGCTTTCGCTTCAGTGTTTCAGGGCGCTGGCCATTATTTGGCAGCCTACGTGAAGTGATGGAACAGCCGAATGTGAATTCGGAGATGGGATGATGGATTGATTGATGAAGTGATGGCTCAGGTGGCTGTGAATATACCAATGTTTGGAATCATGAGTGTAAGGGTTTTCATAATTAATGTACTTGTGATTCAATATTGTCGCATAGTAGATCTTATGCAGGTCTAGAATCTTAATGATGGGATTAGTAGGGTTGGGAAGCAAGAAACCCTAATAACAAAAAAAAAAAGGAACTAATTTACGCGACCTCACGCGTCTAGCTCCAGGAGCTTCAAGTGGGTTATCACCGACTTGATTTGGTTCTGAAAGTCTATCAATTGACATCTAGTTTTTGATCCATACACCTTGTATCTTGATAGATTCACGTTAGCTCCGAAAATCATCGAAATGCTCCAAACAAAGCCTAGGGAAGAAACTGGCGAGTCCTCAACAACCGCCACCACTAAAGCCCTCGCCGCCGTCTCCGGCAACCCCACCAACTATGAACTGCCATGGTATATCTAACAACTCGAACCTTCAATGTTACTAACCGCTATCTAACGTCTTCCTAGGGTTGAAAAATACCGCCCCGTCTTTCTCGATGATGTTGTCGGCAACACTGAAACCATCGAACGTCTCAAAATCATCGCCCGCGAAGGCAACATGCCCCACGTCATCATCTCCGGAACCCCGGCATCGGAAAAACTACCTCTGTCCTCTGCCTCGCCCGCCAACTCCTCGGCAACACGTACAAAGAAGCCGTCCTCGAGCTCAACGCCTCCGATGAACGCGGCATTGACGTCGTGCGCAACCGCATAAAGACGTTTGCTCAAAAGAAGGTCACGTTGCCGGCGGGGCGGCACAAATTGATTATTCTAGACGAGGCAGATAGCATGACGTCGGGAGCGCAGCAGGCGTTGAGACGGACGATGGAAATTTACTCGAATACGACGCGGTTTGCGTTTGCGTGTAACCAGTCAAACAAGATTATCGAACCGTTGCAGTCTCGATGTGCCATCCTGAGGTATTCGCGGTTGACAGACGAACAAGTAGTAAAGAGACTGTTGCAGATAATCGAAGCCGAGAACGTCAAGTACTCGGACGACGGTCTGGCCGCGTTGGTGTTCTCGGCGGAGGGCGATATGCGTCAAGCGATCAATAATCTGCAGTCGACATTTGCCGGATTCGGCTTTGTCTCTGGGGATAACGTGTTCAAGGTTGTCGACTCGCCTCATCCAATAAAGGTGCAGGCGATGCTGAAGGCATGTCACGAAGGGAATGTTGATGCGGCATTGGATTCACTGAGAGAGTTGTGGGAGTTAGGATACTCCTCACATGATATCATCAGTACTATGTTTAGGGTGACGAAGACAATTCCGACGTTGAGTGAATATTCCAAGTTGGAATTTATTAAGGTGATTGGGTTTACCCACATGAGGATCTTGGAGGGCGTACAGACATTACTACAGTTGAGTGGGTGTGTGGTGAAGCTGTGTAAAGTGAGTATGGATCCGAAGAAGTTTAATGTGTAGACTGAGACGAGAGAAGGGAGATAAAGACATAGAGACTAGAAGATGGTAATTACATGATATATAATAACGAACTTGATATTATATAAGAAACCTTCAAAACTTGAGATAAATTGCTGCTTAGTCGTCTTCTCCATATTCTGCCATCATCCGATTCCACCGTTGCTTTTCCGCTTCTTGCCTCCGGATCGCCCTCATTCTCGATTCGAACATACGCAATCTAGCATCTGCCTCAATCATACCACCCATAACCATAGCCGACATTTGAAGATAGCTAAGCACCATGTTAGACTGATGATCATCCAACAAATACAGTGTCAATGACTTACACCTTGAATTGAACCGTCAACCCACGGTAAAGCGGCGAGATCCGGAACCCAACAGCCGATAGAATACCCGCCCCAATACCCCACTTTAGTGCTCCAGAAATGGCCCCACGGGCCGACTCCCAGGCGGCCTCGGTGGCCTCGGCCTCACGTTCAGAACTACGGGCTTCCCAGGACATAGTGTTGTGAAATATAAGAACTAGAGAATATAGAGAAGCTTAGAGGTGACTGACCATAAACAGCAATTTCAAATCGAGTATAAAACGTATAAATGACTCCTTGACGCCTTGGTGTGAATTGTGGACCAGAGTATCAATTGTCAATGAGTAGTGGTTTCAAGCTTATAGATCGAAGTTATATTGAGAGAGATTTTATTCAAATCTAGAATTCAGCCAAGTCATATTCTACATTTTGGGTCTTGTCTTGCTTTGATCAACGATTAAATCTGTTAGATACTGTCATTGTGACGTCCCAATTCTGAGCTGCATAACCCTGATCGATAAGCACCCTAAACTGAGCTGGGTAGTGGGATAGATCAGGTGACGCTACACGTGATTACAAATAAAAGCGCTCCACTTAAGATGCCCCACTAGTGGCCACTATGTATCCTCATAAGACCAAGACCCAGAAAATTTCTCCATTCTGATTTCTTGCTTCACCGCGCCCCAATTTTTCCACCATTGTGACTGAGGCCTTGAATCTTTATAAATAGACGGATTTCCTCTTCGATTCTTACCGACTACTTCTTCCCTTCTTTTCTTCATCAGTAAATTCTCAGCGATTCTTTCCTCAGCTGATCAGCAACTTCGCCTCTCTCTTGTTCACCAACTGACTCTACGCGATCCCATAACTACTCCATCCTCTCAGATCTATCAAAGTCTCCCATCTTCAACTCAAGATGTCGTCCGTGGAATGGTTCATGGGATTGCCACCGGTCGCCCGGTAAGCATGACCTCATGGCGCTGCGACACCATCCCACCAGTCATCAGCCCTCCTAACAGGAATTCTCTCCGCCCACAGAACCTTGACGGCCACCTCGTTCGTCATGTCAGTTCTCGTGCACTTTCACGTGGTGCCGTTCCAATTGATCATGTTCACATGGCCTTCGGTACTCCAGGTTCCTCCGCAGCTGTGGCGTTTCGTGACGTCACTACTGTTGACGGGTCCCGGGTTGTCTCTGTTGTGGGATCCATTCATCATGTATCGGGCTCTCACGCAACTGGAAGTTGGCAATTCCCGGTTCCGTCGGCGTGAGGATTTGGTGTGGTACATTGTTTGCGTGTCGTTGATGACAATTGTAAGTATTGGATGTGTGTCCAGGCCACGAAGAAGAGAGAGAGAGAGAGAGACGAGGTATATTTTGACGATGCTATGACCTTATGATACTTAACTCAGTGCATGTTTCAACTACCCCGACTATCTGCCCGCTCAGTGCAAGTAACTGAAGCGGTTCCTGAATTTGGGGAAGATTAACTCCCCCTCAGCCTGTTCATCATTCGCAAAATAACGGACAGTCTAGGGTGTGGATTGGTGGGATGTCTATGGATGACTCGACTGGTATTTAATACTTGACTGAGTGGTTTTATTTTCTCCCTATATTTCTCTTGGCAAATGAGCTTGTAATGAGTTTCTTGTCCTCTTTCTTTTCATAATTATTAATAAGATCTTATCATTATCTCACTATCTGTTTTCTTTTATCTCGTCATATCGTCTTGGTCTCTTGTCTTTCGTCACCTCTTGTGGAACAACATAAACATAGTGTAATCTTATTTGTAGAAAAGTGGAACTAACCTTGTCGTTATCAGGGCATCAACGAACTCGGAATCTACCTCGGCTACTCTAATATCTACGCCACCTGGAATACGGGCCTCATCACGGCTCTGAACTACACCGGCTCCCAAGACCAACGCGGCCAGAAGACGACACTCTACTTCTTCACCATCCCCGCCCAGATCTTGCCATACGCCATCATTGGCCTCAACTTCCTCCAGAACGCCCAAGCCGCCATGTACTATCTGCCCCAGCATGTTTCTGCCATCCTTGCCGCTCATATGTGGGACTTCATGACTCGTCTCTGGCCTGAGTTCGGGGGTGGCCGGAACCTGCTGCCGACTCCGGGGTTCATGAGCTATTTAGTGACATCACCGCAGATTGTCCGGGAGAATTTTGCGTGGTTCACTGGAAGGGCAACTAATGGTGGTGGGAGACCTCTGGGTGGTGGTGGTATTGGGAGTTCGTCCGGGGTATCGATGGGGAATGGGCCGTTGCCGGAGTCGTGGAAGACTCGGGGTCGGGGTCAGCGATTGGGTTAAATGAGAAGAAGACAACGAAGTGAATCAAGTGATGAGTAATGAGTGTTACCAAGGGAGTAGTTTATTATGAGTAGTTCTGGAGACAGTCCAAGTGCAGCCGAATTTTTAATTTTCAAGTAAATCATGTAATATATATATATTTTAAAAAAAACAATTATGGAACTCCATTAATATCATATAAGAAATAAAACTCAAGCTTAAACGCCATTAACCCAAACCAAAACAAAAACCCAGTAATTAACATAACTCATTATAGATCCTCGCTCCTTACAACGCCCTTCCCCTCCCCACCACCGGACTCCCCGTCTCATCCACCTCGGCAATCGGACTCGCCCCCTGCACAACAATCATTGGCCTCCCCCTCGGAATACTCAAATGTGGGATACTCGGCCTCCCTCCCGCCGGAGGCCCTGGCAATGTAAACCCCGGATCCTTCAGGGCATTCTGTAACACCGCCAAGGTCCCCGGAGCAACCGCTGGTGGTTTGTCAACCACAGTGTACCCTGAGGCCCCCGAAGTGTCAATAGAGAGTGGCAAGGGCTTTTGCCGGGGGCGGGACGGCGGGGAGAAGGAGGGGGTGGAGTGGACTGAGTGGGTAGACGGAGCACGCGACGGGGATGGCGAGCCGGTGCGGAGAGAGGGAGTTGTTGTCCGAGAGAGGCGCCCGGGAATGTAAGCGGGGTGGGGGACAAGTGTGGTATTCGACCCTGCGGCATTCGCTGCAAGCTGTAAATCGACACTCGTTATTGTATGATAGCTGGCTGCTGATGCACTGCGCGAATGCGTGAAGCTGTGGGCCACCGGGACGGCCCCGGGGATATTCGCAGTTGACGCTAGGGACGATGTTCCCCGAAGAGACATTTCATACATAGGAGGGACCGCCGTGTGAATCGACGAGGCTGTTGATGTAATCTGATGTTTCTTAATGTCATCTGGGGACGTTGGGGACATGGGAAGCGGCAACGGAGCACGCTGTTGGCGGCGGAAGTAAACGAAGAAGAGGGCGAGGCCGCCGAGGAGGGTGAGGGCGGCGCCGACGGCGATGCCGACGATGGTGGGGGTGTTGATGGAGGAGGAGGAGGAGGAGGAGGAGGAGGAGGAGGAGGAGGAGGAGAGATCGGTGGAGGTTGTTGTGTTGGTGGCGTTGAGGGGAGTGGTGGTGAAGATAGCGCCGGAGAGGGACAAGAGGGTGCCCGGGGAAGGCTGTTGGAGACAGGCGGATTGAAGGACGGTGAAGACTGGGGAAGGTATTAGTGCGTGTGGTAGACTTTTGGTGCTCTGTGATGTTTACTTACAGTTTGCCAGATAGGTTTGGTCTTCGGTGTTCCTCAAGCACCCAACACAAGCGCCTTCCCACTTCCCTTCCATCACACCGTTGTCACAATAGCCATACAGGCCATCACGGGTTCCATTGCCGCTGCCTTCGACTAACTCGTCGACATTCCCTCCAGTCACCGTCCCGTTAACCAACGCACACGAACTCGGCGTCAAACACGGTGAATCTACCCGGACACCTGCGTCCAATGCACTCCCCGTAAACAGACACATCCCGAGTCCGTATCGCAGGTTCGCCAACAGCCACGCCAGGTCACTCTCCGTTCCATTCGTCTTATCCGACTTCTGCAGACACGTCAAGCATTCTGCGTACTTCTTGCCCACAGATGTGTCTGAGAATGCCGTATCAGTGCATACGATATCTGCGGGCGACGTCGTTGATGAGTTCGATAGGAACGGCGAGTAGTCTGGGGAATCGAGGCAGTGCGGCGCACAGGGAGATCCGGGAGTGACTTGGAGGGCGAGGGTGGCGAGGGAGATGACGAGGATGGTGATGAATGTTGATATCAGGGTCATTTTGGCGGTTGGAGATATCAATAGAGAGAAGGAGACGAGGAAAGGAAAGGGATCTTCTTCTCTGGATATAACCTGACTATGGGCCCACGATATATGTATCATGACTCCACACCCCAAGCCAGTGATCTCAATTCTCAGCTTTCTTCCTCTCTGCTTACGCACAACCATAGTATCCTACCCTTTACCCGCTCACCCCATCCATTGCCTCCTCCCACCAAAAATAACCTTAGCGTAGCACCCATCACCAGCCATCTCCACTTCCTCCCCCGTTCCCGCTCCCTCCGATATTACCCTTCCCGGCCCCTCGAGTCAAATATCCCAATCAGGAAATACTCTCAGCCAATCAAATCGTCGCATCAGTTCTCTAATCTCAGGCCGGCGTCAATTGCGAAGAATCCCTGTCGGCTGGGCGGTTGGGGTTAGGGAATTCCGTGGATAATCGCACTAGGGTTATACATTCACTACGACTGTGACGAGCGATCACCGCCAAAATGGACTTATCATCAGGAGGATTAAACATGGCTGAAATCTCAAAGAATAATTATAGAAATCCCAATGGAACGGTTCCCTTGACGATCACACTAAGTGGTTTTCCGTACTTTTGACCGACCAGCCGTCACCAGTAAATCACATCACCAACCTTCCCCAGTTCCTTCCCAAAAACACCACTTTGATTCCCAGGAAAGAACTGAAAAATCTTCACGTAGGGTCCATAACTTATACTAAGAATCTCCATTTTGTTAAATTGCAACCTCCAAGACCGTCAACGTCGCATCATCACACCCCAGCTAATCTCCCATTCACCACTTCATAATCTATTTATAATTCCCTAGAACCAACTTACATACACCAACTTACATACCTCAAAAATGTCCTGTCTTGGCTGTTCTGAACCCCTCCTTGTCCCCTCGATCCCGAAGACATCATTCCTGGTGGCCCCTCCGCAACCCCCGACGACCTCCACCTCCCCTGCTCCTGCCACTTCCACTGGTAAGTCTTCTACCCCTTCTTACATACGTCATATACTAACTTAATCCCCAGGGAATGCTTCTTCGACGAATCCCCTCAAATCGTTGAATCCGGTGCCTGCCCCGCCTGCTCCACCCCTCTCTTCAACCCCCACATCCCTCCCTGGATTCTTCACTCACCCCTCCCATGTAACTGCCACCTACACATCTGACGGTGGCGTGTCTCCGGATACTCCCCTCGGCCCCACGCTCGCCGAAGAATTATTATACGCCCACTACCCCGCCGCCCGCCTAGCGAAAGCGCTAGCTCTCTTTGCGTCCAATTCGGATATCACCGGGGCTCTCGATCTTGTGCAGGATGTCTTGAATAGCGAGCCGGAAACGCTATATGACATTTTGTGTTTCCAGGACCCGATGAATACTGGGCGGACGGCTCTGCATGTTGCCGTTGAGGCCGACGCCGGTGACATTGTATGGCTACTATTATGGCTCGTCAGCCGTGTCCCCGACTCCCAGTTCCCCGAATTCCAATCAAAGGTTGCGCGGGAACTAGGGATTCGGAGAGCCGGCGTTGAGCCCAGTCAAGATATCCGGGGGGTCCGTGATGAAGATGGGAAGACGGTCGAGGACGTCGCGAGGGAAAATGGTTTCACTGAGTTAGTGGCGTCGGGCGTCCTGGCATTGTAAGAAACATCATTGTAGATATTGGTAAAAGAACGGAGGGAATATATGAATGAATTTATGCAAAAATACGAAAAATCTAGAGTAAATCTATTCTCTCTATCGGTATCTCAACCACCCAAAGAAGAAAAAACATGAACATAAACATAAACATAAACAAGCAAAACCAACAGATAAAAATAAACAAGAGCAAAAACAATCCCCAAATCATCACCACCCCTTCCCCCTCATCGACCCTTCAGCCCCGGCCCTGGCCTCACTGCCAACCCCGGATCTCACCCTTCCCTTGTTCGCTAACACCTGGGACAAAAAGAAATGATTCACATCCTCATCCGCCCAATACCCCATATGCGACGCAATCGCATTAATCGGGTTATAATCCAACACGCCCTCCTGGATCGTAAAATCCACCCGGCTATTCCTATTCAACGCCCTCATCTTTCCCTCCTCCCTCCGTATCCTTTTCCCCCTCTTCTCCAAATCCTCCTCCTCGCCGAGAATCCCCATTCTCCCGAGAAACCCATCTTTATCCTTTTCCTTGTCCTCCTTCTTCCCAGAAGACCCCTTCGCTGCATCCTTCTCTGCCTTCTCCCGCGCTTTCTGAAACTTGGAAAACAACGTTTCCAACTCGTCGTCAATCAACGTCACCTCATTCCCACTCATACTCGACCGGCTCTCCCCTTCCTTTCCTGGCATTGCCAACTGCTGCTTCCGTGCATTCGTCAACTCGCCCAGCTTATTCGCCGCCGTCACCGCCCGATCGACCTCATCATCATTCCTCGAATTGTTTGCCGAGCTCGCGTTGAACCTCGCGACCTCGTCGTTTGTCAGCCCGAGACTCCGGTTGATTAACGAGGTGGTGATTCCCGATGAAAAACTAGACCAGAGGCCCGACACCGACTGTCCCACCTTGACACCAATCGAACTCAACCCCTGTGGCGCCACGCTCCCAAATATTCCCTTCTTCGTGTACGGTAGATTCTGCGGCTTCAAAGTTTTGAATGCCGGGCTGATAAGCGGCTCCAGTCGGTACGCAATCGGATCCGACGGATGAATAATGTTAAACAACTGCTCCACCTTCGGCGACGACACCGAATGCGGTAACCCCGTCACCGACGAAATCCTCTGCTCTTCGTAATCCGGATCCTCCAAATCAATCACCATCGGATCCGTCGGCAACGGCATCGCCGGATTCTGCCCCTGTCTCGCCCCGATCGTCCGGCCCCGCAACATCTGGAACAAGCCAACCGGCGACCCTAGACAATAGAGGTCATTAACATCGAAATCCAAAAGCTGCTCTCTCTCCGCCGCCTTCGATCCCGTCGTCGTTACCCTGGACGGCCACATCCGCGTCGACAGCTTCGACGATCTCATGTGAACCACATCCTGCTTCTGCCGACACAAGATATCAAACATGATCGCCGAACCCAGCGAATGCCCCATAATATGGACTTTGCCCTTGAAATTCGGATTCCGCTGCTTGAACAGGTTCCAAATATGGTTCGACTCCTGAATGACAATCTTAATGATCTGCTCGCGATACCCACTCTGATACAACAGCACGTCTAAGGCCAGATCTGACATCAATGACCGGGCGAATGCGACGCCCTCGACTGTGATGTCTTCTAGCGACGGATACTCATCCTCTTCAAACACACTCGTATCCCCAATATCCTTCTCCCTGTGCTTGTGTTTCTGCTTTGGGAAATCCAGTAGATGCCTCCAGCACACCGGCAACACCTGTACCCTACAATTCTCCGGCCCTTTCCCCAACTTCCCATTTAACGCTTGCAGATCCGCCGAGCTCGAGTACACCTGTTTGATACTCTTCCTCAGCAAATTCACATCATGAATAAAGTTAATACTCTCCATCCGCAAACTCAACATCTGCCCAATCCCGTGCGTCACCAACACCAAATGCTCAATCTCCCGTCCCTGTAACTCGTTCTCGTCGTTGTAGTCGTTCCGCATCTCCGCCTCCTGTTGCTTTCGCAACTCCTCGTCCTGCAAACTCGCCTCATCCACTTCCTTTCCATTCCCAAACATCGCCACCGACCGTCTCTTTGTCGTTCTGGGCACCTTCTCATCAATGGGTGCTGGCGGATTTCCCGGTGTCACCGGCATCTTGTCGTCCTTCTCCTTTCCCTTGGCCATATCCGAATATCCCCGGATCAACTTGACGCCTGAAAGATGCCCCGCCCCGGCAAACGTCCCATACACCGCCGATGTCACCCACGAGAACACGCCGTCTGATGACAGCCATGCAGTGTTCTTGTCTTGATACGTCGCCACATTGTTCATGTATGTACCAAACAACCTATGCGACTGCGGCGTTGTCGGCACCGGAATCGGCTCCCCCATCTTTGGGTCGGTAGCTAATCCCTTGAGGTTTTCCGATGATGGTTTTGGCGTTGCTGTTTTAGCAATACCCTTTTCAGGTTTCGGCGGTGGCAAAATGTATGTCCACGGCTTCACCTTCAGATACCCCTCCTCCAACTGGGCCGCCAAGTTCTCCTCACACGGCACCAACTTGGATCCTTCCTGTGTAAACCATGTCCCTCTCCGCACCTCATATACTGGGCCCTCCCAATAGACTGGCATCAACTCTCTTTCGCAATATCCACATCAAACAAGTAATCCTCATTGACCGGAACCTTGACATTCGAGTCGACTCTTGGCTTCCCGGATCATTCTCCAACGAATCATGTGTCCCCGACTGTAGCCTCAAACGAAAAAGATCTTCACTCTTCTCCAAAAGCTCCTGATAAGAAGCTTCCAGTGCTCGGGAATCCGAATTTGAAAATGGCAAATACTTCTTCGCCGGCGGCAATGGCTTCTCATCGACCTTTTACACTCCGAAACTGCGGTTTGCGTTTCGGGTTCTAGACATACGTCCTAGGTTAGCACAAAGATTGATCCCTCCCGAGAAAAATGGACACTAGACTTACATCGAGAGCATGGTACCACATGACGTTTATCGGCGGGCAATCAGCCGGGTACGATCGTAGACTTCTCCCATACAGATGACTTGTGCTGTGATCCGCTGGTCTCGACGAGACCGTTGACGTTTGCGGTGTTGTCTCCACTCTAGTTGGCGTTGGCGGAATCGACCGGGTGGATGACCACGGATTTAATGAATCTAGATATGACGGAGTCTTCTCTGACTTCTTATCAATATTGATACTAGGTGGCATTTTGCAAGATTGTGTAAGGCGGCGTCGCCCAGGGCGACACCAGTTAAGAGAGGAAAACTGGAGTTGGCGGGGAGAATGTGATGGGATACTAGGTAAACGAAGAGAGAAGCCTGAAGATCTATGGTGATATATCTTGATAATGGTGATCTAAGAAAGAGAGAAAGAAAAAAAGAAAAGAAAAGGAAAATAAGGAACCAGCAAGACAATTTGTGTATTGAACAGTGAAATACGAAGTGTAAGAACTGGTCTGGGGAGGGGGTCTTTTAGATATGTCTTTTATGCAAGCAAAGACTCAGAGATGAACAACGTATAATTGATGAGAAACAACCGAGCTACTAGGCACCTATGTTAGCAGTAATGAAGACCTGGTCCACAGATGTCTCTTGTTGAGTGAGAGCCTGTCTCTGGAAATGCGAATGTCCAGACATCTAGCCTTGTATCTTGTGAGCCGTTAAATACGCTCAGTGTGGCTGTCAAGAACAACAACTATAACAAGTAACTGGTTGGTGGCAGAGTGGATAGTCTTGAAGTCAAGATGGGTGAGGAGGAATGTATGGGACAAAAAAACCCAGACGTTGATCTGGCTGTGCCTGGTCTCAGGTGGCAACAGGGTGTGTATGGGAGAGGAGAAGAACAGACGGGTGGCCTTTACAGACCCAGTTGTCTTGAATATCCAATAGAATAACTAACAATCAATAAGCAATACTTAACAGACAACAAGGCTGCTTCATCAAATTCCAAGAAAAGACACTGAAAGACACTGTGGTTGTATCGCTAAACCAACAAAGCGGGTTTCTCCCTCTTTACCAGCTTGTCACTCGCTCACTATTACAATAGCACCTGACTGACGACCTGAAGTAGAGTTTCTAGCTGACTGAGAACGATAGTCGTAATCATTGCTAGCCACAGACTTCTCAACAACAGGTGTGTAGATGTAATGGGTAGTAGCAGGTAATCTGGACAAGACAATTGTTACAAGGCTTCCTTGAGGATCAACAACGGGTAGATGAGTGAACACGCAGACCGAATTTTAGTGGTTCCTCAATCTTGATAGAAGGGCTGGTGATTGAGATTATATAGCGAGTGAGTGAGAGAGAGTGACCTTGCTGTGTCTATATAGCAATCTATAGCAACAAAACTTGACTAATTGATCGCCTTGTTTCTCTCAGGGGCTTTTCTGCCGTTCAAAAACAACGGATGATGTTTAACAAAACAATAATTATGATTAAACAAAGGCGCATGCAGCCCGCTTCTTGCTTCTCGGATGGCTGACCTCTGGCTTTCGAATATAACAACAAATGATGTGCGATGACGATATGGCCGTGTACCGGAAATGCAATGTAAGTATTTAGAATAAGCTCTGATACGGAAGCCCAGCACGTAAGCTACGGAGTTCTCTCGTTATCTACAGTGGACATTCAGGAGGACATCTACAGGGGCTTCTAGGGGGCTACTCAGGGAGTATGAGCTTTACTTTAGTGGTTGATCTGCAAGCTCCCAGACAGGTTGCGCCACAACCTGGCACGGCCTTGTAACGCCACATACTTCAGTTGGCACTACTACATTCTCTGGCTCTGACAATCAATGCCGTCTTCCCGCTGTGGCGTCACTTGAATAACTCTAACCCCTGCTCATATTGACTAGCGGGAACAAGTCCAGAATTCCAATGACGGTGCTGACCCAGTTACTAGATCCATTTTCGACGCTTATGCATAATTCTTTTCTTTGTGAACAGAAAAAAAAAAAGTTGGCATCACGGTTCTTTCTTTCGGCTTCATTTGCGTGCGATTGGCCTGCAAGACTTGCGAAAGAACACTAAAGCTTTCGTAATTGTTTCCATTTAATACATATATATCCGTATTTATTAATTTTCTATTGCATATAATTCTATTCGTTCTTTTAAATCATTTCTCGTCTCGTAAAGCCATGCTTAGCGTGTAGCAGTGCAAACCACATCCCGCAGCCTAATTTCGAACCTATCTCCAGTCTTTCGCATCTCATTCAACCAAATTTAACACATCAGAGGTCTTTTCAACATGGAGAACTCTGCTGGAAGTCCCGTCAAGAAACAGCTTGTTGACAAGCTGCCCAAGCGCTTCAAGGCCATGAAGTTTGGAGTCCAGTATGCATTCCCTTTGCCCTCCATGCAAACCCGCCGCATCCGTACAACCGTTGCTGACTTCATTACCCCGCCATCTAGATCTCAACAAGATATCTTCAACCAGTCCGTTCTCGAAGTTTCAGATCGTATGCTCTATGATATTGAGAAGGACCGCACACCCTATCTTCATGGTCCTCTCGATCCTCGTCTGGTATGCTCGACACTAATTCATATATCTATGACACCACACACACACACACACACACACACAGTCCAGATGGCTAACACACTACTTCCGTATAGGGTACTTCCAGCAAGATGAGCAAATGCTCTACTTGCAATGAACTCCTCCAGACTTGTATGGGCCATTTTGGCCGTGTCAAGCTGCCGCTGCCCTGCTTCCACATCGGCTACCTCGGCTTTATCATCACCATCCTCCAAAACATCTGCAAGTCATGTGCCCGCGTCATGCTCACCGAAAAAGAACGTCAGTCCTTCCTCAAGGACCTCCGCCGAAAAGACCTTGACAATCTCCGCCGAACTCAATGCGCTAAAAAGATCAATGAGCAGTGCCGCAAGGCCAAAACCTGCCCCCACTGCGACGCCATCAACGGCACCATCCGCAAGGTCGGCGTCCTCAAGCTCATTCATGACAAGTTCTCCACCTTTAACAAATCGACCGCCGCCAAGAAGGTGCCTCCGGAGGAGAAGAAGCAATTTGACCGCTCCTTTGATGAGGCCCGTAAGCAGAACCCTGAAATCGAGAAGCACCTTAAGAAAGCCATGGAAGACCTCAACCCGTTGCGTGTCTTGAACCTGTTCAAGCTCATCAGCCCCACTGACTGTGAATTGCTCGGTCTTAACCCTGCCGAGGGTCGCCCAGAAATGTTCATCTGGCAGTCGGTTCCTGCCCCACCTGTGTGTATCCGTCCTTCGGTCGCCCAGGATAATGCCAGTAATGAAGATGACATCACGACCAAGCTGTCCGAAATCGTGTGGATCTCTGGTATGATCCGCAGCGCCCTGCAGCGCGGAACTCCAATCAACACTATTATGGAGCAGTGGGAGTACCTTCAACTACAGATCGCCATGTACGTCAATTCTGATGTGCCCGGGCTCCAGCAACCTGGCTTTGGCAAGAGTGTCCGTGGTTTCTGTCAGCGTCTTAAGGGTAAGCAAGGTCGCTTCCGTGGTAATTTGTCGGGTAAGCGTGTCGATTTCTCCGGCCGTACCGTCATTTCGCCTGATCCCAACCTGGGTATCGACCAAGTTGCCGTGCCCATTCTCGTCGCTAAGAACCTCACGTACCCTGAAAAGGTCAACTGGCACAACCTCGAGAAGTTGCGCCAGTGCGTGCGCAACGGTCCACAGGTCCATCCGGGTGCCAACCAGATTCTCATCAAAGACGACGCGGGATTCTACAAGCAGAGTCTTAAGTTTGGCGATCGCACAAAGATTGCCGAGCAGTTGCGCTTTGGCGATATCGTTGAGCGTCATCTAGAGGATGGCGACATTGTTCTGTTCAACCGTCAGCCCTCGTTGCACAAATTGTCGATCATGAGTCACTTGGCCAAGATTCGGCCATGGAGAACATTCCGTCTCAACGAATGTGTTTGTGGTCCTTACAACGCCGATTTCGACGGTGATGAAATGAACCTTCACGTTCCGCAAACAGAGGAAGCACGTGCCGAGGCCATCACTCTTATGGGTGTTAAGAACAACTTGGCCACGCCCAAGAACGGTGAACCCATCATTGCCGCCACCCAAGATTTCATCACTGCCGCCTATATCTTCAGTAGCAAGGATCGATTCTACGACCGTCGCTCCTTCACTCAGCTGTGCCTTCATATGATTGATAGCCAGACGCACATCGAGTTGCCTCCGCCGGCCATCATTAAGCCTCAGGCTTTGTGGACGGGAAAGCAGCTGTTCAACATGCTGATGCGCCCCAACAAGGAAAGCAATGTCCTGGTCAATCTGGACGCCAAGTGCAGAGATTACTCTCCCACTAGTAACAATTCCCCGGACATGGACCCTAATGATGGCTGGTTAGTCATCCGCAACTCAGAGGTCATGTGCGGCCGTATGGACAAGTCAACGGTTGGTGGCGGTAAGAAGGATTCCGTGTTCTACGTTATTCTTCGTGATTTCGGACCAGATGCCGCTGTAATTGCAATGAACCGTCTAGCCAAGCTTGCGGCCCGTGGTCTCGGTAACTGTGGTTTTTCAATTGGTATCGGTGACGTCTACCCCACGCAAGCCCTCACTACCAAGAAGAATGAGCTCGTCGACGCTGCCTACAAGAAGTGCGATGACCTCATTGAAACTTTCAAGGCTGGGAAGCTTGAAAAGGCACCTGGTTGCAACCTTGAACAGACGCTCGAAACCCTCATTGGTGGCCACCTGTCCAAGGTCCGTTCCGAGGCCGGTTCATACTGTATCAAAACCCTTAGCCGAAACAACGCGCCGCTAATCATGGCCAAATCTGGTTCCAAGGGTTCCAACATTAACGTGGCGCAAA
This sequence comes from Meredithiella fracta, assembly GCA_023677585.1. Taxonomy (NCBI): domain Eukaryota; kingdom Fungi; phylum Ascomycota; class Sordariomycetes; order Microascales; family Ceratocystidaceae; genus Meredithiella; species Meredithiella fracta. Next base: position 1,107,566 of record JAGXCV010000007.1, read on the forward strand.
TGGTCGCTGTCGTCGGTCAGCAGATTATCGCCAACATGCGTGTGCCCGATGGTTTCCAAGACCGTTCGCTGCCGCATTTCCACAAGAATGCCCGGCAACCGCCGTCCAAAGGTTTCGTGCGGAACAGTTTCTATACGGGGTTGGTGCCAACTGAGTTTATTTTCCATGCCATGGCTGGCCGTGAAGGTCTAGTCGATACCGCTGTCAAGACGGCTGAGACTGGTTACATGTCTCGTCGTTTGATGAAGTCTCTTGAAGATCTGTCGACGCAATATGATGATACCGTCCGGACGTCCAGTGGTGGTATCGTGCAGTTCCAGTTCGGTGCTGACAAGTTGGATCCCGTGGACATGGAAGGTTCCGCCGTGCCTGTCAACTTCAAGCGTACTTTCATGCATGCCGAGTCCCTGACTTGGAATAACGATGACGAGATGTTGCTGCCATGCGAAGTGCGTAAGCTCAGGGATGATATGATCAGTCCCGAGTGTCGCAAGTACCCACGTGTCGGTCTTCTCGGCGACAGCCTTGATTACGAAGACCAGAGCGACTACGCTATTGACGAGCACGATGGTGCGCGTAACTTCCTCAAGACTGTCGATGCATTTGTTGAGAGCAGAGCGGCGGGCATTGAAAAGGTTATGGCGGATGCTGGATTGAACCCTGCGATGACCCGGGCGGAAATGAAGACGCTGACGGCGGCGGAGCGGGTGCAGATGGGTCATGTTATCAAGGTTGGCAAGATTTCCCGGACAACATTGACAAGATTTATCAAGCTGTGTCTCGAGAAGTTCAAGAAGGCTCATGTTGAACCTGGTCACGCCGTTGGTGCCGTCGGTGCGCAGTCTATTGGTGAACCCGGTACTCAGATGACCCTGAAGACCTTCCATTTCGCCGGTGTCGCCGGTATGAGTATCACACAGGGTGTCCCGCGTATCAAGGAAATCATCAACGCTTCCAACAACATCAGTACCCCCGTCATCGCCTGTCCTCTCGAGAACAACCGGCAAATCGAAGTTGCGCGCGTCGTCAAGGCCCGTATCGAAAAGACCTTTGTCTCCGATATCATCTCATACATGGAGGATGAATGGCGCCCCGAGTGTGCCAAGGTGGTTCTCCAGGTTGATATGGATGCTCTTGCTGACATGAATCTCGGCATCAACATTTCGGATATCGCTGACGCCATCTTCCGGTACCGCAAGCTCAAGCTCACCAAGGCTGATATCTACGAGGCGTCGCCCGGTCGTATTGAGATTGCAGTGCGTGTAGATACAGACAAACCGCGGAAGGTGGCGAAGACAACGAGAGCGCAACAGATGGATGACCAGGGTGATCTGTTCCTGCGTGCTAATTACTTGCGCAGGATGCTTCCCTCAGTCCCGGTGTCTGGGTACCCCGACGCCGTTCGCGCGATTATCCAAACGAGTAATGATTCACTGCACAAGGTTATCGTCGAAGGTTACGGATTACGCAGCTGCATGATAACGGAAGGTGTCATCGGTGTTGAAGTCACATCTAACAACATCATGGAAGTCAAGGACGTTCTTGGTATCGAAGCTGCGCGCAGCACCATTGCTAGTGAAATCGGCGAAGTCATGAAGGATATGAACATTGACCCTCGGCACATGGACCTTCTCGCTGACGTCATGACTTTCAAGGGAGAAGTCCTCGGCATCACGCGCTTTGGTCTCGCCAAAATGAGAGACTCTGTTCTCCAACTTGCGTCGTTCGAAAAGACGCCTGACCATTTGTTCTCAGCAGCGGCCGGCATGAAGACAGATGCGATTGAAGGTGTCTCTGAATGTATAATTCTCGGGCAGACGATGTCGATTGGTACCGGTGCATTCCAGATGGTGCGGAGACTCGGAATCGGTAAACAGGATGTAGTTGCGAAGAAGACGACGTTTGAAGACTTCTGGGCGGAGGAAGTTAAGGCCAAGAAGATTGCGGCAAAGGCTATGAATGGGTTTGTGAATGGGCATGCCATAGATGATGGTGATGTCGTGATGGTTGGAGTGTAGAGGGGTAGCGGCAGTAACTAAAAGAACGATAGGCTGGTGCTAAGGTTATTCATTTTAGATTTTCATGTTATTTTTATAAAGGGTTAGGTTTGTTTTGATACCTTGCAGAGTTACGTTATATTGTACAATAGTTACCATATCATAAACATCATATAATTTTCATATTAACAAAAGTGATTTTTTTATCTTCTTTTGTAACCACCCCTGCTATCGTTAGACAGTTCATAGGTCATGTGGCTGTACTTTCCATTTCTTGAGATTTGGTGTAAAATTCTTCACGCACAAGTTGAGGGTTGACATTTTTGTGAATTACCTAACTAGGAAAGCATACGATGATTCCAAGGCTACGATTGGCTAGGGGTTGAAGTAGTAATGTGCGCAACTGCCGTTCTTGAGGGTTGGCTCTCTGTGTGACTTTAGAGCTTCTGAATGCTGGTAGATAGAAATTTATTCTTTTTTCTTCTTTCATTTCTTGATTATTGGGATTATTTTCCTGTTGTTCGAAACTTATCAACGCTTTCATTTGTCAATTCAGCGATTCATTTTTATATCTGCTATCACCACAGGTTCGTCCATCAGCCTATTCCCAAAGCTTGGTCCAAATGCTTTGCTAATATTCTTTTATTCATTTAGCCCAATACTTTCACTCCCAAACCCGTCCCCCTTCTCACTATGGCTTACCCCATTACCTGGACCGGCTCAACCCTCGGTCCCACCGACCACCCGTTCACCCCCTTCAAACAAACCGCCCCTGGCGATTCTATCCCCTCAGTCCCTCTGACTTCTCTTCTCGGCCCACCAACTGCCGACCCGACGCCTAATGCCGCATTCATGTCAGAATTTGATATGTTCGCTCCCACCCAAGCCACTGCTCTTGCTGCGCGTCATCGGTATCCGGGACAATATTGTCTGGACGTGGTACCGTATATTGCCCCCATGATGGTCCAGCCGGGGTCTCCTACGTCGAGGCCTAGGGAGTTGCCGGCGAAGCATATGGTCCATCGGATCAACTTGGGGTATGATAACCCGCGGGCACACATCAAGCCGTGGGTTGATGGATTTCCGCAGGGAGTTGTATTGTACAAGTCGGGAGCTTCGTATGCCTGGCAGCGGTGGTATTCGGTGTACAGGCTGGGGCTGGGCAGGCTACCGATTCATCCCATTACGCAGATGGTTCAACAAGGTGAAATATATTGTATTCACCGTCCAGCACTTCACGAGCTTAGACTAGGCTCATTCTTTCAGACGGCATACGGCATTGGCGTCTATGTATTTGATGACGTCAATATGATTGCGTATGTTTTCCTCTCCCGCCCGGTGACCCAGTCATTCGACGAGCCGATTTTCTTCACGCGGGTGAGGAAGACGCCAATTGGCGAGAAGTGTGGTGGGTGTGGAGAATTCCATATTTTTAGCTTTTCGCGATTGTGGCTGGTGGCGAGTAACTGTGACTCGCCAATCAGACCCGGGGATGATTCGATCCCCCCGGGGTATATTGTGCAGGGTGTGTGTTTTCATTGTGGGGGGAGAGGGAGGCGACAGGACATTGGGCACGGATTGTCGGTTTGCTGCCTTGACGAAGATCAGAGCCGGGTGTTAGCGGCAACGGGTCTTTTCGGAGGAAGGCCAATGTATGGTTATTATAACACGGAGATGATGTGACGAAAGTACATGATGTCACGATATCATAGGACATGTATATAGACAAAATATTTGTTCGTTTTTTTTTTTTTGTAGATAACGGTGGATATATTTTCGTTAAAGATGAATTTGAAAATTACCATTAAAATCATGGACTCCTGTGGATCTATATCCGTCGTTTAGGTGAGTTGACGCATTAAGATAGCTAGAGGACATGATACTACATATAAGAACAACCCCTTAACTAACACAAAACAAACTTAGGTTTTCAACCCTAAACACTCCGAGTTATCTATTTCCTCCGCTCATTACAATACCGCTCAAGTAATCGCCCACTCAGTTCCTCTCTTCACAAACTTGTCCAATAAATTCCCCATATCTGCCATAACAAACCTCACGACATAAAACGCAAAGAACTCAGCAGCATGTCTCGTACACAACTCCAGCCCGACCTGCGTTTTGTCCGCATGTTTCAGCCCCGGATCCTCCACCTGCCTCGCAATCTGATCGATCATCTGCACCGCATCGAACAACCGCGCCAACGCCTCCATGTACTGCGCTTGAGGCCCTGAAAACTTGACGGCTTTGATATCTCTGCGGATAGGCCGGGATGTTGGCGTCATGGTAAACGTAAGGATCTCGCCCGCCGGTGAGTCGCGGCGACTAGGCATGCTTGAGCCGGAGCCATCACCAGATGTCCGGAGGCCGGAACTGTTGGTGGACGATGACGTTGAAGAATATTGTCCGGAGAGACCAGCTTGGGATGTCTTGTTGCGGAGGCGACGCCAGGAAAATGAAGAGCCGGCTTTGCTGGAGACGGATGTTGACCGCGGGACCGGAGCAGCAGGTTCAGCGTCAGCCGTTGAGGACTCCCGGAAGAGGATACCGGGGGCCTGGACACCGACGTCACCGCCAAGTTTCCGGGCTAAGGTAGGCGTTAATTGCTCGAGGACGAGTTCAAACGACTGCATTTCTTCCAATACGGAATCAGCATCATTCGTATCAACCCGGGAAAGTTTCTCGAGAGCAATAGTCAACTGATCACAGGCGGCAATTTTATCATCCAAGTTTTTAAGCTTAACACCCTTAACTTTCCAAACATCACGCGGAATAAACAGCTTATTGGAGACAAAGCCGCCGCGGGGGTGGCATAGAGTTTGGTAAAGGCAGCGCATAAGCCAGAAAGGACGGAGCATGAAATCGTTGGGGCAGGGCTCTAATGGCACGGGGTTCTCCGGGTCAATGGCCGGGGCGTGAGCGGGCCGGGGAGGCAGGGCGGCGATGCCATTGACAGCGTCACTGGCAATCGCGTTGAGGCCGGTATCATAAAAATACATGGCCTCGGTCGACTCATTCTTCATGTGATCAGTGAAGGCGGCTGACAATGGAGTCGGCACCAATGGGTAAGCAGATCCGGTGCGCCCGGCGTAGGTACTCGCGGGGGTTCCCGGAGACATATCGCTGATATCCTCGATGTTCGACACCGACATATTGCGCGTCCGGGTGCTCCGCAGCGACGTTGACGAGTAGTTCTTCCTAAGAGGTCTCGAGGACATTGGCGACGAATGACCGTCTTCAGGGATATTGTCAAAGTCACTGATGGCGCCGACGCCATTCATCATGCCCAACCCCATCGGGATCAGCGGTGTCGACGCCGGCGGGTGTTTGCCGACCATCTCGGCAACGTCGTCAGTTTCACTCGGGCCATTGTCCTTCGCGGCATTCGTCTCCTCCATCTGTTCCGCCGTCTTTGGCTGCCCAAGCACTCCAGTCTCCGGCGTATCTACCTCCGCAATATTCTGTTCCGACGGCGTCCGGCGAATCGGGGCCGTCTCAATCATCAACTGTTTAGCGTTCTGCCCCGATAATCGGCGGTTGCGGACGGTCTGGGAGACCTCACTAGCAGCCCGGGAACGTGTTTTGGCGTTGGGGAGGGTCGGAAGGGTCACGTCGGGAGGTGGCGCAGACGGTGATGACTGCATGTGGAGGGCAGTTGTTAGGAGGGATGAGGATTCAGGAGGGCTGGAAGGAAAGGTGGCTGACGGGGGCGCTGAGGTGCCAGATGTAAACCAAGTGCGAGCGTTCAGGCCACCGTCGGTGGGGGGGTTTTGCGACGGGGCGGCCATTGGCTCGACGGGGCCTCCAAAATCTTCAACCTTGTATCCCATCATCTGCTCCTCGTCACTCGAATTGTGATCATCGAAGAAATCGGCGTCGTTAATCCCGGGGGTCTCCAGCGGTCCGATATCCTCATTCAACTCATGATATCTTCTCTCGGACTCTTCCTGCAACGCCAACTGCCGTTCGCGCTCTCTTTGTCTTTCTTGCTCCAGTCTTGTCGCTTCCATCTGCGTCTGTCGGGCTCGTTCCTTAGCAAGTTCGACTTTCCGCATCGCGGCGACAATTGGGTCTTCAGAGATGCCGTTACCATTCTGGCCCATAACCGGCGTTACGGGCTCATAAGGGTCGTCATAGGCGGCTTCAACAGCAGCATCGAGGGCAGCGTCGAATTCAAAGTCGGTGTTGCGGCCCACGGAGCAGCCGTGTACACCCTGGAGGGATGGCTGTTGCATGGAGGAGGCCCGTGAGTGTAACGAGGATACTGTAGACTCTCCGGAACCCGCGTGGTCTAACCAGGAGTCCTGGCTCATTGCCCGTGCATGGAGACTGTTGCCCGAATGTTGACGGCTGACGCTGGGAGGTGCGTTGTACCCGAGGCCCATACTGGGGTCATGCGTCGAGTGAGGTGTCAAGGAGGTGGTGCCGGTGTGGCTTGGAGAATGTCCTGGTTGGCTAGGAGGTTGTCCGGGACGGTAGGGTGACAGCGGTCTCGGCATATATTGGTCCTCAGAAGGCCGTCTCTGCTGTTGTTGCAGGTAACTCCCTGACGGTGACGTCGAAAACGCCGAATGTAACGGGCCGGCTCTATACGGTCTCTCGGGGATAGCGAGCATCTGTTGCTGTTGCTGTTGCTGAGCATAGTTATTTGACTGACTACTCAACGGCCCATTAGACCCAAAGCTCGACGTGGCGGCCGTCGACGGCGTCATCATCATCGTAGCATCGTTATCATTGTCATCGTTGTCATCGTTGTCATCGTTGTCATTGTACACCATTGATGATCCCATCATCTGTTGAGTCGGCTCCATGAAGTCGGCGCTATCACACTCGGGGCGCGCGGGCAGTTGCTTTTCGTCGTCATCAATATCAAATTCCATACTGTCAAGCTCCTCGATGCGTGATTTGTATCGGTCGCGCTATAGAGGGATACAGTCGGTTAATAAGTTAGCCTCGGGAGGGCCCCGAGAGACTAGCAGGCGACTCTGCCATGTCTTGCGGGACCCTGATGTGTCTAATGAATTTCTACTTACAATCTCTTCCAGACGCCTCCGCACATCATCAACGCCCACCCTAAAAATCACTGAATTTAACAACTCGCTCGCCTCGATATACGCCAACCGTGCCCCCTCAAAATTCTGCACATTATCCAACTCAACCGCTGTATTCGCCTTCGCCAATGCTCGCGACAACATCTCCTTCTGCGACAACTTGCGCGACCTCGACGTCTGCCCCGGCAGAATCTGCATCGCCATCTGCCCTCCTCCTCCAGCGCTTCCCGGATACCCCTGCTGAAACTGACTGCTCAGCGCGTCCGCCGGCGATGCTCTGGGCCCCCTTTGTCGTGCTCCCCTCATTGTCTTGCTCGGATCGGCCGGCGACACCCCACCAAAACGTTCGTAGCCGGAAGGCATGAGGATGGCGGTGTCGGGAGTTGTCGCGGAAAGCGCTTGGTCGTCAAGGGGGACGTTGTGGGTGTTGATGCGTAGGTTGGCGTGGGTGGAGGCAGCAGTAGTGGAGTTGTAGTAGTCATAACCGGGTTGTTGGCCGCGGTACATGGTGGGTAGGTGTGGTGGCGCGGGGCCGGTAGGTGCTTGTGGTGGTGGGTATTTGGGGGTTGCAGAAGGTGCGGTGGATGCAGTAAGAAGATAGTGGCGGGTAGTTATGGTCGAGGGGTCAGCAGTCGATGCTGTAGGGGTAATCTTGTTTTGTAAGAAAGAAGAGTCGGTCCGTGGCGATATCGACGACACAGTCGACTCAAAATCCCCAGCACTCGACAATACACTTGACAAAAACGATGTCGTCTCCTCCGTCAACCCAGTCCTCTCTTCGCTCTCGAATCTCGAATCTCGCTTTCGGTTAAAAGGATCCGCCGTTAATATTCTGGGAATCGGCACTGGTGACGCGGTGTTACTATTGTTGCTGTTGCTGCTACTATTGTTCAACGAGACGCCCCCGCTTAGCAAAATCAAGGACAATCTCCCACTCGGTTCCCTCGTCCTCGGCAACGACGACGAATCTGAAGACGACGATCTCGTAACAAGACGGTCGGCAGAAGAGAACGCCGGTAAATCCAATGGCCTATTATTGCTATTATTAAGATTATTATTTAGAGGGCGAAGTGACCCTGCCGTGTCGTCAATGCTATCTTCAACGGAAGATGCGATTATTTGGCTGTGGCGGGTATTTTTCGTCGTGGAGGGTGTCGTCGTGGAATTGGTTGTGTTAGAAGCAATGATTGTGCTTGTGCTTGTGCTTGTGCTTGTGCCAGAGATTGTGCCAGAGATCGTGCCAGAGCTTGTGCTTGTGCTTGTGCTGATACCAGCAGCAATGGCAACGATAGGGGCCCCAGCCAAAGAAGATTCGTTAGAAACAGGAAAAGAGCCAGAAGAAACACGTCGATGCGCCTGGATCCCAGAATATGCAAAAGACGCAGGCTCAGACAAAGAAGCAATCTGCGCTGTACTAGTAAGCTTCTTGCTGTTACTTCTACTTCTATTTCCACTCTTTCCCTTTTCCCAAGACTCGAGGTATTCCTCATGGCTTCTAAATCTCCACCCTCTTCGCTTCGCACTCGGACTTTTTCCCCATCACGCCAATTATCATCATCTCCTCCCATTTTCCTCCCATCACCACTGCCCATCCCTTCCACTCCTCCAACTCCTACCCCCCTTCCTTTCCCTTTTGCTTCCTCTTCACGGCTACTACCACCACCATCACTACCACCACCACCCCTCGTTTCGCCTGGTGTCTCGGTCCTAGCGGCCTGTGCGCCACGACCCCCTCTGAAGGCAGGGGATGGCCCCTGTCTACAATTATGGATTTCCTTCTGGATTTGGGATGTTGATAGATAATAGGCTGGAGGAGTTTCCCGGGGTTCTAGCGAGATCGGGGGCGACCATGGAGGTTGTTGAACTGGAGCGGAGGCGGGTCGAGGAGGTCGGGGAGGTCGGGGAGGTCAAGGCGAGGCTAGCTCGTTGGAGGGCTGCGGTGTTAATGGATAGTTGCCGATTATTTATATTTGAGTGAGTGACATTTTGCATGGTCTTGGGGATCGGCGGGACATTTGTCGGCATTAAATCTCCTCCACCCAATGTTGGAAACGGCAGCGTTCCAGTCCCCGTTCCCATCCCCGCTACACCCCCATGCACCGTCCACCCCTTCACCGACTCCAACATTGACGTAACCGGCGACACAGCAAATGCTGCTGACAACCTCCGTAAACTCCCGTGCTTCCCCGTATCCTCTGATGGCTTCCTCGACTTGGGCAACACTGGCATCTCCCCCGTCGTCTCCTCCGCTGGCGGTGGTGGCGACTTCAGGGCATTCAATTGTGAAGTATCACTATTCTTCCCTTTCCCCCAAACTTGCGCCAACGACATCCGACGCCGTCTTGGAACCGTCGGAACCTCAGGGATCCCAGAAACAACATTCGGTACCCCGATCGATACAACCCCCTGTAACTCTGGTGGCGGTAACAACGAACTTGTACGCAACGGCGGCACAATCGGCAATCCCAATGGATCTACCGGACTCGGATCAACCGGCGACAGGAAATCACCAGGGCCAAGAGTTTGTGTATTCGTTGCAAGCTGCAGGTGTGGTGACACAGTAGATGCAATAGAGGGCCGCCGATTGTTAACCTGACTATTCAGCGTCTCGTTTGCAATCGTTGATGCAGTCATTGAGACATTTTGGGGCTTCCGGGAGTCATCTGTGTTCCTCGCGCGGTGAATGGCGGTCATCAGGGGTACCGGAAGTTCTTTGTCAACGGTGATGCTGGTTTTCCGCACGCTGAATTCCATGCTGGTTCGTCGGCGAGTGACCGTTGGGGGGGCCATCATGGTTTCTGCCCGCTCCCATTCCCTGATCATATTGTCCATTCGTATGCCACTAGATGCCCTTCGTCGGCCACGGATTCTGCCGGGGCTTCCCCGTCAGCATAGCCCACAACCCTATAATTCTCCACATTGCCAACACCCGGTCCATATAAAGTGCCCCGTCTTTCTCGTGCTTCCTCTCCCGTTCCCGTTCTTGGTAATCTACCCGGTGACCTCCCTGGACTATTCTGCGCACTCGCATTCAACGGTCTTGAAAACAACGGACTCCTCGCAGGATTCGCAAACATCAAATTCGGATTTGCAGCCCGGATTGATGGGCATGCAGCGGACCGGGAGAGGAAGTTAGCCTTTGCAGACGCCACGTCTTCAGAGTCGAGATGGTGGGGGTACGGAGAGACCGATGATGATGGAGTTGCGGGTGATGGGTAAGACGGTGGCGCAGAAGGTGGGTTGGTCATGTGGAGGTGGGAGGGGCGGTGGCGGCGGGCATTGGGGGTGGTCATTATTTGGAGGAGGAGGAGAGAGTATGGTGATTGGTGGTTCGTAAGACCAGAAGATGCGGGTTCATACGGGTGGGCTGTGGTTGTGGTTGTGTAAAATATATATGTCGATGTCGATGTCGAGCTCAGTAAGTCGTAAAGCGTAATGTGTCGAATGTGTCTCCAAATTATAATTATATTAGCCAATAATTACAAATTCGTAGTTACGATTTTGTCGCCATCAGTCTATCAAAACCGTGAAGTTAAAAGTAGATCAAACTTGCACCTTTCTTCTAGACCAAAAACGTGGTAATCGAGTCCAATGATGTAAGTTCCTTCCTTATCTATAAATGTATATCAATTAATTTAATAACAAAATTCATAAATATCGAGTAAACAAAAAAAAAGAATTATCTGAAAAATAATAATCATACAGATCACTCAACGAAAAAAAAAAAAACACGAAATCAAGAGAAGACAAAAATATGTGTAAATTAATCTTTCATCACCAGTACGCGATAACTCTCTCTATATCTACCACACCACACACCATCCAACCGTATCATATTGGCCTTTCCTACGCTACCCACTGACTCCCAAACACCCCACCGTCTCACGTCCCGCCGTCTATGAAATGAGCAACGGATATTTAGCACACTCCATCGTCCGCCGACGGAGCCTCGAGCAAATAGTACATAGCAACTGACTAGTAAATGACTCCTATTAAGAAAAATACAAAGTGGCATGTACCCTCGGCATGGCATAAGCGTCATTGGCAACCACGAGATAACGGTCGTGTGTAGGATCTGTGCTGGGCTGTTGGTTGTATTATTAGACAGGCTAGGAGATGAGGAAACAAGAGATGACTGAGTGACCGTTGGTCGTATATTTGATGTTGGATGAGACAATATATTGGTGATAGTAGTCACTAAGGACCTGCCAAAAGACTAAAAGAGAAATGATGAACGGCGTGATTACAACATGCTGTAGAATGGAAAAGACCGTCACGCACGAGGTAAATTGACGTGATAGCATGGCCAGGGAAATCAGGACAGGTATACTCCGGCACGGCTCATCGTCTTATGATTAATGGTTGGCATGTTTCGATCGGCTGTGAAGATCATTGCGGCGGCAGTGCCTTGGCGTTTATTGAATAGAGATTATGAATCTTGATTCACAATGATGAACAAGACTCTATTATCATTCTCATTATGTATATATCACGATGTAAACACATACAAGTGCCACTAGCTATAGAAATCAAGCTCATTTATCATCACAGTCAGTCATCCGATATCATTCCTCAAAGTACAGAAGTCCCCTGCTTCCCCAATTTCTTGTGCCATCATATTAAGTCACTTGGTTATTGCTTTTTGCCGATTGCGCGTCGTGAAACATGTTTCGGGAGATGTCAGGGGTGTGATAGAGGAGGGGTCTAAGTGGATTTGTGTCATAACCCTACTACTGACCGTGAAGTCCAGTACAATACATGTTGTGAAGATAACAGCAGAACGCAAAGATGTCACTCTTTATTCATACAGGATTTACCAAACGTATACACAGGATGATAACAAACTCATAATATTCAATACATAAACTCATAAATAGTCACAAATAAAGAACCCTCCCGCTTACCTCGCCGGCCCCGGATACCTTGCCGATCCCTGCCTATGCGCATAGAACCCCTCTCCTGCTACCCCCATCCCCATCTCCCCATAATGCCCATTCTTCCCCAAACTCCCCGCCGCAAATCTGCTATCATCATAATCCCCCGGCCCCGGCGGCGGGACCCCTCTATAGGCAATAGGCACTGGCCCCACGCCCCCGCCTATCGGCATCGACATGCCCCTTGACATACTCGTGCGTCTCCCTGGGCCCGGGGTCACACCAGCGCCCCGCATGCCGTCACGTTCGTCGAAGCCACTCATGCTGCGGCGTCCAGAGCTTAATGGGGCGGCGACGCCGGGTGTAACTCCATACGGACTCGGCGGGACCATCCCGTTATTGGACCAGCTAGCTGAGCTTGGCGTCCTCGGTGGGAACCCCCCATTATACGACGACGGACTCTCCGGAGTAAAAGCGCTTCCGCCCTCGCCATCGATATTGATGGCCCGCGTTCCCTTGACGGTCTCGGATCGATAGGCTCCTTTGTCAAGCTATCCAGCCAATTGTTAAAAATCTTAAAGCAGCCCGCCTGCATAGCCATGCGCACAAACATATCGACATCCCGCTTAAACTTGGCCTGCAAATAGCTTGTTGGATTCGAAAAGACAATCTTCGAATTTAGCAGCGCTGTCGCCTCGACGACCCCGTTGACTGCCACGTGCTCGCGGAATTTCCGGAGATCCATGAGTAGCTCCTGGTCCGGCGTTGCCATGGGGGGGATTGGGCTGCCGGGGAATATGACGGCGTAGATATCCTGCCAAGCATCGTGCGGGTTCACTCTCGGCTTCCGGACAATACGTTCGATCTCGTGGCGGTCGTCAGCGGTGATGCCGTTGTGTCTCGGCGTCGAGTTGAGTTCACAAGGCGGGTCCTGCCGGACGTGGTCGTCTCTATGTGCCTTTGTCGAGAATGTCTTTTGGCATCGAGGGCACGACACCGTATACCGATGGCACCACTTAAGATGCTGCCAAAGATCCTCTATATCCTCGAAGATGTACCCCCCCGCATCCGCCAAACGACGTCTCGTTGAATTTGACGAAGGGACAGGCGAAACCACACTTCTTCATATATAAAACACTCGGCCTCCGATGCGGCGACCCGTAGATGTCGCCTTCGTCATCAACCTCCACCCTCGAGTTCCCCCTCGGCCTCCGCATGCCAGCCCCTGGATCCCCCCACGCCGGCCCCATCCGATAATGCCGAACAAGCTGATTTGTAAACTGCTCCTTGTACCTCAGGAACTCATGTCCCACTGACAACTCCTCCATCTCCACCGGGAAATCCTCCTCATCACTATCCGCCTCTTCTCCCTCCGAATGATCTGAGCCAATCTCCGTCCTCACACCCATCGGCTCCGCAAAGTCCTCATCTTCATCCAACTCGTCATCCTCTTCACCCGCACTCCGCTCCTCTTGCCCCGGGGGTGCTGGGGCCGCTGGCATCTCGGCCCTTGGGACCTCGAAGCGGCTTTCCCCTATCAGGCTCTTCCTGGATCGTCGATTTGGGCCGATTCTGTACCGGAATGCCCGGCCTCCCCGCATTCCACGACGGCCGTCTCCCACCCCGATCCCTCTCCCCATCTCCCTCTCTAAACTCTGCCCTCCCGCTCGACCCCGACATCGTCCGCGCACCCATACATCTCCTATTTCCTTCCTCGGGCGCCACCGGGACATCTGGGACCGCCGGCAAATGCACTTTGCCCGAGCTGCCTCTACGCCGAGTATGTTTCGGCGGCGTCCCAATGTGAGACCCCCGATGTTTCGACGAGCGAGACTGGAAATACTTGTCGTCTTCAGACTCGGAGCACATTGCATGGTCGCGGGGACTCTGCGACATATGCGACGAACCCGCCCAGGGATGTTCTTGCGTCCCGGACCCCGAGCGTCTCGTCGACCCAAAGGATTCCGGACGCCGACGGGAAAAAGACCCGCGGTGATCGGAGCCGTAGGATCCCGATGTTCCATCATTTGATAGACGAGACGGCCGACGCCGCTCGTTGGTCGGGATACCCTGCGGAATATTCCGCGGCGACCTCGACAACGGGACTTCCCTAAACGTCTTAGTGCCCCTTCTGGGCCTACCCGAGGACCGATTACTTGACTTCCTCGCATGGCCCCTCGACGGTCCATACGGGATCTCGGACTCCGAGTCAACAGGGTCATTATTCTCTCCGACGGTACTCCTCGGCGGCGACGGGGCAGCTGGCGGCTTCACCCTGGCCTTATTTCCATCGTCCGCCAAACCCGCCTCGACATGAATCGACCGGCTGTTCTTCCGATGGGAGCGGCGCCGCGAGCGCTTGGCCGCTTTAGCACGCTCTGTTTCCTTGATGTCTTCTTTGAGGGTCTCTTCATCTTTGTAGACGGCGAGTTCCTTGCCGTCAGCGATCTCTTTCTTAGATGATGTTTTGGACTTCCGGGGAGACCCAGAGGGCGTGTCGACATCTTCAGAGTCGGCATCACCATCGGATGAGTAGTCATCAGCGTTGGAGTGGTTAGAGTCGGTAGCATATTCACTTGGGGTGTCGGGCTCTTTCTCATTTTCAATACCTTCCGCAGGAACCTCCTTCTTGTTCTTCTTCTTTCTCTTTGCTTTCTTCTCTTGCTCCGTCCCTTCCTCCTGGCCAACCTCATTCCCATCCGTAATCAACCCCTTCCTGCCTTCTTCATCCGTCTCCGTCAAACTCTTGCCATCCTCCTCCTCAACCTCGGGCTCCAAATCACTCGCAACGCTCAGCGTCTCCTGGACATCCGCCTCAACCTCTTGCACCGAATCGTCCGTTGGGGAGTCACTCTCATACGGCTGATGCACATTAACCCGCACGGCTTCCGCCTCTTCGCCACTTGAATCAATTGTCCATCTCCGTCTATTCGCCCTTGCCGTCTTCGCCCTAGCACTACCCCCAGCACTATTCGCCGCACTTGACTTTCGCCGGTGGCTCTTGCCACTAATTGACTCCTTCCGATATCCCTCCGCCGACCCGTACGAATAAATCCGAGAATGCGACGCATTCGACATTGTCCGGGAATGGTAGTTTCGTTCGGCAGAATCGGATTCAGAACCGGAATCGAGAGCCGAGGTGCCGGGGGGAAGGTCATAGATGGGGTCACGGGGGTTAATGTGGGCATGACGGTCGCGGTCGCGGGAGTGGTATTGGGTGGAGGGTTTTCGGACGTTGCCGGGACGACGCCGGGGGGCTGGGGGGTAGTCGTCGGGGACCGGGAGGTCATTGTAGGTGGCAATGGTTATGATAAGTTGATGATGTTATGTTAAGATAATGATATAAAAAAAGTAAATGAAAACGCTAGAAAAATGGAGAAATAAAATCAAAAAAAAGAAGGAATGAATTCAACAATGATGCAAAATAAGAAAGATTTTTTTTTTTAAAAAAATACTAATAATAATAGTAATTTCTGTCTAAGTTCACGGATACCTAAACAGCTAATCTCTCACCTTAGAAAGACTAATAATGACAATGGCAATGATGACAATAATTCATCTCCAATCAAAAGAGAAACAAAAGAAAAGAATCAGTCAGGGCGTCTCGTCGTCTATAAAGAAGAGCCCAAAGCTATCGATACTAAGCCCAGTACAGACAAAGGCACACTTAAAGTGGAAATGGATCGAGAAGACATGAACTGGGAGCTGGGTGGTATCGATGTTGGCAGGAACTAGGGCATGAAGGAGGGGAGGAGTTGATGCAAGAAGAAGGCAAAAGTCAAGAGAGATATTGAAGAAAGAAGACATCGAAGAGAAAGACAGAAGAAAACAAGATATTATTAAACAATACCCAATCTCTCAACCGCCTACCCAACCACTCCCCATACAAATAAGCCTTGCTTTCCCACTTCATAACATTATGTGTTAACCATCACTACTATATCCTCCTGGTAACTTGGCTACTTTCCCAAAATGCACCTTACTGGATATCCACACTCACTCTCACATCCGTCCCCTGCCGCTGCACCATTAACCCATACAAGAAACGAGGCGAAATAAATACAATAACAAAGTGGATCCCAATATCTATCAAAAGAGGGGCCAAAGTAGAAAGAAGCCAAGTGACAGGACCAGTCTATTCATGCTCCAGCTACTCTCTTCTCTCTTCTGTATACATTCTCTGTTAATAACACGAGTCCAAAAATCACGGCATGTAACCTATATCATGTGTATTTACCTTAATCTGTCATCACTATTTATTCATTTATCCATTCTTGCCCCCTCTTTCCAAACCCCCTCCCAAGTCCAAGTCCAAGTCCAAGTCCAAGTCCACGCTGCATACCTTTCCCCATCCCGCACCTACCCTTCTCCCCCCATGTTCCAGCCCAGTCCAAAAGTCCCAAGTCCCGTCCTTTTCTGAATTTGTCTCGATAGACATTCCCCTCAACCCAACCGGCCAACCAGCCAACCAATCAATAGACAGCTGCCCGACAAAGCACACCTACGCTCTCGCGGGAATCCAGCCTGCCCCTCTCTGCTGTTCCTCCCCTTCCCCTCTCCAACCTCGAACGCACGAGCCATTAGTCTCTATTAAAGCCCCAGTAAATATGATTGATGCAGTATGGAGAATGGATTGGCTAGTCCTATTGGTCTTGCTGGTCTTGCTGGGCTGATGATTGCGACACAAGGTCACCCAGACGTTATTGGGTGTGCCCATGATAAGGAGAAGGGTTAGCGCTAGGAAGACAATAGACAGCGGAGTATCTGCTATGGAGAATGTGGTAGACGAGGCTTTGGATGGTCGAGTGACTTTGGGCGCTAACAATCACATTGTTCATCAACATTAATCTGACATTCAAATAATCAATCACCATAGCCAACCACCAAATACCGCTTTCTCCCAAGCCCATCCTAAAACCCAACTCTACCCCCCCACAACTCAACCTACCTGCCAACTCACCCTCCTTCCCCATTCAAATGAACCCCCTCCCCAGACACCTAATTGGCCCAATCCCCATCCCGCCTTCCTCATTCAGAACAGGGCTGTAACCCATATCCCCAATCAACTACCATTGTCCATCCGATCGTGACATTGTTGATCAGCCAATTCTAAGCTACTGATAATTGGTTTCCCACCAGCTCCTAGGCAGCTCAGCCCCTTGGTCAGGCGTGTTGTGTCGACACGTGCCGGGTCAACTGATGGCGTGCATAATGGGCAACGGACGAGGTATATTAGCCCATTTGCTATATCGCTGATGATAATACATGGCGTAAATTACGACTATCCAACGTGAGATCTGAGAAGCCAGAACCTCCATAACCCCGCTTGGATTCCCTTTATATGGGGCAACTGGGAGCTGGGTTCCCCGCTCTGAGAGGACGCTGGGTGGGGAGGGGGCAGGGGAGTAGCGAGGACATGACGAGTGTGATCATTTGTTTGCAGTCATGAGGGGTCTGAGACGATCACGATAAGCATAAGTCTCTCATTTGGACAACGGGTGAAGTTGTTGGTGTATCACTTTTGTCAGAAGGTCTGAAGGGAAGAGGACTAGGAAAAGTGTTCAGTGGTGTCTTAATCGATTGCATGTCCTTGATTCCCCTCTTCTAAGAGCCCATGAGGCTACGATATGCACCTCAGAGTTGCAGTGAGTTATCCAAGTTGTATTGTTTGTTTATCACGATGCAAATTAAGTGAATTGAGAGTAGAGTTTAGAAGTTGAGCTAGACAATGCGAGATGATACATATATATATATATATACCGTGCAATGATATGCTTACACGGTCTTATGGCAACAAGACACAGCTGATTATGGAAAGACATTTAAAAGAATTAAGAAGACAAATAAAACACTTGTCAGAAGATTCTTAGCTGGATTACATAACCTTACCCTCCTTCCCATCCATTCTTAGGAAAACAACCTCCACCCACTTAATCGATCATTATTCTCAACACTGTCCAATCACGTGCCCTTACCTATCCCCTCACCTGACCGCACCATCCCACCCACCATTCACTCCTCTCTCACCTTTTTGACCCCAAGACTCTCATCGACACACCTAGCCAATGGAATCCGGATTCCCGTCGTCAGATGCGCCAGACAGGCGACAAGAATGGTTCCATGCATTACGAGTGTGGTCAGCGTGGGATTTAATGGTGCGCAGTGGATGCCGCGATATCATTATTTATTGGGGTTTATATGTGCATGTATATATGCAGTTTGTACATATACGTAAACCCTATCATAATAGTTCCTATATTGTCTAGACACTTTTGCATCGTGAAAAGCAGAAAAGAAGAAACAATACCGATAGCTAACACATCTGTGGCTTATACTCACCCTGAAATTAACACTCTTCAACTATCTACTATCATCACTTAACCCTTCCCAAAGGATTTTATAATATTCACGTCAGCCTTCCTCTCTATAACTCTCGCCTTATTATCACCCACCGAATTATGCATAACCTGCTGCCCCGTCACCTGTTTTTTTCATTGGTAGTGATATTTCTTCCGATTTCGTCACTGGGTGTTTATGAGTTGGTGACATGTTGGATAATGATGTTGGAGGTTGTTCTTGATTGCCTCTTTCGGAGTTGGCTTGCCTTGATTATGAAACTTCCTCGAGTTCGATGTTGCCACGTTCCGTGCCTTCCTCAAGTTTGACTTTCAATTTTTGGATTCCTTCCTCATCTTTGATTGTCGAGTCTATGTTGTCTCCTTCCTTCGTCTTAACAATTGGAAACTTATCGCTAATAACTTCTTCTTGCTTTATTTCTTTCTTCACCTTACTAAAGAAATTGGTGATACTCGCCTTATTATCTTTACTGTCCACAGGCACCACAAACCTCCCGAATCTGTCCCAACCGTTCCGACTTCCTGCGTCACCCTATAGACCTCAAGTTTGCCTTCAAACCCTTTCAATAGAGTAGCCAAGTCCCCATCCCACTTCCTTCCCGGATCTAACTAATCCCTCATCTCCTCTGATCCCCTCCCCTCCCCCCTTCCAAAATAACCGGCATCCGATTATGCAGAAACATCAACTGCTCGTTAACTTCAGTTGTTATCACAGTATACGTAAACACCTCTTCGGCTTCCCCGAATCTCCCCCAATCATACAACCTCACAAAATACATCATCAACCTGCCATCCTTCCTCTTCACATAATACAGCGCCTTTCCCTTCCCCTTCCCTCTTCCATTCAAAGAACCCCCTCCGCAACAACCATACACCCTTCCCTCACCTCTTGGCCTCCTCCACATACCCATATCCATCTGTAAACTCTCCCCCCGATAATTAATCGTCTTTGCCGTGAATTTGTAATTTGACTTCCGTTGCATTCACCGTGGAATCAAACCCTACTTCATCGTTTGTAAGTGATATTCCGGTCTGGACGTCCCCGGTACCGTTGCTTGGCGCTGCCCTATAGACAAACCCATTATTCCCCCGGGGCGAAGTTGTGAGTGGTGCACGAGGTGGATGGTCCGGTGTCAGAATGCGCCAAGTCAACGGGCATGTTTTGGGTAGATTCAAGGGTCCATTGAATTTAGGAAGGGCACTGGGACGTGTTAGTGGGTGGTGGGGACAATGAAGATGTGAGGAAGTAATATTACTTTGTTTGGACATATCTACCACATATTTTGAGAGTTGTGTGATGAAGTGAATTAATAAATGGTTGATGTAGAAAGTGAAATTTGAAATGTCATCACGTCGTTCTCCAACCATTCTTAGCCTCACCGAAGGCGTTCACCGAAGAGACCCTAACTGACTGACGTTGCACAAGAAATTGAAATTTTGGAGCCACCCCGTAGCTTACCAGTTCAACGACGTCACATGACTTCTGGTAAGAGGTGATCATCACTATTTAGCCCAATTTTACCCTAGGTACAATGTTCTCTCACAATATCAAGGATATCAGTCACTAACATACTATAGACTATTCCTATGCACTGGCGGCTCTCCCCAATGTCTTCGGCCTCAGCCGGAGTACAGCCTATCTCCGTAGCACTTCTTGCCGGGCCATCTCATCTCTTTGTTTGACTCCTATCTTGTCTTTAGCTGGCCCGGCCAATTCCCAGCGCCCATTTTTGTATTTTAATTGGTGGAAATCCGTCTCAAAACGCCGCTATGCCGGAGTCCAAGCTGGCGCGACGGCTACCGTTAACACGCCGTCATCCCGGACGCCTGCAGCCATCGAAGCGCGCATCAAGGCTATCCCGATTGAACGGTATCGGAATTTTTGTATTGTGGCACATATTGATCATGGAAAGAGTACATTGAGTGATCGGTTGTTAGAGTACACAGGAACGATCCTGGCGGGTGACAACAAGCAGATTTTAGTGAGTAGACTATAGATCTCACTTTGAATCTCACTATCTATCTATCTATCATGTAGAGATCAGGTTCTTATATTAAAGAACTGTTCAGCTGACTCCTCGCAGGACAAACTTGACGTCGAACGTGAACGCGGCATTACCGTCAAAGCCCAAACCTGCACCATGATCTACAACCATCTCGGCCTCGACTACCTCCTCCACCTCGTCGACACCCCCGGCCATGTCGACTTCCGCGCCGAAGTAACCCGCTCCTATGCCTCCTGTGGTGGCGCCCTCCTTCTTGTCGACGCCAGTCAAGGCATTCAAGCCCAAACCGTCTCCAACTTCCATCTCGCTTTCGCCCAAGATCTCTCACTGATCCCTGTAATCAACAAAATCGACATGCCGTCAGCGGACTTGCCGAGGGTTCTAGGGCAAATTGAGAACACGTTTGAGTTGGATCGGGAGGGTGCAGTGTTAGTTTCGGCAAAGACAGGGAAGAATGTCGGGGCAGTGTTGCCAGAGGTGATCGAGAGGATTCCGGCACCGACGGGAGATCCGCATGCACCGTTGAAGATGTTGCTTGTGGATTCTTGGTATGATACGTTCCGGGGTGTTATATGCCTCGTTCGCATCTTCGACGGGACTGTAAAGGCCGGAGACCCAGTCATCTCAATGGGTACCAACGTCACCTATACTGTCGGTGAAGTCGGCATCCAATACCCCAACGCTGTCCCTCAGTCTTCGCTATCCGCTGGTCAAGTCGGCTACCTTCATTTCAACCCCGGCATGAAGCGCATTCAGGACGCCAAACTCGGTGACACCTTCACGTTCGTCGGCAAGGAAGATGAAGTTGAGCCGTACCCCGGCTTCGAAGAACCGAAGCCGATGGTGTTCGTTGCGGCGTTCCCCGTTGACCAATCTGACTACCCGATGCTTGCAGATTCAATCACGCAGTTAGTCCTTAACGACCGTTCAGTCACCCTCCAAAAGGACCATTCAGAAGCTCTCGGGGCCGGTTGGCGTCTGGGCTTCCTGGGCTCCTTGCATTGCTCCGTGTTCCAAGATCGCCTCCGCCAAGAACATGGCGCCAGCGTCATTATCACAGAACCAACGGTCCCCACAAGGATCATCTGGCCCAATGGGAAAGACGAGGTCATTGAGAACCCAGCCGAGTTCCCGGATAACAACGCGCAACTCAAAAACTCGGCGCTTATGGAACCGTTTGTGACGACGACGATAACGTTACCCGAAGAATATCTTGGGCGCGTCATCGAGCTCTGCGAAGCTAACCGTGGTGAACAGAAGAGTATTGAGTTCTTCCATTCGACGCAAGTTATCTTGAAGTATGATATCCCTGCGCAACAATTAGTCGAGGATCTCTTTGGGAAGCTGAAGAGTGCAACGAAGGGTTATGCAACGCTTGATTATGAAGATGCCGGGTGGCGAGACTCGAATCTTGTCAAGTTGCAGTTACTGGTAAATAAACAGCCGGTTGACGCAGTGTGCCGGATCGTGCATCAGTCACAGACTGAACGGATCGGCAGACAATGGGTTACAAGATTCAAGGAGCATGTTGACAGGCAGATGTTTGGTAAGACAATATCCTACACTCAAATATATCATGTATTAATTACTAACATGCTCATAGAGGTCGTCATCCAAGCAGCTGCCGGCAACAAAATCGTCGCCAGAGAAACGATCAAGCCGTTCAGAAAAGACGTCTTGGCTAAATTGCACGCTTCGGATATCACGAGACGCAAGAAGCTGCTGGAGAAGCAAAAGGCGGGAAGAAAGAGACTAAGGGCGGTGGGCAATGTGGTAATTGATCAGTCGGCGTTCCAGTCGTTTTTATCCAAATGAGGGATTTATTGTATTATATTGTATTATAGTTTAATTTATATGTCGTATTTATTCTTGTATTTAAATTGGATCTCATTCATTGTCTTTCTATTATATCCGTCTCTAAATTAGTTATTAGCCTCCTTTGTCAATCTCACGCCGGCCCCTTAATCTCTTCCCCCAACCTCACCCTCTCCACCCAACTTCCCCCCATTCCCCCCTTCACTGTCTCTTCCCAAACTCTCAGCCCCGTCTCCGCATCAATCTCATCCTCCGGCACCTCCCCGTCGCCCAAGAACTCGAAGATCCGATAATCTGCATTCGTATACCACCAGCCGCTGACTGCCTGTCTCAAGAACCCCGAATGCGAGACAACAATTACCCACTTTTCCGGTCTCTGGCGGAGGTTCTCTTTGGCACGGACCCCTCGGGAAAGTAAAGCGGTGCGCGTCCAATGATAATGTGAGGCCGAGGGTGATGTCTTGTCAGGAAAAACAGGGTCACAAGTTGAAAAGTCAATATACGGAAACTCCTCCTTCAACTTTTCAATCTCCGTCCCCGTATCACATGGTTTCGCTGTAGTTTCTATAAATCAAGTCAGTTAGTACGCGACTTTCGGTTGCCCCCGGTCTCTGGCCTAAAAATGGGGCCGTCCTCATACATACCCTGCCAATCCGGATCCGCAATAAACCGCACGCCCTTCTCCCTCAAAAACCTCAACCCGATCAACGCAGTTTGGATCGTCCGGCGCATGGGTGAGACAATGACGGCAATATCGTTGATATCGGTGTCGACAAAGCGGTCGGCAAGATTCCGATTTAACTTGCGGCATTGCTTTTCGCCTTCTTCGGTGAGGCCGGGGTCCGGAAGGTCGAAGTCCTGTATGGGTGTGTTAGTTTTTGAAACTACACCGAATGATGTAGATGAGACTTATGAGTAGCGTTGTGGACCGCCTGTCCATGACGAATCAACAATAGTATCGGCGCCATAATTATTCCAGTATCATGAATGATTTCTACTAAGGGTTACCAACACTTGGGTTTCCACTAAGTGAACAAAGAAACTAAGAAACTAAAGCGGAGAAATCCTCCACTATTTATCCAAAGTAAAATCCACTTCGTTTAATCTCTTCTGTGTCGCGTGACTCAAGTTGTATCACTGTTTGCTAGGACGGCCGCAGAGGTGGCTTGCTGCTAAGTAGAAGCCGGGAAGATGGGGTGGACGAGAACGGGAATGGTTGTTTCGGTGAGGGTGGGATAACAAGGCTGGGACTCGGTGAGAATAAGAGTGGGATCAAGTTTTTGGAGCAGGGGTGGTGTCAGCCTTGCGGGTTGAGATAGTGGTGAGATGACATGAGGATGAGCTTTGAGTAAAATAAAGAGGCTCTTACAATTGGACAATGACAATTGATTCAAAATGTCAAATATTGACGATCTCCTAAAGGTAGTTTTATTACCCCATAGACAACATCAATACGAAGCATCACCACTAAAACATTCTTAGAGCGCCTCTGCCTCCCACAAACGCAAAACCGAAGCTATTCGTGACCCAAGTTCGTCTCCCTTCCCCTTCTACTATCCCCAGCTATTGACCCTCCCTAGATGAAATCTACAAGTCCGCCCGTACCGGTAACCCGACCCCCCGCGTCGTCCACGCCTCCGATGAAGAAGACGATGACGTCGACATGGAAGCCGGGCCCGGCCGTCCCCCCGTTGACCACATCCTCGAAGACGATGATGAAGAAGACGAAGAGGGTCGCTTCTTTGGCGGTGGGATTACGTTAGCTGAGGCGAAGATTTTGGATTACGTTCAGAGCGAAGATGCGCCGGATGAGCGCATTGACGAGTCGTGGTTGCGCCGGAAGCTGATTACTCTTGAGAAGACCATCAATAAGAATGCAGAGTTGCGCGCCAAATTCTCAGATGAGCCGGCCAAGTTCATTAGGAGTGAGGCAGACCTTGACGAAGGCATCAAGTCACTGTCTATATTATCCGAGTACCCTTCTCTGTTCCCCGTGCTCTCGAAGCTCAACTCAATCGAATCCCTAGTTGACCTCCTCGCCCATGAAAACACCGACATCGCTATCGACATCCTCCAACTCTTCAGCGAACTCCTCGACGACGAAACCGGCGCCTCCAGCGACGCCTGGGACTCCCTGGCCGAGCCGCTCCTCAAAACCGATTTCCTTTCCCTCCTCCACTCTAACCTCACACGCCTCAACGAATCCGACGACACTGATGCTTCCGGTGTCTACCACGGCCTTTGGATCCTGGAATCCCTCTGTTCTTCCCGGGATGCCTTCGGTGAGAAGATTGCCGCGCACAAGCCGACACTGACGTATCTAATTACCCGAGCATCAACTGAGGAGTCCGTCGTTTCCCAGAACAAACAATACGCAACAGAGATCCTGGCCATCCTCGCCGGTAAGATGACCGAATCTATCAAGCCTTTGTTATCATCCGCCGACATCGTCGACACAACTCTCCAGCTCATTGCACCGTATCGCCACCGCGATCCCGTCGGGTCCTCGGCCTTTGAAGAGGAGTACATGGAGAACCTATTTGAGATTCTTACGTGTATGGTCGACTCACCCCTCGGCAAAGCCTCCTTTCTCACTTCTGAAGGCGTCGAGCTTTGCCTTCTCCTTCTATCATCCTCCACTGCTTCCAAAAAAGTCAAGACGCCGGCCCTCCGGATCCTCGACCACGCATCCGACAGTTCGATTGCCGGTGAGACTACCCGAGACATCTGCATTAGGGTCGTCGAGTCCGCCGGCCTCAAGCCGGTCTTTGCCACATTCTATAAGACAAAAGACAGAGACACTCTGCAACATGCTTTGGGCCTCCTAGCGTCGATGGCTGAACTACTCCCATTGGATGAGCCGCCGCGAATCCGCTTGCAGGCCAAATGGATCGAGAAAGACTACCACAAGCTCACTAAGCTGCTTGCGCTCCACAAACGCTTCACAATCGGCCTTGTCTCCATTGATAAAAAGTACGGGATTGTCGATGGCTCGTTACCCGATGATGCTAACGAAGAAGAGTACATTGAAGAGCAAATGGATGCCGGCATATTCCTATTGCGCCACGTCGATGTTATTTTGGCGTGGGAGGCGGTTGTTGATAGAGGGACGCGCAAGTTTATTGAAGAGAATGTTGATATTGGGGAGATTGTCAAGACATTGAGAAGAATGGCGGAGAACTTAGTGGGCGAGACAGAGCACGAGAAGGAGACAAAGGAAATGCTGGCAACGTTGGAAGAAATGTTGAGCAGAGAGAGGATGTAGACACGGACGAACAGAGACATGGTCACAGATATAGCGTAGGTCCCTTGATATCCCAAATACCCGATATAATATAATATAATTCAATCCTCTAGCCAAACACCCCAATCTTCCTACTTCTCTCATCCCTAAACCACCTTCACAACCGTCTTTACATCGAAAACCGCCCCCAACAAATCCCTCACAACCTTCGCCTCCCCTTCTTTCCCGCCTCCTTAATCTCCCTAATTTTCACCTCGGCATCTGCATTGGCCATCGCCTCCGCCGCCTTGTTTCCCTCCGAGTGCTGCGCGGTGAACTGCTGAAACTCAGATTCCTTCTGCGCGCGGTAGGCATCGATTTCTTTCTTGGCTTCGTCGCGGGCTTGTTTGACACGCTTGGTGCGGACTGAGGGGGGTGGAGGATGACCGTTAGTATTTGCTGGGGTGTCGAGGTGATGGGCGAAACTTACATTCGCGGGCTATGAGAAGATTGGTTAGTGGTTGATTTGGTTGGTGATGCGATGCTTGTGTCATGACTTACCCTTTTGCACAATCTGCGAAGCACTCTTCTCGGCCTGTTGAATCCGTCAATATCCATTTCCACCAATCTCCCTCGTCTCCTTTGTTGAACCTACATCAAGAAGAGTCTGGATACCCATCGAATTCTGAGCTGACTATCCAGTAGCACGTTAGCAATCGCTTCCCAAATCGCATCTCCATCATTCCTACCATCACCACTTACCATCTTGTCCAATATATAATCCAGTTAGTCTCAAGTAAGAACTTCAATCCAAGATCCAAATCGAAATAACGAAAAACTTCAGTGGTCTAGACAACAAAAAGTCAATAAATAACAAATCAATCGCAAGTATCTATCAATTTCAACCACCTCCCAGCAAGGCTGTTTATCTGTTGCAATATGACGAAATATAGTTCCCATGCGCCTGCGCCAATAATGCTAATCCGCTACATGCATAACAACCCTGCACATTCAACCCTATAATATTTCAATATGCATCTATCGAGACATGTCATCCCAGCGTCGGCGACCTGAATACTGAGAACGTCTGTTCATCACGACATACTGACCATTACATGAAAAAAAAACATCTCATTGTTCATTTGTTTCTCATCAGTCTAACCCCCTATCTCTCGCCACTATGTCCCAAGCCTCCAAAATAACAATCGCCTTCTCCACAATCTTCGCCACCGGCACTGTCCTCCTCGTCCACTATCAACAACAAGCCGAGAAAACGGTAAGTTTCCATTTCCACCTCCATCTCCTTACTCCCCGTTTCCCTTAATTCCCCAGAAACCCCAATCTCATAGCCAACCAACCCACTAACATCTCCCCAGGCCATGCATCAAGGCGTTGTTCGCGACATGGAACAAATGCGCATTAAGCGTGAACGCCAATTGGAATTCGAGGCCCAGAGGGAGCTGGAGAAAGAATATAAAAAAGAACAGAATGTTCAGGTTTCCGATTTGACGAAGGTGCCAAAGGGGTTATAAATAGAGCAGGTAACTACATAGTTGGTTGTTTGGTTGGTTATACGATATGATGTGACTTGATGTCTATTTGTAATATATTTACGTCCCAGAGACGATTCACTCTCACTCACTGTCTCGATATATAAGATTATCATTATGGAACTCATCCAATATTTACTATATCAACACTTCTCTCACATCCCATTTTCCTCCCCAATACCTATCACTCCCTTTGAAAGAAATCAATAAACCAAATAAAAAAAGGAAACATAAAATAGAAGTCGAAAAGAAAACATAACATACCCGCAAACACCCAACAATCCCAATCCCAATCCCAATCCCAATACAAATGCTCGAGTCCCCTACCGAATCATCGCCCCAGATCGATCCGTAAACATCCGCGCCGCAATATTCATCGACTGCAATTCCTGGAACAATAACTTCGCCGCATACGGAATATGAATCTGCGCAATCTTGGTCTTATTCTTGCACGGCCGACACTCAAACGATTGCTTCGACAAATTCCTATGATCATAGTTAGCATCAGTTCATACCACCAGTTCAAAAGGTCTGGGAATACTCACGCAATTGGTGTCATCAACCCGCAAATCTCGCAGATATGCACCCTAAACGCATCCGACACCTCAAATAACCTCTCCTTCAAGAAAGCTGCCGCACCATGAGCAATCATACAATCACGTTCCATTTCACCAAAACGCAAACCACCGTCCCTTGCACGACCTTCTACCGGTTGCCTCGTCATAATCTGCACTGGGCCACGTGCACGCGCGTGAATCTTGTCGTCGACCATGTGACGCAACCGCTGGTAGTATGTTGGCCCAAAGAACACCTGCGCTCTTAATTTGCGTCCAGTGTGCCCGTGATACATGACCTCAAACCCGCGGGACTGGTAGCCGTGTTGGCGGAGCAACGTAGACACGGAGTCGACCGTCACGTCGGTAAACGGAGTTGCGTCGCCCTCGAGACCCTTGAGCGTAGCAACCTTAGACAAAAGACACTCAATCAAATGGGCAATCGTCATACGCGACGGAATGGCGTGGGGGTTGATGATGATATCCGGCGTGATACCCTCGCGAGTGAACGGCATATCCTCCTGTCTGTACGTGACACCAATGGTACCCTTCTGCCCGTGACGCGATGCAAACTTGTCACCAATCTGCGGCACCTTGGTCGTGCGCACACGGACTTTGACATATCTCATGCCGTCCTGGTTCGTCGTCATAACAACAGAGTCGATAATACCATTCTCCGTCGAACGCAACGGCGTCGAGGCGTCACGCTGAGTATGCTGCGTAGTCCGCTGGCCGAGCTCCGCAGTGTCGCCGCCGAGCGGACTCGTCTTTCCAATGATGATATCCTCACCCGAGACACGCAAACCTGGCGCGACGATGCCATCATCATCCAACTTGTCGTAGGTCCCGTGTTTGAGACGTAAAGTCTCGTTGCGGAACGGCTTCTCGAAGCGCTCAACCATGTTGATACCCACACGTTTCTCACAATCTGTGTAGGCGCGGAAGAACAGACTGCGGAACAGGCCACGATCGATACTGCTCTGGTTCATGATAACGGAATCTTCCTGGTTGTAACCAGAATAGCAAGCGATGGCAACAATGGCATTCTGACCGGCGGGAAGCTCACGGAACTTGAGGAACTCCATGGACTGAGTGGTAGCCAAGGGCTTCTGAGGGTAGTACAGAATGTTGGCCATTGTGTCCATACGGCGAGAGTAGTTGGTGAGGAAGAAACCCATGGCTTGTTTACCCATGGCCGACTGGTAGGTGTTACGTGGAGACTATAAAAGTAGTTAGTATATCACAACTTGTCAAAGTAGAAACAATTAGCAAAACATACCTGATTATGATCGGGGAAAGGAATGATACTGGCGCAGATACCCAGAATCATACTGGGATGAATCTCGCAATGCGTATACATGTGAGTCGTCGCCTTGATCTTGGTCGCCAACCGCTTATTGATATCTGCATCATCCATCGGCCCGTCATCCTCCACCTCAAAGCCCGACTTGCGCGCCCGGTAGGTATCCAAATCCTCAGGCGTCATGCAAATCATTGTCGTCTCCTCTTCCTCGGCATCAATATACTCAATCACACCCTGGTTCACTAGCCAGTTCCAGCCAAAGTCGGGGTTACTCCCGTGGGTCGCCTCTTGCTCCTCGCGAATTTGGTTGATGTGCTTCTTGGTGAGAACCAGCTGGCCCGCCTCAAGCTCACGCTCCGGATCGTCCTCATTCTGCACCACAAATACTGGACGCATGACACGCCCAGCATCTGAAAAGATCTTAAACTCACGATCTCTTATGTCGCGAACCAAAGAAACCTCATTCGGCAGGTAACTCTTACGCCGAGTTTCCATCATCGAGCCAACCAGATGCTTGGGGTCCTGGTGAACACCAACCCACACACCGTTGACAAACACCTTGGTAGCGTTAGGGTACCGAAGAGGTTCGTATTCCTCGATAATCTCCATACCACGGTTAATCATGAACTCGACAATCGGATCTGAAGGCGTCCCCACACTGACAAAGCACATTAGCGACAAGTTTTTGACCAGACCACAGGCTTGACCCTCGGGCGTCTCAGCCGGACACACTAGACCCCAATGCGTGTTGTGCAGCTGGCGAGGTTTCGCCAGCTTGCCGTCACGACCAATAGGCGTGTTGGTACGACGCAAATGCGAAAGTGTAGACGAAAACGTGTATCTGTTCAACACCTGAGAGACACCAGCTGTCGAGCTAGCCGCCTTCTTCTGATCACCCCAGTTACCAGTGGCCAACGAGTACTTGAGACCGTTGGACAGGGCACTAGGCTTGATACCATTGACCATCAGGAAGCGCTTGTTCTGCTGGATACACATGCGCATGTAGCTGGCCAGCTCGCTGTTGATACGACGGATGATATTACGGAATAGCTTGGCCAGAAGGGGACCCGAAAGATCCAGGCGCTTCTTACCAAAGTGATCACGATCGTCGACATCACGGCGGCCGAGGGTGCACTGAAGCAGCTTGTGGACCATGTAACCCAAGAAGAAAGCTTTTCTCGTCTCACTGCCCTCGTTCTGCGAAATGTGGGGGAGAGTCTCCTTTTGCAAAAGGTCCTTGGCAGCGCGAATACGCTTGTCACGGGTCAGGCCGTAAGACTGGCCACGTCTGCCAATGTAATCCAGAGCAACCTCACGATCCTGGATAACGAAAGCCTCCTCAATACAAGGACGCAACATCTCCAACATCTGGGTATCATTACGATCATAGCAAATGTGGTTCAGGATATCCTCGTCAGAAACAACACCAAACGCACGGAAGACAATAGCAATCGGCACATCACTTTTAACGTAGGGAAGCGTCGTCCGTATCGTCGAGCCAAAGCTCATGGACTTGGTACCCGCCGACTTGTTGTATAATCGCAGCGCCAATTGCGAAATCAAACGCGAACCTTTCTCCAGAGCACTGCGGACCTCGGCCGTGTAACTATATGGACTGGGCTGAGCCTTCTTGAATACCTGGACAATGTTGGCAGCCGAGCGCTCCTGAGCAATCAAAACCTTCTCGGAACCGTTGATGATGAAGTAACCACCCTGATCGTAGGGGCACTCATTAAGCAGGAAGAGGCCATCGTCAACCTCTCTCCGCAAATGGCAGATGCGAGACTTGACCATGACGGGCATCCGACCAATGAACACGACGTCCTTCATGTCATCGCTCTTGCCCTCAGTGATGTTGGCATCAATAGACTCATCCTCCCATTGGATACGAGTCGGGTGCTCGCCAGTGCGCTTGAGTTCATCCTGTTGCTCATCAGTCAGCTCATTCAGCGGAATCTCCTGTTCAATAGCAAGGCGGATCTTGGAGGTGATTTTGAGATACAACGGCGAAGCATACGTCAAATTGCGTTCACGGCACTCGTACGGCAGCAAAGTGGACTCCTTTCCGTCCTGCTCGGTGATGGATGGACGGGACACCATGACCTTTCCGAAATCGACATCATATCTGCGCAGAGCGTAGTTACGGCCATCGTGACTCGGTGGATTTGTCTGATCAATGGTGATGTGGGAGTATTCGCTAACCAAATCCTGAACCGTGGTTGTCGTGAATTCATCAAAAGAGTCAACCTGCTGTGAAGCCAGCCCCTTGGTCTCGAAGAAAGTGGAAATCACAGTCCAGCAGTCCTCAGGGGTAATGGATTCGTCGGCCTCACCATACTCATCGTAGTCATAGCCATCTTCATAGTCTTCCATGTTGTCGATTTATAAATGGCAACCCAAGCCAAAAGCCTGCTCGTCGTTCGGGGGGAAGTGAGATGAGGGACTTCGGAGCGGTCGAGAAAGAAAGGAAGGGTATCGATTGTCTCGGAAGTGAATCAATAATTGATAGCGTCAGAAAAGAGACACGGGACAAACCGAATTGTGTACTTGGTGGATGTCGGCGAAGACAAAGAGTGTGTCGAGGAACTCCCCGGACTTGTTGAGAAATAAATACAAGCTCCAAGCATTCAAAGAACCCCAACCTCGTAAGCTCACAACTCAAGGAAAAAGGAGAAAATAAACAGAATACAAACTTGAACTAAGCAGATTTATCTAGCACAAGACGACAGAACAGACTCCGCCTCAGGCTAAAGGAAGGGTATTAAAGTAGTTTTTATTCTTACTTTGTTCAGACCAAACAACAAAAATAAAAGTGCTGGACACAAGGACAGCCAATGGTACACAAGAAAAAAAAACCCAACTTGTCAATATCACTTGGTAGTATGTGGAATGTAAAGAGCTTCCAAGTTTCCGACGGACGACTAGAAATGAGGATCGCAGCCTTGCTCAAGAAATCCCCAAAAATCCCAGCTTAGTGAGCAATGGTTGATGGTGATTGACTTTGCGTTAGAATGGAAGGAGCGGCCCCACATTGGATGAGCGCGACGCGGAAAGCCACGACGCCACAGTGTCTATTGGGTTTAACCCTAATTGTTGATAGGGCAGATAGGGCAGCATCACGATAATCAATAGTACTGAGAAAGAGAAAGCAAACAAGACAGAAGCACGCATTTTAAAATGGGTATATTATTGAAATAGATATACTGTCTCTCAGGTATGTGTGGATAGCACCAAAGTTAAAAACTATCATCTGGATTTGAAATTTGTATCTAAACTCTCATTGATCCTCTTTGTGTAACCACAAACAACACCACCACATTAAACTAATACAACCATGTCAACTCGCCTCACCGTGCAACAACCCACTCTCGTGGCCATGCAGACGCCGTCTGTTCCAGTGAATATCTTCACTAATAATGCATAGATCTCGTCCGTTGCCTTTGATACCATTACATGATAAACATTAAACCCTAAGTCCCCTCTCCTCAACCTCAAAATTAAGGATGTTCTGTGAACTCCCGTCATCATCATTTCGTAAACAACACACTCGATCCCTCCATTAGAAACACAGCGACCTACTCTCCACATGGATACCTGAACAAAGTCCTCACTGATCGAAAACGCGGCATCCCAAAGCATCTGGGCGTTTCCGGATCATAGGAAATTCCAATTCAGGATCACAACGCTGAGTCTAGTCTCCTTAATCCTGATGACATGACCTCGCCATATGAGAGTGAACCCGGGAAGATTTTTGTAAAAATGTCCAAAGGATCTATCAGACATCCTAATCCTGGAATATTCAATTAAATCAATATAAACTTCTTCCGGTCTCTCCGGCTCCTCTGGTGTCCTCTCCAACTCTAATTTGTCTTCCCTTTAGGCAGACAGACCAGACCGCTAAGCCTCGTAGCAGCCGAATACCTTTCGTAAACGCTAAAAATTTACTTCCTATATAAACATCTGGCTTGAAAAACCTCTCGATAGTCTTTGTGACCCCCTCCCCCACCTGGTGATCTAGCTGTAGATTAGCTTCTCCCAACGACAGTCTCTCTGCACTATACTCATTGGAAAACTGCACTAAGTCCGCCTGGATACGAGCAAAGACGTCATTCCTTTGTTGATAGTATCTCCGGTATTGAATCACCGCGTTCAGGACACTGTCTCTGGGAATCTGATAGTCCTCGCAGACGCTTCGGCGAGCAGCAATCGTATATCCGTAAATCTCGGGATTCATCAGCACATCCCTCACTAGAGCTCCAGCTAAAAACATCACAGATCTCTTTACTATGCCCCAAAGTCCCTTCTGGAAAACCCTTCTTTCCTCTCATAGTATCACAATATCATCAAACTTGCTAGTCCCGGCAAGATATACCGGAACTTTTCTCCTCTTTTAACTACCCTTGTCAACCCCACTACCTAGATATCCTCTTGACTCCAGGATAACGACTCATGCGTCAAATGGTTTTCTCTTTTAGTCGGCCAAGAGTTTCCTTGATCCAAGGCAAGTAACCTCATCACAGTATCCCAAAATACTCAAGTGATATCCTTGAGATACCCGTCTCTAATGTTTTCCGTCTGACTAATCCGCGGCATGTTTTCAGCCG
This sequence comes from Meredithiella fracta, assembly GCA_023677585.1. Lineage (NCBI taxonomy): Eukaryota > Fungi > Ascomycota > Sordariomycetes > Microascales > Ceratocystidaceae > Meredithiella > Meredithiella fracta. The sequence goes on from JAGXCV010000007.1 coordinate 1,140,899, forward strand.
TCCAGTTATGAGTCCCGCTGTAATCATTTTCATACCAGTCGCCTAAATGCCCGACATAATGACGTAATTTGACCACCTACTTCCCGGCATCCCGTAAGAGCCGCACCAGGAACCTAAACAGTTTCAAGTTGGCCTGGAACTCCTTCAGAGTGTTCGCCTCAAGGCTTAATATCCAGCTTGGTTCACGTAGTGCTTCAAACTCGGGAAAGAAGAATCTCACCACACTAAACAGAATCGCATTCCGAAAGTCAACAATACTATCAACACAAAACTTCGCAGCATCTTCATTATTTTGTACAACAGCCACCATCAGCTTATCCCCTTTCTCCAATATTTCCTTAGATATTACCGCCACCAAGTCCCCCACCCCTCTGTTTTCCGTCTTGGACAACCTTTGCCTAAGGTCCTTTTAACCCAACTGGACACTAGTATTCTGGCCCTAACTTGGGCAACTTCTCGTGTAGACTGAAAAATCCACCGTCGGGTTTATATTTAAACCTTTCCATCGTCTAAGTGCAACAACCTGCTTTAAATAAGACCTCCGAATTCGTAAAGATTAAATTGTGCTTCGCCCACGCCAACTTTGCCTGTGAAACATGCTTCTCACAATACAGAGTCATTTTGAAAACCCGTCTATCTCACGGAAACGTATTCTTCGATCGAGTAAAGAAAATCTGCCCAGTCCTCGGCGACGTGAACCTCGGGATCCCCTCCTTATCCCGATGACTTGCCGGATAGACAACAAGATACACATTGTGCACAGCATGTTCGGTAGTCGCTGTACAGTACCTTAAGATCCAGATGTACTAGTAGCTGAATTCAGTGGCTAGCTGGATGCTCTTGAGGGTGAGTTTGGAGGTGTCCGGGTACTTGAGATCGAAGATAGGGAGACTTTTGTTATTAGTGCTCGGGGAAGTTCGGCTGGGATCGGCAATAAGAGCGAAGTATTGGATGGTAATGGGGTGGGTGGCCGAGATTCCAATTTGAACGTCGATGAGGAGGATGCTGTCATCGGTCTGCATTATAAGTAGTTATTAGTTGACTGTTATTCATGGTGATATCGGCTCATAGACATACTAATATTCTCATCCTTCTCGGAGTTCAGCTTATCAGCCTCCTGGATCCACTCCTTCATCATTTCGATATCCACAACTTGTATTCCGTCCTCCTTACCCACATCACTTCAATCCTCCTCCCCCTTCCCTCAATAGTTGATCTTCATGTGCACATAACCCCCCCTCAATGCCCAGAACCACATCCACCACCGTCTTGCCCTCCCCCACAACCTCCTCTACCCTCCTCACCCCCTCCACCCCCACAACCCTCAAGCCCCCCGATGCCAGTTCCCTTCTCACACCCAGGCAGATAATTTTCAGCAATCGCCTCATCCACAATAGCGTAACCTGCACACTTTGGGAAATCTAAACCCCTGACATTGGAATCAGAATGGTATTCTTCATTGTCATTACTGATGAACAAGTGGCCGTCGACGTCAAAGATGACACTGTATAACACGTCCTGGTAGCCCATGGCATTGTCATGTGGGAAGATATGGGGTAATGGGCGCTATGGGCAAATTGGTAAAGATATCCCGACACCGCTGGGAGAATATGTTGGCAGTAAAACGTACAACAGAAAAAATAAAATAAAAATAGAATTAGAAGATTGAACACCAACGATGATGCTCCTCCAGCGTAACAAATATTCTGAAGGTAACCCTCCCCTCCCCTTCCTTCTATATATATCTCGATTTTCTCAACCCTTCACTGATCGAAAATTTAGGTAGGAGCCCCTCTGTCTTCATACCATCTTTCCCAAAATACTTAATCCCCGGCTCCTGCCCCTGATTCGGCCTTCCGTCCAACGGGGGGGGGGCCTTCCCTACAATGAACTGTGCCTCACCCACAGCTTCTTGGCTCTTTCCTTTTCCAAGCCAAACATCCCAAGCTACTAGCAGCCTTATCACTCTTTCCCTAGACCTCAAAATGGAAAATGATAAAATAAATTTTGATTGAGTACGTTATAATTATACCTACAATGCTTCAAATCTCCCAGGCCTCCCCTCCCCCTGGCTACTCTTTCTCCCTCGGCCCCCTAAATCTGCCACCCCACTGTATGCCGGCCTCCCTTCCCTCCCCACACTGACATTCTCGGCCCCCTCCACCAGCGCATCCTCATAACTCGGCGGGGCCTCCTCCCACCTTACATCGGCCGGCGTCCCTATCTGCGGCGGATATAACGGATCTGCGATTGGTATTGCCGCCTGCACCTCCGCAGCCGCCCCCGGCCGCCTGGGCGGTAAAGGCGGGCGTATCGATACCCTGTTTGTCGGAGTATATGCAATCGGGCTGGGGTACTGCTGGGATATTGGGGACTGGACAAATGGAGAAGATTCCGGGTCGGAGAAGGCGGAGGAGGCGTGTCCGGGGGAGTACAGGTGGGACGGAGAGGCAGGAGTTGATGCCGCAGAGCCGCAGTGGGAGTGGCGGGGGGCTGGTGATGGTTGTGGGATCGGGTACATGGATTGGCGTTTGTGGATTTCTTGAAGAAGTTCGGGGGGCGGAGCGATGCCGGAGTAGACGGCGACGTGAAAGAAGCGGAGGGGAAGGATTATTGTGTCATGGGGGATCTTCATTTCGACCTCCTTGGGAGTACTTTTGAAGAGGGAAGCGAAGCCGGAGGACGGGGCGCTGCCGTTCATGCCGGGGATAGTGGGGCGATCCCGGGAGAGACCGATGCGTACTTCGAGTTCGTATCTGCGGGAGAGGTTGCAGGTGGTAAACGACGGATGAACAGTGTTCGGAAGAGCCAAATGCTTCCACAGGTCATCGGGCAACTGGATCTCGGCGCCAGGTTTCATCTCCGGGCCAGTGACAACCGGGATACTCAAGCCGGCCTGACTAAAGATAATCCACCTTTTGGTATCCATGGTTTCAACCTCGTGACACCTCACATGTGACAAGCCCACCAAGGTAATCTCCAAAGCCACCAAAAATACCATCTCGGAGCTATTCCTCAACTTCTTGGCCACCAACCTCAAGGGAATCGGCTGGTTACAAGTCAAAATCGGCGGATGCGGCAACAGCGCGGCCACCTCAACCTCGGCTGGCGCGGGCGCATTCTCGTCGATGTCACCAGTTCCCTCCCGATTCTTCTCCTTCTTAACCCTCTTCCTCTCGCGCTTCGGATCGCTGAAGTGCTGTGGAAATACAAACGGTCTCCGTGCATACGCCAACGCGGCTGTCGGCGGGGCTCTCGGCTCCTCAATCGGCATGAAGCGGAAGCCGATGTGACTGCGCCAGTTCTCCTTGAGTAAGCCCGGCCGCTGTACTGTCACCTTGACGTAGTATCTGACGTCAGCAACCCCCGGGAGACTCGATAGTGACGGCGGCAGGGTCCGCAGCACATGTTTTAGGAACAGCTGCTTGGATCCATCCATGACGCGCATGCCCGAGCCAAAGCCGCCGACGCCGGCAAGCCCGCCCAGCGCTCCCATCGCCGCCAAGTCCCCACAGCCATTATTAAACGGCAGGCGGAACTCAAAGGCAAACTCATGCAGTCCCGGCTGGAGCACGTAGCTACTCACAGGCGCATCAGTGGCGTGCGCCTCGGGCGGGAAAGCCTTTTGCACCTTGTACAGCACCTTGTGGCTTTCGGATGGGATGGACCCTGGAGGAGGCCGGGGTGCCTTTTCGCCTTGATAGGTGTAAGTATCGAGGTTAGGGCCCATGGCGGTTGTGGAGTCGGCTTCGAGTTTGACAATGATGGCCCCGATGGATTCGGGACGGTGGAGGGAGAGGAGGATGCGCCCGGAGATGGTATCGAGGTTTGTGTAGAATTCGGGCGGGTTGTCGAGTTTGATTCGGGCGGTCATTGCGGGAAGATGGTGGCGTTGGTATGAATGAAGTGAAGATGGGGAGTGGTACTGATTATCGTAATAGTTGGATGATGTATTCGAACATGCAGATAAGAAGACAAAGATTTAAACAAAAATTTTACAAGATGAAAAGTAAAAGAAAGAAAGAAAGAAAAGGATCGGGGAAAGAATAAAACAAAAAGAGAAAAGAAAAAGGATAAAAAAACAAAAAACAAAAACCCTCCCTCACTTCTTATTCACTTTAGTCTCCAATCGTTCGTTCGTAAAGACATTCAATTTCTCAGCAAAGCAATTCAAAACGTTGGCCCAAAGAGACAATTATTTCCTTTTATATAACAAGTATCCCATTTGTCGGTCATTCCCACTTATTCTCTCCAGGCAGCCATCACAACATCATACAAACACTCCTTCAAATGAGTCTAGATGCATGCATGCACATCCGTGTGTTGATTACATGTCGTCATGTTTATATTTGGATTGATATTTCCACATTTCATTCCCGTGATATCTACATCTGTCTCAGACCTTATTTACGCCGTCTAAAACAAAAGGGCCGGAGATATTCCCTCAGTTGATGCAGAACTGAGAGCAACCCCCCCTAAAAATGCTCAACCACCATATCCACCAAAAATTGGCACGACGCATAATATATCTGACACAGGAAATGAGAATTTAGCCAACCAAACATACCTTTACTGAAGTGGTAACCCAATCTACAAATCACAAATATCTCCATAATATGTTCCTGCCTTGGCTCTTCAAAGTGGACCACGATCCAAAACAAAACTCAATAAAATGACTCCAAGTCGTGATAGTAGTTGCGCTTTGTCTCATCAAGCGCACCCACCGCAGCAAAGATAATGATCCCGGTGATCCGCTCCGACTCATAGACATTATTCTCCCAAAGATCCACACCAAGGTCCAGATCCATTATGAAGGCATCTAGTAACCGTCCATGCTCGTCCAATATCACCCGCATGTTCTTAATTGAGATCTCCCAGTGCAGGATATCAGCTCTATAAAGAACCCAATGACTCTCAATACACCACATCAGCAGGGCCATCAGCAGGGCCGTCAGCAGGGCCGTCAGCAGATTACCAGGTATCGCAATGGCCGAGATGGCTTCTCTGTAGCTTGCAATGATGAGTCTCTGGTGCTCGCGATTATAGGTGGGGCGGGGTGGAGGCTTCCTAGGTCTGCTGTGTCTGGAAGTTTTGCAAGTTTCCCAAGAGTTGGGGTTATGTTCTCTTCAAGTTAGCCGAAGGCGCTTCGGCTCCGGCGCTTGTGGTTTTGTGAGCGCTACGACTTGTCTCAAAACCCACATTAGCACTACTGAGAATCGGCGATGGTTTAGTCCGGTCTATCCGATCTATGTGCCTTGTAGATCTCCGGACACCTCCCTGCCAAATCCGAACCACATCGTCCTTTTATTCCATAAATATGCACCACTTCATGATGATAGTACTTGGCAACGTGTTGCCTTCACTACATCTTGGGTAACCTAGAAAGCCATATCCTTCAAATCATTAAACTTTAGCTCAATAATGAGACAAACTGACACCTAATTCAAACATAGATTGCTTAGGATAGACCACTTCACCTGCCATCAAGTTAGATTTGAAGCAAGCAGTCATCACTCCTATAACTTATAAGCAACTTTGTGGGGTTAGAGATAATGCAATGGCTAAAACTTGATGCTTGAATCGCTTCATAGCTTTTCTTCAGTCTCAAGGAGATGTGTAACCATTGATGGCTCATAGAGGGTATTCAGAGTCTGAGGGAAAGACTTCCCAACACACGCACGCATGGTGCACCGGATGGGCATCTTTAGACTTAAGAAATAGCGAGTCTGCCATAGTTGAGAGCCTGATGAAGATAGCTCTACATAGTTAATTCGCAATAAGCTGATCGACCTCTTCCCAGCTACGAGATTCACCACGAGCGCTAGCACTAGTAGTGAGAACTACTTTTAACATGGTCTAGCTGTGCGGTTAGATCAAGTGTACTGAATAGGCAGAGTGAAAAAGGTGGCTGTTACTATACTGAAGTTTTCAGGTCTTTTTGAGATCAAAAAGCCTGCTAATAATGAAGAGAAACCGAGTTTGATTTGGTGCGTGATAAATGTAATGAAAGAAATATTTCATACTCCCAAACGTGTGTGTGTGTGTGTGTGTGTGTGTGTGTGTGTGCGTGTATGTGTGTGTGATAGCAAAAATACAGAAATCCATAATCCATTGAGTCACAATTGCTATTGACTTGGTGATGAAGGAACTTAGTAATTGCCCTAACGGTTGTCTAAGGATAATGACCACATCTCACTAGAAATGGTACTCACCAAAAGTTTTTGGACAATCCTTCCATATTCGCCCATGATGTAAGTATTATATTGAACATAGGATTTAGGGTATTTGCGTACCTAACTCCAATAATAATTCCCTGTAAATCATCAAGACATAGGGATCACTTTAAACGGCAAGATAACTAGCCCTACACCTAATACAGTTTATCTCTATACATGAAAAATATGTGTAAGAACATAAAATCATCAAATGGACATTGATGTCTATCATAACCAAAATTTATATCTGTGAAATCAAACTACGTTGTTAAAAAAAAAAAAAGACAAAACTAAACATTATCGAATTCTCCTCTAATCTAACTTGATAATGACCGCACCACTTAGCATTACAAACCTCTTCTCATCTGTCCCCTCTTCGCCAACCTTTCCATCTTGCAAACTATCGCCTTTCTATCTTCTCCCTCTTCCATCTTGGGTTCCACCCTCCTCCTCCTCCTCCTCCTCCTCCTCCTCCTCCTCCTCCTCCTTATCCTCCAATGCCTCCACTACATCCTGAAACTTTATTGTCTCGTCCCCCCTCCCTATAAACATATCCCCAGAACCTTCCTCGTTACCCTCGTTACCTTCATCGTCGTCGCCTGCACCTTGACCACCGGGTTCTGTCACATACTTATCCAACGCTGTCTCCAGCCACTTATACGGATACTGAAGCCAGTCGCTCAACACAATTTCGTCATCGGCCTCGGCTTGGGAGTGTCCCTGCACATCGCAAACCGATACTCCATCAACCTGGCCGGAACTTGGCCATCCTGATTACAATTAGCCTTTCTACCAGAGGTCGGGTACCGACCCTTCCATTTCATATTGGAGATGTCAAAAGTGGAAACATTGAGCATTATTGGCTTGGGTTTCATGATAGGAAGTATCAAGATTTCAATATATTCTAGCACCGTGTTCTCAGTCGTCTCAAAATCCTCTTTGTCGCCCAGCTCATCCGAATTGTGAATCCGTTTCCGCGTCGGGCCTTCCAATGTCCCACCTACCCAATGATGGTATATTAAGTGGAATCCACAGCATGCTACCCATCTCGGGGTGCCTCTCAGATTTAGTATCGGCAAACCGTTTCTGGCTGAACGTCATAGTGGTTTTGCCTTCTGCATCCTTACACATTGTGACATGATGACCACTTCTAATTTCTATTGATGCCACCAAAGTTGCTGGAGTAGACACTCTCAAGTCTTGAGGAGACGCCATCGAACAGCTGTGAGCACTGTTAGGGTATTCGGGATCGAAGACCCGCCAAGTCTCCTAATAATATAGGCTAACGAACTAACAATCGTCCAGCCAGACACCATCGATGATGCATTAGGCGGCCCATCTGCCATCTCAACCTCTCCTGGGATGTTCTTCTAGTCACCACAACAAGAGTTCCCCCCAGGCTAGTAGATCTTGACAGCGGTGAGCTCGACATCGTGTTCCTGCTGTGCATAGTCCCATGGACCAGTGTCCTGTCCTCACTGCCGATTCCAACAGAGTGCCCATCGATTGGAGTCTTAATTCGGAGAGGGTGGAGCCTCTGTGATAACCTAGAGCCCAGACAGTAGAAATACCCTCAGTCGTAACTCTAAGCACCCAAGGATTCTTGCTATCATAAGAAACTGGAGCTCTTGACACCGCATAGCCTTGGGCATGAGACTGTCGCACATCATGAGGCGAAACTAGCGAGGAGACTTGGCCTGGAGCTGGCTTCATGAATTGACTAGTGCGGCGTATTGTTGGCGAAAGCATCGGTGCTTTATATGTTGGCGCGTCCATTATTTGCTGAGGATGAAAAGGTCTCATTCACACGTCTTTGTGCCATCATCGGATTTATTTAATATTGTTGCGCAAGTATCGGTGATGTAACAGGCCATCTTCGTATACCAGGTGGAGGCGCAGCATAGTTACCTTGCTACAAATGGTTCATCTAGAGTCCCAGGTGAAAGCTCATAGCCTCCGTCTGCGTCAGCTGTTGCTGGGGATACTGTTAACATAGATAGGATGAGGATCTTAGGAGTAGTACACTAGGAACTACGAGGGCAAGCGATATCCTCCATGGCTCAGAACTACATACGTCGCAGAGTAGACCGGATATGGCACTTGATGGTAGACCGGAAATTGCGCCATGATTTACGCGAGCGTCTGTTGCTCTTGCTGGTAGCGCCCTTCTTCTGTCAAACTTTCCTGAAAGAGCTAATTAGCAATATTTGTACCCAACAAAGTAGATCCAATGCTTAACGAGATGCAGAAGGACTATCATGGTATGAATAGAAAATAGTATATATCTTCTAACACATTTTAGATCATATACAATGCATATTTATCTACATATTAGACACTTGGTAAAAAAAAAAAAAGATAAGAGCCTAAAAGAAAATGTAGCCAATAGAATACATCCTAAAATAGAAAACCAACAAGATGAACAACACAAGGGGTATGGAACAGCATAGCCGCAGTCCCGTAAAGATTCAACGCATAGAAAACGATCCAGAAGCACCATAAATCTAAACAGAAAAGCAAAATAACCCAAATTCACAAACCCCAAGAGCACAATAAGAAAATCCCGAGCACAATAAACAGAAAAATAAAAACAAAAAAAACAAAAAAAACAAAAAGCTAAATCATCATCACTTAGTCACCCCTTCTCTCTCATGATTCTCCGTCGACCTCCATTGATCCCAGCGCCACAACATCGCCCCTCCAATCCGTCCTCTTTCTCTTCTGCTCCGACGACCCACCATTCGGCGAGACCGCCACTGCCCCCGCCGGCCCTGAACTATGCGGCAAGGTAATCGGCTGATGATGATGTTCATGATGTCTCCCCGAATACGTCACATCGGGCACCAATCTATACTCTCCCGCAGCCTCCCCCTTTTCAATGATGCCCTCATCCAACGCCCACTGCGCTAGATTAACATCAATTCCCATCCCTTGCGCCTCACTCTTCTCCATATGTCTTCCAACATGCTCCGTCCACTCATCCCATGATGTTGCACCCTCAAAAACCGACTGGCAGTCACTCTTAGGACACGCGGATCTTTGCGGCGGCAATCGTCTTTGGACAAGGCAGCTTTGTTGCATTTCCTTTACTGTGGCCTCCCATTCAGACTGTAACTTAGCGTCAGCTTTGCCAGCATTCTTCTTGATGGCAAACGGCGCGTGCATGCGGCGCAGATGCTGCGTGAAGAGGTCTTTGCGATTGAATTCGTTGAACTTGCCCTCAGCTGCACTCGCCGGACACGCGGAACACCGATAATACTGTAAACACAAATGCTGAGATGAAATATGCCGTTTCCATTCGTTCTTGGACCCAAAGGTACTGGGGCAACCAGCAAATGAAAAGGCACAAGGGAATGGCCGAGTGTGAGCCGCGGCGATATGTTTCCGCAAAGACGAAGAGTCTTTGAAAGGCGCATGGCTGCAGAGAGTGCAGCGAGTGTCATTCCGAGGAAGCGCCTTGGGAATAGACCTTCTAGGAGGCTTAGCCCTAGGAGTCGTCTCAGGAGCATCTTCCACGGCAACTTCAACATCGTCACTCTCTTCCCGCAAAAGTGGGGCGCTGTCTGGTAGTGTGGACCGACGGCGGCCCGGAGTCAGCGTAGAATCGGCAATGGGATGGCGAGTGTGGCTGAGTGCCTTAAGTTGTTCTGCAGCCTCTTTCATCTCAGCTGATTCTTCAACATCATCTTTGGCATAGCGGATCTCTTCCATGACGTCATCAGCTTTATGATACGACCCTTCGGACATAAGACTTTCGTCTGCTCTGCGTTTAGCCAACTCACGGGCCTCAAGCAGAATTCGTCCATCCTCAACCTCCTTGGGAACAGAGGCATGAGTCCGGCGAGATCCAGTAAAGCCAACCAAATTCTGGTACAGATGAACGAAATTATGAGACCCAATGTACCCCAGGAAGATACAAACCTTATCGTGACGAACAACCTCCCAGATGGGCATAGCCATAGAAATCAAAAGCATAGTAGGCGGTCCAAAAAACATAGCCTCTACTGCAACCTTGTCGGCGATCTCGGGGTACTCCGAGAGCCACGTATTGAAGAACGTCATGTCGGTACTGGCTTCGCCAACAAATGTGGTGCAGGCAAGTACTCTCGGCTCATCGAACTTCAAGTCCATGACTGCATCCGGAGTAATTGACGACACGCCATTGCCGGAAAGCGTGGTCCGGGGCTGCTCGGAATCAGGCCTTGGCACATTGATCTGCTCTAGATTAAACACAGGCTGGAATCCTTCAGTTGGGATGGGCATGAGGGTTATGGACAACCATTTCCCTGTGGCTATGGTAAAGGCAGTAGGGACTGGCGTAGTGACAGCGGATGCAGCATTTGGTAAGACCATTTGGTCGTTTCGTTGTCTGGCCACCACATCTTCAAACAGGGCTTGGGTAGAAAACATGCTGTTGGTGGCACCAAAAGCATGAAGAGACTCGGCAAGGAACGATGAAAATGACCGGGCGCCTGGCACTCGGGAAATCTTTGTGGTGTTGGTAGCAGCGATAACTTGTTTTGAGCCGAATGGCCCGGAGGAAACTTCTGAAGCCACGGCACATGTGTCTAGCAGAAACAAGACATCAGCCGGTGATGATTGTAAAAGGGTCCGAATCCGTCCCATTTTAACTTGGGTGAAGTAGGAGTGTCATTGCTTTAGATGTTAGCTTCAGTGAGTCGATACATGTCACAGGAACTATAATTTTCTCTACGTACCAGGCCCAATAGACCTGCTCACGGGATCCGATATAGCCATGGCCAACATAGTACACAATGAGGAGCGCCTCCGGAGTCACCGGGATGCTCGCAAGCTTAGCGCCGAGGAGTAAACTTGCAGGTCCGTCTTCTGGTGATGCCGGCGACGGAATGTTCCAGCGCTCCACGGGAAAATTGAAGTGATCCCGTAAGACCGCATGCATAGAAGCAGCATCATCTTCCGATGCCGCATCCTCCTCCCATCGCAAAACCAAAGCATTAACACTTGTGTAATTAGGGCGCTCGGCCGAACGCTGTATCAACATGGCAGCATCTTGAAGGTGTCGAGCAAAACGTTCGAATTCGACTCTGGCAGGGAGTGCGCCGGTTTCAATAGTGGCGGGGACGTTCTACGATAGGCGCAACAAAGATTACGGGATGCGGTCAGCTTGCATGTTCTTGTGAAACATTAAAGGGTAATGGTATCATGAAGATGTAGAGATGCGGAGAATTGTGGGTACGATACAAGAGCGCCTCAGGGCTAGAGGCACTTGGAGCGGCCGAACTTGAGGCGGGGCCTCGGACTGAGGAGGGGTCGAAGCCAGAAGCATTGCCGTGCCATGTACGATACAAATAGCCGCAATCATACCAAGGTCGAGAAGTGTACAAAAAAGCTACTCACGATTGCTGTTGAGGTACTGGCGTGAGAAGGACTAGAGGCTTGCGGAGCCTTAGGCGCAAGCTTCCGCCGCTTCTGTGGAGGATCCATTGAACAAGAGTCAGGATATTAAAGTAGTTTGGGGTATAATGGCCGTGATAGTGGTCATCCGACGATTGATGTAAGCTCGAGCTTACTGCACAAGAATGCTACTGGAACAAAAATATGATATAGGAGGAGATATGGTAAAGACGTGAGGTTGATTGAGACTTGAAAGTGCAGATAGTCGACGGAAGTTGTAAGTAGACTTGCTCGTGCGCTACGTAAGTAGGTGAGAGAAGGTCAAGCGATGGCGAGGCTGAGAAATCCCCTTTTTTTTTTTTTTCGCAAGTGCCCTTGGAGACCTGGAATGCGCCAACCTGCACGATGATGAGATCAACTGGCCGGGGACGAAAAAAAAAAAAAAGGACGAGGCTGTGGAAATATTAGCTCGAGGCTGTAGCTAAAAGATCGTGGGGGATGGTGAATATGGAAAAGGGATTTGAGGAGGAATAAAGTTGAGAGGGAAATGGAATCTGGGCGCAAAACGAAACGAAACGAAACGAGACGAGACGAGACGAGACGAGAAGGGGACGGGCGACGAGAATACACGAAATGAAGCAAATAAGGCTATAAGTTCATGTGTAAAGTCCCACTATATTAGAGGTGTTTAGTGGAATTAATCCACTAAACCCATCTGAAGGAGCAGCGAGGCTGTGGGATTTAGAGGATGAAGTAGTGGGTACTGCTCATACTCGCGCGACAGACTTGAGGTACATGCACCTAGCCACATAACTACACAGCATGGTATGTATCTCTTTCCTTGTCACATGTACCTAGGACTTGAGTGCTATATTCCACTTTGGACCTAGTCTAGTATTTCTTTAGCTGCCAGTCGACCATCAAGATCAAGAAGATCCAGATCACCACACACACAATGGAAAGATAAATTCGGGGTTCCGTGCCATCGGTCAATCTACTCTTTGAAGTCTTAAGTTTGTCTTGACCATCAATGTTCCCAAGCTTTTAGCTTCATGTCACCTCATTTTTCTAATGTTTCAAAACAGTCATATTGTCGGCGCAGCTGTGACAACTCATTACGTCAGCGCCAGTTATCCCGTACTAAGCCAATTTAGTAATCCTGCTTCGCTGAGCTAATCTCACACGCTCGGTGTTAGGCCCGATTTCAAATAACCTGTGAAATGGGATTGATGATAGAAAATAATCAATTTGACAAGGTCGCACAAGTCAGACGGACATCTTCATCAAGCCTAAGAAGGCTTCGCTGAACATGTAGCATTACAGACATTACAGACGATACCCCTGCACTACCATCAAATCACACTGTAAAACTGTTCCCCTCTTGCGTCGAAAAAGCCCCCAATGGTTAATTAATGTGCTGCATGAGTCAAGCAAACCAGTCGCCGCTCATTGAGAGGCCTAGACACATCCGACTAGGTTCGGCTTGGCTCGATTCATCCTTTTGGCTCTGATGTCATCGTTCTCGCATCTACAGGATTCTACCAACTTTTGAATAATTGTCAAGACCACGAGACATCAGATGGTCCACCACCACAGTGTCGGTGATCTCATTAGCGTTCAATTTCATTCTTCGAGAATACTCATCGTTGAGGTGATCAGCTATGATATTATTTTAGAGAGAAACCATATATCTGACTTGATTAGAAAATTAATGATTAATACATCGAGGTGTAATGCAATGCCAAATCCAACGTCTTCTTTGGTACTTCACTAGGGTCTAGTTCTTTGACCTAATTTGAGTCACTGCATCTAAGACGACATTTACCAATAAGTAATCTCAATGATTTCTCTGGCCGTATGTTCTTTTCTAGACTGCTGCCTTGCGACTGAAGATTTCGACGTAGCTTCTCTCTCTCTCTCTCTCTCTTCTTGGAATAGAGGCAATGCTCACATTACTCCCCGGGTACCTTCCCACACCCACTCTTCGCGATGCCCAGATATTTCCTAGAACATCAACATAATGACTCAAGAGGGCTCTTTCGCTACACCTGTTCCCCTCGTGTAGGTGATTGGTCCTTCCCCTTAGGCTCGTATTTTCCGGGCTTAAAGGCGCCCAACAATTTGCCAACATCGGCAACCAAGTAGCAAAGTGCCAGTCAATTAGTTAGTTAGTGAAGCTGGACCGTGCTTGAGCTTCCTTCTCCGTTAGCTCTAGAGCGCAGCAGTAGCGCAGCAGCACCTGCAAGCTTATTCTTACTTAAAAGGAAGACATGTCGGCTGTGGAATGCGCAACTTCTGGCAGGAACATGACGATTTTCGACTCGTGATCAGCATTTCGAAGAGAAATAATATTTTTCCTCTTTTATTCTACTCGAACATATCTTTTTTAAAATTTAGATTTATCTTTTAAATTGTTACACATCCCCACTAGCACAATTTTGCTGCTTATTCTATTTATTAATCTCATTTTGCAATTCAAACCCAAGCTTCAAACATCCCCCACCCTTTACATCAAATCCTCTACCTATTTTCCCGACTCCAAACTTAAATCTCCCTGCTTAACTCCGACCGGTCTAAAGCACGACTTCATCACTCAATTACACTCGCATGGACGGTTCTATCGGGCGTCGGGATACCACGAAGGGTCCTCCCCTTCGCATTCTGTCACTTGGTAAGATACCAGCCCGACCCAGCACCTTCATAATTGAAGCGCAGTTTGCTAACTTTTGATTTTAGATGGCGGAGGTGTGAGGGGCTACTCTATGCTTATCATCATTCAGGATATCATGCACCGGACCTTTGTCGAGCTCCACGGTCGTGCACCCCGCCGCGATGAGATTCCCAAGCCCGCTGATCACTTTGATCTTATTGTCGGAACCGGAACTGGTGGTCTCATTGCCCTAATGCTGGGACGCCTTCGCCTCGACCTAGAAACCTGCAAAGAGCACTATGCGGAACTCACTCGCTATGTCTTTGAACGTGACAAGACTACTTTCGGCATCCCGCTTCGCTCCACCATCTATAAAGCCTCTCGTCTGGAGGAGGCCATCCGCTCGGCTGTTGGCAAACATACGGTCAAAATGAGCGAAGGAAATGACGGCAGTGTGCAGGCTCGCAAGTCTTTGAGTCCTGCTTCCTCACATGGCACCAGCTACGGCCCCAGACGACACCAGAGCAACGCCAGCGTTATCAGTTTCAGTGCCCGTGATCAAACAAATACAGCGGGATCTTTTATGGCAATTACATGTCTCCCGGTGACCCAAATGCACTCTTGTATGATCCGCGTGAGAATCGCACAAAGACGTAAGTTCCACCTCATCATGAAGTCATAGAGGCCAAGCAAATACCGTGCACCATCACAAAAATTTCTCCAAACAACTTCTTTTTTTTTTTTTTTTGACTTGCCACACTACACTTTGCCAAAAGTCATGTTACTAACTTATAATTTTCAGCGCTATTCTAGCCACATATAAGGGCACCCCCAGAGGCGGCTCGCCTGCCCTCCTTCGTTCATACGACTCTCGCCGCGAGCCCCCTCCTGAGTTTGACTGCAAAATCTGGGAGGCTGGTCGTGCCACTTGCGCCATCGGTATGGCGTTCAAGCCAATGCTGATTGGCAAGTCCTGTTTCCACGATGACGGAGCTGGAAACTTCAATCCTGCCCCTGAGGCGCTCGATGAAGCTGTTGTTAACGAATGGCCCGGCCGTGAAGTCGGAGTATTTATCAGTGTCGGCACGGGCAAACGCCCGCGCAGCAGCAGGAACCACGAGGAATGGTATGACGGTTTCATGCTCGATTTGGCGGATGCTCGTCGCAAGATGATTGCCAAGATTGAGAACTGTGAGAAGATTCACGAACGCATGGAGGAAGAATATCTACCCAGTCGTGGTGTCAATATTGAGCATTACTTCCGGTTCAACGTTGAGGTCGGCGTTGGTGAATTCGGCATGAGCGAATGGAGTCGCCTTGCTGAGATCGCTACCAGCACCCGCCGTTATCTTGCTCACGAAATGGAAAAGCGTAACGTCATCGGTGCCGCCTCTCGCCTCGCTCGTATCAAGAAAGCCAACATCCGTTGGAATAAGTCAACCTCTGAAGCCGCCCGCCGCGGAAGCTCTGCCGCCGCCGCCGCCGCCACCACCACCAAAGAAACCCGCCCGTACACGCCACCCCGCACAGCTTCTGACCTACTCGATGAGGTTCCAGTCAACGTTATGGAGTTGCCAGCCGAAGTCCCGCAAGACTGGAAGTCAGCGGATCATAGCCCCGCGCTTAGTAGACGATCGTATGATTCAGAGGCTGGCAGCCATCGGTTCAACGCAGTGTCGCCTCGTGATTCCGCTGACCGGATCCAGCCGAGTAGTTCTCACGGGCGTCCCAGCACCGGCAGCCACAACACGCCACCGTTATCGGAAGGTCTTATTTCACCAATTTCGCCGACGGGTGGGTTAGTACCAGCGCCATTGTCACCGCAGAATTTCCGGACGGCTAACGGGTCGGATATGATTGCGATTGTTTCACCGGATGAGGAGCCGTTGAGTCGGCCGGGGGAGAGCGAGGGAATGATTCCCGTGGCATCATTGTTTGAGAGACCTCCAGTGCCGCCGAAAACGCCGTTTAGGGAACAGAGGGTATCAGTGCATGATTTGCCGTATCCGCTAGATGAGGATGAGTTGATTCCGCCAATGGTGCATATGAATTTGAAGCCAAGGTATACGCGGTGATTAGGTAGTGGAGACATGAGAGGGGGTATGCTTTCAAGATATGATGGTTGTGGTTTTTTTTTTTTTTTTCATTTAGTTTTATCTATTTCTATTGGGTAATTTTGGTCACGGATGGATGGATACCCGGAATCATTCACATTTGTTCTTGTTTTTGTACTAGCAGTCAATGGACTATACTATGACACACATTACGATATCCATTTTAGAGCATGCATCCGCACAGCTACCCAGTCATGTCCTGTATATAGATTATATGTAACGTCAACAACTCTGTTATGTCATCACATTTCTTCATCAATTCCCATTGCAACTCCCCTTGATTCATCCCATCATCAATACATTGCTGTAATAACCTCCTTATCAACTCTGAACCCTAATAAATGTCCCCTGAGTCCCGTGCGCCCGCTACAACGTAATGGGCGGTGGGAGTCTGAAGTGGTGGTCGCTTGGCGGGAGGAATAGAGGCGAGAGGAGGGGTGGTGTAATAGGTTTGTGTAAGGTTTAGTTAATAGGTGGAGGGGGGGGGGTAGACTTGGCCATCTGTAATGGTATGGGACGAAACGGACAGACTGCGGACGATGCGAACACATGAGTGATAGGGTTAATAGTTGGTACAGGGTTTCTGTGATACAGATGAGCGCCCGCAATAGATGTTGGATGCATGATATCAAATATTGATCATATAAGTTTAATACTGCAGATATTTCATTAGTTGCAACATGATTACATATATCGGCCGGTAAATATCTCGCAGCTATCTATCAAAAAAGATTCCATACATAGCACCACACCCACACTCACACCCACACTCACACCCACACTTACATCCACACCCACATCCACATCCACATCCACATACCTTTTATCCCCTAATGCACAATCCCTGTCCCATTACTAATGACAATACCCATTCGATATCGTCCACTCCCAGACGGATTTTCCCAATCGACGATTGTACTGGTGATTAGCAGAGCTTGCATATAAAGGAACAGGTGTTTGGCACCGTGACGATATACTGTAATGGCAATGGCAATGGCCGCCTGTTTGCTGGATGTGACTATTGGGACTATCTGGTGGATAATAGGGAGTTGTCATAAGGAATTAGCTGAGTCGTAGATCGCGGATGTGTGGGGGTTGAGCGTATATAAAGAGAGCATAGAGACTCAAATAGCGAGGACGACTTGAAATATCTCCTTCTTCTGTCTCAATGATGGACTTTTCTCCTTTCATTGCCACCCTCCTTTCTAATTATTTGCCTTTCGAACCATTCACAATGCCCTTTCAAATTCCTACCGAAACCACATCCCTTATTCCTCCCCGCCGCCCCTCCCCTTACCTCCCGATCCCCCACATCCCACTGCACCTCCGCCTCCTCCACCTCTGGCACACCCGCGTGTTCCTAATCTCCGAAGCTACCTCCCTTTTGCTCGCTGCAATCCCCATAATACTTGCCTATGCCCTCCAAAACTCCCTGCAAACCCTCTCCGTCATAATCGCGGGCCGGCTGTCCCCCGAGGCCTTGGCAACGTCGGCTTTCTCGTACATGTTTGCGATGTCGACGGCGTGGCTGATTGGACTGGGGGGAACGACAGCGCTGGACACGTTGGCGAGTAGTAGTTTTACGGGGGCGGCGGATAAGACGGGATTAGGGGTTTTGTTGCAGAGGGGGATTGTGGTGTTGTCGGGTTTTTATGGTGTTTTGGCAGTCATTTGGTGGAATTCGGAGGGGTTGTTCCGTCTTCTTGGCCAAGAGGAGTATATCTGTGTTGAGTCTGCACGATTTCTTCGGTACCTTATTCCCGGTGGTCTCGGCTACATCTGGTTCGAATCGATGAAGAAATATCTTCAAGCCCAAGGTAAGAGGAAGAAAAAAAAAAAACAGACTCCCTCATGTGACATCCCAATCTGATGATTTCCTTAAATGTGCCATCTGCCGCTTATTAACGTCTGTTCCTTCCTAGCCATCTACCGTCCGGGGACCTACGTCCTCTTGATAACCTCGCCCTTCAACGCCGCCCTCAACTACCTCCTAATCCACCACCTCCGATTCGGCCTCATCGGTGCCCCCATTGCCACTGGAATTTCCTACTGGCTCTCTTTCACCCTCCTTGTCCTCTATGCCCGGTTTATCCGAGGCTCCGAATGCTGGGGTGGCTTCGCACCCACTCTCACTTGCCAGCACATGGCCCCGTTTGCCCGGTTGGCAGCCCTCGGAGTTGTCCATGTTGGGACAGAGTGGTGGGCGTTTGAGATTGTGGCATTGGCGGCGGGGAGACTGGGAACGGTGAGTTTGGCGGCGCAGAGTGTGATTATGACGGCGGATCAAGTGATTAATACGGTGCCGTTTGGGCTGGGGGTGGCGGCAAGCGCGAGGGTGGGGAATCTGTTAGGGAGTAGAGATGCGGTGGGGGCGGAGCGGGCGGCGCATGCTGCGGCGGGGTTGTCGGTGGTGTTGGGTGGGGCGATCTTGACAGCTTTGATGGCGACGAAGGATTCGTTTGGGAGGTTGTTCAATGATGATGAGAGGGTGATTAGCTTGGTCTCGGAGATTATGCCGTATGTTGCGTTGTTCCAAGTGGCCGATGGGCTGAATGGGTCGTGTGGAGGAGCTCTGAGAGGGATGGGTAGACAGTGGGTTGGGGCTACTGTCAATTTGATTAGTTACTATGGGGGAGCCCTGCCGAGTGGGATTTGGCTGGCGTTTCATGGATGGGGGTTGGCGGGGTTGTGGATTGGACAGTGTGTTGCGTTGTATCTGGTGGGTGTGTTTGAGTGGATGATTGTGGGAATCAGCGAGTGGGATGTGGAGGTTGAGAAGGCGATGCAGAGATTAGAAGACGGGGGGATTACGAGTCAAAGGGAGACGGAGGGTGAAGAAGCTGAAGTATAAGAAAGATGTGACCTTGGGCAAAAGTAGAAAAGAAGTGATGTATAAATATAAACAGATCTGTGTTATCCTAGAGTTTCTTTTTTGATGTCTTCAACTCGAGAATTGATTGTTTGTATGATCAAGATATCTACTACCACTTCTACTAATCCCCCTCCATTCTGCCACCCCTCACCGCTAAAGTTTATGTCGTCACCAATGACCCCACCATCACTCTGACACACACACACTCGGATCCTGATTCCACATCTGTTTTCATCTTCGGGTATCAACTGGCACCTCCTGAATATTTTTCACTTTCATCTCCTGGTTTTTTTTTTTCGAAACTCTCCTTAGCCCCACGCTGGCGTTTTCACACTCTCTCTTCCGCTGTGCCCTCCGTCACCCACCGGGCCTCCGCCTCTTCTTCACAACTATGGCCATCATCTCCGATGCTCCCACCCCGGTGACCATCCCAGCCTTGGCGATCGACCTCCATAGAGTCCCCATCAACAACTCCACCAACCATGAAGCCAAAGTAATCGACACCGGAACCAACCCCGTCATTGTCAAGCACCCCCGCGGCAAACAAAAAGCCCACAAACACCTCATGGCCGCCCGCACCGCCAACCCGCACATCCTCACAACTGCCGAGTCATTCCCGCGGCCGTACTTCTTCCTCAACGATGGCCTGCGGCGCGTCAAGCCGTATTTCTTCACATATAACACTTACTGCAAGCAGCGCTGGCGCACCCGGGAACTTCTCGACATCTTCACCTCTGAATTTCGCGATCGGCCTGCGGCATACTACGAGAGTGCAATTTCCAAGGGGCTCGTTCAGGTTAATGGGAAGCCCGTGAGCACAACGTACGTCGTGCAAAACGGCGACCTCATCTCCCACACCATCCACCGCCACGAACCGCCCGTCTCCGACGCCAAAATCCAAATCCTCCACGAAGATGCCGGCATGCTCGTCGTCGTCAAGCCTGCTGGGATCCCCGTGCACCCCGCCGGCCGCTACATGTACAACTCCGTCGTCGAAATCCTCAAAGCGGATCGCGAGGACCCTGCGTTCTTCCCGCGCCCCTGTCACCGGCTGGACCGTTTGACGTCCGGCATTATGTTCTTTGCGAAGACGGTGAAGGCAGCGGATTCCCTCGGGGTTCAGATATCGTCGAGAATGGTCAGAAAGGAGTATATCGCGAGAGTCATCGGGAAGTTCCCGGATGGAGAAATCGTCTGTGATCAGCCCATTTTGCAAATTTCGCCAAAGTTGGGATTGAACCGCGTGCGGGCCTCCGGCAAAGTCGCCCGCACAGTCTTCAAGCGCGTTGCTTATTACGGCCCCAAAGACACTACCGATGGTCCGGTGAAAGCTCCGGTCGTCGGCGATATGGGCGTTGACGCTAACATTGACAATCTTCCATGGATTAAGAAACAGGGCTACTCGGTCGTCCGCTGCATGCCCGTGACCGGCCGCACCCACCAAATCAGAGTCCACCTCCAATTCCTTGGCCACCCCATCGAAAACGACCCCATCTACGCCAACCAAAAGATCTGGGGAACATCCCTCGGCGTCGGTGACGCTGACGGCGCCTCGACTCCCGACGACGACGTCTTGAAGCGCCTGCAGCGCATGGGCCGTGAAGATGTCGCGGATGCCGTTGCCTATCATGATGAGATGATGGATAATTATGAGAAGAAGCGTGCGGAGAAACTTTCGGGGGATGTGTGTGGGGAGTGCGGGACGGAGTTGTTTACGGATCCGGGGAGCCAAGAGTTGGCGGTTTGGCTGCATAGTTTGAGGTATGCGGATCAAGGGGGGGCTTGGAGCTATACGACGCCGTTGCCGGGGTGGGCGATGCCACCGGCGGGGGTGGAGGGGCCGACGGAGGTGGGGAGTATAGATGTGATGGTGGATGCGTTGAAGGGGTTGGATCCAATTGAGTAGGGGAAGATTGAAGATGAGATAATATGTACTATAATCTACCAAATGATGCCCGTTTTTCGTTAAGTTAAGATATTCATATCGCCGTGCCTACCTCACCTGGCTTCCGGCTGTCCGCCTCCGATCTCCGGACCCACCTTTTTCTTCCTGCTAAGTACAGGGGTTCTGTACTTCCTCTTCTTTCTCAATAATCCCGAATCCTAATACCAGCAAAGGATCATGATTGGTCTCATTCCCTCACTTCTTTCCTCCATTGTCCTTCCCATATGGATCCTGAGACGACACCCCCTCTGCAATTTTCTCACTCGCATCGTATAGAGAGGGGGCCTTATGTAATGTAATTAATGTAATGTAACTTGACAGTCTTAGTTTTCTTTATACTATGTCTGTCGGTTACGCTGCTGTCTGTCTATCTTCTGCAGCATTGGCTTTGGCCTGCGAGAATCCGGCCGTAGGATCGTGAGGTTACAGTGAAGATACACGTAACTTCCAAACCCCAGAATTTCCCAATATTCGCCGAATTGTCGCACAATTACGCGGGCTCTTTCCTAAAACGCATCATCCATAAAAATTTGTACCTTCCTATTCTCCCTTTTCACCATCACTTCCATTCACGTGACCAACAACGATTCATCCATTCATCATATCATTATGATGACTCAATTAACCGCTCCGGACCCCCCGGCAACCACCTGGTCCCTCGACGTCGAAGCCACCCTCCCCAAATTGACTCTCTCAGAAAAATGTGAACTGCTCGCTGGTAGGTATCTCTATTTCACCACCATACATCCTCTCCCATTAACCTACCCTCAGGCATCGACTTCTGGCACACCCGGGCCGTCCCCCGCCTCGGCATCCCCTCTATCCGCTTTTCTGACGGCCCCAACGGCGTACGCGGCACCAAATTCTTCAACGGGATCCCCTCCGCCTGTTTCCCCTGCGGCACCGCCCTCGGCTCTACGTTCAATGTGTCTCTCCTCGAGGCCACAGGGCGCACCATGGGTGTCGAAGCCAAACTGAAATCTGCCCATTTGATCCTCGGGCCGACGATCAATATGCAAAGGTCACCGTTGGGGGGACGGGGCTTCGAGTCGCTTTCGGAGGACCCGGTGGTTAGTGGGGTGGGGGCGGCGGCAATTGTGAAAGGGATGATGAGTGAGGGGGTTATGGCGACGGCGAAGCATTTTGTTTGTAACGATCAGGAGCATAGAAGAAATGCTGTGCAGAGTATCGTTACTGAGCGAGCGCTCCGGGAAATCTACGCAATGCCGTTCCAAATACTGGTCCGTGACGCTGAGCCGGCCGCGTTCATGACCGGGTACAACGGCGTCAACGGCACCTTTTGCTCTGAGAACAAAGAGCTTTTGCAAGATATGCTCCGCGATGAATGGGGTTTCAAGGGACTCGTCATAAGCGATTGGTTCGGTACATACAGTACAACTGACGCCGCACTGGCCGGCCTCGATATGGAGATGCCCGGCCCCCCCCGGTTCCGCGGTGACGCATTAAAGTTCAATGTGTCAAACGATAAAGTTAGAGAGTATATAATCGACGAGCGAGTCCGGGCGGTCTTGCGGCTTGTTAGGCACGCCGGGACCACGGGGATCCCCAGTAACGGACCGGAGACAACTGGAGATACGCCTGAGACTGCAGCGCTACTACGACGCCTAGGACACGAAGGGACGGTCATGTTGCGGAATGTTAACAAGATATTGCCACTCAGCAAGGTGGCGAAGACGTTGATTATTGGGCCGAATGCGAAAATGTGTACTTATCACGGCGGTGGCTCGGCAGCGCTGACGGCGTATTATGCGGTGTCACCGTTTGATGGGATCACCGCAAAGCTGGATGAGAAGCCGGATTTTGTCCTAGGTTCGTATTCGCACAAAATAATACCGCTTATCACGCACTCGACGGTTACCCCCGACGGCAAACCCGGGATGGCCATGCGGGTGTTCACGGAGCCGCCCTCAGTCCACGGACGTATCCCTGTCGAGGACATCGACATCCGCAAAAGTGATTGTTTCCTTGTTGACTACCAGAACGCTGGTGTCGGGCCGCTGTGGTACGGAGAATTTGAAGGAACGATCACTGCCGATGAAGATTGCGAATTCGAGTTTTCACTGATCGTCTGCGGGACGGCCAAACTATACGTCAACGGCGACCTTGTAATCGACAACGCCACCAAGCAGACTCTTGGCGAATACTTCTTCTCCGCCGGCACCGTCGAGGAGAAGGGAAGATATACATTCAAGAAGGGAGAGAAGTATTCCGTGATGGTCCACTTCGGCTCCAGCCCAACGTCACCTCTGGCCACCGAAGCCGTTCTCTTCCACAATGGAGCCCTCCGCATCGGCGGCTGCAAAGTAATCGATCCCGTCATCGAAATCAAAAAGGCCGCCGCTGCCGCGAAGGATGCCGACCAAGTCATCATCTGCCTAGGCCTCAACGCCGACTGGGAAACCGAAGGGGCCGACCGGGACACCATGAAGCTCCCGGGGCATTTGAATGAGCTCGTGTTTGCCGTTGCGGCAGCGAACAGCCGGGTAGTCGTTGTCAACCAGTCAGGGTCTCCGGTGGAGATGCCGTGGGTGAACTCCGTCGGCGGGATTATCCAGGCTTGGTATGGCGGGAACGAAACGGGCAATGTGATTGCAGATGTCTTGTTTGGCGATGTGAATCCGAGCGGAAAGTTGCCGTTGTCTTGGCCGATCCGCGGCCAGGATAACCCGGCGTTTTTGAATTTGCGGACGGAGGGGGGCCGTGTGCTGTACGGGGAGGACATTTATGTAGGGTATCGGTATTATGAGTTTGCGGAGCGGGAAGTCATGTGGCCGTTTGGGTTTGGACTGTCATATACAAGCTTCAAGTTCAGTAACCTCCAGATATCAACCACGAAAACACACTTGACCGTCTCTGTCTCTGTAACGAACACGGGTGCTCTCTCCGGCTCCGAAGTCATCCAAGTCTACATTGCGCCAAAGGCAACCAAAGTGCGCCGGCCCCGCAAGGAACTCAAGGGTTTTGCAAAGATTGAGTTGGCCCCCGGTGAAACCCAGACTGCAACAGTAGTAGTTGAAGTCAAGTACGCGGTCTCTTGGTGGGACGAGGAACGGCATAAATTCCTGCAAGAAGCCGGCAATTACGACGTTATCGTCAACAACTGCAGCGATGAGACAAAGGGGACTATCCGTGGAAGCTTTACTGTCTTAGAGACAATTTGGTGGAAAGGTGTCTAAGCTGTCATATTGCTACATCCAATCCATCCCTAAGATAAATATATATCCATTCCATCTCTCTCGATGACCTCTACTAGCCAATCGGCAGCTTTTCTGTATGCCCTGTTGCTCCGTTTATACGGAATAATTAGTAACACTACCAATTAGTGATTGTCCAGTCTGACTGGGGCTTGGTTGTACTTAATAAAACATTACGCTGCTGACAGTGGAGAGTAAATGAGGATATGAGAGTGGAGAGACATGGTGGCATTGGAGGCAGGTCGTGGCAGGTGTAGGACATAGGGGATCGAGATGGGAGGGAGGACGTAAATATTGATTATCACAAGCTGTCGTGGAGAATAAAAGGTTAAATAAAGTGTGGTTTCCTCAAGAAGTTTATTTCATGTTGTCCCCGTTTTATTTCTTCTTATATCATCGTCATCAAATTGCCTGTATCTCCTCCCACCAACCCTAAAGCCTGACCCAACCAATCATCACCCATCACCCCATCATTCATTACCTTCCTCCTCCTCCTCCTCGCCCACCCCCAGCCTCTCTACTACCACCCACGCCATCCATCCTCCCAACCTCGGACAACACCTTCTCACCTTCGCTTTTGTCCGCGTCCCCGGGTGGTATTCTCGAGCTCTCCTTTGGCCCGCACAACTACAGTGTGGCTTTGGGCCCCTTGAACGACGCAACCGGCCCGTGTACGCCGGTGGCGAGGCCAAATGGCTTTTGGTTGGGGTTTGTGCCGGTAGGGAGCGACGTTGCGAATGAGACGTTTAGGGTGACTGTTAATTATAGTGATCCATTAGTCTTTTACTGTACTCAAATGAGTCTATCTACAATTCCAATCACTGTAGTCATATATATACATCAGTACTAACTAACTTCACTCTTTAGGTTTCCCATTGTCCCAATAGCATGATTAGCGCCATCAGCGCCAACCAATCCACCCTCGACCCCTTATATATCCACCGCCTCTAAACTTTCCTCCAATGTCCCTCCCATGGCCGGGCCATTTGGTGGCGTCTTCGGGACTTCAGATAACTCGTCAGGGACGGGAAAGTTGGAGGTTGCGATGGGGGTTTTGGGATGGTTTAGGTTTGATGGTATTGATATTAGTGTGAATGTTAATAGTTTGAGATCAGTGTATTTAATGTAACCGTATAAACTATTCTTGACTTTGTGTATAGTATATATTGTCTATGAATATATATAAATCAATGATGTCCTGTTATGTGGTAGGGTTAGGGTCGGGGTCATCTCAAATTCACGTATAACCAAATAATCTCAACCTCCACCACACCCACCTCCCCTCTTCATCACCACCCTCAAAATGTCACCCCCCACCATCCTTTCCCTCAAACAATCCTTTCTCACCACCCAAACCCACCTCCTTTCTCAACCCCCACATCCCTCCTCCACTTGGCTCGCCACCCAAGAGACTTCCCCTAATAGCGCCTCCACCACCTCTGCCCCCCTCCCGCCCCGGGCCGTCGACGATGCGCTAAGCAAATTAGCTAACGTGATCATAACTCACAGTAAGCGCGTTCATGCCCCAGGGGCCACCCGGCACGTTGCAGAGCAAATAGACAGGTTATATTGGGAAGCCGGGAATGCCGAAGATCCCGAGGACGTCCACGGGATACCAGTGCGCCACGTTGATTTAAGTAAGTAACGCACCACCCTTCCTTATCTAGCTAACCTATGACTAACCCCACCACAGGCACCCCCGCCGGCACCTCTTCCCTCCCCCCAACCTGCCCCCTTTCTCCATCTAATGAACAATCCACCGAATACGCCCACCTCCATGCAACCCTCACCACACTCCAATCCCACCTCGCCACTATAACCCCCCGTCTCACCCTCCTGCGCACTCTCTCATCCACGCTCTCCCCCCTCGCTCCGCCAAACCCACCCCACTCCTTAATCTCTATCAACGGAACCCCCGAAGATGAAGACGAAGACATCAACGCAAACCCCGTGCAACCTAACATCGTCACACGCAACGGGGAAATCGAAAAGGAACTCGAGAAAATGCGCATGTTGCTTGCTCGCGTTGGGGGCCGCGTTGGCCGGTTACGCAGGGTTAACGGAGAGGCGAATAGAGAGGTCGGTGATATTGACGAGGAAGAGAGGGAAAAGGTTGAGGAGTTTTTAGAGGGTTTTAGAGGGTATGGCGGTGTTCACGTGGGGATGTTATGAGAATAAGAATGATAATTTAATATTGTATGTAATTAAAAAGATTGACAAAAATACAAACTTACCTATAAAGGTTAATACCAAGATAACATGTCCGCAAAAAGGACGCTTTCAAGCGGATTTGAACCGCTGGCCTCGATATTACTAACATCACGCTCTGCCAACTGAACCATAAAGACTTCATATCTGGTCAAGTTGGACACACATTATAACACCAGCCCGAATCTACGATGGCCAGATCATATATTCACGATATCTCCCATGGCCTTTACCTCGCTTGAGCAGCCATGTCTACTCCGGCAAAACCTACCTTGTATCTCTACAACATCACACCACTTTCATCTTCATCTAGACCTCATCTTCACCTTATCTCATCTCATCACAACCACTGCTCTGAATACAAGTAACCTTACAATTGACTCCTCAACTGGGCTTTTTTGTCTTTTGCTGCTTCTTGGGCGAGACGCTGATCCCCAGGTCAACAAGAGACCCGGATCACAAACTCCTCCAAGCAACAGAGAAGTTCCCTCCATAGCCTCTAACAGAAGAGTAATACACGTGAGAAATATCCGTGTCCTCCTCTCTCTCCGAGAAACCAAGAGACAAACTTCCTCTGTCGCCTTCTCCTTCCACATCGCTTTACTAATCTTCTCTCTTTTGCTCTATCCAATTTCTTCACCCTTCCATCCTCCTCCACAACCACGGCCTAACCAGATAATTATTACTTCTTCTCCCTCCTTCTCTCACACCTCCCTTCTTTTCTCTATCGTTGTCCACGTCCACCGCCACAATCATTTGTCTCGCGTCCACTACTAGAACCAATCTAGCCTCCTCCGTAAAGATTCATTTCAGATACCCTGTACTCTCTTCATCTCCTGTTCCAGAGTCTGCCGGGAACTTTCCAAGTTAAAAGCCCACAAAAGCATCAAAGTGTGTAATGTATCCTCAGAGTCGTAGCCAAAAAAAAAGTAGAAACAGATCTCCAAAACCTGCGCCGTTTTTCGTGGTTCAGCTTCTTATGTAAAAGAGCACCGAGTCATGTTCGTACGTTGTGTGAACAAGAAAAAAAAAGAAAAAAATGAATCAGGGAAATCAGAGCAAAGAAATATGTCGTAGACGCCATACGCATGAGGAAACCGAAGCAAAATGATTCAAAAAATGGTGAAAAAGAGCCCAAAGATGTCATGGATAATAGCCTGAAGATGATTCCAAAAATGAACAAAGCGAAAAAAATGAAATGAAATGAAAATGAAAATGAAACCGATACAACATGAACCCATTGCGCGCCGGCGCTAGGACGAAACGGAGCCAAAAGCCCATGATACGTAAAGCGCGAAAGAATGACTAAGAAAAAACGATATATCGAAAGGGGGTCTGGCCCATCTCATGAAAAAGATAGACCTCCGTATCCTCTCAATGGTACGGGCCCTCAACAAAAGATGAAGACCTATACCACCGCTGTCATCTCCAAGAACTCACCATTTAAGCAATGGGAGCACCGTTGGATGCGGCAATGTGGTCACTTTCAAGGGCCTCTGTGGGGATACCACCAACGGGAGGGACACCACCATTCTTCTGGGGGCAGTCACGGGAGATGTGACCGGACTCACTGCACTGGTAGCAGATCTTGCCAGCAGTATTGAGTGGACCACCGTTTGGAGCAGTGCAGTCGCGAGAAATGTGGCCAAGCTTGCCGCAGGCATAGCATTTCATGGCCTGGGCGTGGCAGTCACGGGCAAAGTGGTTTGGGCCACCGCACTTGTAGCAGGTAGCAGAGGGACGGCCGGGAGGGCCGCCAAAGCCGCCACGCTGGAAGCCACCGAAACCACCGCGGGGAGGGGAGGGGCCACCACGGCCCATGCCATTCATAGGGCCATTGCAGGTACGCTAGACAATCATGTTAGATTATCATCCAAAACAATAAACACAATATCTTCAACTTACGGCAATGTGGCCAGGCTGGCCGCAGTTGTAGCAGCGGTTGCCACCGGCACCACCAGAGATGCGGAGGGTGGGGCAGTCAGCTTGGATGTGACCGAGACCCTGGCAGTGGTAGCACTGCTTAGCCTCAGTAGTGCGGGGAAGGGGGCAAGAGTTAGACTCATGACCAGGTTGTTTGCAGTTGTAGCAGAGACGCTCAGCGGACTGGCAAACCTCGGCGTAGTGTCCGATGTTACCGCACTTGTAGCAGGGACGACGAGACAGGTTCGACATTTCGAAAGGTTAGAAGAAAGTCTAGGGAAGTTATGTTAGTACGATGTGTCATGCATAATGGGATTATTTTTGTCTGTCTGTCTGTCACGACAATTCCAAGAATCGAAAACAAAGGTTTTACTAGTCAGAACTGAATCATGCGTTCGCTTATGTCATCTCATGTAGCTGGCCAGATCAACAGTCCCGAACCTATACATATATCATGTGATATGTCGCTGTCTGTTGGGGAGGCACAAGCGCAGTATTCCATTCGCAGATCAGCCTGCACCATACACATCCATGGCACATCGATCCTGCAAAATAAGCCAGTAGAGCAGGCATCCGCAGGGACTCAACCGATTGTGGATGGCACGGTGCACAACAGTCGGTGAACAACCTGCAGTCAGTAGGCGAGAGCTGTCGAACACCTGCTTTAACCAATTGCTCAAAGAAATTAGATTTAGTCATAGAAGCAAGGCTATCAGGAGCGAACCCTGCTCCACATTGATCTCACAGGGCTAAACCACGGTGTCGAAACGGAAACTTGAGAGTAAGCGACAATTATGCAGGGAATTGTCAAACAAAAGGATGAATAAAAGGCGAGATGCTGCGAGATACTGCAAGAGGTCTATGTGATCCAGGCTTGAACAGATCCAATATCAAACGCAGATTCAGTCTCGACTCTGCCAACTTCTTCCGATAGATCCGAGTCTAGCAATTGGTGATGAGAAGACAGACAGAAAAAACCAATAAAAAGTGATCATCACCAATCAATCACCCGGGCGATCAGAGAGCGGCTGACAGCTGTAAGCAGGGATTTGGCGATAGGAAGCGAATGACGAACGACAATTGGAAAACTCCACGAGCAATTGAATTGGCGTTATACTTTGAAATGTAGTCATGACAAGTCGAGTCACCCGTTTGAGCTGATAAAAGACGAGATGATCCCGGGAAACAAACGTTTTAGTAAACAAAACTCACCTTCAGGGTTCTTGTGATGTTTTGTGAAGAGATGTGTAGTTGTCGAAAAGGACTGCAAGGGAGTTGGAAGACGTCGCGTTAGTCTGGATATTCCGAGAAACGATAGGTTGAGAACACCACAGTAACGGTGGGAATTAATAATGTCCATGTGTGTGTCGAGACCTGGAAAAAAAAGCTGAAAGCGATTGGATGCGTGAGGATCTCAGATGAACACGTACCAAACTTTTGTGATTTTCTGATGATGGTGGTTATGGAAAAATAATTAAAGAAGGAGAATTCCGAAAGCAAGATCGGGAAACGGAAGAAGAAGTAATAGGTCAGATTGGAAAACTCAGGATTCAACTCAGGGAAAAGACAAGGAAATCATTGATTCTGAGACATGCTAGTGCCAGTGCTGCAGCGCTGTCGCCTTGGAAGCTACTACCGCCATTAGGACCTTCATGTAGCTGCTAACAACGACCGCCCCTCTCTCTCTCCAATCGAGCGATGCTACTCGCCGTTTTGCTGTGGCCTCTGGGAGCAGAGTGGGGACAGCTCTAGTCAGGAGTCAGATAGCTGATGAAGGTCGAAGCCACGGGGTGCTAAAGTGAGGAGACAGAAACCCATAGATCTGCATGGATCCACATATGGTACCTGTGAGTACATTATCAGGCGGATTGCTTTACGTGGTAGCATAAGTCATATTTTGTACTGGAGCTGTCCTGGTTCTCAATGGCTACTTGTAATCGGAAATACCCAGATAGCAAGAGCGTATTTCCTTATACGGCGGTTTAATCACCCGGAAACGCAGGTACAGAATGACAAGAGGGCAACTAGTGGCGATAGTTGATGAAACGGTCATTTCGTGAATGAAGCCTGGCAGAATTTGTCATCAAAAAGCATGTGACATGTAGTATCCGCCACTGCTGCTTACATAAAAAGCAACAATCAAATACATTCTATAGCTTGACGAAGCCGTGTTTTCCCTCGCCTCATATACACCTTGTTGCTGCATCTCGCTCGCATTAATCACATCCGTCAAACCCCATGTTTTATTTGACGCTATCGGTTCCGTTCATGCGTGAACTTTGATTCCATCATGGTAGATCGTCTGCAGTCAGTAAGTGGCAAACAAGAGGCTCAATAAACTGTCAAACTGCAAGCTCATGGTCCAATAAACATCAAATAAGCCCTCGAATCAGCAATGATATATCTTCCGTAATATTCCTATCATCTGATTCGAACATATTTACTGGGCCCTCACCACCGCCATCTGCAAGCAAGTGGATCTTAGCCATCCTCCACCCTGAAGACGACACGCCACATGTTCTTGGGCTGCGGCTTGAAAGTCTCCAAGGTCACGATGTAATGTAACTGTGCTGATGAATCGGCTCTGTTTGTTTAATCCTTGTGGATTGATTGCGGCCTGGATTTGACATCTGCTGACTTGGATTGAGGCCTGACAGAGGCTCGTAGTAATTATCACCAACTATGCCAGCTAAGCGATATCTGTACCCAACATCATCTGCATCATGATATATTAAATCACTAATCATCAATCACTAATCACCAATCACCAATCACCAATCACCAATCACCATCCAGCAATCACCATCCAGCAAATCATTAAAAGTTTCGAAAACACGACATCTGTCATTTAAATCATTTTATTTATCATCGGCTTCCCAATCACTGCCTTGCCTCCCTCTCCAGCTCCCTCGCCCTCTCCCTTTCCGCAGGATGCACCGGCAACTGTCCTTCGCCCACAACAGTCGACCTCGGGACCGCATTCACTACATACTCCACTCCATCCTCCGAAATATAGCTCGGCGGCCTCGCCACGCCCGTCCCCGGTCTCTGCTGCCCCTCCGCATTTGGATTCTGCTGCCAGTACATGGCGTTCGGGTCCACCCTCACGCTCGATCGCCACAGTCCATACGCCGGTGGCCCCGGCTTCGTGCTGATTTCGATGCCTTGGGCTTCTTCGTCGCGGGCGAGGATGACGGGGATGGGCGCTTGGGGGATGGCGTAACCGTTAACATTGTAAAGGTTGCCGTTCCCTTCGTCCTTGGAAGGGCGAAGGATGAGGAAGCAGGCACGGGTGAGACTGTGGCAGAAGATAATGGTCGATGAGAAGATCATCATGATCAAGATGATGGAGAACTCGCTCTGGGAATACTTGTGCGACATGGTTAACCCAAGGTCTATAGGGTATAGGGTTAGTATGTAGGATCGTAACATTGCATAGAAGTAATGTCAACTTACAGACAGCGAGCAACGACGCAGTGAAGATACCCGCAACTAAACATCTCACAACATGCTTCTTCGCCATCACTGACTTAATCGGCGGAAAACAAAACATGAAATTCTTCTCTTGCTTCCCTCTCATCTGCCCTCTCCGCCTCCTCTCCTTCCCCGACCCCGCCATCCAATGCCTCACCCTCCTCTCCGTCTCCCTCTCCCCATCATGCTGTCTATTTGTCCTACTACCTAGTCTCAACTCTGGGCTCTCTGACCCCGTGAACCGCCTCGATATTCTACGGCTCCCGGGCGCCGGGGCAACCGCGGGTTGCGGAGGTGTAATCCCGGCAGCCTGCTGGGCGTATTCAGAGGACGGGACGGCGGAAGCCTCGGGGATATTTCCTTCAAGGTCGGTAGGAGATTTCCGGTGACGGCCGAGCAGAATACGGAAGCGTGAAGAGCGTTGATGCGATGAGGGTTCAGGGCGGCTGCGCATAAAAGTTTGGCGGCCGAAGATGGAGCGGGAAGGGGTCCCAGGAACTGTTGGGTCTGAGGGCATTTTGGCGGTAGTTGTTGGTGATGTGAAGATGACGGTGATATCAGTAGGTTATAAGTTATGGTGATTGGTTTTTGTATGGAAGGATGCAGACAAAGAAGATACTTTTCCTTTCTCTTCCGAATATAGTTAAAATCCAAGAGTCGTGAGAAATGCTACCACGTTCCTATAAAGCCGATAAATGCAGAAGTTCTTGAAGGGAAAGGCCCTTCAATAAATTCACAGGAAAATTCCAAAACGACGAGCAAATTTATAATTGACAAATTATCGTCACAATTCCCCGTTGTTTACTGTCTTGTCCTGGTAGTGACGCTGCTGGCGTATGGTCCCGTGGCGCAGTCTGAAGTCAACGATGATGAACTGCGGAAGGCTGGAGTTGTGATTAATGCGAAATGTTTGCGTTTGCTGAATGATGTCAAAAACGAGATATTGCATCTGGAATAAAACCAAGTATCTACCAGAGAAACCAACAAAAAAACAAATAGAAATAAACTGTTAATTTGTATCTCCAGGATAAAGCCGATGATCACAGATGCTCCCAGAGCAAACCCAATATCCAAGATTAGAGAACAAAAGTCGAAGAAAATCAAGAAAGAAAAGAAAAAAAGGGAGATTAAAACCGAGTGAACAGAATTATCCAAAGAAAAGAAGAGAAATCACAGAGACCAAGCTCTTGCTAAACACCAACTTCAAAGCGACGAGTATCCAATACTACAACACTTTGATACAACAAAAACGAAGAGAAATAACAAGACAAGATACCAGTTTCTTATTACTTACAAGAGAAAAAAATGAAAGAAAAATTACGAAGAGCTAGAGATAAGAAAAGCCCAGACAAGGAACTGATTACCACGTCATGTACTTCCTATTCCTGTCTATTTTTCATGTTTTGTTTTTGATTTGATTGTATTAGCAGCGTATTTTCAGATCAATGGCATGTCCGGTGTTTCCTGAGAAGAATGGACGTCATTTACTCGGCGAGGAGTCGAGGCCGGTTAGCTTGGAGAGAAGACGCTTCGTGTAAAAATCAGAGAGTATCAAGTTTATATTTCCTATCTTGATTCTGATTATTTCTTAATACATTTATTCTTTTAATTTCTTTCCATCAACTATCTATTTCAAGATATCTACCCTCACCAGTTATACAACCACCACATCCAACCGCCGCCACTAAAATCCCCAAACCAACATACCACCACCAATCGCCCTCCCCATCTCCATCTCCATCTCCATCACCTCCACGGGCTTCTCTCTTTCCACAACTAACACATTATCCCAACCATAACTCTATATATAATAATAATAATAATTTTCTAATCACACCATCATTCCCAACTAATGAATCCTCGCGAAAATAATCCCAATATTTCCAAAATACCATTCCCAATTCACTTCAACCCTCCTCCTTTACGAAAAATCAAAAAATCAAAACACATCTCCCAGTCCACCCGAAAACAGGGGGCCCGTTTCATATCTGCGACAGTCCTTGCCCACTCTTGTAACCCCTCGCCAACCCACTCCTCAAGCCGCCGCCCTCTCAAGCCTTCTTACTTACCGACGAGTTTATCAACATATATCCCTTTCATCACTGACGATACCTCGAAATCTTAATCTTAACTTGGTGTTCCATTTAGGCGGGGGTAGATATAACCGTTAAACATCGTATATAATGCGAATGAATATGTAGACGCACTGACTCAGTAACTATTGTTGAGACTCACTTCAAACGATAAAGGTTTGTCGACGGCTTATAGATCAATTACTAACAACCATTTGGTTATCACAACCCTACCATTTACTTACACAGCCCACCTCCCAATTTTCATCTGGTGTTTCCACCTCTAACAGCACAGCCTTGTTTTAAATCCCCAACCCTCTTGTCCTCCCAACCCACGAGAACTCCTTCCTTGACTCGGAATCCCGCATCAAGTCTGATCACCGTCTCATGTCTCCAGCTCCTCACATACATCATCAACCCTAATAATCGCTGTCTCCATCATCTCATCTGACAAAGACACTATCTTGGATGCTTGGTATATATTACGTGACTGTTTGATATAGATAAGACATTGTTTAGAATAAACCCAACGACAACATTCCCCAAAACAAAAACAGTAAAATTAAACGCCGTGACCTAAACGCCAAATGTATGCGATGTCCCCCTCGGTGTCCCGGGAGCCCCCGACATTTTCGCAACCCCAAAAGAAAATCCGCTCCTCGACGGCCGTCCTTCCTATCCCTTTTCATCACCGAAGTTCACCCAGCAACATTGTCCGATCTGTTGACGCAGAGAGCACTACCACAAAGTTAGCGACCAGTCCCAATATCAGCCCATACACTCATCCAAACTTACAAATAGGCTCGCCACCCGGCGAAAATTCCGCTACATTAACTGTTCCCTTGTGCCCCGGCAACTTGTACAACATCTTCCCCGAATCCGTTGACCAAACCAACGTCGTGCCATCCCCAGACCCTGCTGCCACCTTCTTACCCTCAGCATCCCACCCTGCCCTAATCAAATTCTTCTCAACGCCTGCAACCGCGCCATCAAACGTCCGGATCCCACGGTCACCCGGTGCAAATGCCCGGACATCCCACGTCCTCACCGTTCCATCCATTGAATTAGACAGCAACGATTGTCCATTTGGTGATACTCGTAGCGACGTCACGGTATCCGTATGACCGCTCATTGAGTAAATTTCCGCTTTTTTCCTCACGTCCCACACGCGGATTTCATTGTCGATGCCCCCCGTATACACCTCGTTCCCCGTCTCATTGACCGCAACCGCCGTCACCGGGAAATCTGTCTCAATATAATCCGTCGGATTCTTCATCCTCGGGTCCCAAATCCCAATAGTGCCGTCATCGCTACCAGAAATCAAGACCTCCTCACCGCGAAAGCTAATGTCAACGGCGTTGACAATCTCCTCGTGCCCAATGTATCGCCGGATGCGCGAGCCATTTTCGAGATCCCAGCTGGCGAGGAAGGTATCAGCCGATGCCGTGTAGAGAATAGTCGAGTCACGGGACCAGCGGAGATCGAGAATAGCACATTTGTGCCCGGACATTAAGCCATAGTTTTCGCAGTCGCCGTATGTGCGCCAAAGGACTACTCGATTTATCGTTAGCAGGCCGTCTCAAGATTCCGCCATGCGGATGTGCCGCATAAGCACTTACAGATGTTTCTATCCATGCCAGCAGACGCAATAAAGTTGCCATTGGGGTCAAAAGCAGCGGCGAAGATCTCACCGGTATGTCCCGACAACTGCATAACCGGCGCTTGCAAATCACTGGTACGGGGATTCTAGAAAGTATGCCGTTAGTCCCAGGTTCCCACCTTTTTACACCTCACTCTGTATTCAACTTACCGTCTGTACCAAGGTGCCGTCGCCCATGGCATTGTATCGCGCCAGAGCACCCTCTGAAGAAGACCCCAAGTTCGGTCTTTTCACTAATTGGTAACTCACCGGCTCGTCAGCCGCGGGGCGCTTTTCGGAAGACATTATAGTATATTAGGGTATCTGTATATTCGAGGACCGTCGTGAAGATTTCGAAACAAATAGGGCACTCAGTGAACTTTCCAAAACTTCAAATAACCCAAAATATACCACTAATTCCAAATCAATGTCCACAAAGTTGAAAAAGGCTACCAACTTTCTTACACAAGGCTGAGAGCTCCCAACCGTCGCGCTCGTCGTTCAAAACCTGGTATCAGCGATTGGCTTTTTTTGTGGGGCTATAGACAGGGATTATATCCTCTCATACAATGAGAGTTTACTAGTAGCCTGCTATGTTGGCACAACTACCTACGTCTTTGTCCAATGGAGTTTTGCTTAGTCAGCATATGTTCATCCATGACGAGGGGTCCCGTTGCTAGGCTGGGAGGTCGTCTGGGCGCAATGGAGGGCAGGTTGATGTAATGCTTTGGCGCCAGCTAGTTTGACAGGACTTTGGAATCTCTTGACGATATTAGTTTGGTACCCCGCTATTTTCGAGAACGTATTTTGTTCTTTATTTGTTAGATATAGCAGTTGTTCATAATGGCCAGTAGTAGTAAGGCGTCGCGTCTTGGTGACGAGTGAGTAGTTGTGCTATTTGGGAAATATTCTGGTCTTGCACCAGATTCCCAAATCCCACCCACCAAAGTTGAATGCAATTCACTAATCATGTTTCCCATAGAATCTGGAAGTTAGTATCCCCCATAGTCGCCTATCACGATCCAATCGATATACATTGTTCCGATATACCGTCTATCAACTTGCTCGACAACCCCGTTATTCGCCGTCATGACAACTAATCTTGATATATCAGGACTCGCATTGACAAAGTCAATGCCGAGCTAGTGACGTTGACATACGGTACCGTAGTCGCTCAGTTATGTAAAGACTATGAAGCCAACTATTCCGAAGTCAACAAGCAACTCGACAAAATGGGCTACAACATTGGCCTCCGCATCATCGAAGACTACCTTGCCAAATCAAATTCTATGAAACGCTGCGCCAACTTCAAAGAGACTACCGACATGATCTCCCGGGTATGTCTTTACTCGTCATTCCACCCTAACCCTCGATATTCCAGACCCGTTAGCTAACGACCCCACTTCCCTCGCTCCAGGTCGGCTTTAAAATCTTCCTCAACATCACCCCCTCGTTACCAACTGGACCGCCGACAACAAGCAAGTCTCCCTGGTCTTCGAAGAGAACCCGCTTGCCGACTTCGTCGAGCTCCCCGATGACGGTCGCGCGCAAAACGAACTGTGGTACTCGAATATTCTATGTGGTGTACTGCGGGGCGCCCTGGAGATGGTACAGATACAGGTCGAGGCACACTTTATTAGCGATGTGCTTCGGGGGAATGATTCAACAGAAATGCGAATAACACTGGTTCGCTACATTGATGATGAGCTGCCGCCAGAGGATGACTAGACAGTTGGGAGAAGAGGGGCAGAGAGTATGTTATGTTTAGTTTAGTTTGTAATGCGTTGTTATGTTAGATTTTGGTGGGTAATGCGTTTTATGACTATGCGGTTAGATTGTATACCGCAAAAATATTTGTGCTTTTTAGCTAGTTGCGCCATGATAAAAGATATCTACACATTTCGAATTTGAATGTTTTATCATATTAATGCGCAGAGGATTGAGTTGACGTTAATATTAGGGTTATCTTCATGTTGCACAACACCAATTTAACATCGAGTTTGTTATCAGTGAAATCTTCACCCCTATAATTAAGGCCCTAACGTTAGATCGCATCACTAAAGAACACTCTATTCCGAACCCATTTTTGTAGGACAAGTTTGAGTAATCTAGAGTCATCTATCTGCATTTACACCTTATGTTATATCATTATAGCCATCTGACCATGCATATCTATCACTCTTCCTCCCTCCTCCCAATTGGACGGTCCGATCCTTCAGCTCCGCGCGAGTTTGCCAAATAACCAATTTGGGATCCTCCTGCAAGGCGACTCCCTTGTTGCAGCAGTTAATCTATGCCTCCCTCGCCATTTTGGGAGACATGCCCTGGCCAGGCGGGTCCTGTTGATACTATCGAGTGGTCAATGGGGCGACAGCGATGCAGTCGGTAGATGGTATATGGCATTGATTGTGTCTGAGAGTGGGTCTTGGGGCATCGGGCAGAATGGGTGGCTTTGTTGTGGGTGTAAACAAGTACTGGTCGTCAGAATCAACATCGGGGGATTGTAAGCCAAAGACTTGGACAGTCAGGGCAGAGGGACAATGGCTTGATGGGGCGCAGGTACCTGCTGCAGAGGGGACGAAACGCCGTGATGGCTTACGGCGATGGGAATGTTCCGGAGGACTAATTCGAGAAGTAAGATGGAAGGACGGGTCGCTAAGGGATGAGTTAGATATTCAATATTACGAATGGTTCGGTGTTGGTGCCATGCGGTGCGAGAGGGAGGGTATGTATGCCCTTAGTGGGTGGAGAGGGAGAGATTAAATTGAGATTTAATAGGGCAAAGAGCAAGACACAGTTATAGGGGTGACTTAGGGTGTCACTGTAACCCATGAACAAGCAGTCAGATGTTAGAGAAAGCTTGGGTGGCAGGTTGGAAATTACGTAGAAGTACATGGGTGATCTATGGGCGATCTGATAGTAGATGGCATGAGGGAACTCCAATCAATTGCATGTGTCTTGCAGTGGAGATGAAGTCGATATGTTTCCTGCCGGGGTTGCTGGCTTCTTCTAAGTGAGTGGAGTTCAGGGCCTAGAGACTCTAAGACAAACCCGCGATATAATTGACAAACATACTCTGCCATGACTGCAGGACAAGGATAGCGGGATCTCGACGTCACTAACGGCAGATAGCGGAATATCACCTTATGGTTGATAGTATCTGGAATGGATATAGACAAATGCCGTTCTATGTTACCAGTACTTTGGTCAATACCTTGTGTAAAGAGCTTCGAGGCCTCGTCAGGATATGTCACATTATCTCGCAGGATATGGAGATAATCTGGGGAATAGCTGCGGAGCTGGTGCATTTCTAGTGGTCAATGTAGCAAGGTCAGTTGATCGATCGATTGGGAACAAAGTTGACAGGGTCTTGAAGGCTCCGGGTCTATCAACAGCGGGAGGGACGCGCCGAATCTGAATTTGAGATTAATTCGAAAATGTGGAATTCTGATGCGAAATTAAAAAAAAAGTTGCGATAATTTGGAATTATAGATGATATATTGCATGAAAAACAAAAACAAAACTGATATTTACGAAACCCTCCAACATCACCACTTCCAATGGGGTATATCTCTACCAACAACCGCTCACTTTATGTGAATATCGCATGCTGCACACATCAAACAGCCAAATGATCTTGTCCAACTGATAGTTTGCCTCCGTGGAAAATACTGTGCTAGCATCGCACAAACAGTACGAACCAGCACGCGTTCTTGCAACAATTGTGAATGCCTCAGGCCGAAAAACAGCTTTCCACGCGTGTAGCTCCACAAATCTCACATCTGGCGCCACACCACGCACCACGCAGTCGGTTTTACATGCTGCGTTCAATAGGGTACAGGCATTTGTGTGTGCACTTAATGAGGTGTAATCATACCCCTGATGAGCGCCTCATGTATACAGTGTTAATTTAATACAGTACATATCACTTGCACAAAACTGTATGTGGAATTGGGCATCTACTTAGCGGACCCCTTCTGGCTTTCAGGATGAAGCTCTTGGGCGTGGAAATCAGGTGGTAAGCGATACGTTCTCTTCATCATACTTTTTATCTTTCTGATTCATCTTTTTATCGACAGAATTGTTCGATTCATTAGCGTCTAGGGACCTTTCAAATAATTGATATTTGAATATTTTAAAATATTCATTTTTTTTCCTGGCCGCTTCTGCAGCCATGACATATCCTGCCCATACCATCACCCCATACAGCCCAAAATCCCATATCAGCACCTGCCCAAAGATCCCCCTCCTTTCTCCTTTGCTGTCTAGCGCCCTGGCATCCGATCGACAGCACCTGTAGTGTCCTCTATCGCCACTGGAGTCACCTGTAAAATATAGGGTGTTGCCAGCTAAACATTCAGTGTCTCAGCGCTTCCGCCCACTAAACCCGCTAAAACCTCAGCCCGACTTCGCCGCATAAAGCCTGAGCTCTACAGGCCTAAACCCGTCTTCTAACTACGCTGATCGCTAGTGGCTGCTCCTGCTAACGCTACGCATCTCACGTATCTTGCATCTCTCTCGCCTCTCGGATTCCGATCACTACCCTCCCTCTCTCTTCTCCCTCTCCCTTCTCCCCCTCTCTCTCTCTCTCGACCACTTTTCTTCTCAACATCCCGGTCTCCCGCTATCCCCTCCCCATTGGCATGTCGCTGGTTCCTTTGCACATGATTGGGACCTGTCAGAGCCTTTGTTCTCCGTCGTCGCTTCTTGTCGTTTTGCGCATTGCGCTCCGACCTGGTATCTAATTCTTCTATTTCTTTGGCTTTTTTTTTTTTTTGGCTCGGCGCTGCCTCGTTGCCCCATCACGCTTTCGCTCCCAACCAATTTCACTATCGCGTTCTTAGCCGTTGTTCTGCTCCCATAACCGGGAATTTACTCGCTGATTTTGTGTGATTATTCGCATCCGAATCGCCCATGCCTCAAGCCCTCGCTGAATTGTCGCTGACTCTCTGATTTTTACTGCGTGTGCATCTTATATCGTCGTCTCTTCGCTTACGCCGTTCCATTGCATCACGACTGTGTTGCTTTTATTTCTGAGCGTGTTATATCTCCATTGAGCTATCGCTGGTTAATAGTAAGAATAGCGCGCGTACTTGGGTGCCGACTTTCAGGGCTTCTTTGTCCTGTCACATTTATTTTTGTATAACGCTGCCCATCTGCCTGCGTGGTGACTAATTGCCTTCTCTTTTGGTGCCATACCATCTACACATATTCCTTTCTGATTATTTGTCATCGCACCAAGACTTCCTTTTGGTTGTCAAGATCGCGCAGTTTTGCGATTTTCGGCCTTCTACCAGTAGACGGTGTCAATTTTAATACTGTTGCACAACACGTTTCAACACTAGAGCTCTGATTATAGTGTCGTTGCTTTCTTGATCGCACCTGCATATATCATCCATTGCATCGCTCGTCTGTTCGTCTTCTGCTACAACTTCTGTCATCGCGACCATGAATCCCGCCAACATGAATATGGGCGGCATGAATCCCATGCAGCCTGGCGGTCCCATGATGGGCGGCCCCGTCCAGATGATGCCCGGAATGGCCATGGGACAACAACCACAGCCTCAGTCTGCTCAACCTCACATGCAACCCCCCCAACCGCCAATGCAGCAACAGCAACAACAACAACAGCAACAACAGATACCTCTGACCCGTCCTCAGTTTTCCAGTGATCAACATCATCGTTTAATTCTCAACACCTACATCTATGAGTACTTTTTGCGATACAACATGACGGACGCCGCCCGCGCCCTACTGGAGCACAACGTTGGTGGTATCCAGACCATGGATGATGACAGCCGCGGGAACAACGGTGACCCCATGGATACCGACAATAAAGACGAGCACAAGCCCCCTCATGATCTTCCGGAGCCGAAGGTGCCTATGTCATCAGACACTTCGTTCCTCCTCGAGTGGTTCGCTGTCTTTTGGGACATTTACGGCGCTTCCAAAGGCAACAAACAAAATGTTCCTCCTATGGTTCAGCAATATGTTGCTCACACTCAAGTTCAAGTAAGTCTACCCGCAGTCAACACAATCTCCTTGACGATCCGCGAACTTGAGAAATTAACCAACAATAAATAGGCTCGTGGCAGACAGATATCGCAGGCAGACTTGCTCCGCAATGTTAGAGACGTTGGCGGCCAGCAGGTCTACGGCAATATGCTCCGCCAGCCAAACAATATGATGATGAAGCCCGGGAGTTCGGGCACGCTCGTCCGTGCTGCCATGACGTAAGTTGATTCGACATTTCTGCATGAAAATCGATTAGGGCCGAGTATCTAACAGGCGTTTCTATAGTGGCAACATGATGATGCAGCAGCAGCAGCAAAAGATGGTTATGAACAGAGAAGGTGGTATGGAAGCCAATCGTGAGCGCCCTCCTTCGCCCGGTGGTGATGTGACGCAGTCTCCTTCCAAGAAGACTAAAGTCGAATTTGGTGGTCCCAACGGCCAGAACATGATGATGAATGGCCCCCCTGGAATGATGGGTCCTCAGGGCCCCGGCGGTCCCAACGGCACCAATCAGATGCTCCTGGCCAGCGGCATCAACCCGGCTCAGTTGACGCAACAGCAGATGCAACAGTTCAACAACAGCAACCAATCCAAGTCCATTGCCACCTACGCCGCTAACCTTCAGCACCACCACGGTTCTCAGATGCCTAACAAGCCGATGCCTGGTGGTGCCCAAGGACAAGGTTCGCCTATGATGCAGAACAACCCTGAGGCAATCAACGCCATGTACAACGGTGCTGAGATGTCCAACGGTAGCATGCGTGGGCCGCCGGGTGCTACCCAGGTCGGGGTTTCCGGGGGCCAGAGCAACCATGCCTTGCAGGATTACCAGATGCAGCTCATGATGCTGGAGCAGCAAAATAAGAAGCGTCTTCTAATTGCTCGCCAAGAACAGGACAACATGGGTGGTATGCCTCGGCAAGACGGCCCCAACACTGGAGGTCCTAACAGCCAGGCTTTTACTGACCCCTCTCAGAATAAGAATAGTAACTCGCCCAACCCTGCGGAAATCAAGCGATCGGGGTCTACGGTGAATGGTAGCATTTCATCTCCAGTGCCTGCTGATCTCCAGAACCAAGGTTCGCCTGGACAGATGAGCTTCATGGGTGGGGAGATGCAGAACGGTATGCCCAATGGACAACAAGGTGGATTTATGGTGCAAAGTGGCCCGATGAACAACAATATGCGGCCGCCTAGTTCGCACCCCGGGTACCCCGGGAACATGAATCCCCAGCAGCAACAACAAATGATGCAAGCACGGCAACAACAACAACAACAACAACAACAACAACAACAACAGCAACAACAACAGCAACAGCAGCAACAGCAACAGCAACAACAACAACAACAACAACAACAACAACAACAACAACAGGCAGGTGCTGGAAACCCTCCTGGCCAGTGGTCTCAGAACGGAATGAACAACGGTAACCTGATGATACAACCGGGGCAGCAACCTGGCCCCCCGGGTCCTCAGGGTACTCCTCAACAGCGCGCCATGCCCCCGCCA
This sequence comes from Meredithiella fracta, assembly GCA_023677585.1. NCBI lineage: Eukaryota > Fungi > Ascomycota > Sordariomycetes > Microascales > Ceratocystidaceae > Meredithiella > Meredithiella fracta. Next base: position 1,184,127 of record JAGXCV010000007.1, read on the forward strand.
TCGGCACCGAATAACATTGCCAACTCTCGGAACAACACTTCGTCACCACAACTCGGTGGCGGTGGGACGCCGGCTCCGCCCACCCCGCAGCAACCTACTAAGCCCGCTCCTAAGAAAAGGAGCCAAAGGCTCCTAAGAGTAAGGTAAGTTTCAGTGTAGAATTCGGGTTCAAATATATACAGCATATGATACTAATCTTCCCTATAGTCTGCGGCCCAAAAGAAAGGCAGTACCGCTGCTGGCGCAACACCGGTGGCTGAGAACTCAGTCGATGAGCCAAACGCACCTGCTACTCCTCTCACGCCTGCGAACCAGCCCGGTTTCAAGGGCAACGCTCCTCCGCCTGGAGGACCCCAGGCGGTGATATCCAACTCGCAAGCGTCTTCTGTGCAGGCGCCGCTGCCGACAGCGCCGCCGATCTCGCAGCCCCATACGGACCCCAACAACTTCGGCGACCCCAATAACAACATGGTAGGTTGGCCGTCAGACTCAGGACTTGCGATCCGTCGTGAAACTGATACGGACTCCCAGGTTAACTTTGGCACCTTTGAGCTGGCGGACCCTCTTAACACGGATAATGTCCTTGAGGGTTTCGATTTTGATGCTTTCATCCAGACGGATGGTGATGGCGGTGATAGCTTTGACTTTAGCAATTTCACCAGCATGGAAGAGCCGCTCAATGCTGACTAGAGCTCGATGCATTAAGCTACAAAATCCTGTCAGGTGTTTTACTACTGGTCGGGAAGTTTCTCGTGTGGTTTCTGCCTTTGGGATTGTCCTCCGCCGCTCCATACGCGTAGGGTATGCGTAGGGGAAGCCGCAATCTCTCTTCCTCCCCATATCATTTTGACGCGTTGATGAGACCAATGAGGCCCACAAAATGAATCAGGGTGTTTTCCTGCTCATGTTGATGTTACTATTGTTTCGTGAGGAATGTGTACAGATGGGGATGGCAGGTTGATGGGTGTTATGTGCGGGGTGTTTTGATTTATTCTTGGGGAACTGGGTCATATCTTTTATTGTCTTGCAGATTTTGGTTCTTTTTTTCTTCGTTGATATATTGGACTGGATGGGTGTCTAGTCTATTATCTACTTCTTGCTTTGGCCCGCGTGGGGAACCCGGGGCTTATATTTATCTTTTTGTGGTACTTTTTGCCTTGTACCTTTTATCTTTGTTATCTTCAGTGTCTGTTTCCTCGAGGATTCCGTCGGCCGGCTATGACTGGCGATATGCTCCCTCATCTTGGTCATTATTTTTCCTTTTTCCTTACCCACCTGGGCGCTGTCATCGGCTGACTTTTCTTTATTCTTGTTTATTTTTTCCGCTTTGATATTACTGGTTGGTTGGTTGGAGATGGTTGCAGGCTGTTTATTGTTTGTGATTTTCTCTTGTTTATTGTGTCTCTTTTGATCTTTGCCTCGTTTTGCGTGTTCCCGATTGTTTTTGATTGTCGTTGTCTTTGAGTAAGCTTTTTTCCTGTTATTTATCGTTCGTTTTTTCTGCGTTGGGGGTGGTCGTATGGTGGTGTTCATATGGCTGGTGATTGGTTTCCATCGTTTTTATTGAGTTTTGTCTCGGAGATGAGATGGCTTTCTTCCAACTTCTTCGTGTCTTGATTTATTGTGAGGTTATATGTTTGGTAAATGATGTTTAATTATAACTTCCGTGAGCAGTAGTGTATAGCTGCTATTGGTGATGATGATTGATAGTGTTATTTGGAGTATTTATTTACTATTTCAACATATACAATTATTTAGCATGAGTTATTGCTCTTTCCTCAAAAGTGTCGGATTCATGAATACTATATGGTGTGATACATGTCGCTTGCCTAATTCGTCATGACTCTTGTTTACCCGATGTTATCCCGACTTCAACACGGCCACGAAATTCGGGACCTGGATATTGATCCTTCATTATTTGAAATACTGCTTTAAGATTCATCTCATGACATCATAATCATCTATTTAATAACCCTATTTAGTCATCTCACACGTCATTACAATGAGGACTATCTCAAGGATATACCAATCGCTATCATTCAGCCGGGGTTTCTCTACGCAATCCCCACATAAAACACTACTGTTGACAATGCCCAAAAATACGACACCGCTCCCGTACTCAGTGTACCAAGACTACCAAAACACTCTCCGGGCCACCCTTCTCAAATATAAATCAGACCCCTCACTACCTATTCCTCGGCCACGGCTACTCGCCTTTACCCCATTGCCCACAATCACCCTTGGCCGCCGGCAAAATATCTCTCAAATTGAAAACGGGCACCGCAAGGAACTGAGGGCCCCGTTACCTGTGGGAGACATCTGGGGGGTTGACGGGCCAAGGATTTTCGATGGGGTTGATGTTGTTGAGACAGAGCGGGGAGGCCTCATGACGTACCATGGGCCAGGGCAAATTGTGTTATGGCCGACGGTTGATTTACATGCAGGGAGCCGAGACATACGGTGCGGAGTTACTCGAGGCTACTTGAAGATGTCACGGTACGGGGGTTGCGGGATGTCTGCGGGGTGGAGACAATACTTGACGAGCATGAGCCGGGGGTCTGGGTGGACGGGGGGGACCGGGGTATTAATAAGATTGCGGCGTTGGGGGTTCATTTGAGGCGGTATGTGTCGGGGTTGGGTACAGCGGTTAATTTGGATGTGGAGACGAAAGGGGGAAGGAGGAGAATGTGTGGGGGCGGTTTATGCCGTGTGGAGTGGTAGGGAGGGGGTTACTAGTGTGAAGGGGAGATGGGGATGGTTGGAGGGAAGAGGTTGGGGAGAGTTTGTGAGGAAGTGGGCGGAGGGGTTTGCGAAGGGGGGGGTTGGAGAGGGTTGAAATGGAGTATGTAGATTTTGGGGGTGGGGAGGTAAGAGGGAGATATAGATTGTGCTTGTACGATGTGATACATACACTTCATTATAGAATTAATAACCTACTTAGTAAACAACCCTCCTCATATCACACCCCTCATTGCCACATCACTATCCCTTCTTCATCCCCCCCCAGCAACCTCTCCCAAAGATCCTCACCTCGCCTTTTATCAATCTCCTCCAACGTCCGCTCGAACATCTGGCCCAACGCAATCCCCAGGCCCATACGTGTCCTTGGCGCCCTCCAGCCCGTCCCGTCAATCTCGACATCCCACCCCTCCGTATCCTTCAACTCTTCATCGCCATCATCACCGTCTTCTCTCATGGTCCCGTGTCTATCAAAAGATGGGCCTAAATCCTCATCCGAGTCCTCGCATTCCTCATCAGACACTAGTGACCCGTCAGACGAATCATCATCATCAAACCCCGCGAGCTTCCGCATACGGGACAGAATATCAGGCTTGATGCGGTTGATGCTGGAGAGAATGCGGACAAGGTACGTAGTGTTCACCGGTGACCCGGGCTGTGTTATCAGCGTATAGAACAACGTGTCGAATTTCCGAAGCACAATGAACGTCGCAATCGGCGTTGCCTCCATTTGTTTAACCATATGCGAAAACAACTTTGCAAACTCCAACCCAAAATTCAGCTGAAGCGTCGCTATCACTAACTGTTAGTATAACTATTCAATATTTTCTCCACTACATATTAACTTACGAGTCCCCGTATACCACAAAAATTCACAACCCTATCGAAATCCCCAATCATCTCCTTTGCCGCCCCGTACCCCGCCTCGCCATCAGAAAAGGTCACCCCCGGCATCTCCCGTCTCATCAATCTTTGCGGAATCACATTGTCGCGGTCTTGCAGCCATTTGCGCGCAAAGGATGTCAGGGCTTTGCCTTCTTGGAGGGGGCCGGGGCGAGGGGTGGGGAAGGATTGGAAGAGAGGGAATATGGTGGGAATACAGCCGGTGGGGACGGGGGCGGAGGGTTGATGGTGATGGTAGTGGGCTCAGGGCCAGTGTCGGAATCGGAGAGGTTGTCTAAGTCGACAAGGGATTGGAATTGTTGGACCATGGTAGGTTTTGTAGTGTTGAGAAGCTATATGCTAATAAAAACAGATTACAAGATGAAAGATTATGAATCTTAATGAAATTAATTTGGAATCATTGATCAAATGACTAAAGTGCAACAAGTCCTTATATAAACTCCAGTACAGTTCCACCAACTCATCCATGGTGGTAACAAGATCTCCCCACCATTACCTTACCTTCAGTCTATTGCGAAGATTACATAAGCCAAACTAATAATAGTTATTTCAACAAAACATCTAGTATTGTGGTATCATTCTCGCTTAGGGCCCCATCCTACAGGCATAGCTTGCGAGAGGTCCGTGTTTGACCTATGACAAGACCCTCAGGTTTCTTTTTGTCGGGCAGGCGTATCAGGCCGTGTGAGTTCGGCCACCCGGAGCGTCAACAAAAGAACTTCTGTTTCTTTTTGGTTTCAATGAAGCTAATCAGCTTTCGAGGGTCAAAAAGGTATCACTTAAGTTCCCTAAAACTGCAAGAAGAATCTTTAGGGAATAATGCTCACTACCAGGGTCGAACTGGCGACCTTCGCATTACTCAATATCCTGGGTAAGATATTAGTATGACGCTCTAACCAACTGAGCTAAGCGAGATTGACGATTTCTGCTCTGTGTCACCACATAAAGGTTTGATCTCCTCAGTAACCGCTAACATCAAATGAAACGACATCATCACTCACAAAGAGATTGCCAATCTGTCAGACCCCGGAACAATGGGGTAAGTCACACAAGGCGAGGACTGAGATGATTCAAGGGTAATGGAAGAGATCATGTCGATACTCAGTGTGTTGTAGGGAGAATAAGTAAAGAGGTAGCGATAGGGTCTTGGGTGGGCTTAGGGAGGCGGGGAAAAGGTGAGGTGGTGTTGAAGATGTGGGATCGATGGTGAATTAAGGGATAGAAAGTAGTACTGATAGTGAAAGAGTGAGAGCTATTGATTGGCGACCTGAGAAACGGGGAATGTTGTTTTTTTATGGAATTTTCACATGTTTTGCTTGTTTTCCAGGAACTAGTGTCTGAGATTACTGAGATTAGAAACTGGGTTTATGTAACAGAGGCTCTAAGTATCACCACGCACACAGTCCGTTCTACAAACCTCATCAAAAGATAACATTATCACCAACTCCTTTCACCTGAAACCCTCCAGACTAAAAGGTAAAAACATACAACACCGGGTATTCCCACGTGGTCACCCACCGTAGTACTAATCCGGCGCTCTGTGGCTTGACTATGGGGAGCAGACGGGACCCCGTATTTTCCACAGGCTATGGTCGTATGTGACTATCGCCTTCGTTTCACAAACTGATAACTCCAGATCCTCGCTTCCCTCAATAATAAAAAAAGACCACAAAAATCCAAAAAAGAAATATTGACACCAATGTGATTCAGAAACGCGCCCGCGAACGAACACCTCTTAGCAGAGGTGCACTTTAAGTAATTAGCCATAATGTCTTTCCCTTTTGGGAAAGGCATTAGTCAAGAGTACATAGGCTAAAGTGGCACACCTTATTGATAAAACCTGGGATCGGATTTACAAACATTGGTGGAGGATGAGCACGGGATATTGCGACGTTATTACGTTGGATGTGGTATTTGGTGGGGTTTGATGGACACAAGAAAGGAAATGGGGGATATTGAGGCAAGAAGAGTGCCAAGGCGGCAAACAGATGACTTAATAATGGGGAAGGGGAACACTTATCAGATTGATAATCAGAGTAGGGTGGAGATGAGTGGTATGAAGTATATAAGTGACAAGATGCGACTTTTATTTGAAACTTGAAACTTGAAACTTGTATGTAGTTGTTGAGTTATACATTTATATTCACATCAAAATGCCCGTTCAGACCATCCGCAGCCTTTTGGGCGTCCCGCCTTCGCAACCGACAAGTGCCAACTCTACCCTCATTATCATCGACGCTCAGGGGGAGTAAGTCCCACCTTTTCTCCACAACCCTTACTTTCCTCCTGTCCCTAGCTAATATTTTACTCGCAGATACATCACCGGTCACCTTGCCATCTCTAACCCTCAACCCTCCCGCACTGCCATCCACAGCCTCCTCACCACCTACCGCGCCGCCTTCGCTCCCGTCATCCATGTCGTTATTGATCTTCCCTCGGGTGCCCCTATATTTACCCCAGGGACCGACCTGGCGGAGATTCTTCCGGAGTTGAAGCCAGTTGGGACGGAAAAGGTTGTGAAGAAGGTCCATGCGAGTGCATTTACGGGGACGGACTTTAAGGAGGCGGTTGATGGGGCGGGGAGGAACACTTTGGTGTTGACGGGTGAATACTGGTGAAGAAAATAAGAGGAGAGAGGAGATTTGAGTTGGAATGTAGTGCTGACTAATTAATGTAGGGTACATGGCGCATAACTGTGTTTCGGCAACGGCGCGAGCGGCCGCCGAGTTGGGGTACGATGTGGTTATTGTGAGGGATGCCGTGGGGGATCGGGATATCCCTGGGGTTTCGGCTAAGGATCTTGTCCGGGTGAATACTAAAGATAGTGTCACTAGATGCTTTTGACTAACATAACATAGGTTTCACTAGCTGAGGTTGCTGACACTGTCGCTACTATTGTCGATTCTAAGTCTATTGTGTAAACGCATAATTATAACAATATCTAGAAGATACCATCTACTCCCTCTGTAAATACCCCAACCTCCAATCCTCGTGAACTGCCCCTAAATCAATTTTCCCCACCTCCTCCAAATACTTCGTCTGCCCCTCCACACCCCCCTCCGCCTCCTTCTTCGTCAGCCCACTCCCAAAATACCCAAACCTATTGCCCTCCTTCCTCCCAAACTCAAAGTCCTCCCACCGCGGCTCCCTCGACACATCCCACTTGTGGTGTCCGGACCCGGGCCACATAACCATCACCCTCTTCTTCCCCGTTCCCTGCTTCCACCACCCACCACAGGTATCTTGAACGACCTTGCCCTCAAAGAAACCCCCGACTACCTCATCAAAGTCGTTGGTTGCCTCGGCAGATGGTGCTAGGAAGAGGTAGCCTTGCGAGGCAATTTTGCGGATACATTTTGCAATGTAGACTGCAGCGTGTTCATTATGCAATGGGACTGTCCCGCCTAGGGCTGTCCCCTGCGGACCCGCGACGAAGAAGTAATTAGGGAACCCTGGTGCCATCACCCCAAAATAACTCTTAGGATACGGTTCCACCCAGGCGTCCTGTAGTGTCCCCGACAGTCCCGTAACCGGAAAGCTTGGAGCGGAGTGGACTGGGAACCCTGTTGCTGTAACTATGATGTCGACATCATAGTGGGTGTTCGAGACCGTTGTGATCCCGGTAGCATCAACAGACGCAATGGGTGATTGCTCGTAAGTTGTCTTGGCGTCGAGGAGGGCTTCAATATACCCTGGGCCTGGAGTCAACCGTTTGCACCCTGGGGCGTAATCCGGGACGATTTTCGGGAACACTTTGGCATTTCCACCGCTCCGTCTTTCCATGTTCTCTTTGAGATCCCTTCTAAACGACTCACTGGCCTCACTCCCAAGATACAACGTGTCAAAGCCTTGATGAAACGCCGAATACAACTCCCTCCGATACTCAAGATACTTCTTTGGATCCCTAACAAACTCCTCTATCTCCTCTTCTGTGAACTTGTGAGCCCCCGGCTCCTCCTTTGTTGCCGCATGGGCTTCCAACGTCCGGTTGAACGCCGTTGATACCCAGTTCGGAGTCCTGGCAAAATGCACTAACTTTTAGCAACTGGTAGTAAAGCCGGGAGAATCTGCATGCCGCTGGCGCCATTGCCGATAACAGCGATACGTTTACCTTGGATTTCAAGATCATCGTTCCACGCGGCAGTGTGCACAACGGGCCCTTTGAACGTCTCGATCCCCACAATATCCGGGATCTCCGCCCTGTTTAACTTCCCTGTCGCTGAAATCAAGAATTTCGCCGTCAATGTATTCGTCTCATTCGCCTTGAGATCCTTAGTAACAACTATCCACCTAGATATCTCAGAGTCCCACTTCGCCGTTATGACTTCGGTAGAAAACTTTGTAACTTTATGCAAATCGTGTTTCGAAAACACATTTTCGTAATATTCGCGGATTTCCGATCCCTTGGCAAAGAATTCGGACCACGAAGGATTCGGTGAGAAAGACAGTTGGTAGGCATGAGAGGGTATATCACAGCGGACGCCGGGATAATGGTTTTCGTGCCAGGTGCCGCCCTATAATTGTCAGTACGGTAGTCGCGATTATTCGTTGGCAGCAATCAATGTTAAAAGTACGTACGACGCGGGGAAGACGTTCGATGATTGTCAGGGTTAGGTTTGGGACTTTGGCTTGGAGGAGGACGGCGGTGGCGATGCCGGCGATGCCTGTGCCGACGACGATGGCCTAGGGGTGTCAGCGGGGTCACTGGTAGAACAATCAAAATGAGACGAATTTACCGACACAGGTTGAGCCGGATCATATGGTTCGGAGTTTGTCTTGAAGGTCAAAGTTGGAGACGTAGAGTCAGCCTGAGGCTCGGGAGAGAAGTATGGAATGCCCATGACGGAAAGTGTGCTGCACAGAAGCCATGACGGAAGGAAGACACAAAGGTGAAGATTCTCTTGGTATTAGTAGCGGGATGTCAAGACATATCACGCAATAAATATTCAGTTTTTCGATGTTGATCATCATGTTAGTTTATAAACACAACTTCTGTCGCCATTTCTATCTGCCGCTGTTTTTCAGTGTTAATCAGTCAATTACTAATCGTGGTATCCAATGATATTGGCTTTAATTGTATCAAGCTTCCCGAAGTAGGGTAACATGTCACTATCGACATATCCTCCCTTAATCACATAACCCTCCATTCAACTCTAATTTCTAACCGTAACTCACAGTTAATAAGCGATAAGCAACATGTCGTCAGCTATTTTACATATTCCGATATCCCGACTTACACACCATTAAAGGCCAAACAACTCATCAACCCTTATGACTACCGCCCCCACTACCAACGCACAGACCACCTAAAATAATCAACGCTCTCGCAGCTTTCAATTGTCATCATCGCGAAACCCCAGCCTCGCAACAACAAATCAATCAACAAACCCATAACCAGCACTACTCTACCATCGCCATCTTTTATCGCTTTGAAATAATTCCACTCACGATATCCGACCGAATACACCACACACATATTCATACACATCCACAATGGCTGGCCCCCGCGGTATCACCGGTACCGGTTACAGAGTTGCCCCCCGTGGCATCTTCGGGCGGACCTACGATGTCATCACTGATGCTGAGAATGCCTCGGTCGTTAAGAGCCTTGGGGTCTTTGGTATTGCCGTTGCGTTCTTCGCTACGGGGTTGGGCGAGCTATTTGTTCCTGCGTAAGTAGAGGGAGGGAGGCATCGAGAGATATTAGTATATAAGAATTGAAGCTAACTATTTTGTAGACAGTAAATAGGAGAAATGAAGGGAGAAGAGGGATGGGGAGAGATGGCATGAGGTCGGCGTGTACACTATGATGATAAAACTTTGTTTGGGGATTTGTATTATTAGAATTGGTTTTTGGTTTGGGAGAAAAGGATAATTACGGGAATTTGAACGGAATATACCCTTCGATATCTGGTATTTGAGGATTTGACGCTTAGCAACTAGGACTATGTGATGGGAGTACGTGATGTTTGGTTGTTTGGACAGGTCTAGGTAGTATGGCCTTAGATGGAGATGAGGCAGTGAGCAAGAAGAAGACTATTGGAAGGACGGTAGGGGGTCTGTATTGACCCATCATTTTATCGATAGGAAGTGGTGATATTGAAGACTTCTAGCCAATTCTAGGTTTTTGTATCTCTACTTACTTTGTCTACCACAACTGCTTACTAAGAAACATGCTCAACCTTAACCATAGACTGGATGTCTATCACAGCTCATCATGTTCACAATCACCATTTCGCCATAAATTCTTTTCCACACTTCCATATATATTTACCTCTCTTATCAGCCCCTCAGAACTTCTCCACCCTCCTTCTTTAGCCTGGAACTCACTCACAGATAGCCACCACCCTCCCATATATTTCGGGTCATTGGGCTCACAACACTTGGCGCCGATAGGCGAAGCTACAATGTGATTGATGTATCTTGGGTGCCGTAGGGTGTGATTGAGTGCAGAGTTGAGGGCAGGTTTGCATGGCCCAGGTGGGATGCGAGAAGATGGGGGGAGGGGGTGTATAGGGAGACTGGGCTGAGAGACTTAGGAGTTGATCAACAAGGGATGGGAATAAAAGATGAAAGCGAAGGCTACAGTAGTTGAATTCGCGCCGATGTCATTTTAGATTATACCTGACTTGGAGATATACCAGCTATTGCCTCTTCATCTGAAACACCATCTCATGACCTGACAACCATAAACAATGCCGCAACCCCATCATATCCTATAAACGACTATCTTCTTACGATTCACATAAATATTTGAAAACCAAAAGAAAATGCAGACTTTTACTCATTTCCCCATCCTCTCTTCAGCCAATCACCAGGCCCCACCTGCCAAGAACAATGCTGACCTGGCCCCACTTTTCCGCAGAACAATACTAAGCGGATTCACGTTTTTTAATCCAAAATAGGAAATCACCTCACACTTTTTCCTAAAACAGAAGGGTCTATTAACGACAATTGTTGTGATGCGATGCAATGGGCAATGTGAAGAGATCATGGATATGATAATTTGTCAACAGTGATGTTGTATTTTGATTTGGACATGGCTGGGGTCGGTGGAAGATGAAGGTAGGTTCTAGGGCTTTTTTGCTATTTATAGGGGGGGGGATGGATGTGGGTAGGTTGCAAGGTTGATGGAAAATATGAGGTGGGAAGAGGTGAGTGTATGGTTGTGGTGGCGTCTATTGGGGGCCACAGACGCTATGTGATGGGGTGGGGTAGGAGATTGCCGCAGAGTTCAGGGTAAGGGACAGGGGATGGACGGTGATGAAGTAGGTAGAATGGGAAGAAGGGATGGAATGAGAGGATGGTAATGGAGGTGATAGCTTGATAGTTTCAGTATTGGGGATATTTCTTTGAACAGAATTGGCGTTGAGTGAAGAATGGGATGTTCGGCATTATCGATTCCTTGTCTTGTCTTGTAAATATGATCTTGTATCCTCTATTTTTTTACAACTGACAACTTGCAAGATACACATCAACCTCTCATTTGTTTCACCCCAATATCACCCCAATATCACACCTGTGTCTCATTACTACCCTCCATCACCATCCTCCACCCCCACCCCTTCATTGCCCCCCCTCTTCCCCTGGCTCACTCCTCCCATTTCCCTGTGGCCCTCCCAGCGTCCATTTGAAGATCTGTTAGGTGAGATGAGATACACATCATATGCGGGACATTGTGTACACAGAAATAGACATTGTGCTAAGTGAATATCTTGAGGTGTCATATTCAACATTGTCGGTGGTTTGGTAGGCGAGAAGGAACGAAAATATATACGGAGTGTTCATTTGGTTGAAGAGCTTGGCAAAAGTACAAAAGGAATGACCGTCACACTTGATGGATACGAAAAATTCCCTCGATATCTATCACGATTAACTACAACATTTTCTTCATATTCTGCTACTTTGTTTCCTAGCCACTATGGTTATCGATGAAAGGGCCTTCGTGGCCCTTGCCCTCCGTAGCGTTGCTCATAAACAAGACACCAACGACCGCTACCACGTCAACTATGGCAACGCCACCCTTATCCTCCCCCTCCCCGACGGTTCCACCACAACTGTCACCTTCCAAGATGTCATTGACTTTCACTACTACGTGCAAACCTCCTCGGCCTCCCGAGGCTTTCAGCTCGGCGCCCTATTGATCGTCTTGATCTTCTTGATATCCTGCAGCACGCACGAACGCATGTTGAAGAAGAACATTGTCGTCCAGCTAATCACCGTCATTATTGCAATGTTCAAGGGGTCCTTTGCGTTGTGGAATGACTTCTCAGGGTGGATGCAGCCATATGCGGCTCTAACAAGCCGGTATGACTACTTGAACCAGAATGACTATAACGCAGGAGTTGTCAGTGCAATTTTTAACATACTTTTGGTCATTGCTATCGAGCTGATGTTGTTCATGCACGCATGGGCTGTTGTCAAGATGTGGAATAAGGTTTGGAAGGTGTTAATGGTGGGGATTTCTGCGTGCTTGGTAGCTACGGCTATTGTGCTGAGGGTGTGGACGCAGGTGGCGTTGATTAGGAGTTTGTTGGCGAGTACAGGGCAGGGAATGGTTTTGGCGGATGGGATGTTTAAGTTGACGTGGGCTCATGGGATTGTGATTTTGACTTCGTTGGTGTGGTTTATGGTTATTTTTAACACTAAATTGATTTCGCATTTATGGAAGACGCGGATGTTTCGGCTAAGAGGTCGGGGTTTATCACCTATGGAGATATTGATCATTACTGATGGCATCGTTATGGTCATCCCTAGTAAGTACCCCCGTAAGCAAGAGCCGTTCATGAGAACTTAGCAACTAATACCACAATAGTCATCTTCTATTCATTCACATTCACCAATTACGCCTACTATCTTGACTTCAACACCCTATCTCTCTGGTCCATCGTCGTAATCCTCCCTATGGGCACATTCGTCGCCCAACGCGCTATGGCCAAAAAGCCAGCAATCGCCTCCCTCAACTACCTTACTGCCATCTCTGGAAAAGCCACCAACTACCAAAATGACAGCGATATGTATCAAGGCGGTACTTCCCTCGGTGGCTACCACGGCAGCGATGTCACGAACACGACGTATGTTGGCGTTGGGTCTCCAACTAAGCTGAAACATAATAGTAATGATGATTATGGGGTCAGGGTTGAACGGGATATCGAGCAGGTGAGTGAGGGAGATTCACATAAGCTATGTTATGTTGTTGAAAGTACAGACGAGTAGACGCCACAATGTGGAGTGCTGGTGGCGTTGTTGGGTGTATATTGATTGCATGTTTATTTTTGTTTGATCTTTCTGTTGCACACGTGTGTATTTATGTGAACTTTTTATAATATTCCTTTCAATATATTTTCTTCAAGTAATTAATTTCCTAGTTGCATTCTATTTTGTGCTGTCCTCCTCAATGTAAGCGTGGTTACTCACATGTTGTCGCTTTATAGTTATAGTGGGCCAGCAGGTCCCTGACTAATGCGGGGCACCCCTTCCCTCCCCTCCCTCTCCCCACCTTTCTCATAAACAACAACATAGTCGCCAGTTATCCCAATATACCTCCAAGTCTGTCTCTCTGATTGTAAATAAACTCTATTCAACTCTCCCAGAAGTAAACACATATATTTTCATACCGGAATTTCATTATTGCATCTCGCTCCCACTGCCATACTTATTCTCCCCTTGGTAACACACACACACACACACACACACACGGCTCCAATTATACCAGTAGTACGGTGCCTTCCTTATCCGTTTCTGTGTGTACCTGCCGCTGTTTCGTGTCAGGTGTTGAACTGACAGAGTAGTTTTTCTGTTTTGGATAACGTTGATAAAAATCTACTTTTTGTTGTCAATTCTCGGCATCTAGCCTTGCGTCTTTGTCATGTTCAAGAATCTGTTCAATTTGACTTGGTCTTCAGTTTCGCTTCTTTGCTTCTTTTTCTTGCATTCATATAGATGGTATAGATTTTGTCAAGTCTTGTTTGGCTTCTTCGTGTTTGTTAGTCCTTTTATAATTGCGGCTGGAGAAGTTAGTAGCCGTTCATTATTGCCAAATTTGATTTGTTTATCATCTTGACATCGCTTATTATTATCTTATCGGAGACACAGAAAAACTCTCCAGCCATTTGCTGTCTCTTCGCCGTTGAATTAACCGACTCAATACAAATAATTGCCGTCAATCTAATTTTCAATCGTCATCCAAATACGCTCAGTGTTTTGGGCACCCACGCTTATCTCACGTTTCGTCTATTATCATATTCTTCCAATCAGCGATGGTCAAGATGCCGATTATGCAGCGTTCAAATCCTATTTCTGCCAATTTTCAGAGCATAGAAAATCTCGATAATAAATCAATCCGACGACCATTTATTCCTCCTCCGCCGACCCGAAAACCACCGTCCCCACCCAATGCTGAGTTCTACGGGTGTACGCACTCTAGTAACGGCGATCTCAGAAATCCACCAATCCCGATCATGCAGCGCTTCCGTCCTCGCATCCAAGACCAAAAAAAACTCCATTTTCATCCGGAAAGTTCATCATCTGAGTCTAAGAGTCCCCTCCACGAGCGCGACGATGCTACTTCACTCTCAAGCTTTGGATACGACTGTCGATATCTATCTTTATCGCCTTCTTCTAAATCTAGTCATATTCAAAACAAGCCAAATGTTGTGACGTCATGGGAGCACGCTAGTAATTATAGAGATTGCCGAATATTGCCACCTCAAATCCACAGAAACCTAAGACGCTTTAACTCATTGGCTCCGGGACCGAATCGAAGAAACCAATCACTCGCCAGGCCTTCATTCAATGGTGTGCTCAGTCGTTCTAACCTACTCCCTGTGCACAACTCTGACCCTGAAAAGAGCTGCCAAGACAGATGGAGTCCCATACTCGTTGAGAAAAGCCATAGTCTTGGATCTTGGACACCTCTGCAAGCTAATGATTGGGTAGAATCAGTTAGCAATATGATCCAGACTATAGGGCATCTGAATAGCAAAGACAGTTGCTACACTATTCCCAAAAGCTTCCGACTGCAGAGTAGTGTGGAAGCGAGCATAGGTAGAGAAGTCGATAACTCCGAACTAATGAAACCGCATGACTCGCAGGATTGCGGGGGTAGTGAAGATGTCGCGGAGGATTCGGTCGATTACCTTTACGTAGTGAAGCCAGCGACTCGACGGCCTGCGAAGCTTTCCGGTTCTAGCCAGATTTATACTAAACCAAAGCAGCTCGAGGTAAAAACTCTCAAAGCTTTAAAGAGTCGATCCTATCCTGTGCGCTCATTGAGAAAGGTTACCACGTCTCTCCTCACCAAACTTCTTGGTTCCAATCATGATTCTGAGAATTCTGCTTCAACCCACACCCGTCTAAGTGGGCAAGCACTTCGCAATGAGATTACCAAGTCACCAAAAGTGACCCAGAAACCCATTCGAAAGTCATCACGATCTTTGTCGAATTGGAGTCTCTCAACTCTTCTCTACAGAGGGAAAACCAAGCAAAATCGGTCGATTCATACTTCTTCTTCATCTTGCGAATATCTTTTCCACAATGCCAAACAGCGACAGTATGAAAACATGACCGTAGATAATTACGACGACTCGGTCCATGAGGCCCTCGACCCCAAAATGCACGACGCAAACTCGACTCACATGACTAGCCAGAACAGTGATATATTGAATGTTCCTGGACAGACTGATGGCACTAAGCGGATGAGCATCAACTATCTGCTTAGCCCTGATAGCTCTCCTCCAAATTTTTCTATGAATATGGCCAATACATCATCAAACCTGGCCTGTAATAACCCCGAGACTGCCACGACTCAGAATGCCGGGAACTCAACCATTACAACCCCGCCTATCGGAAGCTCAGCTATCATTACCCCGTCTGCCGAGGACTCGGATTCCAGTATGTCTTTTGCGTATTCCCCGGAGGATTTGGCCAGACAGAACCCACTACAGCATTTGGGACCCATCTCTATGACTGAATATCTTAATATTCCAGCGAACGAGGATGCTTCCTGGTATATCAGTGGCACTCTTTGGCGTGGCGCCAGCGGCCTCTCGTTGGCGGGGCCGTGGGGATTTTTCAGAGAGTCTGCCCAGAGGCTTGGCTTGGTTCGGTACGATGAGGCTGATGATACGAACCAGGCGAGGCTGGCTATGAGCCGGGTAAAGCTTGTGCACACGCAGCCGCTACCGTTGACAAGACAGGTTGATGTTCCGAGTCTGGAATACAAGGCTTTAAA